>JAKSZU010000009.1:61836096-63036096 GCA_026018925.1 Tupaia tana | reverse complement strand
AATTTGCATGCTGAGGGCTCCCTGTACATGCTGGGCATACATATACACACCCATGATCTAGGCTGGCTGAGGGTGAGTGTACAGATACTGTTACAGGTATCTTTCTCTCTCTCTCTCACTCATGTAAGAAATAAAACTAAAAAAAAAAAAAAAAAAAAAAAAAAGAGGTTGAGGTTGAGGGGCCAGACAATGGCACAGTGATAAGATGTGACCTTCTGCAAAGTGGTTCCCAATGGGAGGGTTCATGATTTAAGTCTGGAGACCTCCCTGAGTACATTAGGTATGTACATAACTGTGATCTGGATATGGCTTTAAAATGGGGATGGATCTCAGTGTCAGGACCCAGTTGAGAGTGCTGCCTTTATCCTTTTGTCATGGAAGAAATAAATGGATATACTTATTAAAGATGCCTAAAACCTTCCCTTTTTTAAAAAAAGCAGGGTCTAACTATGCCTCAACCTCCCAAGTTGGTAGGACAACAGACATATTCTACTATGCTCAAACCATTTAGACAGGGTCTCACTTCTATTGCCCAGGCTTGTCATGAATTCAAGATCTTCCCGTCTCACCCTCCTGATTTGCTGAGACTACAGGCACACACCACCATATCTGGCTTTTAGTACAGGCAGGGAATCAAACTTCAACCTCCAATGTGGCCTCAGATTCCTAAATAGCAGCATTTACCAGTGCATGCTACTATGGTTGGATCTGAAACTTTTCCGTTTTTAGTGAAAGACATAAGCCTACAGATGTAAGAATTTGAGTAAATTCCAAATAAGATAAATTCATATTTCCATTACACATAACATAATTATTACACTTATGAAAACTAAAAACAAAGCAAAACATCTTGAAAACATACAAAGAGAAACCATACTATAGGGAAAACTGATTGTCCCAAGATTTCTAATATGAAAATATAAAGACAGAAATAAGTGGAACATGATGTATTAAATGCTGAAAAGGAATAATTGTCAATAACTTTCTTTCCCAAAAAAGGAGAAGTGATTATATTGTCATTTTAAGGAAAACTATTGGATTGTCAGAAAAGTCATAACACATTTTATCATAGAAAAACAGAAGAAAAAAAGTCATGACTTTTCCAGTGACCCAGTAGTTTTGCAGTTTTTCTCAGGAATTAAGTATAGAATAGATGCTTAGGGCTTTGAAAGCTCTTGATCTGCCTAACCTAAATCCTAATCTGGTGTTGAGAACATTGAAATTTTATTTTTTTTTTTGAGCATTCGTAAATGTCATTGTGATTTTCATTGCACTTTCCACATTTTTTGTTGTTAGTATATACGAATACAATTAATTTTTGTGATGACTTTTCCAACAACCTAATAAAACAATTTTTAACTAATGCACCAACTTTTAAAGGATGACTAAATCAAGTTCTTTAAACAGAAAATAATTGATTAGATAGGAAGAACACACTAAGGAAAGAGTAAAAATATGGATACTTAAACTATATTTCATGAATTTTATAAATCATAATTGAATACTGAGACAAAGAGTACACCATAGAATATTCAAAACAGTGTTTAAAAGTGAATAAAGCAAAGGGACCTAAACAGAGTGTTTCCACAGTTCACTTGAAGTTATAAAATGCTAATTCAAGTTGCATGGCTCAAATGATTGTGTCCTCTCCAAAATCCATGTTGAAATGTAATCTTCAATGCAATAATATTAAGAGGTGTGACCTTTAGGAGATAATTGGGTCATAAGGAAAGTTTCTTCCCTCATGAATGAAATTAGGGCCTTTATAAAAGAGGTTTCATGGAGGATTTTGCCCTTTGTACCCTTCCAACTTGTGCCATGAGGACACTGTTCAAAGCACCATTTTGGAAGCAAGGATCGGACCCGCATCAGAAACCAAAAGCTGTTAACCATGATCTTTACAAGTATCATAAACTATATTGGCTGAGGCAGAAAAGGCATTATCAAAACCCATTCATTATCAAAACTCTTTGTAAATTAGAAATAGAAACTACCTCCCCTTGATCCAAACTTCTACAAAAATCTACACCTAACATCATACTTAGTGATAAAAGATTGACTGCTTTCTTTCTCTGTAGGTTCAAGAGCAAGTCGAGCATGTCTAAATCTAGAATCTTCCATTCCTATTCCTGGTAAGAAGCAGCAAAATATTTAGTGTTTCTATCTTAAAAAGATAGAAAAATAATAGGATTGACAAAAAATTATTATTTAAAGGATAAATGTTTTCTTGAGTGGACCCAATGTAAAATAGAAAAATATTTTTACATGAGAATTAAAGGACATATGCTTTCTGTTTTATTTCTATAGGATAATAAGAAAATATATAATATGTTTAATTACATGTTTTCACATCTTTCAATGGGATATTTATATAATGTACTTCAAAAGAAAAATAGTTGCTACAAACTCAATTTCTGTAACTTGCCCATGGCTTATATCACTCTGGATATTCTTAAGGTAAATTCACCTTAATGTGTAGTTCATATTGAGGGTTACTATTCTTTATTTTTTAAGAATTTTTTTGCCATAGAGTGCATGTACTTGCCAAAGAGAGACAGAGACAATGAGAGAGAAAGTGAGAAATCACCCCTTGGGGGATGCCATGCTGCAATCCCATCTCCTCCAATTTTCTCCTGGGATTTTGGGCACACATGCACCTGCATGAGTTTCAAGTTGCCAGGTCTGGGACTTGAACCATTGTAGGCCATTTGGGAGTCCAGCGTTGTGACCACTATGCTATCTACTGGCCCCTAATATTCTATTTTTATGCCATGTATTTCTGAATAATAAAAAGAGAGAGAGAAAGAGAGAAAGCATCCCTCAATGAGGCCTGGTCACATTACAATATATTTTCCCCCAATTTGCTACTCTGTCAGAATCCCGTACATGCCCAGAATGATTTTCTTTTCCAAGCTGCAGGGGCTGGGACACAAACCCTGGCCTGCCACATGGAATTTGGCTTCCTCTGTACAATGTTTCATCGCTGTGCAATGGGGCTGGCCTGTGGCTTTATGTTCTTACCTATTCGATAAACTTTTATGAAGAATAACTATATCCTAGGGATTCTTCTAGGCCTTTGAAATATAAGTAAAGATAAGGTACCCTTTTTCCATTATAGCAATTTTATTATATAGTATAAAAGATGAAGAAAACTAAATTACTACAATATATTTAGATAGTTATCAGAAATATTTGTCAAGTGCTATGGGAACTGACTGGAAATTTATCAATATTTTATTTATAAATATTAAAGGTCACTGAAAAGTATTTAATATGAATGTATGTGAAATGTATAGATCTAGTTATAACATACAAAATAAAATGCACATTTAAAAATTAAAGTAAGATAGAAATAAACTTTGATTATTTTCCACTGGTAGTTATTGAATATTTGTTTTAGTCCCTGACCTTCAACAAGCAGAACCCAAAATGTGATTGGACAGTAAGAGATTTATTAAGGCAAATACCTGAAGGGAGAGAAGAACAGAGAGGCTGAGAGAACTGTCAGGCCTAGATGCAGGTCTTATTAGAGTACAGAGAGTGAAAGATGATTGCATGAATTTTAGACTGAAGTAGAATTCTGAGAAAGTTCATCAATGCCAAATCAGAGACTTTAAGCCAAAGTCACCTGTCAGAGCAGTTGCCCAGGTAAAGTCCCATTTTCCCCATGTATGGATTGCCCTTGGTATACCTACTAAGAGTCTCTATTGCATTCATCAACTGATCAACTGACAGAAGTCCTTGCAGTGCACAGTAGATGAGGCTAGGGGTCAATTATGTCTTACAATTGGAAATTCAAGAGATGTATTTTCATATCTACTACAATTCCTTTTATTCTTCTAATTAAAATGTATATGCAACCAATATAGCACAGTCTTTGGCAAGAGGACTCATTACTTTGCCATTTTATACTATTTTTTGCTATAGGATGCATGCACTCGCCAGACAGACAGAGACAGAAAGCGAGAAACCACCCCCCAGGGGGGATGGCCACACTGCAATCCCTTCCCATCCAGTCTCCTTTCGGGATTTTGGGCACACACACACAGACATGCCCAGCGTGAGTTTTAAGTCACCCTGTCTAGGTGACTTAAACCACAGTCCATTATGTAGGAGTCCAGTGATGTAACCATTATACCATCTGCTGGTCCCTTATACTATTTTTTTTAATTATTTATTATTATTATTATTATTATTATGCGCTATAGGGCACATGCACTTACTCACCAGACAAAGAAAGAGAGAGTGAGAGGGAAAGTGAGAAAGCAAGCCGCCAGGTCCGGGACTCAAACTGCAGTTGGCTATGCTGGAGTCTAGTACCTTAATTACCACATCATCTGTTGGTCCCACCATTTTATACAATTAATAGCCTTTTTTTTATTAGAGGTTATTTAGTGATATTTTGCTTTCCGTGAAACTTTTTTTTTCTGTGTGTTACTAGAAGCATCAATGTCATTCACTTTTGTATGCTTTGTTATCCATAGTTATAAGGATTTTGAAAACAACTCTGCTGATTTTACATTTTTTTGTAGCTTAAAAAGAATAATACATGAAGTCAACATCTCCCATGAAAGTATTAAAAACAGACTAGATCATACAGAAAATTGAATCTCAAATGTAGAAGAGAAAATCACTAGCCTATAAAAACCACCACAAAGACAGAAAATTGCCCCCCCCCCAAAATGAGAATAATATACAAGAAATACTAGATACTATCAAATGTCCAAACATCCAGATAATTGGTATCCCAGAAGGTGAAGAGACTAATAAGGGCATTGATAATCTATTCCATGAAATCCTGCAAGAAAACTTTCCAAACCTAGAGAGGCACTCAAAGATCCAGTCCCAAGAAACATAAAGGACCTCAAATAGAATCAAGCCAAAAATATCTTCTCCAAGACACATTATAGCCAGATTGACCAAAACCACAAACAAAGACAAGATACTAAGATTGGCAAGAGAAAAACGGCAACTTACCTACAAAGAATATCCCACCAGGCTAACAGCAGACCTCTCATCAGAAACAATGCGAGCAAGGGAAGAATGGGAAAACATATTCAGAGTGTTAAGGGAAAAGCAATTTCAACCAGGAATACTGTACCTAGGAAGATTATCCTTTATATGGGAAGAAAAGACAAGAACATTCCCAGATAAACAAAACCTGAAAGAATTTACCAGCACCAGACCACATCTGCAAGAAGTTCTCAAGGGAGTGTTGTACCAGGAAAATTAATAAAAAAAAATAAAACATAGAAATAAGAATTCAAAGACTAAGAAAATGGCCAACCTAATCATAGGGACAAGTCTGGAGTTGAATATTATATCCCAGAATTTAATTGGGAAGATCAAAGCACAACAGACGATAAAGTACATGAGAGTGAACTGGTGAAAGAGCATTTTACGACTTTTGACTAAAACATTACTGATTTTCTTCTAGGCTTTGTTTTCCGGTTTTCAGCATTTTTTTTCCTGTCTTGAGCAGTCAAAAGGTTCATGAACCTTCTATTTGAACAGAATCCTAACCTGTTTCCTGGCTTTAAGTTTTAAGCAAAATTTCTTAGCATTTCCATGATTTATTAAAGTTAAAACTGCTTTTCTTGAAATTAAAAAATATATTTTAAAATACCTATTTAATGATTGTAGTAAGCTATATAGCATCAGCTAGTTGCCACCTTATAGTATATTCATTCTACTCAGTTTCACACCTAAAGTCAGACGTGTATTCACAAATATGTACATAACAGCTGAACTTGCTATTGAAGGTAGTTAGATTATTTAAGAAATTTTGTGAATCAATAAAAAGTGAGGGGGAAAGGAAAGAAAAACAACTGTAGACACCAGAGATAGTGTGGGAGGAGGGTGGGAAATGGCAGAGGGTCTGAAATGGGGTAAAATATATATATATGTGTGTGTGTGTGTGTGTGTGTGTGTGTGTGTATGCATATATATGTGTGTGTGTGTGTGTGTGCGTGTATATACATATATGAAATTAGAAATGGAAAATTATTGATGATAACATGCATGATTAAGCCACTATGCAGTATATTCTGGAAGGGAAATCACATTTTGTGTGCTGTGATGATGTTCAGGGAATGAATGTAAATGAATTTAAAAAATGTTTCAGAAAAAAAAGCTCATGGAAATACATGTAATGGAAAAAGTATGTGTGAATTTCAAAAAGTTTTTGTACTAAAATAAATTCATACTTTAATTATAAAAAATTTAATTTAATTTAAAAAAAATAAAAAGCTATCTAATTAAAAAGTAGTGGACATACTTTTTTTTGAGCATACACAAAAGATATAGAATAAATAAAATAGAAAATTAATTATTTAAAAAGCAAAAATATAGTAAAATAAATATAAAACATAAAATGATAAAACTTTTATTAAAATTATGAGAAAAGACTTGGAGTAAAGGTTTAGCAGTTGCTCTTAGACTTGACACTACATCCATGATTCATTAAATTAAAAAATTATAAACTAGACCTCATCAAAATTAAAATTTTTATTCTGGAATAGGTCCTATTAAGAGGATGAAAAGACATGCCAAAGCGTCTTAGAAAGTCTTTGGAAATGACATATCTGGCAAATGACTACTTTCTTTAAGAGGTTTTGGCCTTAGGGTGAGTGCACTCCCCAGAGAAAAAGAAAGACAGACATAATGAGAGGGAAAGTGAGAAATCACCTCCCAGAAGGGATGGCCATGCCGCAATCCCTTCTCTATTCTTCTCCTGGGATCATGGGCATGCGTGCACATGCGTTCAGTGTGAGTTTCAAGCCACCAGGTTCATGACTTGAACTGTGATTGGCCATGTGGGAGTCCAGCAAGGTCACCTCTACACCATCTGCTGGTTCCAGGACTACTTTATAGAAAATATATTTATATATAAAACACATAACTTAACAGAAAGAAGACAAATAATACAGTTAGAAAATAGTCTAAAACACAAGACTGAAGAAGATATGGAAATCACAAAAAGCCTATGTAAGGATATTCAACATCGGGACCAGCAGTTAGTGTAATGGCTATATCGCTGGACTCCCACGTAGTCGACCGCGGTTCGAGTCCCAGACCCGGTGGCTTAAACTCACGCCAGGAGTGTGTGCGTGCGTGCCCAAGATCCCGAGAGGAGAATGGAGGAGAAGGGATTGCGGCATGGCTATCCCCCCTGCGGGGTGATTTCTCGCTTTCTGTCCCTGTGTCTCTGTCTGTCTGGTGAGCGTACGTGCCCTATAGCAAGAAAAAAACCTCTCCAAAAAAAAAGATATTCAACATCATTGCGCATCAGGGAAAGGCAGATAAAAATTACAATGAGTACAGTTAGCCAAATGGCAAAAATAGAAATAAGGGAAATAACAAATACTGTCAAGGATGCTGTAAAACAAAACACTCAAACATGGCTATGAGGAGGTATAAGGAAACAGTTTCTACAGTGAAGACTTTGGGAGTTACTTATAACACTTAACATGCCACTTTCATGCAATTCACAAAAAAACTGTGTTTGTAGAATCTTCATTAATAGTCATAAACTAGAAATAGTGGTGCAATGCTCAGAAATAAATTTATAGCAATAAACACATTTTTTTAAAGAGAAAAAAGTTGTTTGGGCAATAAAAAGTCCCCTTATCTGTGGAGGATGCAATCCAAGACCACCAATGGAGCCTGAAACCACAGATAGTGCTGAACCTTATAGTGACTATTGTTTTCTGTACATATGATACAGTTTAATTTATAAATCAGGTACAGCAAGAGATTAACACCTATAATTAATAATAAAACAAAAAATTATAACAATATTCCAGTATCATTACTCTTGTACTTTTGAAGAAGAGATTGACCCATGGCCACTTCCACTGGGGGGTGATTTTTCACTTTCCCTCTGTCTCTCTCCAGTGAGTACACATGCCCTATGGGGAGTAAAATGCTATGATAAAACAACAAATAAATCATTGAGTCATTTTCTGTTATTCTTTCCAAAATTGCCTAGCTCAGCATCCAGACCATTTGTCCCCTTATTTTAGTTCAATTTCAGAAGTATAGATGAACTAGTTAAATCATTTCATAACTTTGAAATTTGTTCAAGACTTTTCTCCTCTTATTCTATAGTACTAACCAGACATCAGGAAAATGAAAAGACTTGGCATTACTGATATTCATGGAGCAAGAATAGAACTATAACCCTTAGGCCCTCTTTTGAGGAAGACAATAAACTCTCACTTGAGATTTATTCTTTCTAATTGTGCTGCATGCCTCCCAGCCACTCTTCCAAACTCCCAATTTAATCAAACTTTAACTTTCATCATCTGGGAAATTTTAGAATGTGCTCTACAGTGGGTTTGGGAAGTTAAAAGAGCAGAAATCATCCTCATCACCATTACCACAGACTTGTAAAATCATAGCATCAGAATGGGTTATAAGTAGCTATCTAGGTCTCTAGGCAACCCTGGGCCTCCCTCTTTTTCATTTCTTGCTGGATCAATCAACACCTACCACGTTTTTCATAACAGATGTCTAGGAAACCTGGGACTTGAGCTATTCAAAAGTCACTAACAGTTTGTAAGGGATCACTTACTAGAGCAAAACTTGCTAATAGGGAGAGTTATCAAAATCCAAATTTAAGATAGGTTATAATCACAAGCCCTTTCAGTATGTTGCATGCTAATACTTCCCTGTAACATTATTGAAAAAGAGATCACTGGGAACCAGCAGTTAGCGTAATGGCTATGTCGCTGGACTCCCACGTAGTCAACCGCGGTTCAAGTCCCAGACCCGGTGGCTTAGAACTCACGCCGGGCGTGTGTGCATGCATGCCCAAGATCCTGAGAGGAGAATGGAGGAGAAGGAATTGCGGCATGACCATCCCCCCGGGGGGTGATTTCTCGCTTTCTGTCTCTATGTCTCTCTCTGTCTGTCTGGCGAGAGCACGTGCCCTATAGCGAAAATCTCTCAAAAAAAAAAAAAAAAAAGAGATCACTAAGGTGAAAAATATTATGCTAAGTAAATTATATTTCCTTCCTTGGTATTGGACCGTAACTGTCACAAAGTTTCTTCTATGATTTGACAAAAAAAATCCCAATCTGACCACCATCAATGGTTTTTAACACTCTGCTATAAATGCAAATCCTCTGGTATGGTGGTAAAATGCACCTTGCATGAAGAAAGCTTATAAGAACTAAGTAATCCCTTGAATTATTTCTACCTAGTATGAAATATTCAGCTACATTTCAACATGTCAAGAAAATGATATGGAAGACTCCTTTACTAGAAGGTACAGGTTCATCTAATTTGTTCTAAGAAGGAAGTTGAACTTCGCCAGTATCAGGGTTACACTCTCTTCTGCCTGTGCAGTGCAGAAACAATGATAGTGGACCTTGATGTCTGATGAAATTGGGTTTAATTTTAGTCAATTCCTTGCTAAGGGACTTGGAGTCTAATTTCCTACATCCTTGATCTGTAAAATAAGAATAATAATACCTATCTACAATGGATACTGAATGTACTGTTCATGGCATGTAATAGGCATTGAATAAAGGTGTTACTCATTTTTATGTTCATTTTCATCAGAGTAGGCAGAAAAATTGTGATGTCAAACTTTCCTTTGCTTTTTATGTGTGTATATGTGGTAGTTTCAAAAATGACTGTCATTCTCTTTTCTAGTTCCTGTCTTCTCCTCGCCTCTCTCTAGATCTAATCCCAGAGCTAATAAAGTCATTTTAGTTAACCATGAAAAAGTCAGTATTAAAACTCTTTAATATTGGTAGAAATGAAAATAGCCAAAGCATACAATTTTCCAAGATAAGAATGTGAGTTATAAAATCAACCAATTCAAAATTATACAGACAAAACTTTCTAAATGTGAAAAGTCGGAAGAAATGTTTCTTGGCTTAATTTTAGAAATTAGACTATTGAAAGCCTTAGAATAGGTTTGACTTTTATAAGAGCAACAGGATGCCTTTAGAATAAAAATATTTATCTGTTAATTTCATGTTATAACCCAAAAAAATGTTCGTGAAGTAGATGTGTTCTATATAGCAATGGGTTATAGAGACATCAATCAGAGTACAGGAAATAGGAAAAGATAGAGCATCTAACTGCATGTTTATATACCCAAGGTAAATGAGAACTTGATTATGAGAATGTGGGGAAAGTGATATCATTTTAGTTTTTACAATTCTCTTTGATTTAATTTTGTATGAGTCACTGTATTTTATCTTTGACAGATAATAACCCAATCACGTCTCTTTTATTATACTGGGAGGCCTCTGAATTTGAGCTATTAAAAATAGAAAAAATATTTTTTAAGAAGTAAGTAAATACAAAGCCCTAATGGTTTAGTTTGTTATTTTTTTTCTCTTTCCTGTCTGAGACACAGAGATGCAACTGTGCTGCATTATCAAAAATTAAATCAACAATTAAAACATCAGGGAGTCTGAATGTCTGCTTGCAGTGACACAACACTTAGTCAATATTGTTTGGTTTTGCTTAGGGAGCCTATGTTTTCCTGCACTTTGTAATCATCTCTGCATCAAATTACGTCTAAAACAGGAAGAGACTGTATGAAAGGAATGCTTGGTAAAGTGAACTATGCATTTTGGCACTTACTTCTCAAGTTCTGTTCAATCTGATCATCAATAAAATATACACTATGCATCTTTATTCTTTATCATCACTCACTTTCCACCTCCACCTTTATATCCAGTTATATTTACTATTATTTTTAAAGGAAATACAGATGTATGATTGATGAGGGTAAAATAGCTTTAGTTACATTAAAAAGAGCGTATAAATGCAAAAGCTCTAAATGATTCATAAAATAGTATTTATAATTTCCATAGGGGAAAAATAAAACAACATTATCAAGGTGAAATTTGAGTAAGAATGTTTATACCAAAAGAGTAACTGAGCAATATTCAGAAATATTAAAAAATAGGTTCAATTTCTGCCTAAATTGTGATTGGTAGTTGAATGACCAACTAATTCCCCTAAAATGAAGAGCCACTTCTGGGCATTTGGAAATGGATTGGCTCTTTTATCTATGTGTCTTATATATGTTGTCATTTAATAATGTTTTCATAAGAAGGAGTAGAAAAAATACTGTCACAACCTTTGCACCTGTCTTAGTTTATTATTGTGTTGCTAAACAGAAATACCTGAGACTGGGTTATTTATATAGAACAGAGATTTAATTGGCTTATGATTCTGGCAGTTGTAAAGGACAAGACCATGGGACAAGCACCTGGCCAGTCTCTGGTCCTACATCACAATATTGCAGAGAAAAGAGGAAAGATCAGCAGACGCATGCAGAGAGAGAAAGAGAAAACATGACCTGTGAGCAGTCATCTTTCGTAACAACCACTCTGAAAAAATTAACCCCTACTCAAGAGAGTAAGAACTCCCTCTCATGAGACACAGCATTAATCCATTCATGAGGAAGATACCTCCATGCTCTAAGCACTATCTATTAAGTCTCACCTCTTAAATGTTTCATTTCCCAGTACCATTTCACTGGAGACAAAGCATGCAGAACATGAGCCTTGGGGGGGGGGGGGGGGGCACAAACCATACTGAAACCATAGAAGCATCTCAAAATCAACCTTTGTCAAATGAGAATCACCTTCAGCAGAATGAGAATCACCTTTAGCAGATCACCTTCACCAAAATAGTGTCACTTCTTTACCCTTTATTAAAACATACACTCATATATTAGAACCTCGCTTGAATTCTTGTTTGATCACTAAACTCAGATCAAGAGGTAAAACTTTTTTTTTCTCCCTTTAGTTTAGGAGATGTCTCTAGGTAACTGACCAGTCCTACAGATTACCATGGATTAATCAATGTACAAAAGAAAAAAAAGGCATCATAACTATTCATTTCTCTCACCAAAAAGTAAAATGGGCTCACCTGTGGTTACATGTACTGCTAAGATACTGTTACTCAGAGGCTTAGAGAACATGACAAGCCCTGAATTTAGTTCCCAGCCCAATAAAAACAGGCTAGGTCTGATGGTGCATATCTATAGTCTTAGCTAGCTGGGAGGCTAGGGTAGGAGGATGCTGATCTGTCAAAAACACATCTTTGTCTCATAAATAAATAAACAAACAAATAGGAAGAAAACACAAAAAGAGAACAAAATCTGCTCAATTATATTTCAACTGAACAAGAAGCTTTATTTTGGCATTTTTGTTCCTCCTTTTACCTACCTCTTTCTCCCTTCCTTCCTTCCTCATTGAGTGACTTCTTGATATCAGGCAATGTGAGAAACAAATAATGGGGAGCAGAGTCTGTTTCATGTGGCTATTTTGTTTAGGGGAAATGACATTAATAAAATTATCACACCAATAAATTTAAAGTTAGAAGTATGAATTTGCTATGGAAAAGAACATGGTTCTATCAGAACATATCATAGGGATATTATCTAACAGGAAGCATAAGGAAGGTCTTCTGAAGAAAATCTCACTTCAGTTGAGAGCTGAAGGTATAGTATCAATGGAGGCCAGAGCTTGACCAGAATGGTCAGAACAAAGCAAACCATTAAATCTAATACCTATTTATAGAGAACAACTGATGGTAAATAAGAAGAGGGAGAGGGACCAACAGTTAGTGTAATGGCTATGTCGCTGGACTCCCACATAGTCGACCGCGGTTCGCATCCTGGACCCGGTGGCTTAAAACTCACGTTGGGCCTGTGCGCATGCGTGCCCAAGATCCCAAAAGGAGAATGGAGGAAAAGGGATTGTGGCGTGGCCATCTCCCCAAGGTGTGATTTCTCGCTTTCTATCTCTCTGTCTCTCTGTCTGTCGAGCACACGTGCCCTATAGCAAAATACCTCTCAAAAAAAAAAAAAAAAAAGAAGGGGAGAAATATACTGTTGTCAAAATTAAGGATAAAACAGATGTGAAACACAACACAGTAATTTAAAAATCAGTTTTATAAAGTCAATCTTATTTGTGCAAATATTTTGATATTTACATTTCATTGTTATTGAATCATTTCCATGATTATACATATTATTCAATAAATACTGTCTTGAAAGTATGAGCCATCTGCCTAATATTAAAGGTTAGAAAGATATTTCTAACTTATCAACTGAACATTCCATTTGCAAACACACACATTCACACATACACACACATACACATACATATATATGTCAGTACAGAAGATGAGTAATTGACTTATTTCCATAGTGTTATTCATTATCTAACCAAAATTCTTGGCTCTTACACTATTTTATTACATCTCAATTAAAATAATGTTACAGAATGTGGAAGTAAACAAATGTGTTTATTATTACACTTGTCATAAGTGCTCTGAATAAATGCAGTTGTTGATAGCTTTTCAATAAAAAGGTAAGTTGATCTGAGTTAAAAACATATTGACTTTTGGAATGGTAGGCATGGACACTTCAAAACCTTAAATACAAATTTGTAGTTTGATTCCAATCTTACTCTCAAGCCCTCCTATTGAGTGTTTGGAAGAATGGCTTCTAAAGACCTCAAAGGGCACTATTGATAGTTTCTCTATGGGTTGATATGAGAGAAGACCGGAGAATACGATAGTTTTCCTTAGTAAACACAGAGCTCTAGCTGGTTCTCTTCTTTGCATCTCCCTGGTCTTGGAAGTCACAACTCAAATCTTTAATGCTATTGTATTACGCAATAATTTGAACATGAAAGAATCCCTTATGTTTACAAGAATATTAAACAATGACTGAATTTAGTAACAACTATATACAAATCTTTTATATTGAGATGGCATAATACTTGACCTAATTTTTAGATTTGATTTATAAATACAGAATTATATATTATCCTCAATTCATGGACGCATTTCTTTTTGACAACCCCATGCTCAAGCTGTAGATGGTTTCATATAAAAGCTACAGTGAGCACATATTAACTTTTTTTTTTTTTTACTTTTTTCTTGAGAGGCTTTTGCTATAGGGTGCATGCGCTTGCCAGATAGATAGAGAGAGACAGAGAGACAGAAAGCAAGAAATCACCCCCCGAGGGGGGGGGGGAAGGCCACAATGCAATCCCTTCTCCTCTATTCTCCTCTTGGGATCTTGGCCATGCATACACACGCACTCGGCGTGAGTTCAAGCCACCAGGTCCGGGACACAAACTATAGTCTACTACATGAGAGTCTAGCAACATAGACATTACACCAACTGCTGGTCCCACATTAACTTTTCTATTGCTTTTACCACATTACAAAGGAAATGGTGTATTGATGAAAGCAGAAATAAAATTGCCAGTAAAAATTTTTTCAGAGGGTGCAAGCTTTCTCCAGAGAGCTAAAGACAGAGAGAGAGATCAAGGGAGAAAGCAGGTCTCAACAGGCTATGGTCCTGCCACAGTCCTTTATCTTTGATTTCTCCATTCTGTCTGGATTTGAGGCACACATGCATACATACCCAGTGTGTTTTTCAAGTTGCCAGGGCAGGGATTCTAATGGTGGTTGGCCATGTGGGATCCAGTTTTTGTTTTTGCTTTGTTTTCTGTTTTTAAGTGTAGTTTACTTTGGCAAAAGAAACACTCCATTTTCTGATTTGAGGCTTCTTGCCTATGGCAACAGCCCATCTCTTTTAACCACTAGGCCCTGGAGTTGGCCCTAAAGTCACCTTTTAATATTTGGCATAATAACTAAAAGTATCTTTCTTGAAACATTGTCTTCCAATTTATATCCACAACAAATAAATTATGGATTAAAACCTTCTACAGACAAGAATCAAAATATTTTCCTAGATGAACGATTATGTAGATAGCTAGCTGGAATAGACACTGTTGAAAATGTAAAGAGGAGAAAAGGAAATCCAGACATTAAAAGTGAACGTTTGGACCAGCAGTTAGCATAATGGCTATTTTGCTGGACTCCCACGTAGTCGACCGCGGTTTGAGTCCCGGACCCGGTGGCTTAAACTCACGCAGGGCGCGTGTGCGTGAGTGCCCAGGATCCCGAGAGGAGAATGGAGGAGAAGGGATTGCGGCGTGACCATCCCCCCTGGTGGGTGATTTCTCGCTTTCTGTCTCTCTGTCTCTCTCTGTCTGGCGAGTGCACGCGCCCTATAGCAAAAACCTCTCCCAAAAAAAAAAAAAAGTGAACGCTTAATCAAGGTATTATCTACAAGGCTGGAAAAGAAAGCTAGAGAAACAATCACAAGCCAAATGTTCTCAGTCAAAATCCCTTCTAATTTACAAAGTCTGTTTAATCAAGGCATTTGGCTTGAAGTTTAAATTTTCCTCTAATCTTCCAGGTTTTCATTGCCATAGATAGGCTATATTTCCCACTACATTAAGCTATCTTCTTGTTGCTATCAATCTTTTAGTTTATGGCTCCAAAGGTAAAGATAAACTTGGACTTCTGAAGTGGGAGAAATAATGAGAAAATTATAGTTTGGAGAGCATTCTTTACTTTCAGTTGATTTTGAATTGGCAGATCTGGGTGATTATCTAGCCAGACACATTACTTTGTTAGTCAAAATACTACAAAGAAAATCATATGCCTGAATACAATTCAGTTTGAAATGATTTTTTTCTTTTTATGTTAACTATTAATATTATCTTAGTGGTTTACATACCGATATTATATACTATTTTATTTTTGTTGCTTAAAATGTATACTATGTATATATATATATATATATATATATATATATATATATATATATATACATACATACATATATATATGTATATATATATTTGGAACTATCAAAAGTTTTAGTGCACTGAGCTACGATTCTAGGAGAGAGTGTATGTATAAAGCAATGTCATTATTAAATGTTTATTGATTATTTCTGCTCCTAATTATTTTCAGAAGGAAAAAATTATGGAGGGATATTTGCCGGGTGTGTGTGTGTGTACATGTGTAATGTTCTAGCTTGTTCTGTTGCTAACAATAGAATTACCCAGTTCTGGGTGATTTATAGAGGTTTATTCTGTTTATGGTTTGGAGGTCCAAGATTCAGGTGCCAAATCTGGTGAGGGTCTTCTCACTGGTGGATAACCTGTTTGAGGGCAGGGGTTTGAGCAGGACAGAATATGTCTGTTTCATTTCCTCTTCTTATAAAGCCACTAGGATTCAGTCATGTTCCCTCTTCCTCCCTGATACCTAACCACTTCCCAAGGGCCCAACCTTTCAACATCATAATCATATTAAATCTCTACCCACACAACACTGTTGCAAGTGGCTCACCTGTACCAAATTTTAACACATTAATTCTGGGGAGACACATTCAAACTATAGCTATAAATATAAAAACACTTCAAAATAATATATATAGATAACACTTTATATATACTATATATAAAACCCTATTGTGTAACATATCAGGAAACCATACTGACATATTGAGTTATTAATATCTATGATGTAAATTACAAAAGTAATTAAAACATACATATAAATACACTTGTGTGTTTTGGAACATGTAACTCTTCAAAAAACATGAAGACATTATGATCTAAGCACTCGAATCAGAACTTAATAACTAAAAACTAAATTTTAGACGTACTTAATACTTCTAGCACTTCTCATTTTATTGCATCAGAGTTAAAAAATCTGTTTTCTCTTAGACTACAAACTCCTCAAGGATGAAGTTCATATCATGTTCATCTTTGTACTTAGAAGCTCTTGGTAGTAAGTTAATTGATACTGAAATATTTTTTATATTAACTCCACAAAACATTCCAGCTTTGTAAAGGATAACTAGTATATTGTTCTTTACTTTGACACAAACCATCAATATAAGTCAAACCTCCCATTCCTGTGCTTCTTTTCCTTTTTACTTATTCTGTCTGTATTATAATTTTTCAAGAATAGAAAAGGGCAAGAATTAATTATATATTTTGGTTCAAATATCACTTTTTGATAGCTGAGCTGAGTATGAAGAAAGTAACTGCAAATATTTCTTTTCAGCTCCTGCTGGAAAGCAGTCTCATGTGGAATAAGATTGTTCTATGAGATTTGATACAATTAACTACATTTTTTTTTGTCTCATGTATTAGGCTTTCTTGATAAGGCACTGCCCTGGTTCTTTTGCTACATTTTACTTTTTGTGGGGAGACTTCATTTACTGACTAATTTTTCTTTATTTTTTATTTTCTGTTTAATGCAAGTGCTCTTTATAGTTTTATCTTCAATCCTCTTCTCACTCAATATACTCTCCCTGGATAAATTCATTCGCTATCAGTACTTAAATTACTATCAATATTCTGAGAAAGAAAAGCAAGTCAGCCCAACCTAAGGAATGTGAGGCACTTTAAAATGTATCAGGCCCAGAGGACATAGACAATATGCCCCAGTCACGTCTACTAGTTGTAACCTTCAAACTGTTTATATTTCTCAGCAATTACAACTATAAATCAGACTCACTGTCTCCAGACTTTGTTTAAGATTAAGCCTGCTAACCCTAAATAACCATGAGGTCATCGTGCTTCCCTCCTCATGGTATTTAGTCAATCACTATTGTATAAGATTTCTTGCTAAAGCCTTTTAAACAATACAAAGTTTTGACAAACTGATGTAATCTCCCTCCCCATTCACACAGTTTTTGTCTGTAAAATTATTCTGAAATCTGTAAGACCTTGGTGCACATATTCAGGGTAATTTGAATTTTGACATGTCAGTGGTCATTCTCAGCTTTAGCCAAAATAAAGTCTTGCTTTACATACTTTGCCTCAATCTTCCCTTTCAGTTTGACAGTGCTGATGTTCAAAAATCTTAATCCTCTCTCCACCAGATCTGTTTCCTGACATTCAAATGAATAAAACCAGCTGCAATTGGACATTTTCCATTTCATCATGCCACAGACTTCTCAAGGTTAGTGTGCTCAAAATTAATCTTAACATCAAAACCTCCTTCCACAGACCTATATTTTCCTGTATCTCACATCTTGGTTAATGTTTCCAGATCTCACCACAGAAATTAGAAGTCATTCCAAAATATTTTTACCTCAATGTCCATATATCAAACTGAGTAAGCACCCTTCCCATTATGTCTTATCTTTTTTCATTCCCATTGCTTCAGGCAAAGCCCATATACATCTAGGCCTAGGTAATTATAATAATTTTCTAACTGGTCTTCCAGATCCAGTTTGGTACCAGTCTGATATAAATAGATAGATGATAGATAGATTAGAGGGAGTATTTTTTTCTTTCTTTCTTTCTTTCTTTCTTTCTTTTTTTTTTTTTTTTTTTTTTTTTTTTTTTTTTGCTATAGGGTGTATGTGCTTGCCAAAGAGACAGTGAGAGACAGAGAAACAGGAAGTGACAAATCGCCCCCTATGAGGGGATGGCTGCCCCAATCCCTTCTCCTCCATTCTCCTCTCAGGATTTTAGGCACTCATGTACACGTGCCTGGCATGAGTTTTACACTGCCCCATTATGTCACCTGCTGGTCTCTCCATACAATTGTTATATGTCCATCAAAGTGATCTATACACAATGTTCATATGTTGATGTCATTTTCTGAGTTAAAACCCTTCAGTAACTTCCTTCTCCCAAGCTTCTCATGGTCTAACCTTAAGATAGAAGTTACCATTTCTTTGGTACCTTCATTATTTCTAATCTTTTTTTTGTTATTTTTATTATTGTTGGCTTATTTCTCTTTGCTTTTGTTTCCACTTGTCTGCATGGGTTGGAAACTTTGCAATCAGAGACTCATTTTATTTTCTGTGACTACTCTAACTTATAAACAAAAGTAATACGATAATTCAAACATTTTAGTGAGAGTTAATTGATTAATTGAAAATAAACTAATATAAACAAATAACAAATCAGCCTTTTTAATTTTGATTTGTTTTTGCCATAGGGTGTGTGCTTCCCAGAGAGTGAGAAATCATCAAAGGATGATGTCCATGCCACAAATCCTTCTCCTCTCAGGATTTTGGGCTCACACACACATACCCATCATGATGTTCAAGCCACCAGGGACAGAACTTGAACCATAGTCGGCCATGCGAGAGTACAATACCTTAACCACCACACCACCTGCTGTCATCTAATGACCATCCCAAATTTGATGCTGGTTAGAAGAAACCCAAGGAAATATCACATGAGTAAGAAGCAGGAATAAAGAAGATGGTTTTAGAAAATAATATCAGAACATACAAAACTAAGCTCCCTTTACTAGTCTCGTAGGATCCTGACAATCAAATTGAAAGAGTAATCCTCATCTTCTAGGCATAAACTCCACTTTTATTTCAGGTATTGAAAATATCCAGGCCAAAATCTGCATTTAACTTTTAATGGTAACAGACTCAAACTACTTCCCTGATTTTAAGAAAATACTTTGGGGACCAGCAGGTGGAGTGCTGATTAAGGGCACTGGACTCCCACATGGTGGACCACGGTTTGAGTCCTGGACCTGGTGGCTTGCTTTCTCACTTTCCTTTTCTCTCTTTCTGTCTCTCTCTGGTGAAATTGAAAAAGAATAATAAGTAAAAAAAATAAAGTAGATAATTATTTAAAAAAATACTTTGGAATAGGGATTAGCAAATAATGATAAAACATATTTTGTTATTAACTTATGACAATTAGTGTTATTCTTAGAAATCTGTTTTAAACAAACTACAACATTCTCTAAGATATTTTGGAGGCTACAAGATGGTCTATTAATTGTACTTACATTAGTGTGTTATTCATCCCAAAATTATTATTAGAACAATGTCAGCATGCTCTAGAATATTTTGAAAGAGGTCAAGAGGTCACTTTTATTTTCTGCACTTTATATCCTAGCTTTTCATAATTTCTTACATTTGATGGCACGTATGTATTCAATAAGAGCTCTATGGAAGGTTTTGTTTTGTTTTCCTAAACTTTTGACACTATAGTGCTTGAAGAGGGAGGAAAGATGGGACGAAGGAAGAAAAACCTCGAGGAGGAAAGTGTGTGTGTGTGTGTGTGTGTGTGTGTGTGTGTGTGTGCTGTGTGTGTTTAAGGGTCAATGTAATATACCAATGGTGATATCCAATGGTGATATCCAACTGAAAGTTGAATATACATGATTTGAAATTCTGTAGTGATTTTAGGAAATGTGCAGTTATAGGCATAAAAGTGCAGACATGGGCATATCTGAGGTTATCCAGGAAGAATTCGCCGAGTCAAAAGAACAAGTAGTGAGGATAGATCCCTGAATATCAACATTTTAGGACTCTCAATACTGAAGTGCATATAAAGAGAATAAGGAGGAAATTGCCAGAATGCTAGAGGAAAATGAGAGAAAAAGATATCATAAATGCTGAAGAAGGGCAGTCTTTTTTTTTTTTTTTGGAGAGGTTTTTTCACTATAGGGCACGTGCGCTCGCCTGACAGACAGAGAGAGACAGAGAAATAGAAAGCGAGAAATCACCCCCCAGGGGGGATGGCCACGCCGCAATCCCTTCTCCTCCATTCTCCTCTCGGGATCTTGGGCGTGCACGCACACGCGCCCGGCATGAGTTTAAGCCGCCGGGTCCGGGACGCGAATCGTGGTCGACTATGTGGGAGTCCAGCGACATAGCCATTACGCTAACTGCTGGTCCCCAAGAAGGGCAGTCTTAAAAGGAGACTCAAATATCAAAAGATGAAATAAGATACAGAGGTAAAAATGGCTTGTGGAAATACTGACCCATTGGAAAATTTAGGAAGACCCATTTCAAGGGGATGGTAAGGGTGGTTGAAAAGGCTTGTGGTTGTATTTTTGTGACAAAGAACAGTGGTTAAATGGTAGTGATTAATGTAGACTACTCTTGTGATGACTCTTAGTTAAAAAGAAAAAGGCTTAATAGCTAGAGAGATTTATGTTATTAACAAAGTATATAGAGATGGTATATCTGATGGAACAAGTTCTCTAGAGGAACAGAAGAAATAGAAGGGAAGAAATTCATATATAGAGAAGACGGGGATCTTCTTTTATTGAGTATGATTGAAGAAGAAAAGGATATGTGGTATGGAAATTCACAGTACAGAAGAAGAAAGGAAATTATAGTAACTCTGGCCTTATTATCTCAATTTCATCAATGCTAAGTCTTTCATTAAGACTGAGTAAGAAGATGGAATGTTAGATTTCCGGAGTTGGGCATGGTGATTAAGGCATTGGATTTCCATATGGTTGACCCTGGTTCCAGTCCCAGACCCAGAAGCTTGAGGATCACACTGAGCACTTTTGCAATGCATTCCCAAAATCCTGACAGGAAAATGGAGAAGAGAGGATTGCAGAATGCCCATCCCTTTTAGGGAGTGATTTCTCAATTTCCCTCTCTCTGTCTTTCTCTTTCTCTCTCCACTGAGTGCACGTACCCTATAGCAAAAGCCAAAAATAAAAAGAGATTTGTGAGAGAAAAAAATTTAAGTCTGGAGTGACACTAACAAAACATTGGAAAAAAATCTGAGAGTTCCTCTATCCCGGTGACTAAGAATTAGTGGCAATATTGAGCATCTACATTTAGAAAATATAAATTTATTGTAACTTTGGTATAAATGATTATGCAATATTCTTTCAATATTCGGTCAAATTGTTCCTCTGCTATAAAAATTCCTCTGGTAAAAACAAACAGAGGTAGGCTGTCCCTATAGCTCAGCATTTAAGCATATTGTAGAAAAAGCCAG
This sequence comes from Tupaia tana, assembly GCA_026018925.1. Taxonomy (NCBI): domain Eukaryota; kingdom Metazoa; phylum Chordata; class Mammalia; order Scandentia; family Tupaiidae; genus Tupaia; species Tupaia tana. Next base: position 63,014,503 of record JAKSZU010000009.1, on the reverse strand, counting down.
ATCCCACATACCAATCAGAGTTTAGATCCTGGTCCCAGTGGCTTGAAAAACAAACAAGTGGGGTTTAACCATCATTCTCTAGTGACATCACTAAATCTAAAATATAACTCTGTAATTGCACTTAGAACAATATATGTTATTTGTGCAACATCCTGGTTCCTGATCAGATAGTGAGCTTTTTGAAAGCATGGTTATATTTTGAATTCCAGTGTATAACATTTCAATAAGTGTTTGCTAGATGAATAAATGAGTAATTATTGATCATTCTGAAACACTGCATGTCCAAGTGTTATTTACAGTGTAATTAATATCTTTCTCAAAATCTTCTCCCTGCCACTGCTCCAGCACAAGCACTCTGAATACATAGCTTAGCTTTGTCACAATGCGCCCAGTGCAATCAGGTGGGGAGTAAAATTTTGTTAGCCAGCACAGTAGATTAACTAATCCCTGGTGTTTAAATCCCTGATTTAGACACTCAGAAAAGAAACATATATTATAAGCATGCAAATAAAGTACAAAGATAATTCTCAATATAATTTTGAAAGTAAAATCTCAACATTTCAAGAGAATTAATTTATTATTATATTAATATTAGTAAGTATAGTAATATTATGCATCGTACTGATCAATCTATTAAAACCCTTAACTAGAAACAATGAATGATTCCTTTTTTTTTTTTTTTTTTTTTGGAGAGATTTTTCACTATAGGGCGCGTGCGCTCGCCAGACAGACAGAGAGAGACAGAGAGATAGAAAGCGAGAAATCACCCCCCAGGGGGGATGGTCACACCGCAATCCCTTCTCCTCCATTCTCCTCTTGGGATCTTGGGCACGCACGCACACGCGCCCGGCGTGAGTTTCAAGCCACCGGGTCCGGGAGGCGAACCGCGGTCGACACGTGGGAGTCCAGCGACATAGCCATTACGCTAACTGCTGGTTCCCAATGAATGATTCTTTTAAAAATGGTTTGTACTTGAAAGATTTTTTTCCAGAAAATATCCCATTGTGATTGCTTGTCAAACAAATGTGCAAACAGCATTCTTCCAGCCTCAAGGATATGGAGCAAGTGTGGTACACAAGGCTGTGACCAGTCCATGTGATTCCACTCATTAGGTCAACTATGAGCTGCCAGTTAGGAAAATGAGGCAGCATTTAATGATGTGCAATACAATAAAGTTTTATCATGAAAAAAAAATTTAACCCAAATTAGGTCATTTATTCATTCCTTTATTGTAATAGTAGTTTAAATCTTCTTATTCCATTTGTGCAGACAATAATCCCTCTTCTCACAATCATTTTGCAATCTTTTGTAGCATATGTGGCTGATAGTGGATGAACTGATTTCCAAGAATGGACTAACAGTCTTTTTTTGTAGAAATCCAAGAGATGATAGAATTATTTTTTAAGAACACACTAGCATTTCCCAGGCTGGCAGCAATACCTATTATTTTATACTAAGGGATTCTTTAGCAGCCTAGTGATTAAAAAGCTTGCTTTTTGTTCAAAGCAGTTGTAAATTAATTATTTACTGTACTTACCAGTCCTTTTCAGCTGATGATATACTGCTAAATAAATATTTTATATAAATTCTACACTGAATGTTATAAGAATAAAAGTCATTGATCTTGGATCAGATCTCATGGGTTTCTGGATTTTTTGTTTTGTTTTGTTTTGGTTTTGGTTTCGGTTTTTTTTTGAGGACATGCCTCTATCTTGCTCCCCACCCCCACCCCGGCCATGTACATATACATTCCTGGAAGTTCCATTTAAAATATGAATAATCTTCAATTTTCAAACTTATAAGAGAGCATATTCTTAGGTCTGTATTATATGACAGGAAAGAAAGAGCTTCTATACTTTGACATTTAGCTTCCTGTAATATTGTATCCTATCAAAGAGCACCGAAATGCTATTTATGTTCTGGGTTTCAACTATACTTTTGCTTATGAGGTTATCTTTCCCTTTGTGAACATTTCAGTTTGTTCTCCAATAGAAAATACAAATTATCTGATTTAAGATATGTATCATGTTACCTTTTAGGAGGGTAAAAAGGAAACTTGAGTCAGAAACAAAAGGGGTGGGTGACATGAAGAGGTTTTTTTTTCCCTAAAGTGATTGCATATATGTAACTGTGAGTTATCTAGAAAGTTCAGACATTATCAGTGAAACAGAGATGTTTCCTTTATGGTACTATAGCACAATTCATTCATTCGTTCATTCATACATGTATTCCTGAGCACCTACAATGTACCTGGCATAGATTCAGGTACTGAGAAAGTAGCCATAAAGCAGATAAAAATCTCTTCCCTAGTGGTTTACACACTCGTGGGGGAATACAGAATATAAATTATATAAATAAGTAAATTACATGGAATATCAGAAAGTGATGTTAAATAAAATGAAGCAGAGAAGAGGAATTTGGGGAGAGATTGTAGTTTTACATAGTATGGTCAAAAATTCACTGAGATAATGGCGTCTGAGCAAAGATCAGGAGGCAACAGAGGGAACCACAAGTGTATCTGGAGGAAGAGAATTCCAACCAGAAGGATAAGCAAATCTGACAGTTCCAAGTTTGCCTGTGGAGGGACAGCAAAGAGGCCAATACTGATGGAGTGAGCAAAGAGGTTTGAGAAATTGAAGTCACAGAAGGGGCTCAGATTGTCTAGAGTTTTATTTTCATTTTTATCCTTACTGGGATGGGAAGTCAGAAGAGGATTTTAAGCAGTGGAGTAACATGATCCAACATGCCCCAAAAGGTAAAATCAGGACTTAGCAAATCTTCTTAGCTAAAGCATATATCCTTTATTTTCCAACCTCAGTGGTATCTCTACTTCTTTTCAGGGTAATTAGAAACTCCATCTGTCTTTGTTGGGATTGCTGCTATCTTTTCCCTCCCACTGCTTTTCTGTAATTGTATTTTATAATGTATATTAGCAGGGTAGACAAATTAAATACAAATACATAATAACACACTATTAGAATTATGAGTTCAAACTTCATAATGAGGAGGAAAATGGCTCATATTACTACAGCATTTATTATTGTGTGGCCACAGGCTTTTACCGAATGCAGCTATGTATAGAAAGGAATTAAATTCCTCTTCAAACTTTATCATCAGCAGTGTGGATAAGTGATGCCATAGGCATTAAGAATCTTTCTTCCTGCTAAAAGGTTTACATTTTTTGTTTTAGAAGGAGGGAGAAATGAAGTAGTTCTGCTGGTTTTGAGTTATTTTGAAATGTAAATATATTAATATAAGCTCCATAATTAGTGCCATATTTAAATCAATTGTGTGGGAAATGTATCTTTGCTGATGCTGAAGAAATTTTCTTCAAGATTTAGTTAATGGGATAGTAGTATACTTGGACTGCACTATGACAGTTATAGTTTAAATAAAGCTATTCTTAAAATGTGCTGTTAGATATTTTAAGGAAACATCAGAAGAGTAAAACATTACTGAGACTTGAAGATGTATCACGGAATTATCTTTTAATCCTATGTGTCCTTATTAAGATCAACATTAAGTGTATTCATCTTGGGGGCCAGAAGATGACACAATGGTAAAATGTGGACAATTGCATTTGGCAATCAGGGACGAATAGACGGAGGTGGATAAGCAAGCTGATAAGTCATTCAAATCAGTAGCTCCTTTTCAATATCTGTGAGGTGATCCACTTTGTAAAATTCTCGGTTTGCATCTAGAGACCTGCCTAAACACATAGGGTACACATGAGCCCATGATCTGGGTCTGGCTGAAGCAAGGGGTGGATCAAGGCATGAAGACCCTGTTGGGGATGCTACCTGTCTTTCTCTATTTCCATCTCTCTACAACTATTTTTGTTTTAATGTATATTGTGTATTGTTGATGAAAGAAGTGAGGTGTACAGTGGACGTGGTGCCCTTGGCTCATTTCATGACCTACCCTCCCCACCCCACCCAGTCGGTGGAGGAATTACCTTCCATGGTTCCCTGGTGCTGGAAAGGTTGGGGATTGCTGCTTCAAACAGTACCCAGAACATTTTAAGTGCTATTCAAATGCATGCTAAATAAATGAATTAAACAAGCTGCTTTGTAAACGAAAGATTTGGTGGTTGCATGCATCCCTGGCCGAGTATTTCTCTTCTATTATTATTACTTTAATATTTACCTGATATTGCCAATGGGCTAAGAAAAAGACAAGGGATCTGGCCCATTTATAGAGAACTCCATACTGAGTTCTCTTGCTTTAAACGTTTGTCCTGAACCTTTTAATTGTATACTACTACTGTGAAATCTTTCAGAAGTACTGTCATTTTATTTTATTTATTTGTTTCTTCCATGAGAGAGGGACAGGAAAAAGAGGGAAAGAAGGGGAGACAAGCACCCCCACCAGGTCTTCTCACTGAGGCACACCCTCTCATAGCCAGTCTGGATCACATGTATACATGCACTTCCACCATGTTCAGGGAGATCCAACAATATGAATCAGGACCTATCCATGTGGATCAGTTTTGTTACTGCTGTGCTACCACCTGGTCCAATGGTACCATTTTAGAAACAGAATTACAAAAGGCTAAAACAATTTAGATTAAGGAATTGAGTTATTTGAAAACAGGGAAAGTGTTTTTTTATGCTTAAGACTTAGGTATTATTTAATAAATGAATCAACAAACAAGTAAGGTTTGTACAAATGAATAACACAGAAAAAAGTCTCAATTTGGAATACTTAAGTATCTATAGCAACTTTATGATTAGTAGAATATTCTTCAAATGAATTCTTACAAGAAGTACCATTAGAAAAAGCTTCTTCTTATTCTAGATCTTTCCCTAAGAAAAAAGTGATGCTAATATAACTTATTTCTAAATCAAGAATGAATAATCTGATTTGAAATGTGATTTAATTTCAAAATACACTGATGACTTTAAGAAATCTGCTACATGATTCTTCACATTGACAATACTCAAGACATATAATTTGTATTTGATCAGTAATAATAGGATATGTCATAGACTGTGCAATCCCCAAAGTATAAAAGTAATATTTTTTTATATCCCCAGTGCCTAGTAGAATCCTTAACATATAGTTGTTCTTCAAAAACATTTATTGAAAGCCAGCCCCATAGCCTAGTGTTTAAAGGGGCAGAATACCACACGGCTGACTATTGTTCAAATCCTGGCCCTGGTATCTTGACAAACACACAGGCGCATGTGTGTGCATGCCCCAAATCACAACAAGATAGAGAAATGGAGGAAAAGAAATTGTGGCATGACTATGTCTCATTGTGGGAGTGCTTCTCCCTCTGTCTCTTTGGTGAACACATGCACCTTCAGGAAATTAAAGAAAAAAAGTTTGTTGAATAAAAGAGACTAATATGCTTCAGTAAGATTTAAATAGCAAGGGAAAATATAGTACGGATTGTAAGTTATTTTTCTCTGAAAAGACACTATGTAAATATTTCATTCAAATATTTAAAAATGTTAGCATATTGGCTTATTATCTTAGAGAATTGTAATAAAAAAAAAACACTTTTCATTAATTCCCCTGTGTAAAACTATTCTTCATTCTAACACTGCTCCCACTTAAAGAAACAGTTATGTATTTATTTATTAAGGAAACAGTTATCTTTAAAATAATTTTTATTGTCGGTTCTAGTCTTTTTCTGTTTTAAGATTAAAACAATAAATTTTGACTATTTCGTACAAGGACTAAGAATGGAAGATTCTAGGTTTAGGCAATTTTCTCTTTCTCTCATCAATCTTTATAATTCAAATTTTAGAAGTGCACCCCTCTGTATCAACACTTTGAAACATTTCGAGCAAGGTTTTTTTCTTTCCAAGTAGAAATTAATGGAGAGCACAATCCTAATCTATGATTCATAGTATCATGACTTTCTTTGAAAACAGTCACCATTTTTTCTGAGTCAGCATTTCAAATGACGTACTTTTCTCTCTTTTTCTTTTTTAAATAACAAGCATTTTTCTATATACTGCAAATTGTTGAAAATAGTTTGTTTGCTTTTTTTTTTCCCTCATATTATGGTGCTTTCCCACTAGGTAGATCCAGGAGTTACAGTCCCATCCCCTAAGGGTGGCTGACTTAATTCAAATGTTCTATTAAACAGAAAGCTTTCACATTTAAGTTTTGTGCTGCCTGCTGGAAATGACAAAAAAAAAGGGGAGGGGGATATTTTGAGCCTGATTTTCAAATCAGTAACTCAGCTTTCCATATATCTCTTGCTGATAATGCTGTTCATTTTATTTGATAAATTACATAATGCAAAAAAGCATGAGACAAAATGGAATTAAAGAGGTAAATATTATTTTTTTTAAATGGAAACTATGATAGGAGCTTCTGAAGTTGTTTAAACTCATTTTCTATACTTAGATGTTTGTTGATAGATTAACTGGGTATTGACTTATTCTCCTGGACTTTGTAAAAATGCTGTAAATGTTGACCTCCTTCCTCGAAAATGCATTATAAGGGACTAGCAGTTGGCATAATGGTTATGTAACTGGACTCCCATGTAGTGGACCGTAGTTTGAGTTCTGGACCCAGTGGCTTAGACTCACACCAGGTGCATGTGCGTGTGTACCCAATATCCAGAGAGGAGAATGGAGGAGAAGGGCTTGTGGCGTGGTCATCCCACCTGGGGGGTGATTTCTCCCTTTCTGTCTCTCTGGCAAGTGCACATGCCCGATAGCAAAAACGTCTCAAAAAAAAAAAAAAGCATTATAAGCTATAATAAATTTTAAGAAGAAAAAGACAGCCATATTATCAGAAGTTAGTGTCTTTCACTTCACCTTTTTTTTTTTTTTTTGGCTGAAAGTTCACCCTATATCTAATATTTTGGCAAGGAAAGAGAATAGCTAAGGTCCTCAGGACCCAGATCTGACCCAGCCTTATTCTATTCACTTGCCAAAGCATTAGCTATAGGGTGAACCTTGAATCTATTTACTGCTGCAACTGCTACTGTATTACTACTACCATGATGTGATGAGCATCTTTTTTTTTTTCTTTTATTAAACTCCTAGAAAGCCTCAGGATGAAGTTGGTCAACAGAAAGACCAAGTAATTAGAGAGTTAGAACTTTCTGACCCACCTTCTGACTTCCAAAGAGGGGAGAAGTGTCCAGAGATTTTCTAGAGGATGCTTTTGCTTAGTTAAAAGAGACAAAAATATAGTGAGAAAGCTATCCACCCCTCAAAGGGGATAGTAACATTGCATCCTTTCTCTTCTATTTATCCCTCCTTTTGGGATTTTTGGACACATGTGAACACATGCCCAGCATACTTTTTAAGCTGTAGGGTTCAAGACTGAACTGCGGAAATGGTTATGTGGGATCCAGTCGCCTTAACCACCATGCCACCAGTTGACCTGATTAGGCTCTATTGAAACCCTTGAACAATGTGACTCAAGGAGTTTCTGGGTTGGTGAGCACACTGAAATCATAGGAGGGTGAGCTGATTGGAGAGGGCATTGAATTTGCACAGCACTCTCCTCCTAGTACCTCTCCCTATGCATCTGTGACATTTGTTTCTGCATTGTATTCTTTATAATAAACTAATAACAACAAGTAAAGTGTTTTCTCAAGTTGTGGGAGCTGTTCTAGCAAATTGTCCAACCTGAAGAGGGAGTCATGGCAACTGCTGATGCACAGTCATTTACAAGTACAAATGGCTCCCAGGACTTGCAGGTGGCATCTGAAGTAGGTGAAGATTTGTGAAACTGAGTCCTTTAACTTGTGGGATCTGATGCTAACACCAACTAGATAGAACCAGAATTGAATTGAATTGTTTGATACCCAGTTAGCATGAGAGAATGTGTTGTTGATGTGCAAGAACTTCACATAGGAACAACCTTAAGTAGTTTCAAAATCAGTTAACAATAAGGCCTAAAGACTGAAGAAATTAAAGATTATTGAAGCATATTGATTCCAGTGGAATAAGAACAGCAAAAAAGTTGACATCAAGTTTTCTCACAAAGAGAAAGGACTATTGAGATACAACCACCTTCAATAGAAATCTTCAAATTCAGCAGCAGTGACTTCTTTTAATCATAGTAGTGATGAGTGATGACTTACGTTGGTCATCCAGAAAAACTGAGTGCAGATGAGAAATTGATAGTATTCCCAGCAATGCCAGCAATGTTACATAACTTAATTGAAGAAGGCTATACATCAGACCACATTTTCAATTTTGATGGAACAGGTATATATTAAAAACTTGTACCTTAAAGATCTGCACCTGAAATGCAGAAAACCATGTCCTAGATTCCCCCACACACACAGGATATATGTGCTTGCTGGAGAGAGACAAAGATGGATAGAGAGGAAGAAAGTGAAAAATCACCCCCCCCCCAGGGGGATGGCTATGCCATCATCCCTTCTCCTCCATTCTCCTCTCAGGATTTTGGGCATGTGTGCACATGTGCCCAGTGTGATTTTCATGCTGCTGGGTCTGGAACTCATACTGTGGTCAACCATGTGGGAGTCCAGTGCCTTAACCACCATGCCACCTGCTGTATCTACTATGTCCTATACTTAAGACTGTGAAAGATTCTGAACTATAATACTTAGCAACAATGTCAAACCCAGGAGAATGAGCCATAGCTATTCATATGTGATACTACAATCTGCCATATGCTTTTTAATAACCCCTCCACACAACCTCACAGTAACTCAGAAACTGTAACCTTTCTGAAACTCACTTGCACGAGGTGAAATGCCACATTGTAGTATTTATGTATTATATTTATATATAATTAATTTTTAGTGTTTTTTTTTTCTATAGTGCATGTGTGCTCACCAGAGAGAGACAGAAAGACACAAAGAGAGAATGAATGTGAGAAATCACCCCCAGGGATGGCTACACTGTAATCCCTTCTCCTCCACTCTCCTCTTGGGATTTCGTGCATGCACATACATGTGACCAGTGTGTTTTTCAGGCTGCCACATCTGGGACTCAAACCTATGGAGTTGTCCATGTGGGATCCCGTATTTTAACCACCATGCTGCCTGCTGGTCCTATATCTTATATATATATATATATATATACACACACACACACACATTTTTGAGAGTTTTTTGTTTTTTTTTTTTTTTTTTTTTTTTTTTTTTTTTTTTTTTTTTTGGTTACAGGGCACATGCACTTGCCAGAGAGACAGAGAGAGACAGAGAGACAGAAAGCAAGAAATAACCCCCCAGGGCAGATGGCCATGCTGCAATCCCTTTTCCTCCATTCTCCTCTCGATATATTGGGCACACACACACACACACACACGCCTGGCATGAGTTTAAGCCACCAGGTCCAGGACTTGAACCACAGTCGACTACATGGGAGTTCAGCAACATAGCCATTATGCTAACTGCTGGTCCCAGCCCTATATTTTATATTTTAACCTCTTGACATAGATAGAAGTGTACTACCATATCTATTAGGATCATATCCTGTAGTTTTTTGTGTGTTACAGCCAAAATATTTGAATGCCATATCCCTCAGCCTTATTTTTCTCAGGAGTTCTGTGGGTTTTACTGTGCAATTTTGAAAAATGCAGTGTTGTTAGGGCACCGTACATTGTATTATAACAGAATTGACTATATTTTAAAATCTATGCCTAGAGGAAGCCAGAGAACCAGAAAGCTGTGTGATAGGATCAGATAATTTTGATTTCTCAAATAATTGCTTTTTTTTTTTTCTGTGCTGCTCTTTGGTATTGCATAATTGACCTACACTGAAGGACATTGAAAGGAGTTATCCTCTGAAATTCATCATTCTATTTACTATGAACATGTTGTTGAATATGATGATCACTACCTTATACAGTATTCTCTTTATTATGGCCAACAAAAGAAATTTCACTCTGGCCTCAGTCCCAGGAAGTTTATGGTTCTCCTGAGAAATTAGTTTGTTTTTATTTTAATGTGTACTGTGATTTTTAAGGGAATGCTTTAATAGGGTTCAATGAATACTTTAAATAAATGAATATATGTGTTTTTTAACTAACTGTGTTTCTTTCTCTACTTTAGCTATTAAAATACACAGAGTCAAATTTGTTAACCTATTCAGCAAGTATCAGGCCTTCATAGCACATAATTTGGTTATTGCATATCATATTTCTATGCTTATTATCCTTTTGCCCAGATTTTCTTACTCTCTTGTATTTAAATTTTATTTCATCTGGTATATATTTTTAAGCTAAATAAACCATTCCTCAAACAAGCCAGAGTATAAGTAAAATACATGAATCATAATAATAATAAACCAAAGAAATAATAAGACTAAGGCATGAATTTGATCTCTGAAAGAAAAATAAAAGAAAAAAAAACACAGGACAGTTTACACAAAGTTTCAAGACATATAAACCAATACTATTATAAAACAGATGCATGGTAAAGTAAGTAGAGAAAAACGTCAAGGGTACAATCTAGATGTTGACTATACAAGTGGCATGTATAATTCTATAACTCTCAAAATTGATGAATATTTGAAATTTCTCATAAAATTTTTGGATAAAAATTATTTTGCAATGTATGTGTGTATATATTTAACATCATTTAGCGATGCTAAATATTAATTTAGCATAGGAATTACTTCAGGTAGATGGAACAGAGGAAATGCATTTTGTGAGAGGTTCTGAGGGAGGTTCTAATGTTAACAATCCTCTAACAGTTTTATTATTTTTTATTTCTTAAGATGAGTGGGGAACTAGAGACTAAAGGAATTAGAAATCTTGATGGAAAGTGAGCGAGCATTGAACAGAAACAGAGCCATAATTTGGGATCCCTGAAAGGGAGTGCAGAAAGCATCTCAAGTTAGAATTTTTGATCATGGAAACAATGTTCTTTTTTTCCTCCCAAGACAACATGTATTAGATAGAATATACTATTATATGTATATTTGTTTATGTGAACATGATGTTAATTTGGGTTTTTTCCTTCTTTTTTTTATTTTTTTGAGAGGTTTTCGCTATAGGGCGCATGTGTTCACCAGAAAGACAGAGAGAGATAGAGAGATAGAAAGCGAGAAATCACCCCCCAGCAGGGGATGGCCACGCCGCAATCCCTTCTCCTCCATTCTCCTCTCGGGATCTTGGGCACACATGCGCCTGGCGTGAGTTTTAAGCCATCAGGTCCGGGACTCGAACCGTGGTCGACTACGTGGGAGTCCAGCGACATAGCTATTATGCTAACTGCTGGTCCCAACATCATGTTAATTTGTTTTTAAGGCAAGTCTTCTAGTCTCAGTCTTAAACAAAAGGACCTAGCAAACTACAGAGGGGGTTAATAGAAAAATTCACATCTTTCTTATTATTTTTCTCAAATATTCACCTTATAATACAATGAGGTGATTTGAAGCAAGAAAATCATTGCTTTCTGACCATCCTCAAAACCAAAAATATCATTAAAAATATTCTGAGCTGAGCTCATAATAATGACCCTTAGTTCTATATTTCAACTATAACTAATCACTGGCTTATCCCTTACTTGAAAATTTGTGTCATTGCTGACAGTCTAAATAAGTAGCCCTATGATTAATGAACAAGTTATATGTCTATTAAGAAATTCTATTTTCATAGATTCTGCCAGTGTAGCATCAGAAGTCAACTAAAGGAGACTAACTAATGTTAACAATCCTTCTGAGGTATTTCTGAATTGACATTTTATTGGATTACAATTGTACAAACTGTGCCAAGATGACTAGGACTAAGCCATAGGAGACAGTAGTTTTGTTTTGTTCTGTTCTGTTCTATTTCATTTTATTTTGTTTGTGCTCTTAAATGATTCCTGAGAAGGAGTAATAAAGTTCTATTAATAAAGTTCTAAAACCAAAGTATATAGGCTATCAAATCATATATGTAACAATAACTATGCTCAATAACTTGAAAATGGCATAAGTCAAAATATTTTTAAAATAACTAATATATTCTAATGTGACTGAGTAGCAATGGAAAGGAAAAAAAAAATAAAGTGATTGGTCTGGAACTCTTAATAATAACCATTCTTGCAAAATCCCAGTCTAACAATTTAAATATATAAGAGATACATTCTAATCCCTTGACCACCGATTTCTTTTAAAGTTAAAATTTCCCTACTACACATTATAACATATTTTACTATGTGTACTCAGGGACTAGACAAGACTGACTAAACTGATAGTCTCACGACCTTTACTATTGTTGGCTGAAAACAATATAGAACATGTTTAAGTCATGGGAGAGTGCCATAAACATTATCTGAACCTGAGGCCTGATCTTTACTCATGACCTTTGAAGCTGATAGTCAACAACTACAGAAAAATCTAGTTGAGCCCATTTAAGAGAAAGAGAAAAACAAGTCTCTTATCCTTTTTGAAACAGAAATAAATACTCTTTACATTTTATTTTTCCTATTTTGAGACATTATTTTGTTCTGCAGAGGTAATTAAACCTCAGACCAAGTATTTGAATAAAAAAAAAATAGGGGAACCAGCAGTTAGCGTAATGGCTATGTCGCTGGACTCCCACGTAGTTGACCGCGGTTCGCGTCCCGGACCCAGTGGCTTAAAACTCACGCCGGGCATGTGTGCATGCATGCCCAAGACCCCGAGAGGAGAATGGAGGGGAAGGGATTGTGGTGTGGCCATCCCCCCAGGGGATGATTTCTCGCTTTCTATCTCTCTGTCTCTGTCTGTCTGGCGAGCGCACATGCCCTATAGCAAAAAAAAAAAAAAAAAAAAAAAAAAAAAAATAGGGCCAGCTGTGGTGGAGCAGTGGCAATGCTATGCTCTGCGATGTTGCAGCCATATAGAAAGGTTCCAAGTTCACATCCTATGGCCTCCCTATACATGCTGAGTGCATACATATCCAGACTCACTAAAAGGGGTTGATTGTGGCAAAAAGGCCCCATTGGGAATGAATGTTGCTTTCACTTTCTTTATCAGACTCTCTTATAGAAGAAATAAATACATAAACTTAAAAAAAAAAAGCACTGGCCAGACCTGTGACCTTCTGGTTTGGAAGCCAATTGTATGTTTCAAATCCTAGCCCTGGTAGCTCAAAAAATATGCCAGGGACATGTGCATGTTTGCCCTAAATCCTGACAAGACAGAGAAATGGAGAAGGGATTGTGGCATGACCATGCCCCCACTGAGGGGTGCTTTCCCACTCTCCCTATTGCACTCTCTCTCCTTCTGTCTCTGTCTGTCACTGAGGACTGCACATACCTTTTGACATATAAACGAATAAAAAAACATAAACTCCTTCATCTCACTTTGGGCAAATACTGGCTTAAAGGCTATCATGATAAATTAATTTAAAATATGTAAGGCAACAAAAGACTAAGGTTAATTAACAAATCACTAGAAATATTTAACTATATCTTGTCCACAGGTAAATAGCATTAATTAATGGAATAATGCTTAATTTCCAACTGCTATTTTTCTCTTTTTTATTTTTTTTTTTGTCATTGTCCAAATCACCTCAAATTTTAAAGCATCAGTGTCTTAAATTTCTTGTCGCTTTAACTGATGGCCAGAAAATCATCTTGTACCCATGTTACCAAAATGAGTATTTCAATTAAGTATACTCATATATTAAATCATTAAATTTGTTTTCCTGTTGTAGGCAGAATAATGTCCCCACAAAGATGTCCACATCCTAATCCCTGGAAACTGTGAATACGTTTCCTTAGATGGTAAAAGAGACTTGGTAGATGAGATTGAGGTATAGGTCTGGAGACAAGGTTATTATCCTGGACTGAATGGGTCCAGTGCTATTCACAGAGATTCCTAAGAAGAAAGGAGAGTCAAAGTCACTGGGAAGTGATTATAGAAGCAGAGGTGAGAGTTATGCTGTACCACAAACCAAGGAATGTGAGAAACTGTTAGAAACTGGAAAAGACAAAGCAAAACAAAAAAGAAATTATCCCCCAGAGCCTCTAAAAGAAATAGTCCTGCAAACACTTTGATTGTAGCATAGTGAAACTTATTTCTGACTTATTACCATCAAAAGTCTAAGATAGTAAGTTTGTGTTGTTTAAGCCAGTAAACTGGTGATCATTTGTTACAACATAAATTCTAATACATAAAAAAAGACATTTACTTCCAAATGATTTCTATGACTGAATCTCTGATGTCACAGAACAGTATTTATGTGGAGAAATAAAAGCTTAGTAGCAATAATCAGCATAACTCAAAACTTCATAGCCAATGACAACAAAGATAACAATAATATTGAATAGCTATTTAGTAGTTTTCAATTGGGACACAGAAATTCATTTCATTCAAGGGACCAGCAGTTGGCATAATGACTATGTTGCTGGACTCCATGTAGCTGACCATGGTTCGAGTCCCGGATCCAGTGCCTTAAACTCACGCTGGGCATGTGTGTGTGCGTGCCCAAGATCCTGAGAAGAGAAGGGAGAAGAAAGGATTGTGGCATGGCCATTCCCCCTGGGGGTGATTTCTTGCTTTTTACCTCTCTGTCTCTCTCTTTCTGGCAAGCACACATGCCCTAGAGCAAAAAGAAACCTCTCAAAGAAACAAACAAAAAAGAAAAGAAATTCATTTCATTCACACACAGTTATATATGGGACATGTAGGATAAGACAAGATCAACATCACAGTTTGGGATGTGTATGGATTCAGATGACCAACAACCAGATCCCATAAGTGTATCCTTGTATCAATACACAAGGTGAGACTACTTTCATGTTTTAAAATAAAATATCAAATTCCTAAAAATAATATTAAAATGGAACACAATGGAAACAACACATTCATGTCCTTGATTTGCTGATACATGTACTGACCCACCACAAATGTGGGACACTTAATAAGATGTTTAAAATGCAGGATTTAACCAATTGGTTACCTAATTCCTCTCCTTTATGGACAACATGGTTCTCTTAGTTACAAAATATAACACTCAGTATTTTGATGTCTGTTAAAATCAAAGTGAAATTTAACAGACACAAGAATGGAAAGTTACTGTGTATGGTAATATCTTTGACTTACTTGACATACCACACATTAATACTTAGAGAACCAATATTATATGCTACAAAAAATGTACAATGATTAAATGTAAATAAAATTTTAAAAAAACACAAACTGCATTGGAAAACAACAAAAATAGAATTAGAACAAAGTCAAAGTGATTATTTAAAAAGTCAAGATATAGTTATCAACATGACTTAGCTAGTATAGCTGAACTAGGTATCCTCTGTAAATTCCAGCTGAATATATAGTATGTCTTTGATGCAGTTGAATAAAATTGTATTCCACACAAAATCTACATTTAAAGATCAGATAAGAAAATATAGCAGAATTGGGGACCAGCAGTTGGCATAATGGCTATGTCACTGGACTCCCATGTAGTTGACTGCAGTTCGAGTGTTGGACCTGGTGGCTTAAAACTGACGGCGGGCATGTGTGCTTGCGTGCCCAAGATCCCGAGAGGAGAATGGAGAAGGGATCGCGGCATGGCCATCCCCACCTGGGGGGTGGTTTCTCGCTTTCTGTCTCTCTGTCTCTCTCTTTCTGGCGAGTGCACACGCCCTGTAGCAAAAACCTCTCAAAAAAATATATATATATGTAGCAAAATAGTACAGACATAAAAGTTAAGACTAATGCAAGAATGAATAATTTAAATCAAGATTTTACCACAAGGTCTTACAGTTAATCAATATCTATGCAAATGTGACACTAGTGATACATCACAAGCATATCCAGAGATCTGAAATTTCTTCTCAAATAATAATAATGACTAACATTGGTTGAATTTTTACTATGTGTCAAGCACCAGAGTAAGCACTATAATGCATTACTTTAATGAAGATACGATTCTTGAACCATCACAGCAGTGTAGTGGTAATGCAATGCTCAGTATGCTAACCCACAGGGGAAAGTCCCAGTTCATTTTCTGAGATCTCCTTTTGTATGTCAGGTGTATGCACGTGTACTCATGACCCAGATTGCCTGAGGCTGAGGATGGATCACCATGTAAAGATCCTTTGGGGGGTACCTCTCTCTCTCTTCCAGAATAAATAAAATTTAAATTATATATATAATTAGTTCTCACACTTTACCAATAAGGAAACAGAAAAAGCTGGCAAGGACAAGAGGCAGAACTCCAGTTCGGGTCTAACTTTTGCCCAGGATTTTGTTTTTAATCTCTTTGCTGTGCTTACCTCGTGCACTGAATTAAGTGAGAGTGACCCACTGATAAATTTTTTTAATAGCTATCAGTGACAGAGAGTAGTAAATTCCTTGACCACAGTTAGAGTTATATTCCAGAAGTATAACATTGCTACAAATAACTCTCAAGTCGGTTGAACTTAAATTGTAAGAAAATATATATATGTATATATGTATTTTGTTGATTTTGACACCAGTAGTAATAAAATTGTCATAATGATGAGGACAATATATATATATATATATATATATATATATATATATATATATATTTACTATAGGGAGCGTGAGCACAACACCAAAAAGACAGACAGAGACATAGAGACAGAAAACAAGAAATCACCCCCCCAGGGGGAATGGCCACGCCACAATCCCTTCTCCTCCTTTCTCCTCTCAGAATCTTGGGCGGGCATACACGCACACGCACCCAGCATGAGTTTAAGCCACCAGGTTGGGGACTCGAATCGCAGTCAATTATATGGGAGTCCAGCGAGGACAATATTCTAAAAATTAAGTTATTCCTGTGATAATGTCTACCCTGTAGAAGTTCTGTAGAGTAGTTAGAGTCCAAAATAATCATTGTTAAGCATATTATGATTTAACATAGCATTCCAATTTTTATTAATTAAGGTCAAATCTAGTCATTTAAATTAACATTCTGAATAGTAGGTTTTTTTTTTCCTTACACTCACTGATAACCTGTTTAAAACTTAGTGAAACATAACATTTTATATGCCAAGATATGGCAAGATATATTAGAAATAAAAATATTTTGCCATTAGCATAACTTTTCATATAAAGTATAAATTGATTACTGTTTTATTTCCCTGAAACATAAATACAATACTTTAGTATTGTATTTAATGCTATCATTGTCATTACTATTATCATTATTTCATTATTACTAACATTTATTGAATGCTTACTAAGTATTCATGACTATGATAGGCATTTTATACACATTATTAATGCTCAAAACTCTGATATATTAATATTAACTCCACTTTGTGAGTGGGTATAGGGAGATTTACTGTAGAGTATCATCTCATCTCAGTCTAGTGCTCCAAAAATATTTTGTAATGGAACATTGTCTTTTTTTTTTTTTTTTTTTTTTTTTTTTTTTTTTTTTTTTTTTTTTTTTGTCTTAGGGTGCACACATTCGCCAGAGAGACAGAGAAATAGAAAGTGAGAAATCATACCTGAAGGGGAATGGCCACATTGCAACATCTTCTCCTCCATTCTTCTCATGGGATTTTGGGCATGCATGCACATGTATCCATCCAGTGTAATTTTCAACCCACCAGGTCTGGAATCCAAACTTTGGTCACCTATGTGGGAGTCCAGCACCTTAACCACCACGCCACCTTCTAGCTGCACATTGTCCCTTTTAAAAGGAGTTTATACTCCACTATGTTACTCATAATTTTTCTTAAAAAGCCCTATATGTCTTTATATTATAACATGCTTAATTGAATTTTTGCTCTCCTGTTGTAGCTGAAAGATATACTTTAAGTTTTTGTGCTTTTAGGATGCTTTTTGGCACAAGTGAACATAATATTTTGGTTATTTTTTTAGTGTACATGTTACATTGTAACACATATGTTGCTATGGTTTAACTTCTCTCTTTCTATTTATGCTCCTACATAGAAGGAAAAAAATTCCCACTCAACATTTATTTCTAAGATCATTGTAGTCTTGTTTATGCTCTCACCATTCCAATTAAACTGCTTTCACTAAGATCATCAGTAATAGCCTAATTGCTAAATATAGTGGACAATTTCATTTTAATTTCTCATTTCACTTAACCTCATTGCAGTCTATGACACCCTGACCACACTCTCATTATTTAATTATCTCCTTTAACTCTGAGACACCATTCTCTTTGTACTCATGGTTTCTCAAACTGAGATATAAGGATATCTTGGGATTCATGGACCTAGTTTCTAGGATCAATGAGTTCTCTTTCTCTTAAATTATAAGATATCTTAGGGCAGCTACTGTGGTTTTCTTTGTTGTTGTTAAGCTTATTCCTTCACTTCTTTCATGAAAGAGAGAGACCAATAGGCAGACAGGCAGACAGAGTTCCCATACCACAGTCCATCCTGTTTTAGCTGTTTGAATCGTGGCTGTGTGTGCAGGCCAAGCATGCTCATGGAGGCACTGGGACATGAATCCTGAACGTTTTTCATGTGTGTTCAGTTGTGTCACCACTGCACCACCCCCTGGCTCCAGGTATTATATATTGCTCATCCCCCCCTCCCCAGTATCTATCGATAATATAAAATCTGCAACAGAGTAGGTGCCCAACAAATATTTATCAAACTTATGCATGTCAGGTAAAGAGATACACATTTCTAAAAAAGGGAAATCTATGGTTTATACAAACCCTCTAAGGCTTTGTACAATAGTTGGTTTTGCAGAATAGCAGAAAATCTCAAAGACCCAGCTACAAAAATAACAGAAAAATTTCCATGGAAGGAAATATCAATAGTTCTTTATGTATTATTTTGTTTTTATGATTGTATAGCTGATGAGGATGAATTAATTAATGAAATAATAACAAAATATATAGATAAATAATATAAAACCATATACTAAACTATGTGGAAGACCAGGAGTTTCCAACTCCTGGGCCCTTAAACACCAGTACTAGCCATGGTCTGTTGCCTTTCTGTGGTCCATTAAGAACCAGGGTAGTATGTGAGTGGCAGGCAAGTGAGTGAAGCTTCTTCTGTATTTACTGCCACTCTCCATTGCTTTCATTACCATCTGAGTTCCACCTCCTGTCAGATCAGTGAAAGAGTTAGATTCTCATAAGAGCACAAACCCTATCATGAACTGCACATGCGAGGGATGTAGGTTGCATGCTCCTTTCGAAAATCTAATGTCAAATGATCTGAGGTGGAATTGAGGTGTTGATGCTAATGCTGGGGAATGGCTGCAAATACTAACAGTAGCAGAGAGGTTTGACTGTACTGAGACCATAATAAATCAATTGCTTGCAGACTCATATCAAAATACTATCAGCGCATGGAAAATGACAAACTGCATGTGTGACAAACTTTATAGTGCAAGTGAGTTGATGTACTTCAATTGTACAGCTGCATCTAGTGGCACGATTTAAGTCAGAATCCAACACTTTAGTCTGCGTGTGACCTTCCCATTATTTTATTACCACTTCCAATCACACTTCTTTCCCACACTGCACACTTGTCTCTGTCACCATGTTGGAAAGCCCCCAAGCTAACCCTAGCCCAAATGAGTAAAAAACAAACATCACTGGAGAGCTTCTTTTAAAAGGGGGAAAGACCCAATGGTGAGACAGTAGAAGACTCTAAGACTGCCAACAGAATGAAAGCTGCATTTAAAAGAAAATGCCAAGAGTTCTATTTAAACTATGGGTTCATTAAAATAGGAGATTCACATTTCCCAAGCCTGAATTGTATAATATGTGGTGACCGGCTGTCCAACAAAGCCATGAAACCTTCACAACTTGCTTACTTGTGTGACATATTCAACCTGCTCAAAAAGCTCAATCTGTCACTTCAGGGGAAAATGACAACTGTGTTGGAGTTGGCAGATAAAGTGACTGCATTCAAAGCCAAACTGGAATTATGGGGGCGACAAATGAACATTAGAATTTTTGACATGTTTCAAACATTAGCAGAGATTGTGAAAAAGAGGCTGAGCCAGGGACATTTTTCTCCCAGCTGGTGTATGATCACCAATCTCAGCTTTCAGAAAAGTTTGAGCATTACTTCCCATCCACAAAAGACCCCCAAATAAGGAAGAAATGGATCCATGACCCAGTTGTAAATAATCCAAGTTAATTGACTTGTCCGTGTTAGAAGATCAAATGCTTGAGATAAAATAAAAGTGACCTTAGAAACACAGTAAATGGATATAAATATCAGATACAGTGTGTGTGAAAGAGTAGAGTCTGAGGAAGGACATTCAGAAGAAAAATAGAGAGGCAAAGCATCAATGGGACAAAGAAATGTGGTATTATCTGTTGAAGATAATTTTATAGTTTTATCAACTGGACTAGGGAGAAATGTTCACATGTTGAAATATTCACTTTGTAGGCTAAATAATGTGATTGAATGTATAAAAGAAAATGAATTAAATAAATAAAATAAAATAAAAATAAAGTCATTTTTCATATGCAAAAAAAAGTATATTTGAGACAATTTCAAGTCTCCATATGTTCTGGATTAAAGTCAAGGCAGAATATCTTGAGATCACCACAAAAGCACTCAAAACACTGCTTCCATTTCCAACACCCTACCTTTGTGAAGCAGAGTGTTCTGCAGTGACAGCAATCAAAACGAGATTATGGAGTAGTCTGGACTTAAGCAACACACTTAGGTTTTTCACTATCTCCCATCTCCCCCAGATGGGACCATATAGTTGGAAAAGAAGCTCAGGGCTCCCACT
Organism: Tupaia tana; assembly: GCA_026018925.1. NCBI lineage: Eukaryota > Metazoa > Chordata > Mammalia > Scandentia > Tupaiidae > Tupaia > Tupaia tana. The sequence goes on along the minus strand of JAKSZU010000009.1, from coordinate 62,993,915 downwards.
GATTCTGCATTATGGTGAGTTGTATTACAATGTAATAATAAAAAAAATAAAGCACATAATCAATGTAATGGGCTTGAAACATCCCCTCTCCTCCTTCTGATCCTTGGAAAAACTGTCTTCCATAAAACTGGTCCTTGATGCCAAAAATGTTGGGGACTGCTAGTAGAGCCTGAAAATACACTCAGCAGTTCAGAGGGGGGAAAAAAAGGTCAATATTTATAGATTGGCATGGTCAGGGACTGCTCCTTGAATAGGTGAAATTTGCAATGGAAGACTTACATAAAATGTCATGGTTTGAAAGGAATTTCAGAGAAGAGCAAAGCTACAGAGACAAGAATGACCAGAGTACTCAGTGAATAATTTTGAAACTAGTCTATCTAGAATAAAGATTGTGTATTGTGTACTGCAGAATGGTTCATCATACTTACTAATCTCTGGCTCATAAAATTTGACCTTTGTCTCCAGAGATTCTTATAAACTTCATTTTATGCACCATTATGCCAGTCACTCTCTGTATAAAAACAAGAATAAAATTACCTGAGTGTAATTATTTATATCAGACAATGTTACAATATTTAGTGTCTTTTCTTCTTTCTTTTACGTAATTGCTGGAATAAGAAATGAAATAAGTAACCAAGCAATTAAATTGTTCTCTAATATTAAAAGTGAGAAAATATTCTGAAATGGTATGATTCCTATTATATTGAATAAATTTTCTATTATTCACAGAAATTCTGAAAGTTGCTTTCTGACTTATAATGAATACACTGCCAATTCTCTTGATATATACTGAATGATTAAAGACACAATTATAGTTTTCTAGAAAGCAGAGTTCATAACCTTCTATCTGTTGTCCTGGGAAGGAAATCTGTACTTAACTTTGATGTTAACAAAGAGAAGCAGCAAATATGTTTCACTTGCTAATGATGTTTTATGTTAGACTACATATCACTTTGCTTCACATTTGTTTGAAACATTTTTTTCTTTTTCGTTATTACTTGTACATTTTACAATTTATAGGTAAGATAAATTTTTATACTTATTTCAAATGGAGAGACTAAACCCCCCCAAAAAAGGGAATTACACAAAGTCTAAGACCAAGACTATTAAATAAAACTGAAAAGTATTATCCAGAAAAGAAAATTAATAATTTATCCATGTGGGAAATTTGGAATCAAATCACAGCTCTGCATTCATTTATATCTTCATATAAAACAATATTCAAATGGGGAAAATGAAGGTTCAGAGTAGAATTATAAATGAAACAAAAGATGCACAATTATTGTCACTTCTTTACAATTCACTATCATTCCTAATTTGTGGAAAATTTTTAAAAGATGAAAAGGTGACAAAAGAGAAAGAATTTGCTTTCAAAGTAGAACAAAAAGCCTAAGAACATGTACTTTACACAGTACCATGTATGAAACAAATTTGTCACAATAAAGAGGGGAAACTGGGGCCAGCAGGTAGCATGATGGTTAAGGGCGCTGGATTCCCATGTGGCTGACCATGGTTCAAGTCCCAGATCTGGTGGCTTGCTTTCTCACTTTCTCTCTCTCTCTCTGTCCCTCTCTGGTCAAATTAAAATAAATTAATTAATTAAATAAATAAAGTTAAATAAAACATTTTTTAAAAAGAGGAAACCAATATTTAAAATTTAATGTATCCAAATGGCTAAAGAATTTCAATAACATTGTATTAAAACAAAATTTTAAAAAGAAAATATTAAAAGGGATCCAGCATTTTTACACTATTTATAAATTAAATGCTGCTGTTTCTGAAAGGGTAGGGAATCTACCTTTTGGTTACTTGTTTAATGCCATTTATAGGGAAGTCATTATTAGACAATAATTGATTCTTTATTAGAATCAGTTTTTGATTTCTCAAAGTATTTTTACTTGAAATTGATTCTATCATTTTTTACTAAAATGGAAACTGTTGAACTGACTTAATGGTATCTCAGCATTGGGATCTATATCTCCTATTGCTTGACAAATTTAAAAGTTTAGAGTAATATATTTTTTCTGTTATTCAAACTTATAAATGAGACAAAGAAATTCTTCTTTTTTTTAGATAACATTGATTCACAGGAGCTATTTTACTGGTCAAGTTAGTGAATTATTTATTAAGATGATAATTAGGACTTCACATTTTATAATTCTGAGATGTGTTTATTACCTCAAGTAGAAGCAATGATTAACTTACTGATGACATAGATAACTTCATACTTTAATTTTTCCCAATTTTAATATACAAGTTTATACTATTTCATTTAATTTTAATAGAAGACAATAAAATATTAAATATATAATCAGTTTAAAATAACCCTGGAGCAGTGAATTACTATAATTTTACTTTTCTTTGCCTTTCATTTAATTCTGTTGGAACTTCCAGTTAAACCTTGAAAAATTAGTCAGTTTTATGTTTTATTAGTATTCCTGTAAAAGTCCTGCTGATACATCTAGATGACTGAAACTGAGAGCTAAGCTGGGGTTTGCTGTTAAATATGGTTAAAATTCACTTAACTTAAAAATGATACCAGGACAGTAATGGCCAATAGAGGGATATTTGGAAGGAGATTATAGTAGGAACCTCTAGCAACCTTGCTGACATCCTGGAAATTTTCTAAATCCAATATATTGTTAAGTTAGCTAGAGGAAGATGTAAATCAATGGAGAATAAAAATGTCATGTGTAAGAAAAGTCATGGTAGACATTATGGGAATTAGGCCAAGGGAAATAAGGTAAATTAATATATAGTCTTTTTTTTGTCAACCTTCTTTCAACGATGTGTATAAAATCTGTTTGTCCACTCATTCATCTGGACTTCCCCCATCAATACTCATTCTTAAATTTACTGTTAACACCTGCATTAGAAATACACTTCAAATTTGTGTCATCAACCATTTATTTTATTAAAAAGTGTGCCAAAATAGATTCACTGAACATAATCTACTATCATAATCTAGTATTAACAGTATTATTTCTAGTAATTATATAAGATGAATAAAAATACTGGCTATTATAAGAGGTGAAATTGTTGTAATTAATAAGAACTTATGAAAGCCTTTGTATATGTGACACATTGTATGTACACCAGCCAATAATTTAGGAAATTTGAGTGAACTTTAGTAATTTAAAGGAAGCACTAAAAGACTATATAAAAATTCAAGTTTCAGTCATATTTCATGTCATCTTATCACCATAAAACCTCATAGGCTTTTCACAGGGTGGTTATAAGGATCTGATAAAAACAATAAAATATGGACGAGTATTCTTTAAAAACAATATATCATATGAATGCTAGCTACTTCTGTTAACCCAGCTGTTATAATTACCCAGGGATTCTGATTAATTCAGTCGCATGTACACATGGTGACACCCAATATTCTCTAAAGTTGAGTGTAAAATATACAGTCTGTGCTTTTAAAAATAAAATAAAATAAAATGTATACTTTCCTAGAACACATTCACCTCAAGAAAGCACCACAACAATTCAAAAAAATTACCTAGTATGAAAAAATAAAAAACTAGGGACCAGCAGTTAGCGTAATGGCTATGTCACTGGACTCCCACGTAGTCGACTGCAGTTCGAGTCCCGGACCCGGTGGCTTAAACTCATGCCGGGCGCATGTGCGTGTGTGCCCAAGATCCCGAGAGGAGAATGGAGGAGAAGGGATTGCGGTGTGGCCGTCCCCCCTGGGGGATGATTTCTCGCTTTCTATCTCTCTGTCTCTGTCTGTCTGGAGAGTGCACACGCCCTATAGCAAAAACCTCTCCAAAAAAAGAAAGAAAAAAAACTATAGCAAGCTAAATGTATCCATTCTAGATATTATGGGACACATATTATCTGGGCTTAGTGCTTAGGGACATAATAGAGAAATAAGAAAACAGGAAGAGAAGAAATCCATTTTTATTTATTTTTTAAAAATTTTTTCAAAATGTCCATGAGAGATAGAGAAAGAAAGTTAGAAATCACTTCTTATAAAGGACGGCCATACCATCATCCCTCCTCCTCCATCTTACTCCTTTTGGAATTTTAAGTATGCACCCACATGAGCCTGACATATTTTTCAAGCCACTAGGTCCTGGACTTGAACTGTGCAGTTGGCCATGTGGGATTCTGCTGCCTTAACCACCATGCCACTGGTTGGAGCCCTTAACTATCTTTTTTTTTTATTTTTAAATTAAAAAAAAATTTTATACATTCAATCACATTATTTAGCTTACAAAGTGAACATTTCAATATGTGAACATTTCTCCCCAGTCCAGTTAATCAAAATATCTTCGACAGATAACACCATATCTCCCTGTCCTGCTCTGCCTCCATATTCCTCCTCCAAATGTCCTTCTCCAGGCCCCACTCCTCCACACACACATCTGGCATTCACACCCATCTCTTGTGTTTGTACATCCTTTAATCAATCAGTTTCAGTCATAGAGTGCAGACACTCGGTATATATTAAGTGGGGACATACGATGTCTCTCCTTCATAGCCTAGCTTGCTTCACTCAGCAGTAAATCTTCCATATTCTCCTACTTCCTGTCAAAAGCCAGGGTTTTGTTGGGTTTTATGGCTGAATAGTATTCCATAGAGTATATGTGCCACAGTTTTTCAATCCATTCATCTGTACGGGTGGCACTTGGGTTGTTTCTGTTTCTCAGCAATTGTGAATAGTGCCGCAATAAACATAGATGTGCAAGCACTTTTCCGATGAAGAATTCTTCTGTCCTTTGGGCAGATACCAAGGAGTGGGATTGCTGGATCATATGGTAGTTCTATTTGTAGATTTTTGAGGAATCTCCAAATTGTTCTCCACAGTGGCTGGACCAATTTACATTCCCACCAGCAGTGTAAGAGAGTTCCCCTTTCATCACACCCTTGCCAACACTTATCATTTTTTTTTTAATCTTAGACATTCTGACTGGGGTTAGGTGGTATCCATTGTTGTTTTGATCTGCATTTCCCTTATGATGAAGGATGTTGAGCATTTTTTCATATGCTTTTTGGCTATTAACTATATTTCTGAGGAAACCCAGTCATAGAGTCTTTCTTTCTGTTTCTTCCTTAACTCAATTAGATCATCCTCCCTTTGCATCTTCAAGCCTTAAGAAAAGTTGCAAATGTAATTTATGAGGAGAACAAGTAAAGCCATTTCAGTTTTTTATTCTTATGTTGATTTATTTCAGAATTTACTATATTCCCACCAAATACAAGAGCATGGAGTTCCCTTTGTAGTTTATTACACTGGTTTAGAGGTAATCATGGTTATTCAAGATCCTGCAAATTCCTTACTTCAACAAAATGAATTATCTTTTATATTATTTAAATAAAATAAAAATAAGTACTGAAAATTGATCTGGATCGACAGACCCTATAGTTAGATATTTGAAAACAAAATGGAAATTGAGATACATGAAAGAAAATCTAAAGCTAAAATGTAAGAAATGTCAGGAAATACATTGTTAATGAAATATATCTCCCTAATGCTATTTTTTTGTTAAGAATATTTTTACTGTTTTAAATGAGTCACAGCTTCTGTTTGGTAAAAGATGCTGGGAAAACTTCATATCTACATACAGAAAAAAGAAACTGGGCTTTTATATCTCACCTCATGCAAGAATAAACTCAAAATGGATGAAATATTTAAATGTAAGACCTGAAATTATAAAATTGTTACATGAAAACATAGGAGGAAAGCTCCATGACATTGGTCTAAGCAGAGATTTAATTGGATATTATCCCCAAAACACAAGCAATGAAAGCCAAAATATAGAAATGAAATTTCATCAAACTAAAAAGCTTATGTATAACAGGTGAAATAGTTAATGCAGTCAAGAGACAACCCACAGGTTGAAAGAAAATATTTCCAAGTTATACACCAAATAAGGGGCTAATACTCAAATGATACAAGGAACTCAAACAAGAAAACAAATATCCAATTAAAAAACAGTCGGGTTTAGCCTTGGTGGTGCTCTCTGGTAAAATGCTGCTGCTTTGGAGTCTGAGGCCACATGGGAAGCCTATGTTTGATTTCCAATCCACACTAAAAGCTTAGTGCAGTGGTGCACTCCTGTTGTCCCAGCTTCTCAGGAGGATTGCAACAAAGTGTGACCCTGTCACAAAAAAGACAGTAATAGACTTATCTTAGATGAAGACATACAAATGGCCAATATATATATGAAAAAAATGTTCAACATGACTAATCATCAGAAAAATGAAAATTAAAACCACAGTGAGTTATTACTTCAAACATGTTAGATTGTCTATTATAAAAAAGTTGAAAACTGTTGCCAAGGATGTGGAAAAAACAAAATCTTTATATACTGTTCGTGAGAATGTAAATTAGTACAGCCATTTTGGAAAACAGCATGAAGGTTCTTTAAAAAACTAAAAAATAGAACTACCATATAATCCAGCAATCCCCCTACTAGGCATATATAAAAAGGAATTGAAATCAGTGTGTTAAAAAGTTAACTACACTCTGATGTTCACTGAAGAAGCATCATTCACAATAACCATGCAAAAATATATAGAAAAAAATCTGAGGAAAAGTTAGAACTAGAATTTATAGGGAGAGTTTTGTTTTTGTTTTTTTTTTTTTTTTTTTTTAGGTAAGCTGCTTGAGTTCCATGTGTATTCTGGTTATCAGTCCCTTATCTGAGGCATAGTTTATGAAAAACGTTCTCCTATTCCAAGGTTTGTGGATTCAACTTAATTATTGTCTCTTTTGCTGTGCAAAAACTTCTAAATCTGATGTAATCCTGCTTGTCTGTTTTGGGGATTATTGCCTATGCTTTGGAGGTCTTATTTAAGAAGTCTTTACCTACTCCGATGTTCCCCAGAGTTTTGTCAGTGTTTTCCACCAGTAGTTTCATAGTTTGAAGTCTTAGATTTAGATCTTTGATCCATTTTGAGTTGATTTTTGTTAGTGGCCAGAGACAGGGGTCCAGATTCATCTTTCTGCAAGTGGATACCCAGTTTTTTAAGCATCATTTGTTAAAGAGGTTTTCTTCATGAGAAAATGAGCTGAACAAGAAATTCTCTAAAGACGACACATAAAACAGCAAAAAAGCATATGAAAAAAATGCTCAACATCCCTTATAATAAGGGAGATGCAAATCAAAACCAAAATGAGATACCACGTAACCCCTGTCATATGGCTAAGATTAAAAATAAAAATGAGGGACCAGCAGATCGTGCAGGGGTACATCACTGGACTCACACATAGTCAATCACAGCTTGAGTCCCAGACCCAGTTGATTGAAACTCATGCAGGGCACATATGTATACATACTAGAGTGGAGAATGAAGGAGAAGGGATTGTAGTGTGACCATCCTCCGTGGGGGGGTAATTTCTCACTTTCTGTCTCTCTGACTCTCTCTGTCTTTCTGGTGAGCGCACGTGTCCTATAGCAAAAACGTCTCCAAAATAAGTAAATAATAAAATAAAAAAAGAAAGAAAACTTCCACAGCCAATAACTAAATGTAAAATCAATGAACCTAGTATGAATTTTAAAATAAACATGTGGAATAATGATAGTACATTTCTAATTTAGGTAATTATTTTATATATATATATAAAAATTAAGGTATGTATGTATTTTATATACATATAATGAAAGTGATGGTTAAATAGTCCAGTATATATAAATTTGTGTCTGTAAACAAAATCTTGAGTTGCTTTATGTATTTTATATGATAAAAATATCTAAACAAAACAGAAAAATAAATAAATGCTTTAGAGGCCAAGTGGATGAAGAGGTTTTAAATTTTTTTATTAACCATCAATGACTATCATATTATACTTTAAATTACTAAAGTAAGTACATTTCTCTCACATTCATATGAAAAACTTTTTCCTCTCTGATGGTAAATCAATTGTAGATTAGATATTTTAAAGAAAATGTTGTTTGGGATTATGAATACATTCTTTAAAACTGAAATACAAGGAAGAGCGGAGCTGGATATGAGAGAATCAGGAAAACTGAAGAAAAATCATATGAGATATTGCTTAGTCACAAAAAGATTACATTTTAAGAGCCAAAATCAGTCTCTATAAAGTGATTTATAAATATCACCAAAGTCAAGAATTGAGCATGACTATCTTTAGCAGTAATGGTAAAACTAATCATACATCTGAGATTGAAGCTTATAGTCTATTATAATCTTTTGACAGAGTCATTGTTGTTAAGAGGTTCTAAATGTCAGATCTTCACTATAAAGATGTGTTGGATAACCTCTCATGTAGCCTATAATCTAAACTGCAAATGGTCTCCTTATAAAGAAGTAAAAGATGAAGGATTATTTAAAATAAGAAACTTGCCATTCAGCTAAAGAGAATGCCTTCTTCAAAAAGTAACCTCTTATCTCAATACCCATAGGCATCTATGCATAATATCTTTATATAGTCTCATGCTATTTAAGAATCTTTCAAAGTAAGAAAAGTATAAAAATCTAGTGTCCTCAGTTGTTAGAATGAATAAAAAAAAAACTGTCAAGTATATAAGAAATATGGAAATTCAACCTAAAATATTAGAAAAGATTTTTCCATACATATTTTAAGTATCCTTTCAAAAGGAAACTGGAATTTGAAAACTGACATCTTATAGTGATCACATATACTATTGCATGCACACACACACACACACACACACACACACAATATTAAGTGAGTCTTTAAAAATAATTCACCCAAATGTGATGATTTTCTAAAATCACACAGTAATAACAATACACAGTATTTGTAGAGCATTTAATATATACCAGGCATTATTTTAAGCACTTCACGTATATTAACTTACTTAATCCTCACAACAAAACTATGAGATTGGTACTGTCAACATGTCCAATTTCTTTTTTTCTTTTCTTCCTTCTTTTTTCTTTTTTTTTTTTTTTTTTTAGTTTTGAAGGTGTGTGCACTCACCAGAGAGAAACAAAGAGAGAGAAAGAAAGTGCCCTCTATGAGGAATGATCATTCCAGTCTCTTCTCATACTCTCTTCGCTTGGAATTTTGACCACCCAAGCACATGTGTCTGATGTGTTTTACAAGCTGCCAGATATAGCACTTGAACCACACAGTCAGTTATGTGTGATTCAGCACTTTAACCATCAAACCCCTTGCTGGCTACATCCCATTTTTCAACTGAGAAAAATGATACTAAGAAGTGGGGCAGAATACAAATTGGTAGTCTGTTCTCTCATCCTATTTTCTTTCCTTTTTTTTTAAAGGTTTTTGCCAGATGGCATGTGCACTCGCTGGAAAGAGACAGAGAGAGAAGAAATCATCCCCTAGGGATTATGGACAAATGAACTGAACAGACAACTCTCCAAGGAAAACATATGAACAGCCAAAAAATATGAAAGTGGTCAACATCTCTTATCGTAAGGGAAATGCAAATAAAAGCCACAGTGAGATACCATTTAACTCCAGTCAATATGGTTAAGATTAAGAGAAAGAGAGAAAGAGAAAGAAAGAAGGAAGAGGAAGAAAGAAAAATAAGAAAGAGGAAGAAGGAAAGAAGAAAGGAAGAGAGAAAGAGAAAGAAAAAAGGAAGGAAAGAAGAGAAAGAAAGAAAGAGAAAGAAGAAAGAAAGAAAAAGAATGAATAATAAAAAAGGGGGACCAGCAGTTAGTGTAATGGCTATGTCGCTGGACTCCCACGTAGTCGACTATGGTTCGAGTCCCAGACCCGGTGGCTTAATCTCACGCTGGGCGCGTGTGCGTGCATGCCCAAGATCCCGAGAGGAGAACGGAGGAGAAGGGATTGTGGCATGGCCATCCCCCCGGGAGGTGATTTCCTGCTTTCTGTCTCTCTGTCTCTCTCTGTCTGTCTGGCGAGCGCACGCGCCCTATAGCAAAAACCTCTCCAAAAAAAGAAAAAAAAAAGGAAAGAAAAGAAGAAAAGAAAGAAAGAAGAAAGAAAGAAAGAGAGAAATAGAGAGAGAGAGAGAGAGAGAGAGAAAGAAAGAAAGAAAGAGAGAAAGAGAGAGAGAGAGAGAGAGAGAGAGAGAGAGAGAGAGAGAAAGAAAGAAAGAAAGAAAGAAAGAAAGAAAGAAAGAAAGAAAGAAAGAAAGAAAGAAGAAAGAAAGAAAGAAAGAAAGAAAGAAAGAAAGAAAGAAAGAAAGAAAGAAAGACAGACAGACAGACAAGAAGGATAAGTGCTGGCAAGGGAACCCTCCAACACTGTGGGTGGGAATGTAAATTAGTACAGCCACTGTAGAGATGAGCATGGAGATATCTCAGAAACCTATAAATAGAACTACCATCCGCCCTACTAATTCCATTTTTAGGTCTGTACCCAAAGGATAGAAAAACTATCAGTCAGAAAAACACCTGCACTTCCATGTTTATTGCAGCATTATTCACCATTGTTAAAACATAGAATCAACCAGGACCAGCAGTTAGCGTAATGGCTATGTCGCTGGACTCCCATGTAGTCGACCGCGGTTAGAGTCCCGGACCTGGTGGCTTAAACTCACACCGGGCGCGTGTGCGTGCATGCCCAAGATCCTGAGAGAAGAATGGAGGAGAAGGAATTGCGGTGTGGCCATCCCCCCTGGGGAGTGATTTCTCACTTTCTGTCTCTCTGTCTCTCTCTGTCTTTCTGGCGAGCGCAGGCGCCCTGTAGCGAAAACCTCTCAAAAAAAAAAAAAAAAAATAGAATCAACCTAAATGTCCAAGAACAGACGAGTGTATTTTTAAAATGTGGCACATATACGCTACTACTACTCTGCCATAAAAAAAATAAAAATAAGACCTGAAATTTGAGTGGACAAATGTGAAAGATTTAATGCTCAGTGAAGCAAGCCAGAGTATGAAAGTCAGGCATTGTATGACCCTGCTTAATATATACCAAATGCCTACACACAATCAGGTAAACTGAAAGATTAGAAAGTATAATAGCAGGGAGGGCAATTGTATACACTAGAGACAGTATAGGAGGGGATGGGCAATAGGGATTTGGAGGGATAGTATCGGGGGAAAACCTAAAAAAGAATTTAATAGAAAGAAAAATAAAAAATTATCTGCTGATGATAATGTATATGATAAAGTCTTTAATTTGACTAGTAATGCACTGTATTCATCCTAGGGAAAACCATGTTGTACACTGTAAAAATGTACAGTGATTAAAAGTAAATTAAAAAATTAAAATTAATTTTTTAAAGAAGCTACTGTTTATATTTCCCCCAGGCAGAATCAGCCAAAATGTAACAGGTTAAAGACATCAAGAGTTGTCTTTTTTTTTTTTTTTTTTTTTTTGAGAGAGAGAGAGAGAGTTATTTGCTATAGGGCACATGTGCTCACCGGAGAGACAAAGACATAGAAAGTAAGAATTACCCCCTGGGGGGATAGTCACACCACAATCCCTTATCCTCCATTCTCCCCTTGGGATTTTAGGCATGCATACACATGCACCCAGTGTGAGTTTCAAACCCTTGTGTCCTGGACTTCAACCACAGTCAAACACGTAGGAGTCCAGCACCTTAACCACTATACAAACTACTGGCCCTTAATATAATTGTCTTAATATAGATCCAACCCAAGGCTAAAAAAGGTAAAAGAAAGGTGTAAATGTATTATGCTCTATACCTAAGGAATTCCATTATCTATAATACTAATTGAGTTTTCCTAACAAGTAATAGGATAAATTTTCAACTAGAAGTTAATATTGAATAATAGAAAATATTCATAAAGCTAATTTCAAGTATCAAGTAGTCTACTAAATGTTTTGAATTTAATAACTCATTATAAAACCACTAGAAAGGTAACTACTATTATCATCTCCACTTTACAGATGAGAACAATACTGAAAGCAAACTATTTATTGGCATTGTACATGAAAGAATGCCCACTGTTTAGAAAGACTGATATATGTTGCTTAGTCTGGAAAAATTATGGCTCTTCTCTAGGTCATTTTCCCAAATGAAAAAAAAAATTATAAAAAAGATCAATTCCTCAGACCCAATGAATTTTTCTTTCACATTTATTTATTTTATATTTTATTTTATTTTAATTTTTTATACATTTAATCACATACATGACTTAACTTTTAAAGTGAATGTTACAACATGAATACATTTCTCACCAGTCCATTTGGGGATACTATATGCGTTATCATCAATGGATAATAACCCATTTCTTTGTCCCATAAGTGTCTTGCCTCTCTATTTTTTTTCCTTAATGCATTTCCTCAGATTCTCCTCCTTCTCCCACCCTCTTCTCACACTGTATTTGGTACCTATAACCACTGTCTATGTTTCTATATCCTCTAATCTTTCAGTTTCGGCTATAGAGTGTGGACAGTCAATATATATTAAGTGGAGAAATACGTCTCTTCTTAATAGCCTGACTTGCTTCATTCAGTGGTAAATCTTCCATATTCATCCACTTTCTATTAAAAACCAGAGTCTTGTTGTTTTTTATGGCCAAGTAGTATTCCATAGAGTATACATGCCACATTTTTTCAATCCACTCATCTGTTTATGGACATTTGGGTTGGCTCCATGTCTTAGCAATCATGAATAATGCTGCAATGAATATAGATGTGCAAGTGCTTTTCTGACTGAGTGTTCTCCTGTCCTTTGGGTAGATACCCAGGAGTTGAATAGCTGGATCATATGGTAGTTCTGTTTGAAGGTCTTTGAGGAACCTCCATGTGGCTCTCCACAGTGGCTGGACCAATTTACATTCCCACCAACAGTGTAGGAGTGTTCCCCTTTCACCACATCCCTTCCAGCACTTATCATTTTTTCTTCTTTTTTAATCTTTGCCATTCTGACTGGAGTTAGGTGGTATCTCATTGTGATTTTGATCTGCATCTCCCTTATGATGAGAGATGTTGAGCATTTTTTCATATGCCTTTTGGCTGTTCATATGTCTTCCTTAGAGAATTGTTTATTCACCTAATTTTCCCATCTTTGGGGGTGGGGTAAACCACTTGAGTTCCCTGTGTGTTCTTGTTATCAGTCCCTTAACTGAAACATAGTTTACAAAAATATTCTCCCATTCTGAGGGCTGTCAATTAACACTAATTATTGTGGGGGTTTTTTGTTTGTTTGTTTTCTGTGCAGAAGCTTCTTAATCTGATTTAATCTCACTTGTCTATTTTTGAGATTATTGACTGTACTTTGGGGGTTGTATTTAAGAAATCTTTGCCCATCCCAATGTCTCTCAGAGTTTCCCCAGTGTTTTCCACCAGTAGTTTCATAGTTTGAGGTCTTAGGTTTAGATATTTGATCCATTTTGAGTAGATTTTTGTCAATGGTGAGAGGTAGGGGTTCAGATTCATCTTTCTCTAGGTGGATATACAGTTTTTCCAGCACTGTTTGCTAAAGAGTTTTTCCTTTTCCAACTGGATTGACTGGTACCCTTTGTAAAATATCAGTTGGCTGTATGTTTTGGAGTTTATTTTTGGGGTCCTTATTCTATTCCATTGGTCCACAATGTCTGTTTTTGAATCAATACCATGCTGTTTTGATTATCACAGCTTTATAGTATATTTGGGGGTTAAGGAGTGAATGCCACCCACTCGACTCTTGCACAGTATTACTTTGGTAATATGAGGTCTTTCATGATTCCAGACAAATTCTGATTCTCTTTTCTAGATCTATGAAGAATGTCTCTGGTTGGGATTGCATTAAATATGTAGATTAATTTGGGTAGAATCCCCATTTTCATTATATTAATCTTCCAATCCAGGAACATGGGATGTCCTTCCACTTTTTCATGTCATTTTCAATTTCTTTTTTCAGCTTCTCATAATTTTCCTTGTGGAACTCTTTCACTTCTTTGGTTAGATTTATTCCTAGGTATCTTATACTTTTTGTGGCTATGGTAAATAGAATTATTTTCTTCAGTTCTATCTCAGTCTGCCTACTGTTCACATATAGAAATGCTATAGATTTCTGTATGTTGATTTTGTACCCTGCAATCTACTGTATTCATTTATTACTTCCAGTAATTTTTTTCATGGAAACCATTGGGTCTTCTATGTATACAATCATGTCATCTGCAAATAGAGATAATTTCACATCTTCTTTTCCTATTTGAATGCCTTTTATTTTATTCTCTTTTCTGATTGCATTGGTGAGGACTTCCAGTACTATATTGAAAAGGTGTGGATAAAGTGGGCATCCTTGTCTTGCACCAGTTTTTAGCAGAAAAGAGTTTGACTTTTCCCCTTTCAGGATGATGTTAGTTATGGGTTTTTCACATATAGCTTTTATTGTGTTGAGGAATAACCCTTTTATGCTGATTTTGCTGAGAGTCTTGATCATGAAGGGCTGTTGTATTTTATCAAATGCCTTTATCAATGCATCAATTGATATAATCATATGGTTTTTATCCTTCCTGATGTTAAAATGGCATATTATATTTGTGGTTTTACATATATTGAACCATCCTTGCATCCCTGGAATAAAGCCTACCTGGTCATGACGTACTTTTTTTTATATATTGTTGGATATGATTTGCTAGTATCTTGTTGAAAATTTTTGTAACTATATTCATCAGAGATATTGGTCTGTAGTTTTCCTTTTCTGTCATGTCCTTGTCTATTCGAAGGATAAGGGTGATGGAGGCTTCATAGAATGAATTTGGAAGAGTCCAAACTTTTGGATCTTTAGAAATAACTTGAGTAGAATGGGGGTTAACTCTTTTTTAAAAGTTTTATAGAATTCAGAGATAAAGCCATCAGTATCAGGGCTGTTCTTTGTCAAAATGTATTTACTACTGATTCAATCTCATGTCTTGTTATGGGCCTATTCAGACTTTCTATGTCCACCTGACTCAATTTTAGTAGATTATACATGTCCAGGAATTTGTCCATCTCATCCAAGTTTTCTTCTTTGTTGGCGTATAGTTGTTCATAGGGTCCTCTAACAATGTTTTGTGTTTCTACTATGTCTGCTGTTTTATTTCCTGCTTAATTGCAAATTAATTAATTAATTAATTCCTGCTTCCTTTCTCTCTTTTTCTTAATTAGTCTAGCTAGTGGTGTGTCGATTTGTTTACCTTTTCAAAGAACAAGCTTTTACTTTCATTTATTTTCTGTATAGTTCATTTACTTTTCTATTTCATTTATTTCTGCTTGAATCTTTATTATTTCTTTTCTCATGGCATTCTTTGGATTTTTTTGTTGTTGCTTTTCCAATTATCTGAGGCATGATGTTAGGTTGTCCATATGCCAACTTTCCATCTTCTTCTGATGCATGCTAATTTCTATGAACTTCCCTCTTATGACTGCTTTTGTAGTGTCCCAAAGATTGTAGAGACTTGTGTACTCATTATAATTGCCTTCCATGAATCTTTTTATTTCAGTCTTAATTCCTTCAATAGTTGTAAAGTCATTCTGGAGTTGGTTATTTCGTTTCCATGTATTTATGTATTTTCAAGGTTTTTCCTGAAATTCATATCACGTTTAATTCCATTGTAGTTGGAGACAATGTTGGATATAGTTTCTAGGTTTTTTAATCTGTAGAGGCTTGCTTTGTGCCCTAGCATGTGGTCAATTTACACAACCTTGTATTTAAGGTACTTTAAAATATAGCCCCACACTCTCTAGACAGATGATAGTAGATAGATGAT
Source organism: Tupaia tana (assembly GCA_026018925.1). NCBI lineage: Eukaryota > Metazoa > Chordata > Mammalia > Scandentia > Tupaiidae > Tupaia > Tupaia tana. Next base: position 62,978,327 of record JAKSZU010000009.1, on the reverse strand, counting down.
TGATAGATACTCTCCAACAAAATCTCTCCAATACAGTTGAGGAAATCTCATTATCTTACAAATATGAAATATTCATTCCCAAATCTGCACCATTTCTTAGAATGTTTCTTTCATGTGAATTTCCTTCATTGTCTTCTCCTTGACCACAAAGCACTATTCATTGCCATTTCAGTAAGAGATTATATTTCTGTCCTGTCACTAAAATGCTACCAATTACTCCAACTAATGTATTTTTCTTTGAACTGCTCTGAGCATAGAATTTGTATCAGTATTTCTAAATTTCAGCTGCAAGGAGTATCAAGGAACATTGAGAGTACATCATAGCACATATACAACCAAATTACAGTTGGAACTCTTCCATTTAAACTAAAAATGATACTCTAAAATGTACATTACACATAAATACATGGAAGGTATTGGTAAAATCTGTGTTTTTATTATTCATTATTCAAAATATGTTGATTTTATTATGATGATAATGTATATATGCATATTTGTATATATGATGTACTTCAAAAAAATTCATGGTAATGGAAGCAAAATGCAAGTTTATTTTGATGAAAAAATTTTTGAAATTCATTCACAATTTTTTCATAATGTACATTTTCCATAAATTGTTGGAGACTTCTTCCTGTACATATAGAATAAATAATGATATATAAAATATATCATTTTATGCAGTAAATATTTCATTAAAATGTAACTAAAATATCATTATAAGGGGACCAGCAGGTGGCGTGGTGGTTAAGGTGCTGGACATGCCCACATGGCCAACCATGTTTTGAGTCCCAGACCTGGTGGCTTGCTTTCTCACTTTCTCTCTCTCTCTCTTAGTGTCTCTCTCTGCTTAAATTAAAATAAATAAATGAATCATTAAAATTAAATAAATAATTATTTTTTAAAATCATTATAAAAAAGGGACCAGCAGGTGGCATTGTGGTTAAGGAGCTGGACTCCCACCTGGCTGACCATGGGACAAGTCCTGAACCTAGTGGCTTGCTTTCTTGCTTTCCCTTTCTCTGTCTCTCTCTGGTCAAATTAAATAATAGTAATAATAACAAATGGAATTAAATAAATAATTTTTTAAAAATATTATAAAAGAGAAAGAAGACCACAGTAAATCCATTCCCTCTGTTTACTCCATTTTGTTTGTTTGTTTGCTTGTTTTAGGTTTTTTGCCATAGGGCAAATGTGCCCTCAGAGAGAGACAAAGAGAGGTAAATAGAAAAATCACCCCCAGTGTGGATGGCCATACCACAATCCCTTATTTTCCATTCTCCTCTGGCGATTTCAGGCACACACACATGCACACAGTATGATTTGCAAGTCTCAAAGTCTGAGACTTGAACAGTAGTTACCTATGTGGGAATCCAGCACCTTAACCTGCTGACCCCTACTCCATTTTTAAAAAATAAGTAGTAATATAAAATAACAGGAGCTAAATTAAGAGCAGTAGAATTTTTTAAGCCATTTATTTATTTTACTTATCATTATTATTATTATTTTAAATTTGCTATAGGGCATGTGTTCAAACCAGAGAGAGCCAAAGAAAAAGAGAAGGAAAGTGAGAAAGTAAGCCACCAGGTCTGGGACTTGAATTGTGGTTGGCCAGGTGGGAGTCCAGGGCCTTAATCAGCATGCCACCTACTTACCCTGAGAGCAGTAGAACTTTAAAGTAGCCCTCAGGACTTTCTGTCCTCAATATATAAACACGCTGCTAAATTCCTGGGATAGTACATTAAGTGATTTTTACCCTCGTAATTAGAATATATGGCACAGTAAAACTCAAAATAGGGCACTTATCAGGTAAAATTGATTTAATGACATGAGACCTTTAAAAGGTGAATTTTCTTGATTTCTAGTCATAGAGAAAGAAATCAAAAATCCAAAATATAAAAAGGATTCAACATGATGTTACTGAAGAGAGTGGATCTGTGAAGGTATATGGGTGACCTCTTTAGCTGAGACTTATCCTTAAATGATGACCAGCAAGGAAAATTGGGACCCTGGTCTAAAACCACAAGGCATCGAATTCTTCCAATAACTAGAATGAGCTTGAGAGCAGACGCTTTCACCAGAAACTCCAGGTGAGTACACAGTCTGGTAGACAGTTTGACTTTAACTTGAGCAGGGAACCCAACCATGTCATATTGAATTTATCACCTATAGAATTTTAAGCTAAAAGACAGCTGCTGTTTTAAGCCACCAAATTGTGGTAATTTGTTACACAGCAGCAGAAAACGAATACATTATGTTTTGGGGGACAAAAATGAATGTGCAAATAAGGGTGAAAAACTTCTCATGTGTGAATAGCAAGCATCAGGGGAAAAAAAAAGCATTTCTACTTAAATCATGTTTTCCTCTCAAAATATTATATTCTGAACTACACATTAATTTATATGATGTCTAAAATATCCAAAACCCTTTTGTTATCTCTAATCTTTTCAAACTTCTCTGACTTTTGAATACATGCTGAGAACTCCTATTACTTGCTTATAAATACAGCAGGGTAGTAAAAATGTGGGGCACTATACATATGCCATAAGGATAACTCAAAACAATGAAATGTCATTCATTTTTAAAAGCACTCATTTCACATTTCATCAATTGTAATGGGTTGAATTGTTCCTCCCCAAAAGATATGTTAAAGTCTGAAATCTCAGAACCTCAGAATATGAACCTATTTGTAAATAACGTCATTACAGATTTTGCCATATTGTAGTAGGATGGTGTTGTAATCCAATATGACTGGTATTCTTATAAGAAGAATAGATACTGACTCAGAAGAAAGATGGTCATATGAAGAAGGATGCAGAAAGCAAAGTATTACTTTGCCACGGGTAAAGGAATACTGGAGATACTAGAAACTGCCTATTACAAGTCAAAGACTTTAAAAGAAGCATAGTTCTGCAAATACTTTGATTTTTAACCTCAGTTCTCCAAAACTGAAAAAAAATCTGTTTCTATAATCCACCCAATATCTTGTACATTATTACAACAACACCAGGACATTAATAATATAAATTTCGTTAGTGGTGAGTGGGGTGCTGGTATAACAAATACCTAAAAACATGGAAGTGTTTTTGGAATTAAGTAATAAATAGAAGAAGTCTGAAGCATTAGACAGATTAAACCTTAATAGCAGGCTGATCCTGCAGCCTAGTCATCAAGGAAACCAGAGCTCTCATGGCTGACAGTAGTTTGAATCCTGGCCCCAGTGGCTTGAAAAACACACTAGGCACATACATGCACATGCCCAAAATCCTATCAGAATAGAGAAATGAAGGAGAAAAGATTGTGACCTGACCATGCCCCTTTTGAGGGGGTGCCTCCTCCTTCTCTCCCTCTCTCACTGTTTCTGTCTCTCTCTGGTAACCACACATACCTCTGGTAATTCAAATAAAAATAAAAACTAAAAATAAACAAAAAAAAGAAAGAAAACAAAACAAAACTTAATTGCCTTGAAAAAGCTGTTAGTAGAAATATGGACGTTACAGACTCTTTTAGTGGAAGCCCAGGAATAAGAAAGGAGGGCCTAGGACCAGCAGTTAACGTAATGGCTATGTCGCTGGACTCCCATGTAGTCGACCACGGTTCGCGTCCCGGACCCGATGGCTTAAACTCACGCCGGGCGCGTGTGCATGCGTGCCCAAGATCCTGAGAGGAGAATGGAGGAGAAGGGATTACGGCATTGCCATTCCCCCTGGGGGGTGATTTCTTGCTTTCTGTCTGTCTGTCTCTCTGTTTCTCTCTGTCTTTCTGGCGAGCACATGCACCCTATAGCTAAAAAAAAAAAAAAAAAAAAAAAAAAAAAAAAAAAAAAAAAATACCTCTCCAAAAAAAAAAAAAAAAGAAAGAGAGAAAGAAAAGAAAGGGGGGCCTTAGCAAAAGCTTTTATTGTCTTAGAGAATATATATAATCATAAATAAAATGTTGCTGGAAGTATAAACATTAAAGGTACTTCTGGTGAAGTTTAGGATGGAAATGAAGAACCGGCTATTGGACACTGGAGAGCTAATCTTTGTTATAAGGTGACAGACAACTTGTCTGAATTATGTTCTACTGTCATGTGGAAAGTACAATATATAAATGAGCATTTGGCTGAGAAAACTTCCAAGCAAAATATGGAAGGTGCAACCTGATTTCTCATTGCCACTCACAGTAAAATGTAGGAGGAAAGAAACAAATTCAGAAATAAACTGCTAAGCAAATCAAAACTAGCACCTCATAATTTAGAAAATTCTCAGCCCTTTTATATCGTGTGTTCTGGACCCGGACCAACAGTGTAGCCGGACAACCATTTGCAAAAGAGATTAGGAATATGACTTACAAATCTAATAACTCAGCAACATCCAAGAATAGAAATATTTTCCAGGAAAAATTGTGCATAACTGGGCAGATTCTTGGAAGATAAGGTTTTTGAGGATTTTATACAAGCTGACAAACTGCCATTTTAGACTAAAACAGACAGAGACAGGATGAAATGAAAGAAAAATGGCTACAAGGACAGACAGAGCTAAAGACACAGAAATGGGTTGATGGGATCTCACTGGGTCAAGAGAGTGGGACTCCACCCCATCCCATAAGGCCAGAGAACTAAACATAAGGCCTTAGATACTTTCATCATTCATTGAAATCTAATAGAATTTTCCACCTGGATTTTAAACTTGCTTGGTACCCACAACCTCTTTTTTCCTTCCAATTTCTGCCTTTAAAATGGGAATGTCTTGGGACCAGCAGGTGGCATAGTGGCTAAGATGCTGGCTTCCTATGTGGCCAACTGCAGTTTAAATCCTGAACCTGGCAACTTGAAACTCACACCAGGAGCATGTGCATGCATGCCCAAAATGCCAAGAGGAGAATGGAGAAAGGATTGTAATGTGGCCATTGACACGGGGATCGGGGGAAATCTTTCACTTTGTGTCTCTATGTCTCTCCAGTAAGTGCACATGCAAAGTCTCTTTTAAAAATTGGGAATGGGAATGTCGGGACCAGCAGTTAGCATAATGGCTATGTCGCTGGACTCCCATGTAGTCAACTGCAGTTAGAATCCGGGACCCGGTGGCTTAAACTCACGCTGGGTACGTGTGCGTGCGTGCCCAAGATCCCGAGAGGAGAGTGGAGGAGAAGGGACTGTGGCATGGCCATCCCCCCTGGGGGGTGATTTCTCGCTTTCTGTCTCTCTGTCTCTCTCTGTCTTTCTGGCGAGCGCATGTGCCCTACAGCAAAAAAAAAAAAAAAAAAAAAAAAAAAAAAAAAAAAAAAAAAAAATCTCCAAAAAAATAAAAAATTGGAATGTCTTTCCTCTGCTTGTTCCACCTGTATAACATGGAAACATATGACTTGTTTTCTAGTTTTCACAGATCCACAAATGAAGAAGTTTGTTCCCATGGCTAAATAGAGTTACTTATACCTGATTTAAGAGATCCAGGATTAACTGAGTTGATTATACTTAAGTGAGATTTTAGACTCAAAGTTGATGCTGAAATGGGTTAAGATTTTGGGTAATGTTGAGATGAGGTTAGTGTGTGTGTGTGTGTGTGTGTGTGTGTGTGTGTATATATATATATTTGGAGAGGTTTTTGCTATAGGGCGCGTGCGCTCGCCAGACAGAGAGAGACAGAGAGACAGAAAGCGAGAAATCACCCCCCGGGGGGATGGCCATGCCACAATCCCTTCTCCTCCATTCTCCTCTCAGGATCTTGGGCACGCATGCACACATGCCCGGCATGAGTTTAAGCCACAGGGTCTGTGACGCAAACCTTGGTCGACTACGTGGGAGTACAGCGACATAGCCATTACGCTAACTGCTGGTCCCAGGTTAGTATATTTTTTACATGTGAAAAACATGAGTTTGTGGGGTCTATAAGGTGAACTGTTGCATCCCCCAAAAATATGTTGAGCTTTGGGGACCGGCAGGTGGCATGGTGGTTGAGAACGCTGGACTCCCACATGGTTGACCACGGTTCGAGTCCCAGACCTGGCAGCTTGCTTTCTCACTCTCTCTCTCTCTCTCTCTCTCTCTCTCTCTCTCGCTCACTCTGTCTCTCCCTGGTCAAATTAAAGTAAATAAATAATTAACTAATGGAATAAATAAAATAATTCTTTAAAAAAAATATGTTGATCTTCAACTTCATTTTGAATCCAGAGCTAGAACAAAGAAACTTCAGGTGTCTTAAGCAGACATCTCCACCTGAAGCCACTCCCCAGTCAGGGTCTAGAAGGCAAGACTTCACCAGTCCCGTCTTTCCAACCTCATCATGCAACTTCAGAGCTAGGACAGGTAAGTTGCAGATCTCTTAAAAAAACGTCGCCATATGAAACACCCTGCCCAACTAAGATCCCAAAAGCAGGGCTGAGCCAGTCCCAGCCCTCCAATTTCATCTTGCAGTTTCAGAGCTAAAAGATAGGTGGAGTTTTCCTCTCTTTTGCTAACTCTGCTATCATTCACCAACATAGGACAGGAAAATTGCAGGCTCTTAAAGCAGACATATCCACCTTAAGCCCTCTCTCCAACCAGGGTCCAGAGAACAGACCGAGTTAGCCTCAGTCCTCCAACTTCATCTTGCAGCTTCTGAGCTAGAAGGTATGTGGAATTTTCCTTTCTTTTGCTAAGTCTTTGCTGTTTTCTTCCCACATAGGACACAAAAATGGCAGGCTTCTAAATGAGACATCTCCACCTAAAGCCCCCTGAAGAGTTCATGTGCTACAGAAGTGCATGCAGCATGCAACTTTTTCTTTTTTCTTTTCTTTCTTACATCTGACATTCCCACTTCGCTGCTCAGCCTCCACCTCCACAGGACTAGATAAGTCTAAGTATATAGTAACCAAACATATAGACATTGTGAGGCTCTGAAGGAATCCTCTTCCCTCACCCCACTGAACCACAAGCAAAAAGGAGAAATTTTTCTTCATAAATCTGAACCCAAGACTCCTTCAATGGATACCACATTACAAAATACAGTAGAAGAGAGAAATTTTCACAGAAATAATTCACAGAAAAGAGAATCATATGAACTCACAGCTACAGACCTACTCCAGAGAACTAGCAAAAAGTGGATACATCACCAAATGATTAAAAATTGCAGAACCTCAAGTAGGAGAAAACCAGGAAATACATTCCCAACAAGAAAACATAGTAACTTGTCTCCAACTATGGAAAAATAAAAGAGGGAATCACCCAAATGTCAGAAAAGGAATTCATAATATTCATGGTGACAAAACTCAGTGAGATGCAAGAGGAACGGGACAACAGACTCTAACAGGTGAGAAAGTCTTCTCATGATTTTTTTAAGAGAAATTTTTGCTCTAGGGGCATCTCCTCACCAGAGAGACAGAGAAAGACAGAAAGCCAGAAATCACCCCCTGGGGGGATAGCCATGCCTCAATCCTCCAATCTTCTCTAGGTACTTTGAGCATTCATGCACACACACCTAGCATGAGTTTTAAGTCACTGGGTCCAGGACTCGAACTGCAGTCAACTACGTGGGAGTCTAGCAATGTAACCATTACCTCATCTGTTGGTCTCCAAAGACTTTTCATGATTTGAAGGAGGAGATAGAAATGTCTGATAGAGAATTCAGAATATTCATAGTGACAAAACTAAACAAGATGCAAGAGATGAGAGATAATGAACTACAGAAGATGCAGGAGAAAAGAGATAACGAGTTCCAGGAGGTGTTGAAGTTCTTCCATGACCTGAAAGAGGAAATACACACCATAAAAAATAATCAAACGGAGATATTAGAGATGAAGGATGTCATTCAGGAAATCAAAACCTCCCTCAAAAATATTAAAAGCACATTAGTCCATGCAGAAAATCGAATCTCAGATGTTGAAGGCAAAACCTTTGATCTAGAAGAAATAATCAAAGAAACTGTGAAAATAACCCCCAAAAATGAGAATGCTATACAAGAAATACTAGACAGCATTAAGTGCCCAAACATCCAGATAATCGGTATCCCAGAAGGAAAGGAAACTACTAAGGGCATTGATAATCTATTCCATAAAATCTTGGAAGAAAACTTTCCAAATCTAGAGAGGCATTCAAATATCCAAACCCAAGAAATACAAAGGACCCCACATAGAATCAACCCAAGAAGATCTTCTCCAAGGCAAATCGTAGCCATATTGACCAAAACCACAGACAGAGACAAGATACTAAACTTGGCAAGAGAAAAACATCAAGTTACTTTCTAAGGATATCCCAACAGGCTAACATCAGACCTCTCATCAGAAACAATGCAAACAAGGAAAGAATGGGAAAATATATATTCAAAGTGTTAAGTGAAAATAGTTTCAACCAAAAATACCATACCCAGCTAGATTATCTTTCATATGGAAAGAAAGGATAAAAACATTCTCAGATAAACAAGACCTGAAAAAGTTTGCCAATAGCAAACCAACTCTTCAAGAAGTTCTGAAAGGAGTGTTCTACCAGGAAAACCAAAGACACATGCAGGAATAAGAGAACAAAAGGCAAACAAGAAAATAAACAATTTAATGCTAGGGACAGGAAATATCAATAATAATGGTGAATGTTAACTCCCAGGATTTAAATGGAAAGATTGTACCACAGTAACACTGCATATTTAACAGAACAGTGTTTGAACATAAGACTGAAATTGTAAAATAGAATTTTATGACTTTTGAGTAAATCATTACTGATTTCTTTTTTTTACTGTTTTGTTTTCCCAATTTAAACATTTTACTTTCTTTTGAGTTGTTGATAGGTTCAGAAATTTGTTAAAATAGTTTTTGTTTGTGTCTTTAAATGGAAACATAAACTTTTCTTCCTTCCTGACCCCTCTTGAATTGGAAATATTTGGGAGTATTCTTATTTTGTGGTAGAAGGGTTATTTGCATAAGTTCAATAATGCTTGTTGCATTGAATCAGAAATTGGAAATATTCATTATTGGACAGGGCTTTGAATGGAATGTCGTATCTGAAGATCAATCAGAAAACTATGGAACTAGGGTGGATCTCAAGTAAGCAAACAGAAACTCTAAGAAAGATGGTCTGGCACCATAAATAGTTCTGCCTGGCAGAGAAGATTAGAGAAGATATATGAAATAATTTATAACATAAAATCACCTGGACTTTTCCAGCCTAGCATTGTAATCAGTAGAGATTGCAAAAGAGTAACCATACCAGAGGATTATCTTGAGAAAGGCTTTAAAGGAAGAAAAAGAGACTGATAATTGCTAGCAGATGGTATATCACAGAATACTTGGTAGGCAGGGATGAATTGAAAAGATTTATGTGTGACTAGTGTACTCAACAATTTGAGTAGTTGACATGTAAATACTTTCACAAAAATATTTAAAACCATACTGTCTCTGCTGTTATAGAATCACAAACAAAGTTATACAAAATTATATGAAATATTTTGAACATTATCTTTAAAATTCAGTATTCTTAAATTTTGAAAGTTGTTTATTAACTGTCAAGAAGTATGGAGTAAGACCAAAAAATTTTTTATATGTAAAGGAAATGTTTGTAGTAAAATGTAAAAATAAATAAGTAAATGGATAAAAGAAAAAATAATAATAATAAAGTGTCAAACAGAACTTCTAAAGATAAATACTGTAATGCAAGAAATAAAAACTTCCCTTGAAGGTATTAATAACAGAATAGAACATGCAAAACGTTGCATCTGTGATCTGGAAAATAAAACTTCTGACTTAGATAAAATCACAAAAAGAAAACATAACCCCCAAAAAATGAGGAAAACATACAGAACATACTAGACACCATTAAACACCCAAATATCCAAATAATAGGTATTCCAGAAGGTAAAGAATCAAACAAGGGCATAGAAGATTTATTCTATGAAATACTTACAGAAAAAATTCCAAATCTAAAGAAGCATTTAAACATCCAGACCCAAGAAATACAAAGGATCCTAAATAGAATCAATGTTAAAAAAATTATCTCCACAGCACATCATAGCTAGATTGGTAAAAATTACAGGCAAAGACAAGATTCTAAAAATGGTAAGAGAGAAATGTCAAGTCACTTACAAAGGTTTTTCTATTAGGCTAACATCAGACCTCTCAACTGAAACCATGCTGGGAAGAAAATAATGGGAAGACATATTCAGTACACTTAAAAAAAAATCAACCAAGAATACTATACTCAGCAAGATTATTCATCAAATGGAGAAAAGAAAAAAAATAAAATCTTTCTCTAACAAAAACTGAAAGAATTCACCAACACTAGACCAGCTCTCCAAGTACTGAAAAGGGTACTATATCAGGAAAATTAAAGAGAACAAACAGGAGCAAGAGAGGAAAAAAAAAAAAAAACAAGAACATGGCTAACAAAATGGTACACATATGTCTGCAAATATCAATGATAATGCTGAACGTTAGATTAAACTCTCCAATTGGAAGATACAGACTAACTGAATGGAAACAAACAACAACAAAAAACAGGAACCATCTATATGCTGCCTACAAGAAACGCAGCTCTCTTGGATAAAAACATACATAGACCAAAAGTGAAAGGCTGGAAAAAGATATTCCATGACAATGGAAATGAAAAATCAAAAGGGCGGAGTCTATTTACTGATATCAGACAAAATAGACTTCAAGACAAAATCTGTAAGAAGAGACAGAGAAGACAATATATAGTACTAAAAGGGCTAATTCACCATGATTATATAACACTTATAAATATGCACCCAACACTGGAGCACCAGATACATGAAAGAAAAACTGCAAGATCTAAAGGGAAAGAAAGACTACAATACAATAAATGTAGAGGATCTCAACATTCCATTTTCTCCTTTGAATGGGTCATCTGGACAAAAAATACACAAATAGATACAGGATCTGCATGATACCATAAACTACATAGACTTTACAGGCATATACAGAATTTTCCACCCACAACCACAAAATATGCATTTTTCTCACCCCCTTCATGAAATATTTTCAAAGATGGGCCACATAATAGGGTATAAAACAAGCCTTTACCAATTCAAAGTTATAGAAACTATGTTTAGCATCTTCTCTGACCACAATGGAATTAAAGACAAAAATCTTAAAATTACACAAACATGGAAACTAAACAATCTACTCTTGAATAATTTCATGACCACTGAAGAAATTAAGTCAGAAATCAAGAAATTCACAGAAACTAGTGATAATGAACACATGAACTTTCATAACCTATGGGATACAGGAAAAACAGTCATAAGAGATAATAGATAATCTAACAATACACTTCAGGGAACTGGAAAAACAACAACCCAAAAAATGCCAGTAGAAAAGAAACAATAAAGATTCAAGCAGAAATAAATAAAATAGAGAATAAAAAAATCTATAGAGAAAATAAATGAAAACTATGAAAAACTTTAGAAAGAAATTGAAAATGACACAAAAATTGGAAAGGCATCTCATATTCCTGGATTGGAAAAATTAATATTATAAAAATGTCAATTTTACCCAAATTAATCTACAAATTTAATTCAATCTCAATCAACTTATCAGGGATATTCTTCACAAATTTAGAAAAAAATTATAGAATTTGCCTGGAATCATAAAAGGTTCTATATCAGAAAAGCAATACTGGGCAAAAAGAGGGGATTAGGAGGCATCTCACTCCCTGACCCCAAAATATATTACAAAGCTGTGATAATCAAAACAGCACGGTACTGGCAAAAGGAGAAAAAAAAAAAAAAAAAAGGGCACGTAAACCAATGGAACAGAATAGAGACTCCAGAAATAAATGCCAAAACACACAGCCAACTGATATTTTATAAAGGGCACATGACAAGCCAGTGGGGAAAATAAAAGTCTCTTCAGCAAATGGTGCTAAGAAAACTGAGTATACACCTGCAGAAAAATGAAACTGGACCCCTACCTCTCACCATTAAGAAAAATGAATTCAAAATGGAACAAATATCTAAAAATAAAACCTCAAACTACAAAATTATTAATGAAAAATACAAGGCTTTTTAAATAAGAACCCCAGACACAGGCAATAATCCTGAAAATAGACAAGTGGGATTTCATCGAGTTAAAAAGCTCTGCACAGCAAAAGAAACAATAATTAGAGTGAATCAACAACCCTTGGAATGGAAGTATATATTTGCAAACTCTCTCTCAGATAAGAAATTGATAACCAAAAATATACAGGGAACTCACGCAGCTTACCTGAAAAAAAAATCAGTCCAATTAAAAGATGGGCAAATGAGCTGAATGAACAACTCTCCAAGGAAGACAGATGAACAGCCAAAAAGCATATTTAAAAAATGTTCAATATCCCATATCATAAGGAAATGCAAATCAAAACTACAATGAGATATCCCCTAACTAACTCCTATCAAAATGGCTAAGATGAAAAAAATTAAGAATGGGGACCAGCAGTTAGCATAATGGCTATGTCGCTGGACTCCCATGTAGTTGACTGTGATTCGAGTCCCGGACCTGGTGGCTTAAACTCACACCGGGCGCGTGTGCGTGCATGCCCAAGATCCTGAGAGGAGCATGGAGGAGAAGGGATTGCGGCGTGGCCATCCCCCTGGGGGGTGATTTCTCGCTTTCTGTCTCTTTGTCTCTGTCTGTCTGGCGAGTGCATGCGCCCTATAGCAAAAACCTCTCTCTCAAAAAAAATTAAGAATGATAAGTGCTGGTGAGAAGGGAACTCTCCTACACTGTTGGTGGGAATGTACATTAGTTCAACCACTGTGGAGAACCATATGGAGGTTCCTCAGAAACCTACAAATAGAACTACCATACAATGCAACAATTTCACTCCTGGTATCCACCCAAAGGGCAGGAATATACTCAATTGAAAAAAATACTTATAATTCATGTTTATTGCAGTACTTTTTATAATTTCTAAGACATAGAATCAACCCAAATGTCCAAAAACAGATGAGTGGTTTGAAAAAATATGGCACATATATACTACAGAATACTACCCAGCCATAAAAAGCAACGAGACCCTGGCATTTGATAGAAAGTATGAATATGAAAGATTTACTGCTAAATGAAGCAAGCCAGACTATGAAAGAGAGGAATTATATTTCCCCACTTATCATATACTAAATGTCCACTCTCTATGGGAGAAACCAAAAGTTTGAAGGCATAAAAGCATGGATAGCAACAATCAACACCAGAGACTGTTTGAGAACAGGGTAGGAAGTTGAGGAGGGGAGATAATCAAGGGGATAAATAAATAAATAAATAAATATTCAAAAGTAAATAAAAATTTAAAAGAGACCTTTCTGTTAAAATTTTAAAAAGAAAGATATGTTGAAGTTCTAATCTCCAATACCTCATAAATTCAAATGTGAAATTATTTGGAATTAAAATCATTGCAGATGTATTAGCTAAGTTCAAATAAAGTCATTTTGAAGTAGGGTGGGCTCTTACTCTTATAAGAGCTTAACTGGTGTCCTCAAAAGAAGAGAGAGCTACAAAAGGAAGACAACCATATGAAAGTGGAGGCAGAGATTAGATTTATGCTGCCACAAAGCCAAGGAATATGGGGGGCTACCAGAAGGTGGAAGAGGCAAGGAAGAATCCTCTTTAGAAGTTTCATCAAGAGCTTGGTTTAACCAGTATGTTGATTTTAGACTTCTACCCTCCATAAATGTGAGGAAAATAAATTTCTGTTGTTTTAATCTACCAGCTCATTGTACTTGTTATGGCAAATATAGATGTTCCTCTTTTTACAATGAGATTATATTCCAATAAACCCACAGTAAATTGAAAATATCATAAGTCAAAATAATTTAGTACACCTAGCTAAACATCATAGTTTAGCCTAATACACCTTAAACTTTTTGAGAAAACTGACATTAGCTTACCGTTGGGCAAAATCATATCCCAGAACACTGGAAACACAGTACATAATAAAGTCTTAATGGTAGTTGTTTACTCCCTTGGTCATGTGGCTGACTAGGAGTTGTGGCTTGTTGCTGCTGCCCAGCATTATAAGAGTATTGCACTGCATATCACTAGCCTGGGAAAATATTAAAACGTAAAATTTGAAGTACTTTGTTTATTGAATACATATCACTTCCACACCATCATAAAGTCAAAATAAAGTAAGTGGAACTATCATAAGGGACCACCTTCACATTCTTTATGTAACTAATGAGTAAAGATAATATGCAAATTTAGATAGTAATTGGAAATTTGCTATCATTTATAGCATCTAACCTTGTGGAATCGTTCATGTTTATGAGCTGTGTCATCTTTTATTTATATCACCCTTTGAAATAAACAGTACTTCCATACTTGGATTTGCCTAGGAAAAAGAGCAACATAATAATCTAATCTATTACCATTTTATATTTAATATAAGGAAGTGGTACTATTGGATTATTGCTATCCTTAACTGAGTTCAATAAGGACGTAAAGTTTTTTATTACTTGTGGTAAGCGAAAACATTTGTTGAGATGGCATATATTTTTTATGATAACTTTAACAGTTCATTTTTCATTAGTATTGATCCTTAGGATGAATTTTTAGGCTATCAGTGCATATTAATCTTGCCTTATATTTAAAAAATTAAGATCCAGTTTCAACCATGAATATAGAGACTTTAAGAAAAATAATGATGTAACATATTATCTATTCATTGTCTTTTCAAAAAAATTAGAATGAAAGAACTCTGAAAAACAAAGTGCTAAACAATTGTTAGATAATGATCAAAATATTTTGAAGTTAGGCTTCATTTACTCATTAGCTTCCTCATAGAATTAGAGTAGTCTTCAAAAAGTTCATACAAAATGTGTGCTGTGGAAAAAATGATGAATGGATTTCAAAACATTTTTGCACCAAAATAAACTAATATTTTAATTCCATTTTCCACAAACTTTCTGAAATTCTCTCATATGATATGTAAGAATCTTTTTAATTTGAGACTTTGTCAAAGTTGTTCCTTCTTTTTAATTTTGTTTTCAATTGGAGAGAGAGAGACAAACACCCTCAACAGAATTTCACACCATGATCCTTTTACCAGCTTTCTCAATAGCTGGGATCATGTGCACCCATGAAAATGTCTGACATATACAGATTAACCTGGAAACTAAAACCTGATCTTTTATATGCTTCTGGCATTGCAGAGAAGTGTGCTACCACTGAAGTTCCATGGTTGCACCATATTCCTTATTCTTAATTAGAGAAAGAAGTGGTAGATAGATGATAGATTAATTTAGCATCTTTTGCTAAAGAATTTCATTTTCCCATGTTATTAGTAGTGTATACATCAAAGATAAGTAATCTGTCACTGACACAACCAAGAACATAATTATCCATACATTTTTGTCCCTTATTTTTATTTTTCATTTCATTTTCATTTATACATTCAATCACATTATTATTTATCTTACAAAATGGATATTTCAACAGGTGACTATTTCTCCCTAGTACAGTTGATAAAACTATAAAATATCTTCAACAGATAATACCACATTTCTTAGTGCCATTAATGCTTTGCCTCCCTATTTTTCCTCTAAATGTCCTTCCTCAGGCCTTCCTTTTTCACAAACACTATATCTGGTATTTACATCTATATACTAGGTTTCTATATCCTTTAGTCAATTAGTTTCAGTCATAGAGTGAGGACACTCGGTATATATTAAGTGGGGACATACAATGTCTCTCCTTCATAGCCTGGCTTGCTTCCCTCAGCAGTAAATCTTCCATATTCATCCACTTCCTGTCAAAAGCTAGGGTTTTGTTGTTTTTTATGGCTGAATAGTATTCCATTGAGTATATGTGCATTTTTGATAGCTGGTTACTTGCTTTCTACATTAGTTAGACATTATATACCATTACTAAGAAGATGATCACAAATCTTAGTTCTTCAGAAATTTGAGAGGTTGGGGGAGGAGATCCAGAAACTGGAAGAACACTATTTCAGATAATTTCTCTTGTGGACCAGCAGTTGACATAATGACTATGTCACTGGACTCCCATATAGCTGGCCACGGTTCTAGTCCTGGACCTAGTGGCTTAAACTCACACCCGGCGCATATGTGTGTGTGCCCAAGATCCTGAGAGAAGAATGGAGGAGAAGGGATTGTGGTTTGGCCATCCCCCCTTGGGGGTAATTTCTCACTTTCTGTCTCTCTGTCTGTCTCTGTCTTTCTGGCAAGCGCATGCACCCTATAGCAAAAAAAAAAAAAAAAAAAAAAAAAAAAAAAAAAAAAAAAAAAAAAAAAAAAAAAAACCTCTCAAAAAGAATAAAATAATTTCTCTTGTATGCCAGACACTAAGTCATTTTATATATACTGCATTATGTGATCTTCTTAGTCAATTCTAGGGAATAGATGTTATTAATCTTCATCTGAAGTTCCAACAAATTCCTGCTCATCCTTGATCAATTAATATGTGGTAGAGGTAGTATTCGAATTTTGCTCTGCATGCCACAGAAGTTTATAATTTTTCAGCTATATGTGATATCCCTTAATAAAAGACAACTTGGCACCTATATACTTTGACATAAGAAATCATAACTTCCAGGCAAAGTTTAGTCCCCAAATAAAGTACTATATACTGTGACATAGAATTTATAACTCCTAGGCAAACTTCAGTTATAAATAAAGCCCAGAAACTGCTTAAAGTAGTAAATCAAACCAAATGTAGGAAAACAAGGACTTTGATTCTTGTAATTTCAAACAGCATAGAAATATAATGACCTAGGATAATTAGCTCAAAGGGGACATAAAATAAAGTGGTTATTTATTATGGGGTAGTGCTCCAGCATTGCGCATAGATTATTCTGATCCAAACTACTACAATCTTTAAACTAGTCAGGTTTTTACTGGTTTGACCTTATAAGTTTACTAATGTAAATTGCATGATCCTGTTAAATTTGGTGTTGTTTGGCATTGAAGCATCTTTTGTATTTCATGTAAAATTCTTTTCCATATATTGTGGGGGTTTTCAGAAAACCAAATTTAGCTGATTCAGGCAATATTTATTCATAATTTATTTAAATTAGAAATGTTTTAGTCTATAGAGCCTTGAGACAAATTGTGTAACATGATTTCTTGTTCTGAAAATGCCTTTAATGGATCAGTAGAGACACGATTTAACTTTTAAGAGTCAATATACTCCTGTATATATTTCATAGTTCACACTAACAAGAAGTTACTCTTATTTGTAGAAGAAATAGCTGGATTTCAGATATTTTTTTCTGTTTTTATACTCATTAAGTTGTAAATGGCTATATCTTTAATGTTTTTCCTTTTTGCTATGCATAAAGTGAATGCTACAGCTAACAAAGTACAAAAAAGAATACTTTTTAATTGCTGAACACAATCTTTAAGACATATAATTAAGATAAATAATTATTTTTAAATAAAGAAAATATAAAAAGAATGTATTGGAATATAATTCCTATGTTTCTTTTGTTTTCTAGATTACAAAGAAAGCCTGAATCATATTTCACAGATAATATTTAAGTTTAACATTTAGCAAAAATTCAAAGCATTTGAATCTATTTCAACATTGTTAAATAAAAATATAAAGTCATGAAATTTCTTAAAACTTTTATGTTTTGCTTGCTATATATTTGTTGTTTGTTACAACCACAGGATACAATGTGTCTATGTACTATTCATACTTTTTTTTGGTTTTAGATATTCAACTTATATGTGCTTTTGTTTCATATTTCCCATTTAATGACTAGCTACAACAAAAACGACCCTGAAAATGAGATGAAATATTGCAGGTGTGTGCATCCTGGTAAGATATATTTAATAAATATGTAAATCAATCAATTTATCTCTCTCCTCAGGCAGAAAAGGTGTATGAATTCATAAGCATCACTTTAAATTCTAGATATACCAAAAGTATTTCCAGGAAGTATTGGGAAGAAAGTTTAAATTTTATGTTTGTCATATGGACATACTATATTGGCACCATCATATACAGTTACTTATTCCAAATTCAGAAACAGCAAGACAGATCTGAAACCTAGCATTATTTACTGTTTCCAGCAAAGTTTCATAAAGCAGAGGACGAGTGAATGCAACCAGATTCAGAATTATAATATGCTGTTCTATTCTCGTCTGACACGAGGTAAACATTCTACATCAGCTCTCTTCATCTGATTTCAACAGGCAGAATGATATTTGTCTAACCTGATGCTACTGGCAGCCTTATACACTTTGCATCATGTAAAGTATGAAAACACGCACACTTATTTGTGAAATTTCAAAGCAAACCAAATAAGTATAAGACATAGACTGAAATATTATTTGTGACTGTCTATAAAATAAAAGTGAAGTAGAAACCTGAGAAAAAATATACAAAAAGGTAAATAATTTTAGCACAGTTCCATGAGTATTTCAAGCAGTGTTATTAATAGGGCATGGATTATCCACATAGCTAGATATTTTTTCAAATACTTAAAAAATTTTTCTTGTGTAACCATAGCATGCATTATATACTACAGTTTGCATATACTAAAGAGCCTCTCAATTGTCTAACATTGATTTTGCATAATGTTTTCAGTAGATTCCTTTAATAATATGACAATTTGTAAAATTAAGCCAAGAAAAAAAGGGGAAATATTTTATATGAAGTGACAGTCTATAAAACAAGAACATATGGATTGCCATGCTGGGTCAGAATGATGTTTTATCCAATCAAATATTTCTTTCAGAGAAAAAAATGACTTGGATGTAACAGATGGCTTCCTGGATATTACCTTCAAAAAGCTAAGAAAAACAAAAATACAACATATCTGGATAGTACTTTAGAGATTGCAAGACCTATGGACACATGTATTTACTGAAATTCCATGAGTTTTCCCACATCATGAGCGATTAAAAACAAATGATAGTGATAGTAATGGAGATAATTTTCATATTCTTTTTTTTTTTTTAATGACAGAGTGGGCACACACATGAGAAAGAGAAAGAGAGAGAGAGAGGGAGAGAGAAAAGCTCCTTCAAGAAAAGCTCCCTTAACAGTCTCATCATATTGTGATTCCCTTTCCCTAGATCTCTATCTTCCCGGGATCATGAGAACCCATAATGAAGCCACTCAAGCCTGACACATCTTCAGACCAGTCTGTGGCTCTGAACCCAGGGTCAGCTATATAGCTTTCAGCCTTGCAGAGTATCTGTACCAGCACTGCATCATGGCTTCTGGATTGTATTCTTTTAAAAGGATCTTCCCCTAAGTTTACAAGGCTAATAAATGGAAATCACACCAACTATCAAAATTTTGTGACTCTTATTTATTTTGACCACCATACATTCATGGACTTACTAGTCTCCCTTAAAAACTAGTTCTAGATCTATAATCCATGTAGCTACATAAATATTTACTTAAACTATTAATACTTGATATGCTCTTTTTGTAGTATTTATTAAAATTAATAAATTCCAAAAATTATTTATTTTACTTAAGTTTTCCTTTTCCAGTCATAATGGACCCAGGCTCTAATACTCCAGTTTGCTGTTTAGAAGTCTACACTCAATTTAGAAAGATCCTACAGATTTATCCTTAACTCTTCTCATCTTTTTATCTTTGTGAAGTGAAGTTATCATCTTTCTAGTGAGTCATCAAAAGCATTATATTGGATTACAACCACTGAAGACCCTCTGTACAGACTTCACCCTCCTGTTCCCCAGATCTAGCCAGGAGCCAGGACAAGCCAATCAGAAGCCAGCTATATATGGGTTCTGAGTGGCTCCATTCAGGGATTATGACCACTGAAGACCCTCTGCCCAGACTTCACCATCTTATCCCCCAGATCTAGCCAGGAGCCAGAGAATAAAAGGGAACTCATGGAAATGTCAGATTAAGAATTTAAAATATTCATAGTGACAAAGGCAACAAGGATGCAAGAGAAGACAGACAACGAACTCCAGAAGATCCAGGAGAAAATAAACACTGAGTTCTAGGAGGTGAGGAAGTTCTTGTACGATCCAAAAGAAGAGATGCACATCATAAAAAAAAGAATCAAACAGAACTGTGAGAGATGAAAGCTGTAACACAGGCAATCAAAACTTCCCTTGAAAGTATCAAAAGCAGATTAGATCATGCAGAAGACTGAGTCTCAGATGTAGAAGACAGAAACTTTGACTTAGAAAAATTCACCAAAAAGACTAGAAAGTAACCAAGAAAAATGAGAATAACATATGAGTAATACTAAATACCATTGAACACCCAAACATCCAGATCATCGGCATCCCAGAAGGTGAAGAAACGAATAAGGGTATTGATAATCTATTCCATGAAATCCTAGAGGAAAACTTTGCAAACCTAGAGAGGCACTCAAATACCCAGACCCAAGAAATACAAAGGACCCTACATAGAATTGACTCAAGATCTTCCCCCAGGCACATCACAGCCAGATTAACCAAAACCATAGAGAAAGAAAAGATACTAAATTTGGCAAGAGAGAAATATCGTTACTTTCAAAGGATATTCCACAAGTCTAATGTCGACCTCTCATAGGAAACAATGTGAAAAAGGAAGAATGGGAAAACATATTTAGTATTAAGTAAAAAAAAAAAAAAAAAAAAAAAAACTATTTCAACCAAGAATACTATACCCAGCAAGATTATCCTTCCTATGGGGAAAAAAAAAAAAGACAAAAACATTCTCAGATAAACAAAACTTGAAAAATTTACCTACACCAGACTAGCTCTCCAAGAAATGCTGGAGTGCTATATCAGGAAAATGAAAGTCAGAAACACAGACATAAGAGTACAAGAAACAACCAAGAGAATGGCCATCCTAATGGTAGGAGAGAAGTGCAGAGTTCAATGTTAACTTCCAGAGTTTAAATGGAAAGATCAGACCACAGTAAGTAACACTGCAAATTCAATAGAAGAGAGATTAATTACATGAGTCTGAACTAGTGAAATATATATTTTTTTACTTAAGACCAAAACATTACTGATTTTCTTCAATGCTTTGATTTCCATGTTTAAGAATTTTTGTCTCCTCTTGAACTGTTGATAGGTTCATCCACCTACTATTTGAACTGAATTCTAACCTTTAATCTGGCTTTAAGTTGTTGTGTTTTTGTTTTTGTTTTTGCTTTTTGAGAAGTTATTGCTATAGGGTGTGTGCGTTTCACCAGAAAGACTGAGGGAGACAGAGAGATAGAAAGCGAGAAATCACCCCCCAGGGGGGATGGCCACGCTGCAATCCCTTCTCCTCCATTGTCCTCTCGGGATCTTGGGCACGCACGCACACTTGCCCGGTGTGAGTTTAAACCACCAGGTTAGGGACTTGAACCATGGTTGGCTACATGGGACTTCAGTGACATAGCTATTACGCTAACTGCTGGTCCCTCCTGGCTTTAAGTTTTAAGCAAATTTCTCTTAACATATTTTTATTTTGATCTGTTAAAACTAACTGTTTTTCTTGAAATAAATGCATTGGGACCAGTAGTAGCGTGATAGCTATGTGGCTGGTCACCTATTAATACCTATTTAATGACTGCAGTAAGCTATATAGCCCCAGCAATGTGCTACTTTATAGTAAATTCACTTTAGTCACCGAGGTTTACACCTAAAGTTAGACATGCATTCATAGATATGTATATATCAGCTGTGCTTGCTATTGAAAGTTTTTTAATTAACTAAGATCTTTAGTGAATTAATAAAATGTGAAAAAAAGGCATGGAAAAGAACTGTACATACCAGAGACAGTGTGAGAGAAGAGAGGAAAATGGCAGAGGGTGAGAAGTAGGGAATCAGGTGGGGGGAGGGAAGAACAAAATATATAAGAAACAAGAAAAAGAAAATTACTTGTTGATGATAACATATATAGTAATATCCTCAATTGAGCCAATATAAAATGTATTCTGGATGAAAATCTCATTTTGTATACTGTATTGATGTATAGCGAATGACTGTAAATTAATTCATTCATTCATTCATTCATTAATAGATTACCCAATATGCCATTATTATTTTCTGTTTTACCTGAAAAAAATTAATATGTGCTACCCAATTTAATGCCTGTATTCTTGTTTTTTTGTGTTTTTTTTTTGGTTTTTTTTGGAGAGGCTTTTGCTAGAGTGTGCGTGCGTTTGCCAGAAAGGCAGAGACAGAGAGACAGAATGTAAGAAATCACGCCCCAGGGAGATGGCCACAATGCAATCCCTTCTCCTCCATTCTCCTCTCGGGATCTTGGACACGCACACACACATGCCTGGCGTGAGTTTAAGCCACCAGGTCTGGGACTTGAACCACAGTCAACTACATGGCAGTCCAGCAACATGCCATTATGCCAACTGCTGGTCCCTGCCTGTTTACTTTAAGAAACAAATTATTCTCACCAAATTTTAGAAATTTTAGTAGATAAATAATTCTATTATTTTCCTTTTTGGTTTTGGTTTAGGGTGAGTGCACTCTCCAGAGATAGAAACAGAGAGAGAGAAGGGAAAAGTGAGAAATTACCCCCCAGCATCAGAGATGACCATACCACAATCCCTTCTCCTTCATTCTCTCAGGATTTGGGGCATGCATGCACATGCATCCAGCGTGTTCCACAGGCCAATGGGTACAGAACTTAAAAGGCACAGTTTGCCATGTGGAATACAGCTGCTTTAACCACCACACCACTGGCTGGCCTGAGAAGTAATTCTTCTTGTAGTGTTTATTCTGGCCTATAAAACTGGCCAGGAGGGGCAAATAATAATAATTTTATCTTTATTAAAGAATAATGCTAAAGCACCCTGTTCAGGATGAACTGGTTGGACAACTAAGCATATTAATTACTCATATTATTGTGTAAGGAATATATAGAACATAATCAAAGTCTCTATTGAAATAAAAATCTATTATGAAATCCAAATAATCGTTCTACCATTTCACATGTAAACCACAGAAAAGAAAGATAATCTGTTGATAGAAGTATTACTTTTATAAGTTTATATAAGACATAGACATTTACCATTTTTTTACAACCTTGCTCTCCATGAGAAAATTAATACTATTGAAACATCTTAATTAGAAGACAATAGTTTTAATGCTGAAAATATAACTGGTAAAGTTCTTAACAGTTGCTTTGATCAGAAAAACTGCTATATTGGGACCAGCAGTTAGCATGGCTATGTCGCTGGACTCCCGTGTAGTCGACCGTGGTTCAAGTCCCGGACCCAGTGACTTAAACACACGCAGGGTGCGTGCGTGTGTGTGTGCCCAAGATCTTGAGAGGAGAATGGGGGAGAAGGGATTCCAGCGTGGCCATCCCCCCTGGGGGGTGATTTCTCGCTTTCTGTCTCTCTCTCTGTCGAGTGCACACACCCTGTAGCAAAAACCCCTCAAAAAAAAAAAAAAGAAAAAAAAGAAAAACTGCTATACTATATTATAAATTATAAGTAGCTTACAGATTCATAGAACACTGTTAATAAAGTAGATTTTCCTGGACTTTAGTATGACTAATTAAAAATTGTGTCAGGCAATTGATCATTTATTAATTCCTTATATAAATACTTACTGAAGTTTGCCTACATAGGATATTTCAGGAGCTTTTAAAACTTGCAAATTAGAGATATACATATAATGTACTAATGTAATATAAATTCTATAATAAATACTAGAATAGCATAATAGTTAATAAAATACTATAGTGCATAGATACATATGCACAAAAGACATGTAAAAGAATGGTTATAGTAGCACTATTTATAATGGATAGAAAATGTGAAAAAAAGTCCATAAATAGTAGAACAGAAAAATAAATGGGAATATATTCACACAATGAATTACAATGCAGCTATGTAAAATAATAAACTACCACTACACACATCAATAGATTGTGGATAAACTTCACAAACACAATAGTGAATGAAAAGTCAAACACAAATAAACACACGCTATAATGACATATATTTTGGTACATTTAGATAGGTCAATAGGTAGGCATGTATCTCTATCTATCTATTTATCTATTGCTAGATGGTAAGTACACTTGTCAGAGAAAGAGAGAGAAAGAGAAGGTACCCTCCACTTGGGTATGGTCATGCATAATTCTTCTTCCTCTATTTCTCCATGCCATCAGGATTTTGGACTCTCAGGCACACACGCCCAGCATGTTTTTCAAGCCACCATGGCCAAGATTCAAACTTTGATTGGCCATGTGGGATCCATCTTTTTATGCACAGTGTTAACCACTGTGCCACAGGGCTGACCCTGAAGTTTTTATATTTTTAATATGTAAAAATATTTTTTGTTCATAGAATCTAGAATTGTGTCTACCTTGAAATAAGGCAGGTGATAGTTGGAGTGTAGGGGATATACAGAGGCTCTGGAGAGCTGATAGTTTCTTATATCTTGACTTTGAAGGTCATTGCATAGGTTTTTTCATTTATAAAAATTTATAAAGCTGTACACTTAGGATTAGTGTTCATCATTATATACATGTTATATATTATTTTGATGGTTTCCTTTATGTGTCAACTTGACTGGGCCACAGGGTGCCCAGATATTAAATATTATTTTTAGGTTTTTGTAAAGGTGTTTTCAGAAAAGTTTAGCATTTAAACTGCTCAACTGAGTATAGCACATTGTTCTCCCCAGTGTGAATAAGCATCTATCAACCCATGGAGGGCTCAAATAGAACAAAAAGGAAGAGAAAATTTGATATCTATCTATGTATCATCTACCTATCTCTAACTCCTTGAATTGGAACATCAGTCTTCTGTACTTGGACTGGAGTTTACAGCATTGGTCCCCTGGTTCTCAGGTCTGTGGACTCAGAGTAAATATACACCACAGGCTTGTCTGTGCCTCCAGCTTGAGGATGAAAGATCATGGGTCCTCTCAAACAACATAACCAGATGCCAATTCCTTAAGATAAACACCTCTCTCTCTCTCTCTCTCTCTCTCTCTCTCTCTCTCTCTCTCTCTCTCTCTCTTTATATATGCATTTTTGTAATAAGTGCTCATTCCCATAGTTCTGTTTCTCTGGAGAACCCTGAGAATGTGGATCTGTTTCAGGTTCAGTTGCCCGGTGAGGGCTGCTGTCTGCTTCCAAAATGGCACTAAATTGCTTCATTCTCCGGATGAGAAGAACACTGTATTTTCCCATGGTGGAAGGTAGAAGGGCAAGCAGACCTAACACTGTGAAGCTTTTTTCAAAAGGGCCTTAATCCCATTCATGCAGGAGAAGCCCTAATGGTCTTATTACCTCATAAATGCCCTACTTCTTAATACTATCATATTGGAAACACCTCGTTTTGGAAAAGACTTTTAAACCATAGCACCACATTAATTCTGTTTGAGTATTTTATACACATAATATCACTTGAACTCCATATAATATAACAATTATATTATTATTCTCGGTGTACATATAAAGATATTGCAGCTAATAAAGGTTTAAGAGTTTGTTCAAAATTACAATAGGAATCATAATAAAGGAGTTTTTCAAGAATACTGGCAGCACACACAGGGGAGATATTAAGAAACTAAGGGCATGTCAGTAGTGTTCACATCATGTCACATAGGTAGCCATTCATTCATGAGCATGGGCCATATGGTCCAAATCATGAGAAAATAAAATGGGCTATTTGCTCCGGGTGGGATGAGGTAGACTGATGCTAGAAACATAGAAAATGTTCTTAAAGTGCATCTAAGGAGAAAAGCATACACTGTACTAGTTGCATACTACCTTCCACATAGTAATTTTGAGAAAATGCCGCTAGCAACAAAAAATTGTTTTGAAAACACTGACAGAACCAGAAATATTAGAAGGACAGTTATGGGTGGTATTACTCAGGGCGGCACAATCAAAATCTTCAAAATGTATATGAGAGATGCAGAAGCAGGAACTGACATTTTTCCCTGAAATGTTCAAATACACATTTTAAGATTTATGATTCAGTGTTCCTCACTCACAATTCTAAAAGCATGCTCCGTTATTTCCATATGTAACAGTCAACCTCATATCTATTTCTGATGGGTGTACGTGTCCTATTTTTTTTTATTTCAGTTTCATTTCATTATAAACTTGTAGTCCTGTAATTGAACTTCATTTCTTAAAATATTCCCTAAATGGGAAAATCTTCTATTTATTATAATTCTGATAAAGTAAATCACATAAAAATTGAATGCGTATCTTATAGAAAAGATCGCTCTATAAAGAAAACAGTAGTGGGCACATAGTAATAAAGTCAGAGGCATTTGTCACTCGAAAAGATATTAACTCACCTAAACACCTCTGTACTTTTAACAAACTACTAAAAAAAGAAACAGAAAAAGAACTTTCCATCAAACTTCCCTCTATGGGTGGATTAACAGAAAATCATGTATCTGAGTGACAGGTATTCATCCAAGAGCAATGCTATCACTGTTTTTATTTTGTTTATGTAACATTGTACTGAATTTTTTTAATATTTTATGTTACACTTTATGAAAAATTAAAACATAGCTTCTTTGCTAAAGAAATGAATCCTTCTAAATGGATATTTACAAATCAGAATATTGCAGCTTTAAACTTTGTCATTTCTTTTTGTTTCTTAATATATTTGTCTTTACACTTTCTTCATATTAATAGCAATTAATGGTTTACATTTGGTCCTCTAGAGGTAGGGTATATTTGCTACACAAAGACAAGAATATGAAAAGAAAGTGTGGTCAGAGACCAGAAGAAAGGGGAGGAAGAAATTGTGGAATGATGAAAAGAAGGACATGTTAGATACATAAAGGAATGGTTTAGATCATCAGACAGGCTGTAAGAAAAACTATAAAAATTTTCTATCTGCCCTTTCTATAATTCTCTCCAATAGAGAACTCCCTTCTCATTTATATGATAAACATCCCCCAGTTCCCCTCGCTCCTCCAAGCAAAATGAGAAATAGTGATTGACCGTTTTAAAAAATAACCCCTCATTCTTAACAAACCATCTCACACTCAGATTTTTTTTTAAGGTTTTTATCGTAGGTTACGTGCACTCGCAGGAGAGAGACAGAGAGAGTGAAGGTTAGAAATCTTCCGTACCCCTGAGGTGCAATGGCCATATCACAGTCCCTTCTTCTCCATTCTCCTCCTGAGATTTTGAGCAAGCATACACATATGCCCAGCGTGACTTTCAAGCTGCCAGGTGTGAGACTTGAACTACAATCGACCATGTGGGGGAATCCAGCACTTTAACCACCACCCTACTTGCTGGCCCCTTCACACACAGATTTTATTAAATATTTCCTGCTTAGGTAATCCAGGCTTAAGATAAAATCTTTCCCTTAAGCATTTGCTTCATTTATTTATTTTCATTATTTACATAAATACATTTAGCATATCTCTTCCAGACACTGTTCGTGAAAACAAACATAATCATTTGATCCAGTTAACTAGTGGATGGGAGCTGAGAGAGAATAAGGTAAAAATCTAATTGCTGGGGCTAGCCTGTGGCCTGGTAGTTAAGGCAGCTGGATCCCACACGGTCTACTGTGTGTCTGGAGTCCCAGACATGGGGGCTTGAAAAACACATTGGGTACATATGCATGCCGAAAGTCATGATAGGAGGGAGGGATAGAAGAGAAGGAATTGCATCGTGAACATGCCCCATAGGAGGTGCCTTCTCACTTTCTCTCTGTGCTCTCGCTAGAGAGTGCACACATTCTCTGTAAAAGAAAAGGGGGAAAAAAAACTAATTGGCTTGGAGAAGTCACGATGACATTCCCAGAGAAAATACATTTAAGCAAGTTCTTAAATGTTCTAGTAAGTGTTTCCAGAACTCAGAAGCATTAGATCTAAAGCACTGTAACATTTGCTTAATGCATTTACCATATAAGAAGTTGAGAATAGAGCCATTTTTGAGTGTGACAGAGAGTGAGTGAGGACAGAGGAGTTATAGCACCCCTAAAATGATAACGCTAATACAGAATTAAGTTCTGACTATTTGAAAGATACTCTTTAAGTTGTTTTAGGACACATTTTCAGGAAGTCTGTGTAACACAGTCCAATGTTATCTGACTCTGTTCCTGACTCCTCAGATAATTTAACTGGCACAGAGTCAAATGGAACAAGAGAATAATGCCAATTTACACGGGTGTGTTAAGCCATAAGGAGATGTAACTCTATTTGAGTTGACAGGAAAGTATCAGATAAACTTTAAGAAAAGTCTAAAGATAAGTAAATGTGAGGCAATTAAGTTCAGAAAAATACAAGCCAATTTATCTATGCTGTCACTTAAGGCCTAGGAACTGTGAGTTACCCTGGAAAATAATGGGGGGAAAAAAAGAAACAACAAAAAAAAACCTTACTTATTCCAGTATTCCTGTAAAATACAGTGGTGTTCAGTTGTACCTAAATCACATTAAATTTGGGAGCTAATATTGGGGAACCAGAAACAGAAAAGAAAAAATTTAAAAGAAGGGCATATTGGGATCAGTCCCATAGTGCAGCACTTAAACCCTGGGCATAGGGAGCTAGATACCACAAGGCCTACCATGTAGTTCTAATCTTGGCCCCTGTGGTAAAAAAATAAAAAATAAAAAACACCACCAAGCAGGTGTGTGTTTGTGTGTGCACTCACATTTTCCCACCATTCTTATAGGAACAAGATAGAGAGAACAAAGAATTGTGGCATCCATGGGGAACAATCAATTTCTCTCTTTCTCTCTCTCTCTCTCTCTCTCTCTCTCTCTCTCTCTCTCTCTCTTTCAGTCTCTCTCTGGCAATTGTACATGTCCTCTGGAAATAAAACAAAATAATTTTTAAAAAAGGGTGTATTGGGACCAGCAGTTAGCGTAATGGCTATGTCGCTGGACTCCCACGTAGTCAACCGCGGTTCGCATCCCAGACCCGGTGGCTTAAACTCACACCGGGCGCGTGTGCGTGCGTGCCCAAGATCCCGAGAGGAGAATGGAGGAGAAGGGATTGCGGCATGGCCATCCCCCCTGGGGGGTGATTTCTCGCTTTCTATCTCTCTGTCTCTGTCTGTCTGGCGAGCGCACATGCCCTATAGCAAAAAAAAAAAAAAAAAAAAAAAAAAAAAAAAAAAAAAAAAAAGGTGTATCAAGTAATTCAAAGAACATTATATATATATGAAGTAAAACTTTCAAAAAGACTAAGAGCAAAATGGGATTAAAGTGCATTCTTTGACCTTTGAAAAAAAATGATGATGAGATGATGATGATGAAGATGAAACTGACAGCTTCAATTTATTGAGCACCAGGAACTTGTTTCTGTACTTTATGTATACTACATTACTTCCACCTACCACACACAACAGTAACATTAAGGCCTAATTTACAGATGAGAAAAACAGAAATATACTTTATAATCAATAATGCTACATAAACATGAACCTCCTTTGTTGTTATGGTCAATATAAAATATTTATAATAAAAGGTACTATGATGCTAAATTTTTTTCCTTATGAAAAGTTTATTCATTTATTCCTTCCATGAATGAGAGAGAAAAAGAGAGCGAGCACTCCCCAACAGAGTCCTGATTCCATGACCCACCCGTAGGCCTAGCCAGCCAGATCATTGGCACCTGTGTGCCCAGCCTACCCAAGGAAATCTCCAGACTTCAGCTAGGAAATTTCTCATGTGAGTAAGTCTCACAGATCATCACATTTCACCACTGAGCTACCATCCAGCTCCATACAGAATATATTTTTAAAAGCTTTTATAAGATCCGATTTCAGTAACTGCCTATAGACCTACTATTTGTATTTTAAATGAGAAATAAATTCACCAAGATAACTGTAATGAAATCAACTGGTTTTAAATGTCTTAGATAAAATATATCTTCAATTTGTATTTCAATATAGCTAATAAACAAATCTAGTGATGGCTGTTGTCAGTTGGCTTTTTTCCTATTTGATTTTCCTGTTCTAATTCCTGCACAGCTCTTACAAGGCTCCCTTAGCAATGCTTTTTCACACTGATATGAAGTGCTGAAATTATCTCTTCTTTTTACAGTATACAAACATAATTCTACTGCACAACTTACCAAAG
Organism: Tupaia tana; assembly: GCA_026018925.1. Classification (NCBI taxonomy): domain Eukaryota; kingdom Metazoa; phylum Chordata; class Mammalia; order Scandentia; family Tupaiidae; genus Tupaia; species Tupaia tana. The sequence goes on along the minus strand of JAKSZU010000009.1, from coordinate 62,948,413 downwards.
ACCTGTCATTTCCCAAAAGTTTATATTCATGATAGTCAGCTACTCCTTTGAAGTCTCATAATTCAACAAAGATGAAATATTTGTGTATTTCTACACATGCATTTGTATATATGAGGGGTCTTCCAAAAGTTCATAGAAAATGTATATTATGAAAAAACTATGCTTTGAATTCAACATTTTTTTCCAAATGGTTTTTAATAATTCACACTCCTTTTATCAGTATGAAAATATTCTCATTCATACACATTGCAGAATGAAGGCAGGGCTGGGAATGCCTCTTTTTCAAAGACAAAGTAAACTTTTGGGAAAAAGAAAAGAAAGTGTCTTAAGAGTGAAAAAAGGAGTCAAGGAGGAAAATAGAGAGTTGGCATTTATGGGGACACAGAAATGATGATTATCTGCTGATGATAATGTGTATAGTATCTTCAACATGACTGGTGTGAAGTGTATTCATGTTGGATAAAATCACTATGTAAGCTATAGTGGTGTATAGGGATTGAATGTATAAAATTTTAAAATATATATATTTTTTTTAAAAAAAGAAGGCAAAAAGAAACTAGAGGAACAAAGGACAGGAGACATAGAAAACATAAACCAAATTTATAGATGTAAATCCAACCATGTTAATAATAAATTGTATTGATGAAATGGAAAAAATAAATAAATAAAAGAACCTTATCCTCCTTAATGTTATGTCATCAGTAGTTTACTTGTCCTTTGTAGTTTTAAAATTTTTATTTACTCATGTATTTATTTTTATATTCCATCACTGTGTATAATTACAGCATACCAAATGAATTTTCCCATCATAAATACATTGTATATTGGTTCAGTCACAGCCATCACCATACACATTATTATAATAAACAGATTTCTTTCTACGTTAGGTCCCTTAAATGTCTTGCTTTCCTTTTTCCCTTAATTCTTTTTAATTTTTGGTGTAGGTTGAATCCACTCACTAGAGAAAGAGAGAAAGAAAGAGGGAGAAAATGAGGAAGCATCCTCCCCCACCCCCAACACACACACACACACTCAAGGGAGATAGCCACATCGCAATCCCTTCTCCTCCATTCTCTTCTTGGAATTTTGAGTGCACGTGCCCAGCATGTTTTTCAAATGGCTAAGTCTGGGACTCAAACCAGAGAGTTGGCCATGTAGGATACAGCCCCTTTAATTATCATACCACCAGCTGGCCCTGGATTTCAACTTTTTTTTTTACACCAAAACAAACTCATAGTTGAATTCTACTTTTCCACAAAACTTTTGAAGTTCCCTCCTTCATATATTAACATGATTGTATGTTATGATATAGGACATGGGAAGTAAGGCATTGATAAGAGGAATTCACAAATATTTCATATTTGTTCAGCAAACATATTGAGAATTTACAGACAAGGAAGCTTAAGAAACACACCAGGCATGTTTACATGTGAGCCTAAAATCCTGAAAGCGGGGAGAGATGGAGAAGAAAGGGTTGCAGCATGACCATTACTCATAGGGGGTCCTTTCTCCTTTCTCTCTCTCTGTCTCCCTCTGGTAAGCACATGTACCCTCTAGCAAAATAACTAAATAAGCTGAAAGGAATAGTAATACTTACTGTAGGTTATACTGGGATTAAGATTAATATCTGCAGAGCATTTCACAATTCACAAAGTATGTTCATATATTATCTTACTTTCTCAACAAACCTGTGAGAAAGCATTATTCCCATTTTACAAATAAGACTCAGAACCCCTATCACTTATGGCTGAAACTTTTTGTACAGCAATTTGATTTACTACATGATGGGTACTGAAGGGGAGCAGTTGCAATGCTATATACTAGACACTAAGTGTATGTTTCCACAGAATCGATTCAATATCAAAATGCTGCTATTATTTTCTATAATCTCTTCCATTTAAAACACTAATTGGTGACTTCTAATGTGATCGGAATTACCCTCTAAAGCAATGACTGCAAATAAGTACCTCTTCATGTACCCTATTTTCTCAGACCCTTCTTTAAATCGAAGTACCTTACAAAGAATTTTCCACCGAGGCTCCCATATTTTAACAATAAAAAGTCTTTTATTAGTCTGGCAAAGAAAACCATTGAGTACACCTGCTTTGGAGGAATGAAAGCTCCTTTCTGCAAGATGAAGGTGGTAACTGATGAAAGGACCTTTGAGAACTCCAAAGCTTGTTCACCTCCTATTTTATGTTCATCTCATAAAATCATGGCAGCTTTCCTAGTGCTACTATCTAGTTTAGTAGTCAAGGACTATATGTTACAATAAATCATTGTCAAGCCCTTTTTGCCACCCCTTCCCTTGGACATAGAATCCTGAAAAGGTAAAAGTAGAATAAATCTCTCTGAGAAAGCTTCACATTGTACAGCTGTAGTATATCTGACTGGCAGACTCCTGGGTTACAAGCATTCTCCTCAGTCTACCAATTCTAAATTTACCCTAGTTTAGTGCAATCATCATTTCCTTTACCAAAAAGTAGTTAGGGAGAGAGAGAGACAGAAGTAAAAAAGAATATTTAAGCATGTCACATGCTTTTAATCTTTTGTATGTAATCAAATGAAATTTTAAATGAGAAGTTACTTTCTGTTTCTAATTTTCAGTTCCAAAAAATAACTGTGTAATGATCACCACGAACATAGTCCCATTGTATATGTGATGGGCTTTACAAAAGCCTCTTTATAGACAGTAATGACCCTTACAGAACTTCCAATGACAGTATAAATGCATTCACACTCTGTCACTAAAGAAAAGGAGAATGAAAGTGGGCCTTATTAATGTTTCCTACAAAAGTTATAAACAAATGATCACTCATAGTCACTTACTTTATTCTCATTCTCTATGATGAATTTAATTTTTTTTCTTTTAAGAAAGAGGTGAAAATTATAAGGATCTTTGTGAACTTCTATGAAAGGTACTTGAATTTAATATTATATTATTAACATCTGATTCATACAATACTCTTACATTTAAATATCAATATTTTGGGGCCAGCGGGTGGCGTGCTGGTTAAGGGCACTGGAATCCCACCTGGCCAACTGCAGCTTGAGTCCCAGACCTAGTAACTTGCTCTCTCACTTTCCGTCTCCCTCTTCTCAATCTCTGGCTTCATTGGTCTCTGGTCAAATTAAAATAAATAAATTAATTAAGTTAAATAAAATAATTATTTTAAAAATAATCAAATAAATAAAAATCAATATTTTATTTTATTTTATTGAGAGATACTTGCTATAGGATGCATGCACTCGTTAGACAGAAAGAAAGATACCATACCTCTAGGGGGAATGGCAACATTGCAATCTCTTCGCCTCCATTCTACTCTTGGCATTTTGGGCATGCACACACACATGCCCTTCAAGCCTCCAAGTCCAGGACTTGAACTACAGTCAACAATATGGGAGTCCAGTGCCTTAACCACTACACAACCTGCTGGACCTTAAATATCAACTTTTTAAAATGAAAGCAAGCTTCTCTACTCAGTGGAGTTACATGTACAATGATCAGATTAGTAACCAAAATAGTTTGCATCGATTTTTAAGTGGTTATCCGCTTTTAGAGTAAAGCTCCATATAAAAACAGTAGAGAGCATGCTACTGAACAGCCTAATAAAAAGATCAAAATCTTCATTTTATAAGAATTCAAACTCAAAGTCCCCAGGGATTCTGATTTATATAGGATCTGGCAAATAATCGTGAAACCTGAAATGGAATGGTCACTGGAATAAAGTTCCTCCCAACCCCCTGCCACATCCTCATGCTATTAGGTCATCAGGAAAGTCATGACATATTTTTCTGTGTTTTTCTATTCAAAAATGTACCATGGCTTTTCCAAAAATCCAATAATTATATCTATTGCCCCAGTAGTGGTACAGCACTGATTACAATACAAGCAATTCTATTATAAGCAATATATGCATTATTAAGAGAACCTATGTTCCACAAAATCACTCACTACAATGAAAAGGTGCTACAGGAAATATAAGTTTTAGTAGACCATTCAAACTTTATGAGACACTATAGAAGGTAACCAATAACAACAATATCCTATTAAAATAATAACACTAATTACAAAGATATGCTAAATTTCTCATAAATGAAGAAGTACAACAGCAAATACAGTATTTTATCTTCAGAGACAAATGTGAAGATAGCTTGAGGGAAGAGTAAGAGGAGTTTGATGTTAAGTTATGCAAAAATGACTAAAATGCACAAAAATTTGGAAGAAACAAGCAATAAGGACTTCCAGAACAAAGCATAAGACATATCAAGCCTAGAAGAAGACGGTAGTGAGAATAAACTTTGTGTAATATATAACATTTTTCTGTGATTTGCCACACTGGGCTATGTTAATATACTTTAGTTCGGCTACTGTTACACAGTGGCACAAAAGATTAATAATGAGCTAGAAAAAATTACGCATAACCCAACACAAATCTGGCTATGTGACATGTCTCGGTCAATGAAATGTCTTGGTGTTTGACTTTCTACCCTACCCTTTCCCTGTTACAATGAACATAGAAACAGAGTTGCTATAAGGAATCTGGAATGTCAAACCATCTTATGGAAGACAACTGCTCTAAGGAGTTGCCAGAACCCATGGGAGAATAGATCTGAGCAAAGAATAAACTTGGTTTATCTTAAATTACTGAGATTGAGATATTTCTCTCTCCCTCTCTCTCTCTCTCTACCATAAGATAACCCAGCCTTTCCCAATTAACACAAAAGATTTAAAGGAAAGTGTGAAAATATGTCTTAAGAATGGAAGTGACTAATATTTTCAAAAAGCCCCTTTTTCCTCACCTGAAAGAGTGTTTTAGTCTTTAAAGATTTTCTATCTGTTTGCAATTTTACTGCACCTGGAAATGTTGGTCCGCCACAGAACTCAGAGTCCCCATTAATGCAGACCATGGCATCACAGAAAATGAGACAATTTGTTTTCTTCTGAAATATCACTTCTGCTGGGACTTTGAGGCAATTGTTGCAAACACAAATATAGTGACCAGAATGACACCTTAATTCATGTTATCCATCATTCTCCTTTCAATAGGGGTAGCTGTGCCTTACTCTTTACTTACTCCCAGGAGCAGGAAATAGTTAACAATTAGTTTCTATTCATTTCACTGCTTTCCTCAATTCTAACCCAAGCTCCCATATAAGTAGCTTTTAAAACTATGTTCAGTCTAAGGACCTGCTCCTCTGAGGAACTGGTTGTAATCTGGGGGAGGACAGACCTCAACATTGCTGTATTAACTAATAGCGATTTCAAACTATTGAAAATTTCAAAGATATGGTTTATTTTGAATTTTCTTGTAAATGCCTAAGTTTTTTCTATCCTATACGGTCACAGTTTGTTTAATATTTCTCAAAGGATGAAGGAGCTGACAGCAATCAATGACATGTATTCACTAAGGGCAGGGAATTGGATTAGACAAATTCAGCAACATATTGCTTCATTTTACAAATAGACCTAATTTCCAAGTTCAATGGCTAACATCTGCTATGCCAGCTCCCAAATAATTCAACATGAAAATGGACTTCGGAAACATTTTCCTCAAAGCAAAAGACCTCTCCAATCAATTAGAAGATACCAAACATATATTACAAGTCTAGTATGTGCCTAGCATCATGTTAGAACTTGCAGATCCAAAGTTAAGTAAGATATTATTCTTAGCTATCTTGAAGAAGTTTGTTCTCAGTCCCTTAGCATCATTTCTCTTCAAAATAATCCCTTCAGCTGTTTAGGTCTTACCTGAGTTTTGTCTCTTCCTCTTCTGTCAGTATGCGATGTTATGTTGGGGATAAATCTTTCCTGGTTAACAGGAGCCTTGAACTGATGTACCGAAGATTGGAAGGCACCTACCTTTTATTCAGTACAGCTTTGATGACGTAAACCTTTTATTCCCTCTGGGAAAATTCAATGAGTGTTAAGAGGAGGAAGCATTCTGTGTTTTTTTGAATCAAATCCTTCTGAGAAAGATTAAGCTTATTATTATCCCAATGATTAAAAGAAGCCAGGAAATGTGTGGCCATGGTCACACAGAAAGCCAGTGGCAGAAACCAAGATTAATCTCCATCATCTCTGTTCTCTAATTAACTAAGATCAAAATGATCGTATTATTCAACTATATGCATGCACAATTGTAGTTTTTGAAATTCATAACAGCAAGAAATTGATTTTTGCTTAATGCTAAAGGAAAATTGACCCTTTTAAAAATATTCCATTCCTACAATAAGTTTACCTTATCAAATGGTCATCTACTAAAATATTATACAAACAGTTTATCAAAAATGAATGTATGATGAATTAGTGTCGTGGAATAGGGGAAAATTAATAAATTAAAAATTCTTGCATTTCCAGATAAGTAAATAACATGAGGAATAGTTAACACTATACTCTTAATCATGTATAATTAGAAAGAAATAATTATTTGCATATCAGAGTTGGTGCAGCAACATCTATTTCAGAATCATTCTCTTTTTTCCTCCTACCAGATGGATCCCACTGTTCATGTTTGAATCTGGGACAGTTTAAAAACCTATCTCCCCTTTCCATCTGACTGAGATATTTCCAGGAGGGAGGACAAATCTATATCAAGAACAGTAAGGAATCTTACTTTCTGTCTTTCAAAACACTCTGGGGTAGGTGAACAAAGGAGCAGTTAGGTAGAAACAAATTAGTTCAGGGGACTGAATACTTTTTATGAATTCTTAAATACAAGGATAGTTCACTTTTCACTTTATAATATGTGGAATATGTGGAAGTTGTTTTTTTCATATTTTTGTGCATGCTACTAAGCTGATATGTAAATATTTACATATAGAGCATCGTACAATATATCTTCTGTATAAATTTTTACTCTCCTAAAGATAAAAATTGTAAAGGTGGATAGTAATGGTTTAAAAAAGTATATTTTAAAATTGAGGGTAAAAATTAAAATATCAGGTTAAATATCCGATGTATTCATTAATATACAAGTAACATTTAAGATGACTTACAGTTTTAGAACTGCTATTTCCCCCCAGTGACAGTGAGTTGAAGAAGAAAATACCCTTGTGCAAAGACTCAAGGACACAACCCTTTTTTGTGGCTGAGTGATGTCCTAGTCATCTAGATTTTGAAGGGACATCTTTTTCTAAATGTAAAAAATAATGTTCACCATTTCTCAAGTGAATGTATTATTGGTGCTCACGAGTACTTGACTTCTTCTTGCAGAGTACTGTAAGTCCCTCCTGAAATTCAGCTTTCAAGACCCTTTACAGTTATGTCTTAAATAATTGAAATTACAAGAGAAAAATAAGAAAGGATCATTTACTTTCAGGCTTTTTCTTGATGTAGCTAGCATTACAGACTCAATGAAAGACAAAACTAATTCATTGGTTTAATTTATTTTTATAATCTTAGTAAGACAGAGAAAGAGAAGAGAGAAAAGAGAGAGTCTAAAGACAAGACGAATGCATAAGAGAGTGTGGAATAACAAGTAGACAATTGTCCCTGTGTATCTGCTGTCCTAATACTATTTGGCAAGCTGCTTCATTTTAAACCCTAATTATATGAATGAGATGTGTTCTAAATGGTATGCATTTGTTGCCAAATGACTGGAAATTTGCTTGTTAAGTGTCAGGTAGAAGAAAATGCTTTCTCAGGTGCAGGAAGAAGCAATGCTGTGCAGTCAGTGGAAAGAAACATTCAAACAATTATACACCCTACTGCTCCAAGTCATATTAAAACAATATGTAAACTAATGCAATACTAACACAATGCTTCATAAATGGCGAATGGGTTCTATGAACAGCTAACCTTCCAAGTTTAAGAATATAGTTTCATTGATTTGTTCTGTGAGGTTTAAATGTCACATCTGTTTTTATTCACAGTATGTATAATCAGAGTTTTCTATATGAATAGTATGATCTGTTTAAACAAGCGCATGATAAACATCTCATTTTTATGGAACATCTGAAAAAATTACAATGGGAAAGTTTGGAGCACTTAAAAAAATTTTTATACTTGTTTTTTTAAAAAGGGTTTTGCTATAGGGCACATGTGCTCATTAGAAAGAGAGACAGACAGACAGAGACAGAGGGAAAGTGAGAAATCATTCCTCAGGCAGGATGGCCACACTGCAATCCCTTCTCCTCCATTCTCTTCTCAGGATTTTGGGCAAGCATGCCAGCCTGAGTATCAAGCCACCGGGTCTGGGATTCAAACTGTAGTCAGCCCTGTGAGAGTCCAGCACTTTAACCACCCCAAACCTGCAGGTTCCTATACTTGAATTTTTAACATCCCGACTTCATAATTTTTCTTTTGTTTTGTAAACGTGTGACCACAAACCAGACATATGAAGTTTAGAGCTATAGTTATTTAAAACTTTTCAATTTGGACTTCTAATTTCTATTTTAAATCTTATAAATCTATCAGTTAAGGACTCCTTGACACTCCACAGGGTACTCCACAGATCAGCAACATGGAAATAACCTAAGAATGTCATAGAAATGCAGAATCTTGTATCCTATCTTAGAAAACAGAATAGTATCCTGTATTTCCTTAAGATCCCAGGTCATTTGTGTGCCAGTAAAATCTGACAAAATAGAAAGAACAATGAACCAGTTTTGAGGCCTAATCCCACTCCTTTGGGTTTTCTTAGCCTCAGTTTCCTCACCTACAAACAGCAACAATAATTCTGACATGACTTCTTCTTCTTGCTTTATTGTTAATATAGCAATAAAATTAGCACTTTTGTAAAAATATTACAAAATGAGACATCAAAATAGCTTAAACAATGTGGAGGTTGATCTTAAGAACAGAAACTGAAAGACTGGAAAGACTAAAACCCTGGAAAGAAACTGTGGTTACTAGAGACAGTATGGGAGGAGGGTGGGAAATGGGTGGGGGTGGGAGAGTGGGAATCGAGGGTGAAAAAGAAAAGAAGTGAAACATTTAAGGGACAAAAATGGAAACTTATCTGTTGATTGTAATGTGTATGGTAATATCTCTGACCAGTCTAATATGCGGTGTATTCATGCTGGGAAAATTCACTTTGTATGCCATAAAGATATAGTGTTTGAATATAAGAAAACAAACAAACAAACAAAAAGAGTCAAGGTTGGAGAAGTAAAGCAGAGAAAAGACAGATAATAAGGTGAGTAATGAAATCAATGCATGCCGAAAAGCTAAAAGATGGCAAAAAAAGAAGAAAATTAATTATGACAAAGAAGGTGTGAACTCATATAATGAAAGCTTTCCAAACAAATGTTACTTCTTTGTCCACTAAGAAATGACAATAGTGAAGGTGATGGTAATAACAATAATAACACTACTAATAATACTACTTTGAAATGTTAAATACAAGATTGGAATTATTTTGTGCATATGTTGACAAACTGACACTGAAGATGTTCTTTCTATCCAATCCAGAAACCATCTAGACAGCAAGTGAGAAGAGAAAAAAAAAAATCTAACAATGCTTAGTGACATAAAAAAAAAAAAAGACCAGCCAAACAAACATAAGTAAACTAAACAACACGTCATAGTGAATTAGCTTCCTAGGGTTGTCATAAAAATTGCCACAAACTTGGTGGTATAGAACAATAGATATTCATTTTTTCTCAGTTATTGAGGCCAGAATTCTGAAATCAAGATATGACTGGAGGGGGGACCAGCAGATGGCTGAATGGTTATATTGCTGGACTCCCATACAGCCGACAGAGGTTCAAGTCCCAGACCTGGTGGCTTAAAAAATGCCGGACGCATGTGTGTACATGCCCAAAATCCTGAGAGGAGAATGGCAGAGGAGGGATTGCAGGGTGGCCATCCCATCCGGGGAGTGATTTCTTGCTTTCTTTCTCTCTGTCTGGCAAGTGCACGCGCCCTATAGCAAAATCTTCCTAAAGAAAAAAAAGAAAAATAAGATATGTCTAGGGTTGCGCTTCTTTGGAAAACTCTCAGGGAGGATCTATCCCTTGTTTTGTCCAGCTTCTGAGGGCTTCAGGTTTTCCCTTAGTTATGGTTACATCAGTCTTATCATTGCTTTCAAGGTCACTTTGCCTCTTCCTCTTAGACCTGTAATCTCCCTCTGTCTTGCTCTTATAGGACACTTGTCACTGAATTTAGGGCCCACTAGGGTAATCCAGGATAATTTCTCCCACTCAAAATTCTTTTTTTTAAAGAATTATTTTATTTAACTTTTAATTATTACTACTATCATTATTATTTTCCAGTTTGATCAGAGAGAGAGAGGAAGTGAGAAAGCAAGCCACCAGATCCGAGACTTGAACCATGGTCGGTCATGTGGGAGTCCAGTGCCTTTAACCACCATGCCACTTGCCGGCCCCTCCACTCAAAATTCTTAATTCACTCATATCTTTGGCCATATAGTGTAATGCTGTTCTACCATATAAGATAATATTTACAGGCTCTGGGGGTTAGGAAGTTGACATAACTCTTTTGGGTCCATCATTCAGCCTACCATATCCATTGAACACATTGCTTTACATCTATCAGATTCATGTTTAATAAAAAGGTGCAGCATTTTAGAGCCCCCAGGTGGCATGGAGGTTAAGATGCTGGATCCCACATGGCCAGCTGCGTGGTTCAAGTGCCTGACCCAGTGGCTTAAAAATTATGCCTGGCTTAGAATCCATCAAGCCACAAATGGTGGTTGAGACAAAGTTTCCAGAGAACACCCATCATGACTTCTAGCATGGGCCTCTAGATAGACCTTTGGTAGAGGATCCTTAACTGCTGCCCCCACCCATCAGCACCCAATTTCAGCAGGAAGAAGTCAGAACGGTCTTCGACCCTTGTGCCCCTAGCAGCAGTTTGGGATTCCTCTGCAGAGGGGGGAATAAGGTAGGAGACAGGGACCCTAAAATTATATTTAGGATATGGGCCCAAAATGGAATCACAAAATGGCTAAGTTTTGAGATGGAGGCAGTGGTGGCTCAGCGATCAACAGAGGCAGCATGACCTAGACCTAAAACAAATAATTTTTTCAGGCCCCACCACATACCAGGAAGAAGATAAGATAATGGCTTTCATGGCCCAAAGCTTCTTCTTTATTTTAAAAATAATTATTTATTTAATTTGATTTATTCATTCATTTATTTTAATTTGGCCAGAGAGAGACACAAAGAAAGAGAGGGAAAATGAGAAAGCAAGCCACCAGGTCTGGGACTCGAACTGTGGTCAGCCATGTGAGTGTGCCCAGTGCCATAACCACCATGCCCCTGCTAGTCTCCAAGCCTAAAGCTTCTAGACAAAGAATCTCCAGACCTTGGTACCCACTCCAAAATTAGTAGAATAGTTGGATCCATCTAACATGTGTCCCTCTCTACCAGGAGGGGAATGCATGCACAAGCCCCATCTAGAATTCAAGTCCAGACAAAGACCTTCCTGACCCACATAAAAATCTCTTGTCACATTTCTTCCTTGGCAACACGTTTCTGGGATCTTCCCCTTCTTGGGAGCTCTCTTTTTCCTCCTCTATCTTTTTTAATAAATTCCCTGCTTTACTATTAAAAAACAAAAACAAAAACAATGCCTGGCACATGGGCATTCATGCCCAAAATCCCAAGAAGAAACTAGAGGAGAAGGGAATTGCAGCATGGTCATCCTCCCTGGGGGGGTGATTTCTCACTCCCTCTCCCTTCTCCCATCTCTCTGATGAGCATGCATGCCATATAGCAATAACAACAACAACAAAAGTGAAGCATTTTTTGATCTACTGTAAAAGTAAATATTAAGCACTTACTATATACCAAGACTCATTTTATTTATTTTTGTTTTATATTATTCTTTATGGTTTTTGCCACAGGCACTCACCAGAGAGAGAGAGAGAGAAAGTGAGAAGTCTCCCCCTAGAGAGATGGTCATACAGCAATTCCTTCTGCTCCATTCTCCTCTTGAGATTTTGGGCATAGATGCACACATGCCCAGTGTGATTTTCAAGCTACCAGGTCTAGGACTTGAACTGTGATCAGCCATGTGAGAGTCCAGTGCCTCACCCCACCATGCCATCTGCTGGCTCCACCAAGCGCCTTTTAAAACTTACATCTATTGACTCATTATTTTGCCATAGGGTGTGTGTGCTCACAAGAGAAAGACAGTAACAGAGAAAGTGAGAAATCACCCCATGGAAGATGGCCATGCCACAATCCCTTCTATTCCACTATCCTCTCGGATTTCGGGTAGGAATGCCCATGTGCTCAGTGTGATTTTCAAACCACTGGGTCCAGTATTTTTTTTGGGGGGGCGGGGGAGGTTTTTGCTATAGGGTGTGTGTGCTTGCCAGAAAGACAGAGAGAGATAGAGAGATAGAAAGCAGGAAATCACCCCACAGGGAGGATGGCCACACCTCAATCTCTTCTCCTCCATTCTCCTCTTGGGATCTTGGGCACGCACACACACACACGCCCAGCGTGAGTTTAAGCCACCAGGTCTGGGACTCGAACCGTGGTTGGCTACATGGGAGTTCAGCAACATTACACTAACTGCTGGTCCCCAGCATTTGAACTATGGTCAGCATGCAGGAGTCCGGTGCTTAACCAACATGGCACTTGTTAGTTTTTTGGTTTTTTGTTTGTTTGTTTGTTTGTTTAAAAAAAAAACTTTCTAAGTAAGTTTATAAAGTATGTACCATTATTAACTCCAGTTACAGGTGTGAAAATTGAGTCAGGAAAAGGTTAAATACCTTGGCTAAAATCACACAGCTAATCAGTGGGAGAGGCAAGATGCAAATGTAAGCAGTCTGGCTCTGGAGCCCACATTTTAACCAGGTAAAATAGCCTTCATCCCTAAAAATCAGATTTGCATTTATGGGAGTTCTGTGAGTTCACGGTTGTTTTCTTAAACATCTATGTCAAATTACAGGTGGATTTATAAGATAGGAGGCAAAAGGATACAATATTTATAAAAACACTTGAAAAATTACAGTGTATTTTAAACATGCAGTTAAATGTGTCTTATCGATTGATTACAGTGTTATACTATGCTAGACCGGATGAGAAAAAAAAGTAAGATTTGTTTAAAAAAATGTCTAAATATCACCCCAGTCATGGTGGCAGGCTAAGATGCTGAGCTGCTAAGACACAGACTGGGACCTTATGGGAGGCCCAAGTTCAACTCCTGGTCCAACTTAAAGGCTAGGCATGGTTGGGAGGCTGAGGCAGGATTGTCAGCTCAGTAACATAGCAAGATTCCATCTAGTAAATGAGCCAGATAGACTGGTACACATCTAGCATACCAGATGGGAGGCTGGGAAAAAGAAATTGTGACATGGCTTGTCATGGTCTTTTAAAAAAGAAAAAGAAAAAGAAAAAGTCTAAATATCAATATATTCTTGGTATTACTTAGTAACACTTGCAGAATACTTTTTAAAATTAAGGAAACAAAGTCCTATATACTCCCTGCTTGTTTTATCCTGGACTTTCATCTAATGCAGAAATCTTCAATAATACCGAGAAAAAAAATACATTGAAGAAAACTCCAGATGAGTAGGTTATAAAAAGTGAATCCCAAGGTAGGACATTGCATTTTCAAACTGTCGTGGTGTAATCAAAGACTAAAACTTACAGAGGTCATATCAAGATGTACATGAAAAAAATATTCTTGGAGGTTTAAGTTCACCCTCAGGGAATGTATCTTGAGCAAAAGAAAGTAAGGCAGAGGAGAAAGCAGAGCAGACAGGCACAGGTAAAGGGGTAGGAGAGACACACCACTGACCTAGAAAGGGCTCCATAGTATCACAGACTTCTCAGTCTTCAAATAGATATCATACTTTGTTCTGGATAGTATTTTACTTTGGGAAAGTTCAAAGCATACTGTAATAATTCTCTTGGTCCATCTTTTCCCCGTCCCTTCTCAAGGACACCACTCAATGTATTCATATTCCTTTTAACACTATAGATACTTTTCTACATGCATTTATGCATAGTCAACTCTTTCATATCTTAAAAATCAAATTTTGAGTCAGCTGATGGTGTGTTATGTGGTTTAAGTCCCAGACCTGGCAGCTTGAAAAACATGGTGGGCACACACATGTGCATGAATGCCCAAAATCCTAAAAGGAAAATGGAGACAAGATTGTGGTGTGGCTGGTAGGGTGTGTTGGGAGGGTACTTTCTCACTTTCCCTCTCTGTCTGTCTGCCTCTCTCCAATGAGCGCGCACACCCTGTAGTAAATTAAGGGGAAAAAAATAGAATAAAAAAAATCTTTCTTTTGCACCTCTGTTTCCATCCAAATATTGTCCTTGTGAAGATCAAATATATCTAGAAAAGAGATTGCTATACAAAGTAATAAAACACATAAGGGAGCCCAACCTGGTGGTACTGTTGGTAGCAAAACTGAACTACAGTGCTGGAGGCCACATGGCTGACCACAGGTTGAGATCCCCAGGTGGGCCTGAAAACACACTGCCAGATACATGTGTGTGTATCCAAGACCTTGACATCATACAAGGCACGTGTGTGTGTGTGTGTGTGTGTGTGTGTGTCCTAAACAGGATGGAGAAATGTGGAAGGGCTTGGGGTGTGACCATGCTCCACTGGGGATACTTTCTCCCTCACCTCTCCCTCCGTCTCTGGTGAGAGAAAAATATCCTAAAGAACTGGAGCACCTTCATGCAGAAAAGTGGATCTCAGCATGAAGAGACCCTGTGAACAGTATGTCTCTTTCTCTCTCTTTCTCCTTCTCTCTCTCTTTCTTTTTCTCTCTCTCATTCATGAACATGTTCTGTCACGAATAAAAATAAACTGAAAAAAAAAAATAAGGGATGGAGAACTAAGAGGAAGAGAGACTAGCTGACTGGCCTGCTTGGAGGTTATGGTTACTCCTTGCTGACTATGGCTGACAATCAAATTGCTTCAGACAGCTTTTGCTAATGAACTTTTACTCAATTCTTTCACTTCTTCCATTTCCATAAGACCCTCCTCTGTTATCTTTATCCAGCATAATCTATTTCAGAACAATTTACATGTATTGTAACATTTTTACTAGATTAGAAGATCCCAGCCTTTTCAGGTCCATGGAATGTTGCCATTTCCACCTGGCCATGCTGCTAGTTGGTCTGACTGCATGCCCCAGGGTCTGATTGTTACATGATGCTAGCTTTGTGAGATCAATAAAAATTTTTTAAGAACTTTTATTTTACAGTTGTCCTTTTTTGTTCGACATACTTCATATCATCACCTGTCTAGAAAAACGTTTTCATTTGCCATCTGTCTTTCATCACCTACCAATCACTCTCTAAGCTACTAAAATTTAGTTCCTCACCATCACTGCCACCACCAACACAACTACTACTGTCACTGGAACGACTCTTGTCAAATCTAGTAGTAACTGTCTTTCTGTTAAATAGGAAGCACATTTCTCAGTTTTCATCTCATTTGACTCCCCTGCGGCATTTAATATTGGTAATCATCACCTCTTCCTGAACCTCCCTTTTTCTTTTTGTTTCCTATTACATCATACATTCTCCTGTATATCTCCTGTGTTTTTCCCCGCTACTTCTCTCCCTTTCTTAGAACAGTTCACTGACTCTCCAATATTTCTTCCAACACATTATCATGGCTTAGCAGGCCTCTCTATGGTCTGATTCCATCCAGCCTATCCAATCTCATTCTTCTTCACTTCCCACCCTATATGCTTTGTTCCAGCCATTCTGAAGTTATTTCATTTCCCTTGCATTTTACTGTGCTTTCTCTAGATTGTCTTCACTTGTGAATTCTCCCTTCCTTCCATCCCTGTCACCCAATCCTAACTCCTTTTCATGCTTTTTGTTTCAGCCTAAATAAAATCTCCTCCATGAAATCTTTTTGGAAACACTGATTCCATCCACCACCCTGACTCATCCCACTCCCCACTCCCCCTACCACCTATGCATATACACACAAAGTAGGTGGCTTCTAAATGTGCTGCCTGAACACGTTGTATTCCCCATAGCATATCATTAACAACAGTGTAGACTGCTTGTTTACTTGCCTGCTTCCTCTTATCGGCTATATCTCCATCATGTGTAGACCCTGACAAAAATACGAATGATTTGTTAGCATGAACATTTGTTACACATGGATACAGGAATAACATGGAAAAATACCAAACATAAAATAATAATAATTTCTAACACACAAAATGTTGTGTGTCTGCCAGGTCCGGTCTAAGTGCTTTATACTTGTTAACTCATATTCTTATAAATAACCTGTGACATATGCTATTGACGTTTCCATTTCATAGATCAAGAAATCAAGGTAAAGACAGTAAACTGAGCGAAAAGTAACACAGGAAATAAATAGCAGGGTCAGAATTCCCATCCATGTAATCTCACTTCAGCGTCTCAGTTCTTCGCCATTGTTTTAAAGATGTATTACCTAATACTGACATAGAATCTATCACATTCTACACACTGTTCTAACTCATGTACACATATCGATATTTTAAACCTCAAAACAGTCATTCCATAACTGAATGTTATAGGGATAACTAG
Organism: Tupaia tana; assembly: GCA_026018925.1. Lineage (NCBI taxonomy): Eukaryota > Metazoa > Chordata > Mammalia > Scandentia > Tupaiidae > Tupaia > Tupaia tana. Next base: position 62,931,934 of record JAKSZU010000009.1, on the reverse strand, counting down.
CACTAATATTTGCTGCAGTACTAAGACTGGGGGGGGGGGGGGGGGCATTTCTCATTCCCCTGAGAAAACTATTTATTATTTAACTAATAAAAGGCAGTGCTAACAACTCATGTTTATGAATCAAATGTATTCAAAGCACTTGCACACATAAGGTGATCTCTGCTCTGATCTTTGCTCTGGGGCCCAGTAATTGAAAATAATAACATTAAACAATATTACTTTCTAGTTTTATTTTACATTGTAAATCTGATGGTGTATGAAATTGTGCCCAATTTGAGCCCACCAGGGGATACTAAAGTAACAACTTCCAAAGCAGCCCTTTAATCACTGTACTGAGTGTTTCAGTAGCTTTGTATATTGCAGGTGAACCATGCATGATGACCCAGTAGAGCTCTGTAAGATGTGATGATGAAAACTTAAGAGCTTCCTATTGAATGAGTTCTGATTGGGAATCAGAAGAACTGCTCTCTCCTCTGACAACTAACTGGGAACCTTAACATTCTCTGGATCTCACTTTTCACATCCCTGAAACTGAATAGTGGACAAGGATACAAGCAAGTTCTTTTTCTAGATGCCTCATTCTATAAAGCTACTAACAACACACAAAATACAATCTAATTATTTTATAATACCTCTTCAAGCCAGCTTCACACAATTAATAAATGGTAGCTCTCTTTACCCTGTCAGTGAGACATTTAAGATTAAAACATGAGCGTTCTTTACCTTGTTATCATAGATTTGAGTGGTAAAGAGGGTCCTGTCTCTAAGAATCATAACATTGGATTGAAACTCAAGAATATCTATATTATGCCATGTGTGAGCAGGAAATTGTCCTCATCATGCTAGTAGATAGTGTGTTCCCAGAGTATTAAATATGAAGCAGTGCTAATTGAATAATACGTGGCAGTTACTAAGAGGATGTTCAATCACTGATATGATATGACTCAACTGACACTCAGTAATAAAATATTACACTACAAAGCCCAGGTACAGAGAATCTCTGGCACCAACCATAGGGATGTGTGATGGCTCTCAGTACCAAAAATACAAGGTGTAAGCTAAGATTCATAAAGTGTCTACTGGCAGGAAGAGTTATCTGTGTAGTTATCAACCACACATCTGTTTTCCTGGACCTTGGGTATAGAGCTAATGAGGTTAGGATAAAAACTCTCCAGGAGGTTACCCTATAAGATTTGTTCTTTCCTCTTCAGACATTGCATAAAATAATAGTAAATATCAAATTTCACCAGAATGACAAAACAGCTAAAGAGCAGTTTACCTGCCTCCTGAGTAAAAGAGACAATAGAGAAAGAAAATAAAGGAACAAAATAATCTGATTTTAGAGTTCTTATAGGGAAATAAGGTTTTAATGAATGAAGTACAAAGACGTTAGTCATGCCATAAACTCAAGAAGCATCAAATTTACTAAGTATTTATTTTTAGCTCTAGCAAGATTGAAGTGAATACACTAAAATATTATCATGGTAAAATGTGAAACTAAAAAAGATATCATTGTTACATGCTTTATTTTTAACAAGAAAAAATTCCATTAACATTGACTTGTACTATTTCCCTGAAATATAAAACATCTCCTTCTTTGTAAAAGGTCTTTTACCCAGCAAAGCCTTGGCCTGATTTAAAAAAAAAAATTCTGATTATGCTATTAGGAAACTTGTCTTCTACTGTGGGTGAGTAGGGACCACAAATGGGAGCTCTGGGTTAATAGATCTAAGCAGCTTCAACAATATGTTCTGAAAACTCTTTTAATTAATATGTTTTATAATACTATTTTTATTTTGTGTAGTCTCATGCCCAGAAAAAATAAGCAATTTATTAACTTGTTCCAAGAGAACGCTCTTCTTAAGGGGAAATCAACTCAAATAAAAGATAGCCCCTACTAGATGTAGAATCTGAGTCTTTTAGAAATGAAAGGGACCTTAGAGATGTTCCAGTCACTCCTGGAAATATTTCTAAAGGAACAATTTTGTTTCTTCAAGTAGTCTGCTCTCTAACATATTCCAGCTGTCCAGTTAGGTAAGCCAGTGCAATCAGGGAGAACACAGATGAACAAGAACAACAGTAACAAAAAAATCACTGGAAAAAAATGGGTTCTTGTCAGGTAATTCAGACTTTGTAGTATGAAAATGTGATAAAGCTGCTGATGAAATAGCCTGGAGCCATTTGTCCAAAAGCAGAGAGATGCCACTGATGTTTTTACATAAGCAGACAAGCCATGCTTGTTACTACAAGATTCCTATAACCATTATTTAGAAGGACGTGGAAGCTGTAGTTCTGAACTACTGAGCAGTAATATAATGCACACATTTTACAATGGATAAGCCAGCTAAAAGGGAGTAGATTTGTTTCATGAAATCTTTCTCTTGTCAATGTACGATATCCACAGGGAGAAACACAGAGCAAGGAATCCCACAAACTAGGCATGACTGACAATGTACTTTGGCCCCATGGGACAAGACTTTAATTTCTGTTTTTGCCTTCACTCTGCTCTGAACAGTGGTATTGTCTTCACTGTTCTATTTCTCCTTTCTTTTAGTATTTCTTCTTGCCCAGTCATTAGCTAAAAAATGATTACATGAAATCTAAAACTATGTAAAAAGCAAAAATTTCTTATTTTTTTGCTTTCATCATGTACCCAAATACCCATGATTATATCTCCCACTCCTACACACATACATACATACATACACTCCTACACACATTGACCAAAAATTATTTTTAGGATGGAATTTGCTAAAAGCAAATATATCTTTATGGGTTTGTATTGTTTTGTTTTAGCTACATGTGATACTACAGAGTTGTAACTGCCATATCTATTTGAAAAACAAATGATAAATTAAAAAACAAAGGTATCCCAGGGACCAGCAGTTAGCGTAATGGCTATGTCGCTGGACTCCCATGTAGTTGACCATGGTTCGTGTCCCGGACCCGGTGGCTTAAAACTCACGCAGGGGTTGGGGGACTAGCAGTTAGCGTAATGGCTATGTTGCTGGACTCCCACATAGTCGACTGCGGTTCGCGTCCCGGACTCGGTGGCTTAAACTCACGCCAGGTGCGTGTGCGTGCGTGCCCTAGATCCCGAGAGGAGAATGGAGGAGAAGGGATTGCGGCATGACCATCCCCCCTGGGGGGTGATTGCTCGCTTTCTGTCTCTATGTCTCTCTCTGTCTGTCTGGCGAGCGCACGCGCCCTATGGCAAAAACCTCTCAAAACAAAACAAAACAAAAAAAGTCATGCAGGGTGCATGTGCATGCGTACCCAAGATCCCGAGAGGGGAATGAAGGAGAAGATATGGTGGTGTGGCCATCCCCCCCGGGGGGTGATTTCTCGCTTTCTATCTCTCTGTCTCTCTCTGTCTGTCTGGCGAGTGCACACGTCCTATAGCAAAAACCTCTCCCCCCCTCAAAAAAAAAAAAGGTATCCTAAAACCAAATTTAGCCTCTGGGAGGATAGCAGAGAAGATAATGGATTATAAAAATTCTAAAGACATCTGGAAAATTTCACATACAGAGCATATTTTTGAGATCTGGATCCACCCATTAGAGTTCAGATATAGAAAACAGAAAGATCATTTAGCTAGAACTTTCCCTTATCAACATATATATGACACCTACTGAAGTTATTCATGCACATTTTTAAAAAGCCTCTATCTGGCTATGGGGGGGGGTGATTTTTTTCTTGAACTCATCAGAGTGTATCAGGTTTGCCATAAGCAAACTGCAACCTCACATGGAAATCTGCTTCCTTAGTAAGCGGTTAAATTACAACCAATCACAGTAGCTGCACTTCACTCAATCATAGACCATCCATCCTTTAAACTGTGTTATTGCAGGCAAGCCACAATATGTAACCAATCCAGTAATTTCCCTGCTTTCTTCCCTCCCTCCCATTTTTTTTTTTTTTTTAGTCATTTTCCCTTACTGAATTAAACTGCATAAGCATTGCCCCATCACAGAGCTATCTGGAGTCCCTTGGGAAACCATTCCAGGACTTACTGTTTAGAATTGTTTTTGCTCAGACTCTGCTAACTTTAATTGTTGCAACTTTTTCTCTTAACAGGATGAAAAAAATTAAAGATCACCAAATTGAACTCCTTACTATTCCAAGTGTGGTCTGTGGACCAATGGCATAAACAATATCTGGGAGGCTGTTAAAAATGGAAAATTTCAGGCCTCACCCTAACCCCACAAAATCATAATCTGCATTTTAAGAATATTCCCACCCCAGATGATTTGCAAGTACATTGAAGTTTGAAAAGCACTTGTTAAAACTACTTCAAGATTTCATTTCATTCATTTGCCAAATACATGAGGACTTCAAAATATACATGGAAAATGGAATTAAAGTACCAGTTTATTTTTCCATTGCAAAAACAATGGAAATTTATGCATAATTTTTTTCATTAACTTTTTGAAGACCTCTTCCAATGGCAATAGTCTCAAACATGTCAGGAAATATTTTTGAGTTTTAATTTCAGGGGGAATAATTCAAGAATATTGCTTTTTCACAGTGAATAAAGTATTCCCATAAACTAAATGAATTATCTTTGAATTCTGCATCACTGCTTGAGGCCTTTTGTATTTGAGTTAGTGAATTGTTATTGTAGTACAAGCAGGCTTTACTGGGGAATAATTTTGGCACTGGAACAATCTGGTTTATTCTATGATAAATTCTAGAAGTGCTTATTTTCATTCACACCCAGAAACCATTTCCAGCTTCCTCGCTTCTATTTATTCATCCATGGTAAAGCTGAGATAAATAAACACAGTATATATTTAATCAACTAGTTTTTGTAAGGTAATCAAAGAATCTAGTTCTTCTAAATGTAAATAATGTCTTCAGTTCATTAAGTAGTTATTTTACCATAAAGGAAACATCTTTAGGTCAGGTTTTGGCTCCTGTTTTTCTTAGATAATAGATATAAAAGAGCTTTGAAGGATAAAAATTGCAAGCAAATGGAAGTATCATTATCGATCTTTTGAAGGTATGTTAAATATGGGATCTTAAAATACTGTACCACATTAGTATTTTAAAATATCCTAACTGCCCCCATTATTTTTCTTTCATGACTATTTGTGGTAGTGAAAATGATATCAAGTTTTCAACATATTGGCTTGAAAATTTATAGTTTAGTTTATATCTATACCTGAATCTCACATTTGTATCTCCCTCTGGCTTACTATGAAACATAAAATAATGACTGAATTAATCATTGTCGTCAACTCATTACCACTACTATTAAGAGCTCATTAATTCAAACTAAATAACTGGCCATCTAAAAGAGTGAAGTTTAGGGACCGCCAGTTGGTGTGGTGGTTAAAGGTGCTGGATTCCCACATGGCTAAATGTGGTTCAAGTCCTGGATCTGGTGGCTTGCTTCCTCTCTTTCCCTTTCTCTCTGTCTCTAGCTGGTCAAATTGAAAAATAATAACAACAAATGGAATTAAATAAATAAATATATAATCCCTTTTTATTTTTTTAAAGAGTGAAGTTTAAAACAGAGAAAAATTTCTATTTATTTATTTAATTTGACCAGAGAACAATAGGAAGCAAGCTGCCAGGTCCGGGACTCAAACTACAGTCAGCCATGTGGGAGTCCAACACCTTAACCACCACACCATCTGCTGGCCCCAAAATAGAGAAAATTTTAAAAGGTAACCATTCTGCATTATCCAACAGGTTTATGTTAAGGTTATTTATTTATTTCTTCTATAAGAGAGATAGACACAGAAAGACAGTACCCTCAATAGGGTCTTGATTCACCCCCAGCATCATCCACCCCCAGATTACAGGCATATCCATAGCTGGTATACTCAGGGAGATCTCTGGCACAAATCTGGAATTTTCCCATGTAGGTTAGTCTCACAGAGCATTGTGTTTTACTGTTGCACTACCTTCAAGGATTCCTCCAATAGGTTTTTTGTTTTGTTTTGTGTTTTGTTTTTATCTCTCTTGGTCTTATTAAGGCATTTCACATGACTCTCCAACTTCTGGCCTTGATAATTTCTCAGCTTACATTATGTAGTAATATCTTAAAATATCTCCTACCATTTAGACCAGTTCTTCATTGACTCTTCTTCAGGCTCATCTTTTCCCTTCAATAAGTATCCACAGTCTTTCTGCTCTGCTTTATTTTCATATTTCCTCACACAGATCTCATCTCTCTATGTGATCTTGGACAAATGACTTAACATCTCTGCACTTCACCTTTCTCATATGCCAAACAGAAAAATGAAGTCACCTATCCTTCAGGATTATTAGATAGTGTTAATCGGTTAATACATATAAAACACTTTGAACCATGCCTGGCACAGAGTATATAAATCTTTTCTAAATCTACATCTCCAGATTTTCTGAAGATTCTTCCAAGCTCTAAATTGACATATACATTTTTTTAATGTACACAACACACCTCCCACATGAAATACTGCTTTCCTGTTATACTCAACTACAGAAAATCAGAATATGCCTTCCCAAAACATGAAGAACTTTTTATTTGAAGACAATTAAGAAGAATCAAGTGCAGGAAAGCTCTTTGTCCTCCCTCTATTTGCCTAAAAGCAGGACAGAGATTTACAAAGACAATAGGTATCCTGCCCCTCTCTCTACCAGGAAGAACAAAGAGTAACCATTGAAGACATCTTTGGACCCCTGTCAGCCTGGTATTGGAATCTACAGTAATAAGTTTACTAATTCACCTTTCTCTTCCATCTGCTTGACTTCCCTCAAGTCCCCAAGTTGACATATCTAGTCTCAAAGTCCTTTTTTTTTTTCCTTGTCTCCTTAGTTGTCTGAAAATACACTGTTTTCATTGAAGATGCTATATAAATTTAGAGTCATTTCTTTGAGAACTACTCATTCTCTGGGTGTTTCCCACATATGTATCAAATACACATCTTTATAAACGTGTTTGTTTTTATGCTGTTAATCTGTATTTTGTAACAAGCATTTGTTCCAACTAAGAACCTATGAGTTATTCTTTACCCCCATACTAATCAAATACAGATGTCAGCTGTTGCCCCCAATTCAGTTCTCCAACCAAGAATTTTCCATTTACTCTAATGGTATCATCATTAACTAGATATAAAATCTGAAAATCTTCATCTAATTTTATCCTTTATGCTCTCCCCAAGTCTCGTCGATTCTTCCTAATCATCTCTTTCATCAATTACCTCTCTCCTTTTTAATGACCACTGCAGAAATATTGGCTCAGATCCTTTTCTTCTCAATACTGGAGGACTACAATAATCTTCTAAGAAGACACTCCCTGTAGCCTCTCCCACCCAACCGCAAATACATTGCACCACTCACTACTAAATTAATCGCCTGAAGAGGAGTTTCATCAAATCATCCTTATATTCAACATTCTTCATTGAATCTCTGCCATCTGACTCCAAAACCCTCCAAAATCTGACCTCTGCTTTTACAATCATAACTCTTCTGAATTCATGGCATGTATTGCCTCTAATTTAGTAATTAATCAATTATGTTTTACCTTGTGAATCTCATATTACTATTTAAAATTTATGGGATCACATTCTATAAATTAACTTCCCCTGGGACAAGCAGATGGTGTAGCAGTTACGTCACTGTACTCCCATGTAATTGACCAAAGTTTGAGTCCTGGACCCAGTGGCTTCAAACTCACATCAGGTGCATATGTGTGTGTGCCCAAAATCCCGAGGAGAATGGAAGAGAAGGGATCGTGATGTGGCCATCCCCCTTGAGGGGTGATTTACTGCTTTCTCTCTCTCTCTGTCACTATAGAGAGTGCATGTGCCCTATAGCAAAAATCTCTCTCAAAAAAAAATTAACTGCTTCTATAAAACTGTAAGCTTTGGGGACCAGCAGATGGCGTAATGGCTTTGTCGCTGGACTATCATGTAGTTAACCACAGTTTCAAGTCCTGGATCTGGTGGCTTAAACTCATGCCAGGGCGTGTGCATTCATGCCCAAAGTCCTGAGAGGAGAATGGAGGAGAAGGGATTGTGGCATGGCCATCCCCCCTGGGGGGTGATTTATCTCTTTCTGTCTCTATGTCTCTCTCTGTCTTTCTGGTGAGCACACGCACCCTATAGTGAAAACCTCTCCAAAAAGAAAAAAAGTAACTGTAAGCTTCGTGTGGACAATCATAGACTATTACACATATTCTCCTATAGTAACTCACCTTAAATTATGCATAATAAACATTAGCCTACTTTATTTTATATTATCAATTGCATGTTGATAAACTGAAAGTGATTTACCATTCCAAGTAATCAGATTAATTGGCAACCTTATCTATACCCTTGACCTTGTAAAGAACATTGAGGCTGAATGGTAGCACTGTGTTAAGGCAATGCTGTGTGAGAATGACCCTCATAAGAGAGTTCTGGATTTGCATAAAAAGACCTCCCTGAACACACTGGATATATACATACCTGTTATTTAGGCTGGCTAAGTATGGAAGTGAATCACCATATGAAGACCTTCTTAGGAGTGTGGTGCCTGTTTTCTTGTCTCTCTCTCTCTCTCTCCCAATCTGTTTCTCTCACTCATGGAAGAAATTTTTAAAATTTTCAAAAGAATAATATCTTATATAACAAACAAACACTCTGTTAAGACATAATCATTGTGGTTACTAATATTTGTGTTAATATTTATTCAAGGACAGAAACTAGACTATTTTACAGTCCATTTTCAGAGGACTCTATTTTATTGGTAGTCAGAAACTGCCTCTTGTTCTCTACTTCAAACCCTTTAGCTATACTGCTGAATTTGTCTCTACAGCAGACTGAGCTTCAAGTGGTTCTCAACTAGGGTCAATTTTGACCCTCAAGGGACCTTTCGAATGTGTGGAGATATTTCTAGTTTTTACAGTTGTGAGGGTGAAAGTCCCCCACAGGAAAGAATTATCCAATTTACCAACACCAATATTCCTTAAGTTAAGAAACCCTTGTTTAGACACATTGACTCTGAAAGCTAGTTCTCTTTTCTTTTTTAAGAGGTTTTTGCATAGGGTGCATGTGCACATAGGGGAGAGAAAGAGATAAAGACAGTGAGAGGAGAAGTGAGAAATCATCCCCCAGGAGGGATGGCCACACAACAATCCCTTCTCTTCCATTCTCCTCCTGGGATCTTGGGAATGCACCCACATGTGCCTGGCATGAGTTTTAAGCCACCAGGTCCAGGGCTTGACTCATGGTCAGCCATGTGGGAGTCCAGAGACATAATTGGTACACCATCTTCTGGCCCCATTAGTTGTCTTCTTCCTATGCTTTCATAGGTCCGATTTCCTCTTCAGAGTCTACTATCTGCCCTCTACTTACTGGCTTAGCCATATCCCAATTATTAAGATCAATGGCACTTTTTAGTTAGTTGGGATCCAGGGCTGACTTGATGCTCTAATAATTGGGATTTTGCAATATATATATATATTTTTAGAGGGTTTTGCTATAGGGCCTGTGCGCTCGCCAGAAAGACAGAGAGAGAGACAGAGAGACAGAAAGCGAGAAATCATCCCCCAGGGGGGTTGGCCACGCCACTATCCCTTCTCTTCCATTCTCCTCTTGGGATCTTGGGCATGCATGCACATGTGCCCTGCATGAGTTTAAGCCACCAGGTCTGGGACTCAAACCACGGTTGGCTACATGGGAGTCCAGTGACATAGCCATTACACTAACTGCTGGTCCCAGGATTTTGCATCATTCTTAAAACTTAAACTCTATATTTTGTCCCACAGTTTTGAGCACCACAGTAACTCAACATTTAAGAGGTTATGTTATTCTTGATAAATGTCTTCCTAAGTCTTGCTCCCTAAGATTCCATGACTGGTCTCTGTGTTAGTTATCAGACTTCCCTTCCAAATGCCTGCTTTTGGATTTTCCAATTTTATTCTCCACTTGCCTGTAGGGGTATCTGTTTATCCCTTGGGTTGAGATTGGATTATGCTGAAAAACCCATTCAAAGCAAACTTTTATTCATCATAAAAATCCTCTCAGCTCTACTCATGGATATAGTGCTGACATAAATACTGTGGTAACACAGAGTATTATAAATTCTCATTAGCCAAAGTCCATGAAGAATTTTATGAGAATAATTATGATATCTTTATTAATATCTCAGCTTCTTTCTTAAATGATGCAGAAGAAAGTAAATGCAGCATTTACAAAAATGTAGATTGGTTTTCATTCACTATCTGACATTTTCCGCATCAGCATTTCAGTTTTAAAAAATAATGACAAATAATTACTTTGGTATTTCCATTCAGTTGTAACTAAAGGGTAATTTTAAAAAGAAGAAATGGTAAGCATAAGCAAGAAATAAAAGAAAGGGTAATAAATAAAGCAAACCCCTAAAATCCATTAGGAAAAAAAGAGCTACAAAATTTTTCAGATCTCAGAATAAGATTTTATTTGAATTCAAGCACATACAGTGTTTTTTGAAAGTCACAAGTAGGTTGTTTAAAGTACTTTCCTATTTTAGCTGTTGTGACTGCCCCGCTGTGGTATAACTAAACATAAAAGAATAAGACTCTAGAATTTTTTATTTTCTATTCATAGAGATAAAGAGGAATCATTATCATTTTCTTCACTATGTCATATTAATAACCAATGTTTATAGGCCAAACAAAACATAATCCAAAATCACGTTTCTTTTGGAGAGCTCTTATTAAAGAGATGAAGCATCTTCTCTTAAATGTTGTTACATTTTCCATTTCTAAGCAGTAGTTTAGATGAAATGAAATGGAGATCCACAAAGCAGATAAATGATACTGATTCAGAGAACAAGGCAGTCATTGAATCTAGGATAAGAAGTGATGTCTAAACAGGAATTCATGAATGGTAAAAGTTTCAGTACAAGCACTTTACAAGCCTGAGTGTGTTATTTTAAAGGCTGCCAGAGTCCAACCAGCTTGAATGCAATATTTTATGGATCTTCATCCTTATTTTAGGATGTACAATAATTTAGATATAGTGACTAGTTATCACTACCTAAAGGACTACTATTGCCTCTGCCATAATAACACCTTGTTTATAATAAAATTCATCTTCATCTAGTCATAGCATACATGATGCTTTCATTTTTACCCATTTCATTAGAGAGTATAGCCTTAGGTGACAGATTTTCTCTTTTCTTCAGAGTACATTAAGTTGTAAAAGCCAGCAAGCTACTCCTAGACTTGTGCTCTATTTTATTATAAAACAACAAACAAATAACTAAAACATCCAAGATGTGCTTGTAAGTTAAACATATCACTAGCTATTGGAGTTCATATATCAGGAGTTCATTTCATAGTGATATTTTCTCAGGAAATTTGAATTCTCTAAATCTGACACAATATATATACAATAAAGTATACTAAAGCAGTAAACAAATTCTGTTTATAAGATATAGCATAGCATTACTTCTTTCTGATTTGGTTTGGCTTGACTTTCATTTTTCCATCAAAGTTGTGCTAATAGTTAGCTAGAAGTTTTAGTTACCTTTCTTATTCAGAGTTAACTGGAACTTCTCTCCAAATTTCTTCCTACATGTTGAACTACTGTGTAAATTTTTTTGCATAACCTTGAAAGCCTAGCCTATGAATGTACAAAAAAGAGGAAAAGTACAAAGTATGTTATTTTGTGGTGAAGTCCATAGTAGAGTGATAAGGTTGCATTTTTATTAAAATGGAAAACATTTCAGCAGTTTTCTCTCAGCCTACAGTACCATGTGTTTTTGGTGGTGGTGGTTGTTATTATTGTGGTTGTTTCACACTGTTTCTTTCGTTTGTTTGTTTTGAAAAATCCTTGTGATGAGTCACATGTTCTGCTTGCCTTATTTCAGAGATTACTTAGGTACAAGGCTTCGTTTCCTAGTTGACAAACTTAGATGTCAAATCGTACTCCCTCCGGTCCCTCTAAGCACACTGCAAGGCCCAAATGAAGCCCTAATGAATTACTGCTTTTTTCGAATAAACAAGATGCTAGTTCTAGGAAGTACTTAATGACATTCACAATTAAAATATCTTACCTAAAAATTTGTTTATGGGAAAATTAGCCTCATTAACAGGTTTGCCATGAAGTCACTTTTAATGATGTTCTGTGGAAGAAATTAAAGGTTAAAAGGGAAGTGAAATTGAAAGGGAAAACAAGCACGAGAATAAAAAACTCTCTACTTTTGATTGAGTTTCTCAGGTCAGTAGTTACACTGACAATTGTTACAACTACCCCCGAAGCAACATTACACTGAATGAGAATCAAAAAAAGAAAACCTGTGATTGGTCACCCTTAAGACTTTCCTTTGCTTTTCTGAGGAGCTTAGTCAAAAAGTTATAATGGGAATTGCTACTAGGTCATAATGCCTTTATAGAGAGGATTATAGATGATTTCTTTAAATATAGGTGATAGATCACATAGATGATTTCTTTAAAGACGCCTATATTAGTTTTCTTTCACTATCATAAAAATTGCCACAATTTATGGAGGCTCATATCACCCCTGTTCATCATCTAACTCAGTTCTATAGGTCAGAAGTTCAGGTGGACTAGACTGGATTCTCTGGTGTCACAAAACAGAAATCTAGGTTCTGGTCAGTCTGTGTTCCTTTACTGTAATTTTGAGGAACAATCTACTTTCAGGCTCATTCAGGTGGTTGTCACATTCTCTTTCCCTATAGGTGTAGGATTGAGTGAGGTTCTCACACCCTTGCTGGATGCTGGTTGGAGGTTGCATTTGGCTCCAACTGAGTACCTACATTCTTTCTAATGTGCCCCCCTCTAAGATAAGAGTAAGATCTCTGGCTAGGTAGATAGGGTTAGGAGTCCATGGAACAGAGGATACAAGACAAGATGGTGCACTATAGTCAAGCCTTTAATAAAATCATTTGCTGCTGTCACTAAAAATAATTTATTAGTTCTCACTACTTGCTTACACAGAAAGTCACTTGCAGCCTGTTTGAGATAATGACAATTGAAGCTAACATTTTTCATATCATTACTACATTCCAAACAAAGAGTGTAGTCTCTCCTAGTCTGGAGGGCAAGAGAGCAAAAAACCTTGAGCTATCATTTGAAAAATGGGAACATGGCATGCAGGCTTGAACCTGCGAGATAGGAGGATCTAAATGAGATTACGTTTTGGAGCACAAGGGAAAAACACATCAAAGAATAAAGCGTCCTTCTAGACTTGTAGAAAATGTGATAATAACTAGAAACTTCATGGGTCACAGATCTCAGTAAATTAATTGAGATCTGAATGTTTAAAGTCTTGTGTTTTGTGAGCCCACTCCCAAGTAGGAGAATGATGTCAATCACCTGACACAGTCCCCACAAGGAAAATGCATGCACAAGTCCCTCTTTTCTGGGATAAAAACCCCTCACCCTGGGACCAGCAGTTAGCGTAATGGCTATGTTGCTGGACTCCCATGTAGTCAACTGCGGTTCAAGTCCCGGACCCGGTAGCTTAAACTCACACCAGGCATGTGTGCATGTGTGCCCAAGATCCTGAGAGGAGAATAGAGAAGGGATTGCAATGTGGCCACCCCTTCCCCCCCCCCCCCCCCCCGCCCCAGAGGTGGATTTCTGGCTTTCTGTCTCTCTGTCTTTCAGGCAAGCACAGGTGCCCTACCACAAAAACCTCTTAAAAAAAAAAAAAAAAACTCATCCCCAACTCCCCTTTGGCAACCTATTCCTGGAACGCCTTCCTGTCTGGGACTATTTCTCCTCTCCATTCTTAATAAACTTCACTTTACTATCTCTTCTCTGTGTACACATCTCTAATTCTTCATTAGCATGAGACAAAGATCCTGGTCATCTCGCAATCCTAAATTCAGCATTGTGTTGGGCCTGATCACCCAGCACCCCAAACTCCTGCATCACCTCTTTCTTCAAAGTTGCAAAGGCACGTTAAATCCTTCATTGTTCTTCAGGTCTCTCACTTCCCCTGCTGGCCACTCTGCATTTAAAGAGATCAAGTGATTACTTAAGGCTCACCTAGATAATAACACATTTTACAACTGAGTGGACATTAGTTAGATAAACAAAATCATTTCATCACAGTGTCTAGATTAGTGTTTGATTGAATAACTATGGCATGGAATTCTTAGGTAGGGTTCAGGGGAGGAGAAGGTATCTTTAAAACTATCACTGCCACCGCAGCCCTTTCTCTAAGAGAAAAAAAATCCTGGGTACATAGCTGGATTTAACTCCCCACTTGCCCCAGTCATTACATCCTTGTGCTGTGAACAATTGCATAATCACACACAGCAGCCCTAATTATAGCTTCCAGGGGTCAAGAGGCCTTGCCTCACCCCCTTGACCTCTTTCTTTCTTCTCTTGTCCTGCCCTATCCTATTTATTGAAGAGATTTTCTTATATTTTTGCCTTCTTCCTAATATTTGCTTTTTTTTTTTTTATATTTGACATTTTAAATGTGCATGTGATAGAAACAATTTGTACATAATTGTTGCTCTGGACTATATCTCTATGTCTGATATATTTCTTCCACTAGAGGTATTCTTTTCCCATTCAAATGCATTTCCTTCAATAACTTCTTATTTTAATTTCCACTAAATGAAAAGCCATAAGCCCATAAGAGTAGCTTATGTAATTTTTGTTCAGTTTTTACTGCCAATGATGTGATTGCTAAATTCCTATATAGACAAAGGTCAATTGAAGAATGTATCATTGTGAGGCTAGAGTTTTTTGTTTGTTTGTTTCTTTCTTTCTTTTATTTATTTCTTTATTTATGATTTGCTAGGGAGCACATGTGCTGGCCAGAGATAGAAAGAAGAAAAATGAGAGAGCACACACAAGATAAGCTGGCCATGCTGCAATTCTTCCTCTTGAGATTTTGGACATGCAGTCACATGTGCCAGTTGTGTATTTTCAAGCCACCAGGTCTGGAACTCAAACCATGCAGTTGGCTATATGGGATCCAGCACCTTCCTCACAACACCACTGGCTGGTCTAACTAGTTTTTCTGTTTGTTTGTTTGCTTGTTTGTTTGTCAGAGGACACGTGCTCACCAGAGAGAGACAGAGAGAGGGAAAATGAGAAATCACTCCCTAGGGGGCTTGGCCACGCCACAATCCCTTATCCTCCATTTTCCTTTTAGGATTGTGGGCACGCATACACAGCATGATTTTCAGATTGCTGGGTCCAAGACTCAAACCACTTGGACTCCAGCAACTTTACCACCATGCCACCTGCTGGCTCCCCAATTTCTTTAGCTACATTAAATAACATTTCATTTGCATTTATATTTGTGAAAGAAGCTCTGCAGTTGGGAAGGCATCTGAGGTAACATTAATAGTAGTAATAAAGCGCACACAAAAAAGTTACTACAAAAATGCTTTAAAAAGATTTAGTAGATGGTCCAACAAGTAGCCTGGTAGTTAAGATTCTGGATTACCATATGGTGAACTATGGTTCGAGTCCCAGACCTGGTGGTTAGAAAATTATGCCAGGTACATATGCGTAAATTCCCAAAATCACAGAAGGAGACTGGAGGAGAAGGGATTGTAGCATGGCCATCACTCAAGGGGTGATTTCTCAGTTTCCTTTTCACTGTTTCTCTCTCTCTGGAGAGTACACACACTCTATGGCAATAAATATTATAGAGATTTAGGAAAATTATTGTTTAAATTAGAATAATCCTTATAGCTATATTGTCTGAGAATGAAAAAGAACTCTATTTACCTTTCAAGGGTGTGAAACTTCTAGTGGACTGAGATCTCATCCAGAATACATGGGATTAAATCTCTCTCCAGAACAGAAAAGTGGGTATAAACTTCCTCATCTGTAAGCTCTCACAGTAACTGGCCAAGGAAACTACATTCTCTATGCAAATGTTAGATCACCATAATCCCTCCTCACAAAAATAAACATTCCTTTCCTCCTTAGGGACATTACAATTCACAAAAGGGCTTATCACACCCATCTCACAAGCTTTAAGAGTCTACTGCAGGAAAGTCTTTGGCATTCTAAGACAGAGGAGCTAGATGACTAAAAGCATGGATACAGAACTCTGGCAAGAATGTGTTTTTCAGTTATTAGCATACGTTACCAATTAAGATGCAGTGTTTGATAGGAAAAACACTAATTTGAATTTAGGATATGTGGATTTTAATTTGAGCCCTGTTTATAACTATAAGGCCTTTTACTTAACTTGAATCTCAGTTTCTTCGTCAGCAAAATGGGAATGCAGGTTTAGATAATTTTTAAGGTCTCAGTGTGTTGAGAGTTTATGGATCATGGATTTTTGATAAGCATTTTGACAAGCATATGTGCTACATCTGTGTAAACTGCCACTTGCTAGGCAAGCTATTATTGCAGGGCAAGCCTTTGGGAGTCAGAGAATTTAGTTGCCATCCTGATTCTACTACTAATGTGGTATAACCCTGGAGGCTTTTTCTCTTTCAACCTTATTTCTTCATCTCTAAAGTTGTGCTAAGGCTGTCTATAACCACTTAATAGTGTTATTTCCTGAGGATTGAATAAAATAACAGACATGAAGCTGCTTCTAAAAGTGCAAATACATATATATATATATATATATATATATATATATGGAATAATAAATATACTCTGGCAAAGTTTCTTTGATGAACAATTTATTTTGCCACTCAGTAAATGGGTATATTCATGAATAACTTATTTAAATCCATTGGGCCTCAGTTTTCACAACGGTAAAATGAAGATGATGGCCTAGATTAGTGATTTTTCTTAAAGGTATTTTTCATTTTTTAGCAGAACTCCTGACTTAGTACAAAATATTAAGTAGAACCCAACATACATACCAGCAAAAGACAGAACAGTTCTAACCGGATGACCCAAGGCCTTGTATGCTCAGCTTCCTTCTCATTGCATCCCATACCTTAGTTTCTAAGGCACCGCCATGAAACCCTAGGTCCCTGAGGAATTCTCTATGAAAATATCTGGACCAGATGACCCTTAATATGCTTTCTAGTTTCAACTACCTGTTTAAAATGATGACAACTGAGAAGAGTTAGTTGCTGGCTTTTATGTGGAAAACAATTGTGTTCTGTGAAAAGAGTAGGAAATAATTTCACTACTTTTATAGTAATTTTACTTTCATTCAAGTTGTTTGACATTTGATTTTCATCCTTTAGCAGACCACACCATCTTGCCAATTATAAAATGAAGCTCATTGTCATAAAATGTATTTACTATTTTTACTTCATTAGTTAGTGATTACAACAGATAAATTAATTTTTCATTAAAACATCATTATAAAATGACCACTTCTAGCACTGTCATCACAAAAAGTAGTTATTAGCAGCTCTAAAACTGACTGTAAAATTTGTATGACAGTACTGACAAATTCCATGGAAAACATTCACAAGAAAGCAGTATCCTACTGATATTAGTAGACTCATAGAAAGTCCCAGACCCCATTAGACTGATCCACTTCACAACACAATATTTTATTTCTTTCTAAATGATAAAAACTAGATTTGTGACCATGGAATTATATGGCCTTGTGGTACCCTTCTAAAAAATTATTTTGAAAATAGCTGGTAATAAGAGAGCTAAAAATAGGTAGTGCCACTTTTCAAATAAGGTATGTTATTAATTAATAAGCACTGTTTGTGCACCTAATATATATAGTTCACAAATTCATAATTCCATTTGAAAGATGTGCATTTGTCTTAAACTTATGACAAAGTTTACCACGGAGCCACCATTTGCAGTTACAAGGCAATATTCTGTTATCCAATTAGAAACATAATTTTAAAACTAATTGAAAGAGTATCTGTGATGGGTTAATTTTAGAAAAGAAAATGCCTGATGGTTTTAACAAGAATGCAAATAGAAATGACAAAGTTGGTACTATAAATTCCTTCACTGTTTTTCAAAAATGACTTCGGTTAACAGAATGAAATTACAAATGTCATTGATCTATTAAGTACATTATTTCCTGTGGAGAATTTAATAAAAATACTAAAAATAAGTGTTTGACTTTCAATATCTCCTAAACTAAAATCTATTTTTAATCTTAACCAAAAGAAACAATGATTTAAATACGTGGCTTTAGTGTTCATGGCTGATGTTTGACAGCCAAAGTTGACATGCCACATCATAACTGCCTAGTATATTAATAATTTCTAAAGTGAAATAATCTATGAGAAATTACTGAGTTGGTCTGTTGAACTATATATAGTAGAATATATGCTAGTTCTCTCTTGAGTCTGGAAAAAAAGAAGCTCATCTCTTAAAGAAACAAGTACAAGGAGAAATTAAAGAAATTATGATGAAGTAAAATAAGTTGCATTCATGCTGTGATTAACATCTGAAGAAGATCAGAATATATCATTCCAAAGTATGCCACATTGGCATAAGGATTATTTTGAGCTGAAGGAAACTGAGAAACAACAGACACAGGAAGAAATCTTTGCCCTCCCCCTTTCTGACAAAATCAGAACTTAAATTTTCCTTTTGTAATGGAAATTTCTATTGTAAAAGTATCCTCCTCTTGCTTATCAGGAAGAGGTGAAAGACTCATAATGCTGGAGAAGAAGCTGACATGAACAACCCTTAAGTAATATTAGTTACCCCCACATATTTCATTATGGTCTTCCCACAAGTTATCCCCCTAGAATCCTAAATCTTCTTATTCTTATTCTTTGTCTAGTCACTTCACAATTTATCCCACTGTCTTATGTACCAGGAGGTGGCAAGGAGATTAAGGCTCATCAGGATTTTGGCACATGTGCATACCCAGTGTATTTAAGATTCACAGGGTTAGGGATCCAACTCTGCAGTTGGTCTCATGGCTTCCATCACTGCAGTACTGTAAGTTACCCATTGCATCATCAAAGCTGGGTCATTTGTGAACATTATGATACGTACTAAAGATAGCCTAGTCCAAATGCTGAGAACTATTAATTGATTAATAGTTAGTCTAGTAATAGGCTCTTAATAAACTATTAATTGATTAATAGTTAATCTATTAATTTGATTTTAACCATTTAAAATATTATAGTGTATATTTTCAGACACTAAAATGTAAAATTAAAATGTAAATGTATTAAAATGTAAAATTTAGGGACATTAAATAATTCCAAAATAATTGGGCCTCAATTTCTCTATTGTGATAGTTCTACAATAGAAGTAATTTTTGTCTTTTCTAGTATAGTCTTTCTCAACAGGAATGCTAGAAACTTAAGAGTCATCAAAATGGGTTCAAAAGTACCCAGATAGATATTGTTGATAAAGAGAAAAAAAAATGACAGACTCTATAGGCAATTAATTTTGGAAAATTTTGGGTTAGAAAATGCTACACGTTTTTCTCTGCTGTAAATACATCTTAGCCTTTAAAGCTAATCTTAATTACAAATCCAAGAAACATGCTTCAGGAAACATCATTTTAAGGAAATGAATGAATCACTTAGCTAACAAGTATTTGGCAAGGGTTACATGGTTATCTGAATGAATCTGTATGGTAGCCTTAATAAGAAACTGATGGATCTGTTTCAGTCCTCTTGAAGTAGGTTATTAGCATCACAAAAATGATCAATGACCTAAACAAATTAATTGCCCAATTTAGATGTGGTGATTCTCCTAATACTAGATTTGGTGGTGCTACATTGGCTTGGTCTCTGATCTGACACCAAATGTTTCAAAAGAGAACATTTATTCAATTTCTTGTGTTTCTGTTTTGTTTTGGTTTGTTTTTTGGTGAACATGCATACATAGCATTTTAGTGATAGCCAGCATTACTGATTTTTATCTTCTTTATTTTTTGAGTTCACCCTATCACCTTTTATATTTATTATTACTGTCAGCACTCAGCCAGTAATCTACAGAATGCTAATACATGAGAATCTCTGCATTTATGAACATGTACCAGGAGGAAAAGAGAAAGACAATTCTTTCTTCCTATTGTCATTGTGATTTCAGAAAGTGTTAGCACATTTTTGGCATCTTCACTTAATAGTCTGCATCTGTTTTAACAAGCCAAGTTAAAGAAGCTTATTCTTTCAAATTTGAGATTTGTCATTATTTTCAGATTCATTAGTTTAATTAGTTAAAGCAGTGTGCTAATGAGTCCAAGACCATGCATTTGAGTCACACATAGGCCAGTTAATTTTGTACAGAAAAAAATTTTGTTCCCACCCACGCTAGGCCCTTTGCCACTAACCAAGCCTCTAACGAATGTTTATTTTTTGATCATAAAGGAAACCTATCACCGCTACTTAAAAAAAAAAAGAGCAAGAGAGTACAAGCAGATCATATACACATGTATGCAGCACACTTATTTCTCATTGTTAACTAAGAGATATTTCCCATACCTCTAAATGCAAGCTTTACTTAAGCCTCCCCAAAAGGAAAAATTTAAGATTTGATCACTTTTTGGCTAACAAATGTTCCATTTTAACTAATAAATTTCAAGTTGCTCACTTTCATGTACAACTATGAACATTTTTAATTGAAAAATACTAACTACGTATATGTAATATTATAACAAATATAAAAATAATTAAGAGATTCATTGGGCTGTTACTACTTGTTAAAGTCTAGTTACACAGTACACGTATTTTCATAAAGGACTCTCATTCACTTTAATTTACTCTGCAAATTATAATTCCATTTTCTCCTCAGAGCCGAATGTAAATAAGAGCACAGAACTTCCATGGGAACAGAGAAAATC
This sequence comes from Tupaia tana, assembly GCA_026018925.1. Taxonomy (NCBI): domain Eukaryota; kingdom Metazoa; phylum Chordata; class Mammalia; order Scandentia; family Tupaiidae; genus Tupaia; species Tupaia tana. The sequence goes on along the minus strand of JAKSZU010000009.1, from coordinate 62,911,280 downwards.
ATTGCAATTGCTTCCTATCCCTTGTCATTTAAAAATAACAAAAATGACAACTGGTCTGAAGAAAAGTTTTAAAGTTTGACTAATACGTCTTTTGTGTGAAATATAATATACTTAGCAGTTCAAAGTGGAAAAAAATCTAATCCAAGAGAGGATTGTCATCATAGAACTCAAAAGAAAGATTGATTTGATAGCTTTCTATTTTATGTTCAATACAAAATTCCATTTCATTTGATTTCTCAGGAATTTCATATATTCTTTAAATATGACAGATGATTATCTGAGAAGAAAAATGTCTTAGGACCAAAAGTCCAAAACTTGAACAAATTCTATAATTTCCAATTTGATACAGGCCTATCCTAGCTTATAGAGTTCCATATGCTAAAAAATTGCATTCTTTCTGTACTTTAAAAAACTAGTCTCTGTCACTAGTGTATGGAGGTTTTGTTCTTATTTTCCCTTTGGTCACTGATGTGGCTAAGAATCACATTCCAGAAGCTATAGAAACTATTAAACATTTTTTTAATTAAAAATTGAAGTTATGCTGTAGGCGTAAAGTAAATCACTCAGTAAAGTCCCACGGTTATATCATAAATTCTACTTTCAGAAATATTGTTTTGGTTGGTCCTGTGTCCTGGTGGTTAAGGTAATTGGGTCCCACATGACCAACCACATGGTTCAAATCCAGGCCTCAGAGGCTTGAAAAAGATGCCAGGCACATGTGCATGCAGTCCCAAATTCTGACAGAATGGAGGAGAATGGATCACAGCATAACCACACCTGCTGATGGTGCTTTCTCTCTCTCCCTCTCTCTCTGACAAGTGCACATACCCTCTTGTAAATTTTTTTTAAATATGATTTTTATTTTCTTCAGAAGAATAAAAGAGAAGTCTTTAGACAAGGATAGATATATAGTGGTGAATTGTGGTTTCTGGAATCTGAAGTTTATGACATGGCTATCTTTAACAAAATAATGTGAAATTATTACACAAAATTTGGTATAAACCATTTACGGAGAGAAGAGAATTTCCAATAAATGACAAATCTAATTTATGAAAACACAAATAGCACAAAACCCGAGAAAATAGCATATTTCTAATAATTAACTGCTTGACGCACCTTTCCAGTACTTTTTTTCAACATTTCTGGCTATCATTTCATTGCCTCTTAATTGACAATGATTTTATAATAGGCCTCAGAAGAGGCCACTACGAGTGATTGTCCCTCAAGCTTAAATTTCATTAGCTCCATGGTAAATCTACCTTTTTTGTATTGCTTATTCAGTCAATGTGTAGCTGTTGAAAAGATTTAAAATCTAGGGACAATCTGATGTTTCAAAATATGTACCTCTATATATTTATTTCTATATGTATTGGGTCATCAGAAAAGTCATGACCATTTTTGCATGGAAAAACAGACAAAATATATCAATCTATATGATAAAAAATCATTCATATAAATTTTTGATATATTTAAGGGTGCAATAGCTCTTCACGTCATATGCAAATTATGTGGTGGGGATAGAAGGGCATATTAATGTTTTGCAAATAAATGGAGGCGATCAATCCCTTCTCTCTGCCTACCTCAACTAATGGAATTGTACTTGGCATTATATAACTGACCATCTAGAGCTATAAAACATACATGAAAGAGACTGTGTAAGGAAAAAGTGCCTTGAGGGTCAGTTGGTGGCATGGTGGTTAAGGCAGCTGGATCCCACATGACTGACTGTGCCATTCCTGTCATGGACCAGGCACTTTAAAAACATGTCTGATGTGTATGAGTGCATGCCCAAAATCCCAAGAGGAGAATGGAGGAGGAGAAGGAATTGCAGTATGACTATCCCTCCAAAGGGGTGCTTTCTCACTTTCTCTTTCTCTCTCTCTCTCTCTTCCTCCAAAGTGCCCTGAATATATAGCTCCTCAATAAATATTTGTTGGGGACCAGCAGTTAGCCTAATGGCTATGTCACTGGACTCCCATGTAGTCAACCATGGTTCGAGTACTGGACCCGGTGGCTTAAACTCACGCCAGGCGCATGTGCATGCGTGCCCAATATCCTGAGAGGAGAATGGAGGAGAAGGGATTGCAGCATGGCCATTCCCCTGGGGGGTGATTTCTCACTTTCTGTCTCTCTGTCTCTCTCCGTCTTTCTGGTGAATGCACGTGCCCTATAGCAAAAAACCTCTCCAATCAATCAATCAATCAATATTTGTTGGACCCAACAGGTGGCATGGTGGTTAAGATGCTGGTCTCCCACATGCTGACTGCAATTCTAGTCCCAGAATCAGGCAGCTTGCTTTCTCAATTTCTCTCTCTTGCCCTGTAGCAAATTTTAAAAAATAATAACAATAAATAAAATTAAATAATTATTTTTAATAATTTTAAATTGGGCCAGCAGATGGCGTAGCAGTTACATCTTTATACTCTCACATGATCTGCAGCGGTTTGAGTCCTGGATCTGGTGGCTTAAAACTCACTCTGGGTATGTGTGTGTTCATGCCCAAGATCGTGGGAGGAGAATGGAGGAGAAGCGATTGCCCGTGGCCATCCCCCTTCCTAGGAGGGGGGGAGTGATTTCTCATTTTCCCTCTTACTGTCTCTGTGTCTCTCTAGCGAGTGCATGTGCCCTAAGACAAAAATCTGTTAAAATTTTTTAATTAAAAAAATATTTGTTTATGAATAAATACATGAACTAAAAATTAGCAAATGAATAATACTGCCATCTTTTCTCCTCTTCTACATCAATGTCTGATTTAGATGTTTAATAAAGTCTAATTTTTTTTGAGCATTAAACTACATTAAAATATTTGTGTCAGGTACTCCATCAGCAGTTTTTACGTTCATTATCTCATTCCTCATGATAATTTCAAGGCAATTTTATTCCTCAATACATAGTTATTGAAATCAGAATTCAGAGAGTTTAAGTAACTTACCAAATGTTCTGCAGCTAGATTGCCACAGAATCACAAATTGAATCCAGGTTTTCCATAGTTTTAGTCAACATATACCTTAGCTGTTCCTGTTTCTTTCATGCTATACTGCAAAAACAGCCAAACAAAAACAAAAAGGAGATTCTTAAAATTGTTTTACACACATCATGAGTTCTAAACAAAAACACAATATATTGTGTCAAAAATCGTTATAATGGGGCCAGTTGGTGGTTTGGTGGTTAAGGCAGCTTGATTTCATGTGGCTGGTGCATGGTTTGAGACTCAGAACTGGTGGCCTGAAAAACACGCCAGGCAGGTCGTGTGAGCTGCGTGCTCAAAATCTCAAGAGTAGAATGGAGGAAGGATCACAACATGGCCATGACCCCTGGGGGTAGGGCATGATTTCTCACTTTCCCTCTCTCTCTTTCTCTCTCTCTCTCTCTCTTCCTCCCTAAGTCGGTCTCTGTCCAGTGAGAGCACATACCCTAGAGCAAAAAGAAAAATAAAGTTATAATTGTTTGTTGTTGTGTTACAATGCACAGATTTCTTCAATATATTCCTTGTCATTTCCATATCCTTACATTGCTTTCTATATCCCCCATTTTGAAATTGGATCTGGTCTGGTTAGGCCAGCAGCACATTAAGAGAAATATGATTGTTAATGGAATTACAGAGCTGTATGCAGAGTGTTTAATCATTATGGGGCCAACAGGTTTGAAGAGTCAAGAGTACATTTACAACTGCCTAGCAGCGTTTGGCCTAGCAGTGTTTTACCATACTACTTCAAAAGGGTTCTCCATGGGACCAGCAGTTAGCGTAATGGCTATGTCGCTGGACTACCACAAACAAACAAACAAACAAAAAAGCCAAACAAAAAAGGGTTCTCCAGTTGAATAAACTGTTAATATGTCCCTGCTGGAGCATCACACACATATTTACATATTAAAGACACAGGAAGTCTTCACCTAAAAAAATCTTGTTTTTCATCTCTGCAGCACCCTACCTTCCCCAAATCCAATCTATTCTGCTGTCCCCTAGAGGGCCTCTCCCACAGCACACAAACTATCACTGCAGTCTCCCACGTCCCTCTATTGCAGACTATATTGCCCAAACTCACGCCTAGAGAGCTCAAAATAAAGACACTTAAGGTCTAGAAACAGGATTTGAACATCAATTCAGTTTTCTCTATGGTATGTTAACTACTAACTCCCTTCCTTTCTTCTCAGAGTCTGCAGAATGGAAATCTAATGGAAAGGAAATAGTAATTGTAGTTCTTTTCTTGGCTATCACTTCCACTTCTCCTCACACCAACCTCTGGATGAGCATTTTATCCCACCAGAGTACCTGTAGAAAATTTGAAAGATGGGTCAGATCCATAAAATAGTGGTTGAGCATTGCACAGAGGTGAGCAGGATCCCACATAGCTGACCATGGTTCAAATACTGGCACTGGTGGCATAAAAAATAAGTTGGGCACATGCCCACGACCTGGATACAGTAGAGAAACGGAGGGAAAATGATTATGGTGATACCAGACCTAGTTGACATGTGCTTTCTCTCTCTCTCCCTCTTTAAATTTGCTAGACAGTGTGTGTACCCACCAGAGAGAAACAGAGAGAGGGAAATTAAGAAAAGCATCCCCCCAGGAGGGATAGCTACACTGCAATCAATTCCTTCTCCTTCATTTTCTTCTTGGGATTTGAGGTGTGCACACACATGCACCTGGCATGTTTTTCATTCTGCTGGGTCTGGGACTAGTTGGCCATATAGGATCCAGCCACCATAACCACCACCACTGGCTGGTCATCTCTCCTCTCTTTCTCTCTTGCACTCATTACTCTCTGGCATAAAAATAAAAAAAAAATTAAGGAGAAAAGTTGAAAAAGCAGCAGCATTGAGTACATTTTAAAAGTGATGGTAGTGAAGTTGAAGAAGAAAGGAAAGTTTAAAAAGTAAAAAGGATCCCTACTGCCTCCCCTCTCTTAGGATCTGAAGTTTGTTTGTTCTCCTGTCCCACCTTCCTCCTCTTCTTCCTGTGGAACACAATCTAGATTACTATAGATAGTTTTCACATATGCAATAGGTTTGGGGGTTATATAGTACCTATATAGTTAAATAGAATCTATATAGTTAAATAGAACTCTAAGCCAAGTTAATTTTGGTACTTATTGAACTCTAATTTACAGCTTCTTGGTAGAGCAAATCTAATGTAACAAAGGTATTGTTTATCTGACCATTTTGCCAGGCTAGGCTGCATCTCACGTCCAAGTGGTTCTATCACATATATAAGCAGGCATTATATTTCAGATAAAATTTTAATTTATATTATTTTTAAGTGTTGTTAACCCAGAGAGACCTTTGAAGAATATACTAGAGTGACTCAAAGTTTTAACAAAGTTAATTTATTACAATAGCATTTAATCCTTCATGAAATGTTAGTTTGAAACAGTACTAACAGGCCTACATGGTGGTGATAGTTAAGGCAGTTGGACCTCACATGACCAACTGTGTGGTTTGATTTCAAAACCCAGAAGCTTTACAAACACACTGGTTGCATGTGGATGCATACCCAAAATCCTAAAGAAAAAATGGAAGAGGCAAGATTGCAGCAAGGTGATCCTCCATAAGGGGAGTGTTTTCTCTTCTCTCTCACTCTACCTCTCTCTGGTGAGCACATATGCCATCTAGCAAAAGTAAACACCCCCCCCCCCACACACACACACGCACACAGTTCCTGAAAAATACAGGTTAATACTTTTATATTTTCAGTATAATCATGTAATTCTTTAGCTCCTTGACTAACTTTGAATGCACAAGAGGTTTTTAAAAACTTCATGGAAAACACATATTATGAAAAAAATCTATGCATGGGTATCAAAATTGTTTGCACCTAAATAAACACATACTTCAATTTCATTTTCCCACAAACTTTTTAAAGTCCCTCCATACATATTTTCTTGTCTGTGTCACTAACTGAGACATACTTTAAAGATTCCACACACCTTATTTTGTGCCTTTTCTAAAATCTTTTCAGACTCTCTCCCAAGTGCTCCCTATAGGAAAGAAAAGTGATGATTTCAATAATTCATAGGACATTTGGAAACTTGTCACTTAAAAACTTGATGACAAAATTAATCTAATACTCTCTGATATTTGATTTGCAATTTTTCAATGATTATTACATACCATAGTTATCTGTTGGAGAATAATTTATAATTGATGGGAGTGGAAGTGTGGGTGTTAAGTAATTCAGCTGCACTGTTCAAGAACAATAAACAGCTTTGAATAACATATCATTACTTATTGTGATGAATTGCAAAAGGCTTACCAACACAGCCTACTTACTTCAGCATCTTCCATAGACTAAATGGCCCAAGAATGTAAAACATAAAGTGTGTAAGTTATTTTGTTGGTTGTACAACAATGCTAAGGAGTATGTCCTGTTGGGATCATGACCATTAGCTAAGCAGATAATATGTCACTGACACTGAGCCCAGGGCACTTGTTTAAAAGGGACTGGTGTAAAAGGCAAGGTGCCAATGCTTGAACTGGTATCAGAACCCAAGCATGGGTACTAGCAGCGGGTACTAGCATGTCCTCAGATAACTGGGGTAGATGGCTAATAGTACAAACCAGACCACTAGGTTTGGACTTGGAGTAAAACTTGAATGTGTTGAATTTATCACAAGAACACAGAACACTGGTTCTGAAAAGAAATCGAATTAAAAAACCCGTCAGTTGACAAGCTGGAGATTTTTGAAGGATTCTTTGTTATAATGGGATTAGGTACAGCCTGAAGAAGAAGCACCTTTAGTGCTTTGAGCTCCAGCAACAAGACAGAGAAGATAGAATCTAATAAATACAACATTCACAGTGGAAGAAATCTAGGTACAACATTTTATTTCCATTGCCGTTTTGTATTACATTTTTTTTTCTCTTAAAAAGAGAACTTATGTTCCAAACACTTTCCCTTCACTAACTAGCCTGCCAAAAGAGGTAACCACAATAGGATCGATAGTGTGTCAAACTGCATCTGTGGTTTCACTTTATTTAGCAGTTAAGAAAAAACAATTGATTTAAAAATTCAAGAAATATTTTTATATAAGATAAAATGAATCACTGATCCTCACATTAGATGAAAGAAAATCTAAAAGGGATAGATTGAGACCAGTCACATTTTGGCAATGGAAAAGGATCCTGGGTTTTTACATTTAATCAAAGATAAGGTCTTGAATGAAACAAAAAACTGTTCAATCTTAAATGAAAAACAGAAATCCTACACTGATTATCTGAATGCATGTGAAATCAGTTAAAATGGGATATCCGTAGTAGTCCAGTCAATGAAAAATGCCTTAAAATAGTCATCTGCTAAATATTTGTTTTGACTAAACCACGGCTATGGTTGTTTTTAAGAAGTATAAAACAAAAGCAGTTTTCCTCTATGTTTCAATGAAATACACAGTGTATTTGTTATCACACATCAGAAAATGTAACTAATTTCACAAACCATACAAAAGTTAAATCTACTCAGCTCACAGACATATCTTATCATAGAAATAAAGACCCGTAAAAGTAAAGAAGTCTCAGAGTGGTACAGGAATAGCCCAGGATTCCTGAAAACTATATTTTTATCAATTCCAATATATTGCTTTGGACATATTATGCAATTTTCATGTGTGTGTGTATTTCCTAAACTTGTAGCAGCTGATACCTGCTTCCAGAAGAGATGGCCATAGGGGAATTTTAATAGGATAGAAAAGTTCATTCTCAGTGTTAAATCACCGAAAATAATTCTGCTTTTCTCAACCATCAAAATATCTGGGAATCTTTCCCATCACTGTGCAACATCTAGGTAACTAAAATCAAAACCTGTTGTAAGAAAACTAGAAAGATAGAGACGGTTAATAGCATTCTGATCCTTCTACTCTTTAAAAGGCACAATAATTCCTCCTGCTCATCTACCATCATTTCAGTACAGGCAAACAACACCCAGATGAAAATCCTCATCTGGTACAGTTTACAACTATTCACCTGTAGAAAAATGAGAGTACAGTAAGAGAAATGTATTCTTCAGTAGGAAACAGCAACCTTGAGGACAATGCCATGTACCTTTGCTCATTTAATTGCATTAATCAGAGCTGAGTGTTTCAATAAAGTTCAATCATATATACAAGCACAATTTCCAGGTTCTTCGGAAAGAAAAAAAAAAAAAAAAGGAAAAAAAAAAGAAACAAACCTCAGCTGCAGCTTTGGTCTCCAAGTGCGGAGCTGTGCAAGCCTAGAAGAAAGAAAAAACAAATCTTACATGATCTGATTACCAAATTGCCAGACCCCTATTAATTACAGGCTTTGTTGGAGTAGTCCAGAATTCCTATGGAAATCTTCCCTCCATGAAAAGCCCTTTCTTGAATCTTCTTCTTCTTTTTTTTTTTTTTTTTCTTGTCTGCCTCTCCTTGGGCTTTTGGTAAAGTTTTTCTGAGAGCAGGGAACCATTTCAAACTTTTCCCAATTATTTGCCCAAGCACTATAGCAAACTCCTAATATGTTATTATTTTAGTCATGTTATAGGGCCAGTCCCAGGACAAAACCAAAACCCAAACCAAACCTAAACAAACAAATAAACAAACAAACCCTTACAAGTCATGTCCAGGAGAAAATGGAAAGGAATGGAGAAGTATTCATTTCATTTTACAGGTATGCCCTTTTCAAATTCTTATATTCTATAGTGGTGAAGAGGGGGAAGGGTGTTGGAAGACTTTATTCATCTTTCTAAGCTTTCACTAATAGCACCCTCTAGTGTCTCCAGCTGAGTTATGCATTTGCTCATCTGCTAGGTACAGAATATCTGTAGCTAAACTATTGGTAACACAGAGCTCTGTTCTACCAGGCTTTCTCCCATTTCTGTATCTTTAGTATCTGCACGAATTCATTCGCCCTTTGGGTTTCTGTACCAGTTGCAGCTTATTTTCATTTGTATTTGTAATATTTCAACACTAGAAATATGTACTAATGAAAGGTAAAATGCCTGTCTAAATAATGATAGTAAAAATGCTCACAATTGAGAAAGTCATTTTAACTTTTCAGAGCAAATGCATATATAATTTTTGTATGTCACAATATTCCCCCACACACACACACACACGTATATTTGTTCTTGTTTTTAGAGAGGATTTCACTCGGGATAAAGAGAAATGAATTCTAAACTGAGGTTTTCACTTTAAACACTCCTCACTTTCTCATTAGGGTTTAAGTTATGTTTTAATGTTACTTAACATCTTTATGTCCTAAGTCTTGGGGAGTGACAACTTTTTAGATTAACGTCAGGGACTGTGCTAAGCATTTTAGCTGCATAATCTTATTTAAATATCATTACAATATTTTGAGGTAGATAAGGTTATTATGCCATTGTTAGAGGAAGAAACTGAAGCTCTATCAAAAAACTGTATAATGCAAGCCACATACGTAATTTAAAATTTTCTAGGTGACATACTAAAAATACTAAAAATAAACAGGTGAGATAAAAATATTTATTGAACTGAGTCAAAATATTTTCATCATGTAGTTGATATACAATGGTAATGTATGTATACATACAATATTAATGTATGTATATGTTCATATGCTTTTGAATTTGGATGTGTACTTTTTTCATCACACAGCACATCTCAGCTTGGGCAAGCCACATTTTATGTACTCAATAGCCATATATAGACTAGAGGGTATCTTATTGGACAGTACAGGTCTAGTAATTAGTTTGTCTGTAATCACACAGCTAAAAAGTGGCAGACCTGAAATTCCAAATTTGATCTAAAAATCAAAGTTCTTTTTAAAGTTTATTTCTCTTTTCCTCCCATAAGCAACAGAGAGACAGAACTCCCATCAAGTTTTTTTTTTTTTTTTTTTTTTTTTTTTTTTGTAATTTAAATTTACACCCCCAGACTCAGCCAGCCCTGGATTACAGACATATAAACTCCTGGTGTACTCAAGGGGGTCTCTGAGCTTAAACCAGAAACCTTCCCATGTGGAATTGCCTCAAAGAGCATTGCATTTTACTGCTGTGCCAGTGTCCCCCTCTCCCCCAAACCTTTTTCTTAACCAGTTTACATCATTGCCTCCTACTAATTGCAATTATTTCTGTCGGTTAAGACTAAACAGTAAAACATTACAGGAACATATTTTATCCAGTCTTACTTTTCATGTCCATACACCCACCTGTTCCCCCAGAAGTAATAATGACCTATTACGTAAGACATTTATGTGCAATGTACAGTAAAAGTTGACATATACAACATAAACCTGAATGGAACAGGCAACAAAATAATTGACACATGATATATACAAAGCAGTCTTTTTCATGCATTTGCATTACCTGTTCCTTCTCTCTGCACAGAGGTGACATGGAAAGGCGGATCATAATCAGGTGCAGCGTTCTTAATAAGGGTGTTTCAATGCAAGGACAATTGAACTAAGAGAATATATGACTGACTTCATCAATCTCATATCAAGGGTGGTTTTGCCAGAGAGATGAAAATGTACATGCACTGGGGTGGCCAATGCACATGTCTCTGAGTCTACTTTTCTAGGACTCCTTGGCCGGTCAATCCTTCTTTAGATTGACACATTATTTCTCACATGTAATCAATTCTTACAGGCCTGAGAAAAAACATACTTACTCATTGAAGTTTTAAAAATCTCTTCTCTGATCCATTATATAGCCACATAGTTTAACCCTTAGAGACTAGACACATTTGCATGTTTAGGAGATATACATTACCATAATTTCTCTTTTGTGATCATAGCAGAACCCTGGTTCAGGTTCCTAATTGGAACACTGAAAAAAAAATTGCAATAAATATCCGATTCCTTCATGGCATGCCCTCCATAAAAGAGATTCCCACAGTGCCCTTTTTACTTCTGAGGGCTTTTGTTAATTACAAAGTTTTTGAAGAAATGCACATTCTGAAAATGTGGAACCACAGAATCTGAAGACCATATGCTGAGGGACAGTACAGTGGACTGAAAATATGGGTCTGAATTTCCTTACTCTATTATTTTATAGCTATAATAACCTTGGGCATTCTACCTAATACCTGCTTCCTCATTTGTTAAAAACAATAACAACAATAAAGCTAATAATATCTACCCCAGAGAATGATTTTAAGGATTAATAGGACAATTTATATAATGTAGATGGTATATAAAACACATTCCATAAAGGGGAGTCCTTCTCTCTACAGGCAGAGCAGAGTCTTCCTCAGTCCTTTTAGAGTTAGAACGCCGAGAGCTTTTGCCAGGTGTCATGGTTTTTGATTATTCCATTGCTCATTGGTGCCACCATCAGACAGACATAGGAGAAGAGAAAATGGGGAAATATTTTTTCATTATTTTCAGATGTGGATTTCTGTCAGTCTTTTCAACCAAGTGAATTCCTTAGATGATTTTCTGGGTTACTTAGTTCAACTAGTAAACTCTCCTTGGTCTGTAAGTAATGTTTCTACTCTACAGGGATCATTTTCTATTGGACTATACATTTCAAACTAAATGCTGTGCTCTATATGATAGAAGAATCCAGGTTAACCATAAAGTCACCATGTAGCTGGATTTAGGAGTTACACACCGTAACTAGGAACCCAGCATTTGTTTGTTACTATTTACTCCATCGGTCTGTGCAAATTACCTGTCCTGTCTGAGTTTCAGCTTTGAGATTTGTAAGATGGGGATAATACAATTAACTTCATAAGTCTATGCTAATGTTAATTTTAAACACTTCACAACAAGTCATCGAATAGTTTTCTCCCTCTGCCTCGGGGATTAGGTGGAAATCTCTAGGAATCAATTAATTGGTGTCTAATGGGGATGTTATGAATAATTATTAGTGCTCTGAAAGTACCCCCATGGCATGGCTTTGCCACACTGTCCTGGATCAATCAGTGATTTTATTTTCATTGAGTTCCTGCCATTCCCTATGACAGAGTCTCATCCAGCAGTACAAACCCCAAGAGTTAGAGCTAGAAGCATTTGACAGCTTCTGACTTCAACTCCCAGACATTCCTTATCTCCCTAGAAGAGGATAAGGCATGTGCTAGACACCGTGAATAATGGAGGTAGAATTACAGGAGGGGTACAACATAATGGTAAAGTGTCTTCCCAGACTTGTATAAGCCAATACTTCTGTGTGTCTTCTATCAGGCCCTGAGCTGTAATTCTGATATTTTCCCCAGTAGTGGTTTTAAGTGTTAAAAAATACAATTAAGATGACGTGAGGAATATTGGAACCAAGATTTTAACCTTTAAAAAGATCAGGAATCGGAAAGGAGGCTGTTAAGAAGATGGAGCTATTAGAGAAAAACAACTCAATAACTTAGCGAAATTTTTCCTTCTTGATGTTCTATCCCTATGCAGATGCCATCCCCCCCTTCCATTCAGTAGACAAAAAATAAAAATGGATACTGTGCTCTTGGCGCCTGAAAACATAGTCTACTTTTTCTCCTTCTATTTCAGGGAAGAAAGCCTCCTCCTTTGAAATACAAAGCAGACACCAGAAAGATAAGTTTTCCTACTGGTTAAGCAGGGAAAGTGGATGCTTCCCCTCCCCCCTAAACCCTTACACCTTTCTAGAGCAAAGAATTTAGAGAATTCACCTGGTTCATTCTCTGGCCTCTGGGCAAATTTAAGGACTTGCTCCTTGGAACAAGAATCAGAGCAGACCAGCTGGGAAGGTTTCAATGTTCTTGCTATTTATTTTTAATCCCCTACGAGGGACAGGGAAATTAGCCCTTGCTTCTTAATACCCACGACCCATCAGAGTCTTAAACCAGCCACATCGCCCCTGGTCGCCTTCCTGGTCTTGGGAGACCTGGCACCCCATGCCCAGCCGGGCGTCGCCGACCAAGCAGGTGGAGTGCGCTGGCAAGCGCCAGCCTTGCGGCTCCGGGCTGGGCTCCTTTCTCTGTTGCATCCTTTCCTACCTTAGAAATGCGGTGTCCACACCCGCGATGCGGCCAGACCCCACTAAAGCAACCCGCAGACACTGACCTGCTTAAGCTCACTCATACTTGCTCTCTGGGGTAGCTAAACGCTAAATCAATTTCTCTCTCTCTCTCTCTCTCACACACACACACATACACACACACACACACACACACACTACTACACACACTCGCCGATCAATTTGGAAAAGCAACCGAGGTACCAGATCTGGCTCACAGCTGAGTATGACATATGCAGACACAGCTTCTGGGTTCCAACTGCGGCTTTGCCCGGCTCCTGCCCCTACTTCCACTGGTCTCCCTTCAGTCTCCTTTGTATGAGAAAATGGTGCTGCTGGATGCTCGTTCTGTAGCTCAAGTCAGGGCAGCCAGCGGGATCGCAAGAAAAAGCACACATAACAAGAAAAATCAAACTTCTGTAAGATAATGTTAAGGAGTGAAACTTAAAGGGAAGCCTAGGAGAGCAACGAACGGAGGACCGACGGGAGCAGGGCACGGCCTCGTTTGGGCTGGGGGGAGAGGGCAGCCTGAAAGCGGCGCCTTTCCCCCAGCAGCCGGTCCCGCACGCGAGTGTGCGGTGCCGCCAGCACGCATTCCGCCGCCTTGGCGGGGCGGCGAGCAGTAACTTCCTAAGCTTACCTCCATCTCACCCCCGCCCTTCGCGCCCGGCTCTCCGTCAGCCGGGAGGGGCCGCCCCCGGAGTGGTGGGGGATGTGGGGTGCAGGGAGTGGGGACCAGAGGGGGGTACCGGCAGTTGGTGCCGCGCCATCCCCTCCCAGCAGGCGGCCCGGGCACCGGTTCACTTCTCTCCCCCCACACACCCCGCCTTCCACTCGCTCACCCCCCTTCCTTCCCCCTTCTCCCCCTCTTTCTAGTCCCTCCCCCTCGCCATTGAAAAGGGCTGGCTCGGCACTGGCTCCTTGCAGTCGGCGAACTGTCAGGACGGGAGGAGCCTTGAGCTGGAGCAGCACGCAGCGGCCCGCGCGGCAAAGCACAAGGCAAGCCGAAGAGAGTGCACAGAGTGGCAGTGTCAGCGGCGACACAGGCGGCACAGACAGCCCAGGCGGCATAGGCAGCCCGGGCGGTCCGAACAGCCTCCGAAACAAGCTCCACGACTACAGCTGCTCCGCGGACTGCGAGCTGTGGCGGTAGAACCCGCTACAGCACTCGCAGTCTCCGTGGAGCGGGCCTTTTCTCCCTTTCGTTTCCCTCTTCATTCTTCTCTAGAGGCTTCATTCACGAGGTAAGTATCCGGTCCGGGTGCCAGAACAGACTGCGGCGGGGGAGGCGTGAGTCCCGCACTTGTGCGCGGAGGCCGCGTGCTGCCTGCGCCTGGGGTCTGAACTGAGACCACAGAGTGGTTTGAGAGAGGCGTCTGGTGTCCTCCCTTCCCCCCTACTCACTTCCCTTCCCCGGAGGTAAGAGAAAGAGCAAACCCCAGAGGTGAGCGCAGAAAGGGTGTCTTTTTGGCACTGCCACCGCTCGGCTTGGTTACTTTGCAAAAACTCTCACTTTTGTCAGGAAAGTGTCCGCGCATGGATTTCCCCTACGTTAGCTGTGCGAAAAGGTCTTTCACTTTAAGGAATCCAGCCAGCTTCAGCGCGGCTGAGAAAAACTCCGAGATTGGGGCAGGTGCTGAGAAAAATGATCACGCCCTAGACGCCCGGGCTAACCTGGTGGAGCGGGTCTGAGCTGAGGGGCAATGCCAGAGCCAAGAATTTACCTCGGACCTCGCGGGGGGGTGGGGGGAGCTCCGCTGCGCTCTTTTCTCAGGAGGCTCAGGTTTGGATCCCCGCCAGGCTGGCTCTAACCCTTGGGAGTCCTACCCTTGGCGCAGAGCGATGGAGAGCGCAGCGCGCCACGGAGCGCGCAGGTTCCGCCAGGCAGCTCCTCTGGGCGCTCGCCTCCCCGCCCTTCTTCCCGCCCTACTTATGGGGCTGTGTTCAGCCAGCACCTGCTTGATGTGGAGAGGGTAGGTGTAGAAAATGCTGCCAGTCTCAAGGAAAAATTACAAAAAAAAAAAAAAAAAAAAAACTTCTTACAATCGCGTAGCCAAAAACAGCATCCTTTTTTTTTCCCATTAAAAAAAGACTTCTAAGAATGTAGCCGAATATATAACGGTTCCTTTTTTTCTAAAGAAATGACTTGTAATACCTTAGCCAAAAAATAAAAAAAGCCAACAACGCCCACTTTATCCCATAAATAAATGGCGTTTGCTGAGAGAACCGAAACACAGTTCATCTCTCCACAAAGAAATCTTTTAAAAAGCGCATAGCCATAAAACGGCTCCTTTTCGCGAAAAGGAATGACTCTTAGTAAGAGCGGCATCGGAAAAGGTGACTTTTTAAAAAGCGAGTAGTGGCAAACGGGTGCATTTCTTCAGAGACTTCAGGAGAGCAGAGCGCAGTCCGCCCTGGGTAGGAAGCTCGACTCGCACCCCAGCGCTTAGTCGCAAATTGACTGCCCGCCCCTCCCCCCGGGGGTCACTTTCCCTGTGTCTAGCTGAGCCTCTTCCTTGTCCCGTCCGGTGTCATTCCCTCCTCCCCTCCGCCAAGGAGAGTTTTAGAGCTTAACCAAGACCGCCCCTTTGCTTCCAGAATGATTTATTCCGCGCTCCACTGCTTTGGCCGCGGTTGCGGCTTGGGGTGCGGGGCGCTGGGCGCTGGGCGCGCGTGGGGAGTGCGTGTGCGCGCGCGCGCTTGCGGGCTGGCCGTCGCCTCTCTGAGCCGGGAGCCCTTCCAAAATGTTGGCTTCGGGGCTGGGAATCGCAACTTGCGCCACTGCGGCACACACCCACAAAGCAAAGACCTGAGAGAAGAGGGGCTGGGACAAAAGAAGAAATAGAATTAAACCGCAACTGCAACAAACAAAACCCGTGACCTTCCTGGTGTGGAAGCATCCCACGTGGGGATTAAACCTAGCCTAGGAGCTGTGGCTGTAGGAAGGAAAGCGTGTGTGTGTGTGTGGTGGTGGTGGTGGTGGGGGTAATAAAAAAAGAGGCTGAAAATCGGGGATAGACGGGAAGGGGGGCGGGAAGGATGGGCAGGGGGCGATTGCGTTGGAGGAGCCGCGTGCGTGCTCTTAGAGATGCCACCGGGAGACAACCTGAGGAGCGTGCAGAGGAGGATTCCGAACACTGAGCACGAGGTAGCGGCGCTTTGTGACTTTAAAGCGACCGTCCCCCACCCCTCCCAATAGAAAGTAAAACAGGTGCGACTCCTGCAGAAAAATGATACTCGCGGGCACCTTGGCAACTTAACTAAAGACCACATGGAATTCCACTTTTAATCTTGTTTGAAACAAACTCGCACAGTCACGGCGGGAAATCTCAGCCTCGGGGCTGTCCTTTGCTCTGGATGTGCGTGGGGAGGGGCGCGGGGGGAGCGTGTGAAAGCAAGTCGAAGTAATAGTACGCGTTTCCCTCCTCCTCGCCTTTGTCTGGTTCACCCGAGGCAGCGCGGACGGCGTGCGGGTGGTTTTGACGAAAGCGAGAGCTGGACGCGCTAAGGTCTAAAGATACCTTTCTCCCTCTGCTAAATTAGGAACCGCCGCGCGCAGCTCGCGCGAGCTGAGTCCCGCCGGCGCTGCCAGGGCATTGCGCTTGCCAAGCGGCGAGGGAGCGCCTCTGCGAGCGAGACCCGAGAACCCCGTTCTCCTGTCGCCTTCGCACCGCAGCCCCTCCTTCTGGCAATGATGTCAGCCGCGGAGAGGCTCGGCGGGCGGAGAAGAGGCCGAGCGGCTAGTCCCGGCCGGGAGCGCGAGCGGCCCTGCCCCGCGCGCTCCCTGCGCGCAGCCGCCCTCGCTTCCCTTCGGTCCCTTCCCGCGCTCGCGCTCCCGCTCCCGGCCCCTCCTTCCAGCACTCGGGCTCCCGAGAGGCGCGTGGAGGCGCCGTTGGCTGGGGCCGCGGCGGGCCGGGCCGGGGATCGCTTTGGAACCTGGGGTTGAAAGCCAGATTCGGGTCTTCCCTTATGGCTTTCCCTCCACCCCCTACCCTGCTCTCTCCTCCTTTCAGCTCGCGCCTGCACTGTTCACAGTGAATTTACTTATTTAGCTTCATTTTAGAGGGCAAGTTTTTCAGATGCAATAATAGTAGTTACCGGTGTTAAATTCCCGCTGTTTTCTCTCCACCGCCCTCCCCCGCGAGTGATAAGGACGACGGCTGTGAAGACTGGCTTCTGTCTAATCCCCTGGCTGTCTCTGCGCCCTCCACCGAGCTCGCTCTCTAGAAGGCGGAGAGGGGTCGTCTACCCCAAGCCAGGGTGCGGTGTGTGTGGGGGGGGGGGGGGGGGGCGGCGAAGCGAAGGCGCGGGTCACGGGGTGCGGGGTGGGAATTCCCTTAATTGAACGGAGGGGTTGGAAATAGGAGTGGCGGGAGCGAGGCCCCAGCCACCGCTGCCGCAGGGGAGAGGCCACCGTGGTCTTTAAATTATAAGGCTGCGTATTCACTTCTAGAGACCAGCGCGCCAAATTGGGAAGATTCAGGAATAGGTTTTTTTTTTCTTTAAACCAGACAAACGTCTGCTGCAGATTCCCTTTTGAGCTTGTTCTTCCCCTTTTAAGAAGCACCCCTCTGCTTTCCCGAATATGAGGCTAATCAATTTGCCCCTATTGCGGACAATTTTTGCTTTAGCTCTGGGAGGGAGGGCCGCAGCGCGCTGTTGGAGAAGGTTGCACAGGGCAAGAGGGAGGGCACCGAGGCAGGGCGTGTGGAGGCCACTGGAGCCTGGAGCTGAGTTACCCTTCAAAGGAAAATACATCCAAGGGGCAATGAATTGCTTACCTAAAGTATTTTGATTTGGAGGCTGCTCCTCTGCCTCATCTGTGGGGGAAAGGGAGCAGGAGCAAAAAATTGTTCCGTTTTGTAAATGTAGGGTGTTTCTCCCCCTTTCTTTTTCTTCCTTTGATGGAAATCTTCCCTTACATGCTATATTGCTGGCAGCAAACTTTAAAGTTGTGTGCGTTTGTAATACAGGAATAGGGGGAAAAAAACTCACACCAAGCAAAAGAACACATTCATTTTTTAGAGTTCAGGCATTTGCTAAGGGTTGAAAGGAGCCCTTCTCTCCCTCCCTTTTATCACCGGAATGCGATTCTGATGGACGCCCTAGTAATGTTGGGTTTTCGCAGCTGGAAGCCTTGGTAGAAGGGATTATAGGTTTCACATTATTCTTTCCCTTGGTATTCAAAAGTTTATGTTTTTTGCTAGATAGAAATTCCTGATAGAAAGCTTCCAGACTGCTGGTGGCAGGAAGAAATCTGGTAAGGGATTTAGAAAGCAGAAAATTCTCCTTTTCTCTATGCAAGCAGGCCACAGTAGCCTTTAGCCAGGATTTATAAGATTCTTGGGGGAGGGAGGGGAGGCACACCGACAAGACTTCGCATAAACCACTGACTTTGAGCTACAGTGAGGAAATATGTATGGCTGCCACGTTTTCTATTAGTGGAAAAGGAAATTATTCGGAATGAAAATTTGAAAGCTAATTCTCTCCAATAATCTTGCTTCTCATATTTTAAAGAAGGTGTCATCCGTTTATTTATTCACCAAAGGACCCGAAAACATTAATTAGTCACCTACTGTGCCAGACAATGTGCTAGGCTCCAGGAATACAAAAAGAGGATATGAAACACATGGCATGGGCCTTTTGAGCCAGGAGACTTAGAAAAGGAGGATACAATGTGATAAGTGCTCTAATTGAGCATAATGGAGGGAGGAATTAATTTTTGCTAAGAGGATGAGAACAAGTTTATGTAGAAGATGTCTCTGTGGCTTAAAAAAAAATGAGCATTTCTTTTCTGTGGCTAGCCAGGAAGTAGACTTGGAAGGTCACGCCTATACAGACTAAGTAAGGAAAGGTGTGAGGGGCGTGATTGCTTGCTATGAAGTGAAGAGGTTATGTGTGCATTTTGAAGGCATAGGCCACCTTTGAAGGTTTTTCAAGCAGATGATGTCACAACAACAACAAAACAGCGTGTGAAAATTGGACAGTAGGTGGCACGCAGTGGAAATATTGTTGTCTTTAAACGAATAATTGAATTAACTGATGCATTGGAATAGAGAGTGTAACATCCTGTAAAAGAGGACAGAGGGCCGAAAGCAAATAAGTAGAGCTTAAAAAGAAAGGAGCGTTGCTTTGATAAAATTTCTTGTTAGTCATCATCTGTCCACTGCCATAGTTTTACACATCTCATTTCCCTACCCAACTTTCCAAATTCCTCATCTCCCACTAACAGAGAAAATCCCCTATATCACCTCTGAACCTCCCTTATTTAAGTCTGGACCTTAAGAGTCTCTTAATCTTGCCTTTTTCCTCCCCCCCATAACACATATGTGCTCACTGGAGAGGGGGGGAGAGAGAGAGAGAGGAAGAAAGTGAGAACTCCTTCTCCCCAGGAAGATGGCCACATCCTGTCCTTCCATTCTCTATTTTCCTTTGGGGGTTTTTGGCATGCATGCACATTTACCCTACTTGAGTTTCAGGCCACCAGGTCTGGCACTTAAACCATGGCAGGAGTAGGCTATGTGGGACTCTTTAACCACCGTGCCACCTGTTGGCCTCTAATCTTGGCTGTTTCCTCTTAAGCAACCAGAAACGTGTTGTGTTTCACTTCTTCCCTCACCCCTTCTTCCCTAATTACCCTAATTTTTACACACATGCTCCTCTTTTACTTCCAGGGCCTTACTACTCACCTTGGATTCTTTCCTTCTGTGACCGAAAAGCAGCTTAAAAAACAAAACAAAACAAAAACCCTAAAACTAAGAGACCAGCAGATGGCATAATGGTTACATAGCTGGACTCCCATGGAATTGACCTTGGTTTGAGTCCTGACCCTGCAGCATTAAACTTTTGAGGATAAGGGATTGTGGTCTTGCCATTCCCCCTGGGAGATGATTTCTTTCTCACTTTGTCTCTCTGTCTCTCAGGTGAGCACATGCACCCTAGAGCCAAAAAAAAAAAAAAAAAAAAAAAAAACCTTCAAAAAAATAAATAAATAAAAGCTCTTAAATCAAAAAACACCTTTACCTCAAACTTGCTTATGGTAGATTTGTCAAATTTTTGTCACCAAGGTCTCTTGCTGTCTCTGTGTGTCTTTTGCTATTCATTTCAAACAAGATTTTCAGTGGAATTCCTCTGATTTGTTTTATTTTTTACTATGCCTGCAAATACCTGTGTTCTTGTGGTTACAACTAGGGATTCAAATATTGTACTTTGGGGAGTATTTCCAAATTTTCTGCATTTCTCACCACACACTCCTGACAACACTGTTTGTCTGCATGTCATACGTTCTAGTGTGTCTTCTTCCCATGGGCCATTCCTTTTATGTTTTCAGTAAAAATTCTTTCTTTTATAAGGGAGAATTTTAGTTTTGCTTTGTGGGATTGTCATAGTGGCTCAAGTTTAATATTCTGAGAGAGAATTCACTTCAATAGCTCACCCCTTGCCCTTTCCATACAAGATTTTAAGGCCTTTGTCAGTGTGCATTCATACTAACAAATACAGTTAGCATGTCAGAGGCAAAGGGACCTTTCTTTTGTTGTTGTTTTTTTTTTTTAAACTGCATTCTTAGAAAGTGCGTTTTTTTTGGGGTGTGTGTGTATGGAAAAGGGGCAATTCTCCTATCTTCTTTTGGTCCACATCCAATGAGGTTGACTCAACATCACCAGGCATTGGGGAGGGGAGAAAAGAGTATGTCTTACATATATATATATATATATATATATATATATATATATATGTATATATGTGTGTATATACATATATATATATATATACACACACACACATATATATATATACACACTCACATATATATATGAATTCATAACCTTTCGTCAAAGACATACATTAACTTTACCTTTGGGGAGGATAGCATATATAAGTACATTTAATTGGATTGACTTTATATTATAGCGTTCCAAATTACATGTCATTGTCTGAGCAGAGTTCTATTATCTGAAGACTTTATTGATCATTCAGTATCCAGAATGAAGAAAACTAGGTAAGATGCCTTGATGTTTCAGAGTGGCTTGCAATGTTTAAATTAATATAATCATATTTGAGAGTGGTGTTATTTTTCGACGGAAGTTCATCACAAAAGCATCATCCCGTAAATGTGGTTATCTTTTGTTAGAGAAAACACCAAATGACCTATACACCATGGTCCCTCAAGATTTTTGCCCTGTGCAGCATTAATTCTAAGGCACAGGTTTATCACACTTTCAGGGTGAAAGTGTCTTTTGAGTTTCAGTTACATCTGTGGAAATAATGCATTCTCATTATCAACTAGCAAAGTAAAAACTGGAAAAAATGATTTTTTCCAATTACATTTTGACTTAGAAGAATGATTTGCCAGAAATCATAAATGCTTCTATTATATTTTGTACTCTAAAAATCTACAACCGTTCAAGGATTTAAAATGCCTTTTTAATTGTCTCTAATGTGTTAAGCACCAGATCAGTACAACCAATTTTAGACTGAGAATGACAATGTCCATAGTTGTCATTTTCAGCCAAAATCTGAAAGAATTTTGTCTACCTAATTTGCTCATCTTGAATGTGTAGATTTGGGTAAACAAAAAGAGGAAAGAGAAAAGAAAGAAAGAAAAGAAGGCATCCAGTGAGAGAATTTTTCTCTTTTGAATAAAACTGTCTTAATAAATCTAATGTGTCTTTTAGCCTGACAATAGCAGCGAATTTGCTAATGGATTTTAATTTAGCAAGAGGAAAATTCATTTCTCTTTAAATTCTTTAAATGATTAGGATGCAAATTGATATTTGAACGGATTTTACACTTTAGTTACTATCATCATAGAAAGTGAAAATAAAACATTGTTTTCTGCCCCACTTTGGGCTTGATTAACTCTCCTGATTAGCACCATTAATGTATATAGTATTCTATAGTTCTGTGGCATCTAAAATGTAATTATTTTATTTTAGGCTCATAAAAAACTTTGAATAGGAAAAGAAGACACGATTATAGCTATTTTATCATTGGGGAGACTGAAGGTCAGAGTGAAATCAGCTTCTGACAGCTTTCCAGTTAGTAAGAGGTGATGTCTCAATAGAATCGCTGGTCTTGAAGTCTCCAAGTTAGGGCTTTTCCCAACACCCCGTCCTGTCTCTCTTATTTGAGCATATTTTACCCATATTTTGAATATAAAAAGCAAACAAGGGTCTTGGATTAAAAAACAAAAATCTTAAAGATGAGTATATCCAAGTATATTAAGTTTGTCAATTAGTTAGCTACTTTTCGTCTATTCTCCTCCTACTTTGTGTCTTTCTGCACTAATTCTGTAAAAATCATTTGATAAAATAGTACTGTTGAAATGTTAATACATACTAACACTGCATTTCATTTATAGGAATAGTTTAAATTATTACTCATCATAATGATACTGTATTCAGTTTTTTAGTGAATGTGGCAAATAATTAGCATTATATCTTCATTCATTTTTCTTTTAGGATACCTGTATTTTTACATATAATTTATTTTAGGGGATGTTTGCCAGTGGTTTTTAAGTAGTGGTTTTCTGACATCTCATCTTTGCAGCAACATGTCTTTAGTAATCAATTGCATGTAGGTTTGTATCTTATCAATCAAAGGGACATTAAGCTTCCAATATGTAAATCATTGTTTCCTTCAGGATTATAAACTCCTTCTTTTCCCTGGGGTTGGAGGTATGATAAGTGAGAGTGGAAGGTTTAAACTGTGTGAACACAAGTATTTTATGATTTATATTTTATTAGTATCTAGAGAGTGACCTTGGGCAAATCACTTCACCTTCCTGAACTTGTTTCCCCAAAAGTAAAATGAACAAGTTGTAAATTATTTCAAGGCTCTTTCTGATTAGAAAGAATCCTGTGATGTTTTCCAAAAAGCAGTAGACATATAAGGCATTCTGTTCTTGTCCCTTGGCTCTGCAAGTATTACCAGTTTCACTGCATTGATTCATTAACCATCCAGAGCTAAAAACCTATGGCTTGTCCAGCACTGCAGTACTTTAGATGTGAGGGTTAGACAGGGATATGAAGGGAAATTTAAGTGTAACTTCTTTGAGAAGCTTACATTCTGATTGGACAGAAATAATGAACAAAAAAAAAGCAACAAAATAATATATAGTCACATTAAATTAAATTCAACAATTAGAGTCTAAGTCACTTAATGATGGGGATACGGTCTGTGAAACATGTTAGATTATTTTGTTATTGTGAAAACATCATAGAATGTACTTAGATAAAACCTGGATGGTATAGCCTACTACACACCTAGGCCTTAAGTTGTGGCCTGAGACCATCACTGTATGTGTGATCTGCTGTTGGTTGAAACATCCTCTTACGGCACAGGACTGTATTTATTGTCAGTCTGTACATTACAGTATGCACAGTATGGTGCAGGTTTCATAGACTCTGGAATTGGAAGGGACTAGAAAGATCATTTAGTGTAACCCTTTCATCGTACAGATAAGAAAACTAAGGCTCAGAGATGTGAAATGAGTGCTACAGGAGTTCGTGGAAGGTATTGGGTGATAGCATTAATTTATTCCACAAGTGTACTTGTTCTCTATTTTTCCCCGTGTTTAGAATTCAAAATGCCATCATGTATAGTTTTAAAATGGCCTTTGCTCAAATGCAATAATAGCTGTCTATTTTATCAGAAAGTTTAATATATCTAAGACTTGTCCATACATTTCTTTATTTTTAATTAAGCTGGACAGTTTCCCACTCTGACTCCAATATAGAAAATACTGTTTTGGGACCAGTTGATAGTATGGTAGTAAAGGGGGCTCGATCCCACATGGCCAACTGTGTGGTTCTAGTCCTGGACTGGGCTGCTTGAAAAACACACTAGGTGTGTGTATGTGTGTCCAAAATCCTGAAGGAAAAAGTGGAGGAGGGATTGCTGTGTGACTATTCCCCATGGGGCATACTTTCTCACTCTCTTTCGCCATTTGTCTGGTCTGTCTCCAGTGAGTGCACAGGCCCTCTAGCAAATTATTAAAAACAAACAAACAAACAAAAACCCGCTAAAGAAGATACTGTTTTCTGCACCGTGTTTTGAATTGAGATTACTAAAGGCACCTTCGTTGTAGAAAAAAAAAATAAATATGACATTAAAAAAATGATGTTTTGGCATGGAAACCAAGTGAATAAAGTATCAGTGCATTACATGATATACATATTTTAACTTTTAAAAAAAGGACAAGAAAAGCTCATCTACTTCAGATGACTAGAAATACACATTCCTGGAAGGATGGCTTTATTGTTATAAATGCGTATTTACCCTACAACTTAAATGCACATTTCCCTGAGTGTTTAAATGTAATTTGGGAAAGATTTGAGTGACTTTTCTAAAATCTTATCTGTTTGCTACATAATCTCATTCCCTTTGCCAGGTCGAGTGTGTGTAGATTAGGGAACATGACTCAGGTGGAGGTAGGTAGGCAAAATATGCCAAAGGAAAACTTTCCTTTTGTGCCTGAATAACCTTAGACTGCTTTATTTTGCTTTGTGGCAGAGGAGGATGGGGGACAGTAAATCAAATGGAGAAGAAAGAGAACTGCCAGAGTGTGTTAGGTGATAGGACCTGGTTTTCAGTTTAGTGTGAAATAATGCAACCTTTTTGAAATCACCTAGCTGGCTTCTCTCTCTCTTATAATACTGTATATTTAGAGGATATTATGTGCTATCTGATGGTTGTTTGCTCCTTTAGTAGGATCAAAAATCTAACACACGTGATCACATTTTTAAGACAGAGGCTTAACAATAGGTAATTCACACACATACACACACACTGTAACAGGAAAACACTTTACATGAAAACTTGCACTGTGGTCATCAGGCAGGATTTCATTGTCTTTCTCTTTAGATTAGGAAAGAATTTGCTCACTTTAACCCTCACAGTCATTCTTGTTTGCCACTTTTTTTAGTCCATAAGATAAAGCAGTAGAAACATGGCAGTTTTGTAGAGTGAAGCAGTGCAAAGTAGGATTACTTGGGGAAGGGAGTTGAGTACACGGTCACGCACCTCTGATGCCCAAGAATTGCAGACAAGAGTAAACAGATGTGGAAATATAAGGCCAGTGCTAAAAAAAAAAAAAAAAGAAAAAAGAAAAAAAAAACTGTGGTTAGCTTTAACAGAATCAAAGCACTTTAGAAAGAAATAGAGCCAATGTATAATTTCTAATCAATCACCATCACTGCTAATGACTTGTTATTTTAAACTCCAGTTTCTAGGAAGTTACATGCTATTCCTGTGCTTCTCAAACTTTAATGTGCAGACCAATCATCTGGAAATCTGGTTAAAATGCAGATTCTGATTCAGAAGATTCTAAGAGAGACCTGAAATTGTGCATTTTTAACAAGCTCCCTAACATGCAGATGCTGACTGTCTCTCAGACCACTTTAGCAGAATGGGGCTAATTCATAGTCTAGTCAACAAGCATGACAAAGGTGAAGTAAGCCAAGGAGAACAGACTTTTTTTTTAAAATAAAAAAAAAAACCAACAACATTCAATTAAACATTTTTGCAAAGGTTGAAATAAAAAAATCAAATAGGTATATAATTATTTGTATTTGGTTATTGAAATTGATTTTAATCTTTGGTGTAATTACATTGGCTGAAGGTATAGTTCAGAATAAAAATGAGTTGTTTGCTCATTTCGCAGTCAAATCTGTTTCACAGTTACCATATAGATGCATTTATATCATTTCGAAAATGAAAACCATTAACCATACACTGTCCATAGCTTAACAACGTTTTAATTTTTTTCCCAAAGAGATCCAAAACCTCTGAGCAGTTTTAGCATGGTTATAGCTCTTTGAAGACATATTATTGAAAATAAACATATCAGTTAATCGTCCAGTTTTCAAATAAAACAGCTAATTTTCTCTTTTATAAAGAAATATTTGATTTAACTTTTATTTATTCATTTATTTATTTCAGTTTGACCAGAGAGGGATAGAGTGAGTGAGAGAGAAGAGAGAGAAAGTGAGAAAGCAAGCCACCAGGTCCAGGACTCGAACCAAGGTCAACTATGTGGGAGTCCAGCATCCTTAACCACTACACTACCTGCCAGCCCCCAAACAGCTCATTTTCATTTACCCATTTTGAAGATCTTTTTATTTACTGATTAGTGTCTGACATTTTGCTGAGCAACAACAATGAAAGAGACTTGGTAGAGGTTGTTTTGTATTTGCAACCACCCTCCCCACAAAAGTACTCTCAAAGGAGGAACTAATGGTAAATTAGATACATCTAGAGTTTTATCTTGGTATGCAGTAGTCCCTTAAGCTAAATGAATTTTTCATTTACATAGTTTAGGAAAACTGCCATAGTTCTATTTCTTCATCTGCAGCTCATCTAGGTATAGAACCAGTGTCAAAAGAAACAAACATCATTGAAAACAGCTCATTGAAATAAGTCAACTGTAAATGTTTAACTGTGTTTGTTAAGCACAATGTAGTTCTGGCAGGGTTAGGGAAACAACTGAAAAAGTTGTCAGTTCAAAGCTGGGAATCATTCTTAATTGTGGCATTGAGATTTGGAAGTCATCACCTTCCCAATGAAATAGTATTAGCCTTTTCTAAGCTCTGATACTTTACTAGCAACAGCAGAGCTTGTTTGGTGGCAACTTGAGGATCCCAGTGAACTAAAGGGCCAATTGGATTAAATTTTTTTTTTTTGTAAGTGCTAAATGAACTTGGATGTCTGCCAAAATTGCCTTGGATTTGATTACTCTTAACATTATTTAATAATATTAAGTGTAGACTGTTTCCATGTGCCTGAGGAATCATGTATAGTAGTCAAAATAGACATATCTTTTACCTTTAATTTTTGAGGAGTGAATTCCAAAATACACACACACACACACATACACACAAATACAAATATAAGAAACAAAACAGATGAAAAGTAACAAAACATCTTCACACTCTATTTTCAAAGATGAAAGAAAAAACTCACTCTATTGAAAATAGAAATACCAATTCTATGAACACATGCTGTTCATGTTTTAAGACAGGGTGAGAAACAACTGAGTTAATTTACAATGGCATCAAAATAAAAAAATCATACAAAATCAAATATAATGAAAAAATCAGACTATCTGAGAATCATAACTGGAAAAAAATACAAGAGTTTTTTTTGATGCATTTAGCAAACATTAGAAATGTTAAAAATATTAAACCAAATGGTGTCATTCAGTTACTCTAATCCGATGGCATAACTTTAAGTCAGTTATTTACTGTCTCTGCTTCAGAGGCAATGTGAATACATCTTGGTAGAATGAGATTTAAAAAAATAGATTAAAATATTGTATAACTGGACAATATTTTAATCATAAATCTCATAATCATTGTGTAGATTTTAAAAAGGTGGTAATGAATTTTAGCAAAATTAGCCAGAAGATAGTACCATGTAATGTATACTAAATGTCACAGTACTCGCAATTGCTAATAATATGATAAGATTGCAAGAATATTAATAATAGCACCACTTAAGAATTGGGTTGATTGTATTCACTAGGAAAAGAATTGCATTTCTAAGTTAAGATTAGGTTCCAGGATAAGGATGGACAACTGAAGTAAGCATCATTATTCAAACAGACAATATTTTGTGAATATAATATTTTACTATTTCCTTTAAAATATCATTACACTTTATACCTTCTTTATACACCATGCCAATGACAACAACTATTAATAGATTGCCCAAGAAAATTCTTTGGTGGTAACTGATACAACTGGGTTTTCCAAACCGGTACACGCATACACCCACATGTGTGCATGCACACATAAACACAAATAGAAAGTAGATTTATCATGAAAGTTTCCATTACTTAATATTTTTAAGTCTTTAATTTCTCAGAGTCGCCACTTTTTCATCAAATCTAAAGAAAGCACCTAAAATAGAACCTCTCGGTAACTATGAGAGGATATACTGTGGATTTAACTATGTAAATGACTACATTATCTTAAAATTGTTGTCATTGTATTTAAATATTGCAGATTTTATTTCATTCAAATCTCACAACAGTTCTGTGAAACAGGTATTGCAAATATTACACCTTTTGGCATAGGTAGACACAGGCAAACTATTTTTTTATTTTAAGATTATTTCTGAGTGAGAGAGAGGGAGAGACAGTGCATGTGTACACGAGAGAGAGAGAGAGAGAGAGAGAGAGAGAGAGAGAGAGAATATGACAGGTGGTCAGGGCAAGGTCTGCAATCCCCTTCTTCTGGCCCTTCAGCTGGTAAGGATCTTGGGTGCACTCACACTCAGAGTTTTAGGTTGACTTAGGATCCAAACCCACAGTTGGCTGTGCGGCTTCCAGCACTGGTGATCAGCATCCTACACCACTGATGCTGGACCTCTTTTTTTCCCCCTCAAAGTCATTTTTTTTTGAGACATTTTTGCTATAGGATGTGTGCGCTTGCCAAAAAGACAAAGACAGAGAGACAGAAAGTGAGAAATCACCCCCCCGCCCCAGAGGGGATGGCCACACTGCAATCCCTCTGCTCCATTCTCCTCTCGGGATCTTGAACATGCATGCACACGCACCCAGCATGAGTTTAAGCCACCTGGTCTGGGACTCGAACCGCAGCCCACTACATGGGAGTCCAGCAACATAGCTGGACTCAAAGTCATGTACTTTTAAGAATCAGAGACAGCACTAGATCCGTGTGGTTATGAGCTCTACAATATTCATTCCATGAGCCAATATGAACACCTTTTTTTTTAATGCCCAAATGTGATTAAGTGTATAAATTAAAGAAACAATTACCAATGTATTATGTTACTCTTTTAGGAGTTTTGAATTTTTATTATAGAAAGTTTTAGTGAGCATTCATTGAAACTTATTAGGCACAATTACAGTAACATCCCTGGTCTTGTGATTTAAAACGTGATAATATAATATGCAATGATACAATAGTCACACTGAAATAGGAAATGAGGGTGTGATCAAATTGAACATGAGGTTGGATATAAAACTAGGATTTGGTTCAAATTTAAAATAGATCCATAAACTACTACAGTCAAGCTGCTAAGATCTTTCTTCTCTGTGAAGATAAAAAGTATTTGAGAGACTAAGTCTAGAGCAAGAGTTTTTGGGGAGAAAAAAGGAAAATCTATTACTGCTTGGCTGAGATATAGACTATTAAACAATAAACTAAGGTGTATTGCTCTAAGTCCTGGCAATGCTTGCAACTGCTAGCTTTGGGGGAGTTTCAGATTTCTCATGATATTTGAATTACATTCGAGCATTTCTTTAAGGTAGATTTTTGTAATAGTAGTTAACCAGTTGAGGTGAATGGTTTTACCCACTGGGAGATCACACTCAGTTTTCCCTTGGAAGAACTAGATTATTAGAAGGTATTACAAAAATATCTTTGTTGTCAGAGAAACTAAACCCTGTTTAGTTTCTTTAATGAATCTCATGAGATAATTAGTAGACTAAAAAGTATAAATGATGACACATATTCTGCCAAAGTGCTACTGGATATATAAGACGAACACTATAAATACTATCCCTATTGTAAAGTTTCCTTAAAACTGTGCTTCTGCATAAAATTACTGTTTCTGAATTTGTTCAAGTCCAAGACTTTAGATATAATTATTTAGCACTTCAAATAACCCTACGAGTTAGGTGATATGGACATTTTTATCCTCTTCTCCTTTTCTTTTTTTCTAAATTAAGAATCAGGCTAGTCCTGATTAGCTAAATGGCTTGCCTAGGGTTGCCAAATTACTTAGGAGTAACCTTAAGATTTCATGAGCTTTTCACCATGTTATATAGATTGCGTTACTGGTTGTTGATGACTGATCCGGGGAATTATATAGTGATTTGAAATTTTTATTGGATGCAGGAAGACAAAGGAGACACTTCTTAGACATAGAGTCTAGGCTAGGGTTAGCATTGCACTACAGAATTAAAAAAAAAAAAAGCAAATTATGATGAGATACTGGGTTTGACTGAGTTAACAATATGCTGAAGTAACTCATAACTAGAAATATTTTGATGAAAATATATTTCATTTCTTTACTGTTAGGGTTTTATTTCTGTTCTCATCATTAGGGGCTCCTAATGGAGACTGTAGGGATTATTTCAGAGAAATGCATGTTCCTAGGCATCGTGTAGTTACCTGAAATCTCTGGTTTATTTATCTTTGTGCATAACTTATACTTTTTCTTATGGAACAGAAATAGTGTTTAAGTGTGATCTATGATCAGTTATACCTCTCAAGGTGTGCTGTTTTTCAGAAGATTCCGTTCCACTTGAAGTGACTTGCCCAAGGTCACACAAGCTACTTAGTGACAGTCTGGAAGAGAATTTTCCACAGACAGTGTGCTTTTTCATTGTAATCATACTGTTGCATTTTAAAAATAATAATAATAAAAGAACTTGTGTTATATTTTTGAAAATTAAACATGTAATGATCATAGAAACTGGAATGTTCTAAAATGTTACAACTAATTTTGGTTTCCTATTTGAATATTAAATATCAAACAAAAGTGTATTGAGTTGCAAAGTGGTGACTCTTTTTGAGCAAATTAAAGACTTAAAAATACTAACTTATTAACTAATTATCTGGATAAACCTACATTTTATAAGGCAACATTACATATCTTATCACATTTACCATCTTGAATGTTATTAGATACATCTCCTACCTGTGGTTTACACTGCAATTTAAACCCTAATTAAATTTCTCTGTAATATTTTGCATTGTTACAATATAGATCGATCTGGAATCCAAGAACTTTGTTTTGAAGCAATACTATAAATACAGTTATATAGTCATTTTAATTTTAATAGCATATTCCTGTGACTTAAGAGCCCCAAATATATTAATGTAAAGTTTTAATGTTCTATAAACATTACTAATCATCCAATTTATGACTTATGTTTTGCTGATTTCCAGAAAATTAAGTATTTTCCCTGTTTATTTTAAAGGTGTTTGCTCTCCTGCTAAAAATGTCTAACACATTAGGCTTTTAATAGATTAATGGAATGAAGTTGCTAACTTTTGCTCAGCAAACACACTTTCAAAGGTCATGCTGTTTTCAAAATATAAATTAACAACTTTTGCTTAAAAGCAAGAAAATAATCTAAAAGCCAGCAATCTCAGTTATATTTTGCCCTATGAAAGTTTATTTTAAAGAGCTGAAATTATATCTTTGTTTTCCCACAAAATTTAAAGGGTTTTTATTGTGAACGGACAGTATTTTGTCTGACATAGTTATTAGTCTACATTTTTTTCTTTCTTTTCTACCAGAGCTACATGTTCTTTCTGTATACTATAAATTTTTAGAGTAAATTTGATTAAGAAATAATTTGCATGTCTTTAACTTAATTAAATTTCCAGAGTAAATTTCTAGGTATAGCATTTTTTTTTTTTTTTAAATAGCAGGACTGTTTTGGAACTACTGTATAGGTAAAATTTTAAATTTTAGCAAAGTGGTGAAAAAAATCAACAAGGAAGAATTTCTTTTCAGAACCTACAGAAGACAAGCAGGTAAAGTTGGAAACTGTTTTAAATAACTAAAAGTGGAGAAAAATTATCAATAGTATTTTCTTAGCATTCCTTTTAAAAATAGTTTTTACTTGGTAATCTGCCTCTTAAAACTAAAAAGTTCACAGTAACTGAAAAATCCAGGGTTAATTATTGAACTGATCATTATGGTAAAATATCATGTCACATTTACCAAAAACAACTACTTCTTGCACACTGGATTACTGTTAATTTACGTATATTTTAGTTGGTCCAAATTAATCAAAAGTTACTTCTGTTTTTTACTTATCTGTATCTTAGATGTCTACATCTTTGCCCCTGTGAGGTAGAGGTGTTCTAATTATCTCCATGTTATAAATATGGAAATTGAGACTTGCCTAAAGGTACAGGGATAGTAAATGACCATGTCAGGAATAAAATTCATATCCTTTTTCCTTTAAAGCCCAGGTTTTTAACCAGAATAAGAAAATAATTTATTTCTTGGCTACATTTTTGAAACATCATTCAACTATGTTAATAACGATTATGCACATGGACATTTTATATTTATTTCTTTTTAGAGAAATGTTTCATATTATATCCATTTATCAGCTATATTAACCATATTAAGGCTGTAGAACACCATGACTTGGGGAAAAAAAAACTGTATTGGTTATAATGAATATTAAGGTTTTTCCCCTCCTTCTGGACATCTTAATTGTAGTAGAATTATTGTGTCTATAAAATCACCTGTCGTTAACAATTCAATTATAGCTTGGAAATGTGGACATATACACTTCAAGGGTCTAATTTAAAACATAGACTTTCTTCTTTGATAAGTCTATTCCTGTTGCAGATTATATAATCAGTTTAAGCAAATTAAAATTATATAAGTCTTGTGATCCTCATCAAAGATTATTATATTTTTATTTCATTTGTATTAGAAAATTGACAGATTTGATCTAGAAGCATATAGCAGTTTTGATTTTTATTGAATTTGCTGAGACAATCTCAAGTTAAAATAATAGCTTCCAATTCTAGCCTCTGCCCAGAAATATTGATATATAATACTGGGATAAATCCTGGAGGGATAAAATGTCTCATAATATTAAATAAGCAACTAACATTCTCTTGAACCACAAAGAGATAATTGAGTTTATTTACAGTCCATCTGCATAGTGCCACATCTAGTTGAATCAATCAATTATTTTAACTTATTTTCTTCCAAATTAACTGCTAGTTTTATTTTTATGTGGACATTAGCCTTATTGTCCAAATAACTCAGTTTATGTTTGTACTTAAGATAAGTGAAACACAGCAATTCTTTATTCTTTAATTATATCCTCAGAGCTAATTAGCCAGGATGGAAAATTGTGAGTCAAGGATATTGATCAAAGATCAATCAAAACTTAAAACATCTTCTCTTAGATTTATTATCTTAATAATCAGCATTTTTATCATGCAACAGTGATGCAAATGCAGTGCATATATAAAACATAGATGAACACAGATGCCTCTGCTTGGTAAGTATAAACAAAGAAATGTAGCATATAGACTTTTGCCCAAATAGATTGTCTTTTTTCTTATTTTGATTTATTGGATTTAATTGTTATTATTGTTTTAGATTTTTTTTTTTTTGTCATAGGGCATGTGTGCTTGCTGGAGAGAGACAGAGGGACAAAAAGAGAGAGGGAGAGTGAAAAATCGCCTTCTAGGGAAGATAGCTACATCACAGTCCCTTCTCCTCCATTATCCTTTTGGGATTTTGGGAATGCACACACATACACCAGGCGTATTTTTCAGGCTGCTGGGTCTGAGACTTGAACCTATGGAGTCAGCCATGTGGGATACAGTGCCTTAACCACCACACTACCTTCTGGCCCCATTTTAATATTTAAAATCTTAAACAGAATCAGTGGAATCACTTTTCTAAAATATATATCTAATGGCCTTTAAATTAAATCTACACATATAGGGGTCAGAAGATATCATAGTGGTTAAATCGCTGGACTCCCCCATGGCCTACCAAGGTTCAAGTTCCAGGCACATGTGACTGGGTGCCAAGATCCTGGGAGGAGAATGGAGGAGAAGGAATTGCGGAGTGGCCATCCCTCTGGGGGGTGGGGGGAGTGATTTCTCACTTTTCCTCTCACTGTCTCTGTCTCTGTTTCTCTCTAGCAAGCACAGGTGCTCTAAGGCCAAAATCTTTTTTTAAAAATTCTACACAGAAATTTGTCTTAAATGATACTTGAAAACTATTTCTTTTGCTAATAGTCTGTGCCACTTTGTTACTTGAGAATACTAGTTTCATAGAAAATATCCTCTCTTTGTAAAACTTTGTCTTCTCCTTGTTAGGATATATATTCTCCAGATAGCAGTAATATTGTAAGAACTCAGTTATTGGAATGTATTTTACTCAGACATGTATTATCTTTTCTTTAATATATACAATGTACATAATATCAGAAATTGTATAATAAACCATAAAATGTCGATATTTGAAACAGATTTGTAAAAATAACTATTTAGGCCCAATTTATTATATTTTCCTTATCATGTACTGCCAATTAATACTTAATCAAACCCTACCCTTCTCCAGAGAATTTGATTAGCCTATTTTTTACTTAATCCATATTTTATATTTGCCTGATTTATCTTTTGGAAAAAAATCTTACATCCCTGAGTACTTAAAATTAAAAGTTTAGAAGAATATTCCACAAAGTTGAATAGTTTTCAACTAAATTCATGGCCTACTAAACACAAATCATTGCATTTCCTAACATTAAAAGAAGTATATCGGGGTTAGCAGGTGGCATGGTGGTTAAGGACTGGAATGTCACATGGGACCATGGTTCCAGATCTGAACCTGATAACTTACAAAGCACACCATGTGTCTTGCCTTCCTAAGATCCCAGGAGAATGAAGGAGAAGGGATTCTAGCATGGCCATCCCCCCCTGGAGGGTGATTTCTTACTTTCCCTTTCACGATCTCTCCAGTGAGTGCATGTGCCCTATAGCAAAAGTCTTAAAAAAATATGTCTACAACTAAAATTTTTGTTATCTTTAGTTAATAATAAATCACAAATGGGTAGTTCTGTTACGTAAAAGACCCCATTTCTATTGAGGCACTGTGCTAATGTGCACAAGAGTGTGAAATGGTTACCAAGAGACTGCTATGAGGAGTCAAACACATTGCTTTTTATAACGTTATAAATGATATAAATGAGCCTGATAAGATTGTTTAAAGATTCACAAGAAAAAGTAGATTTCTGGTCTTTCACTTGATGTACTATGAATTTCTGCATAACTACTCAAACAGTTTCTTAGTTAGAAAATAAAAATAATAATGGCCATTCAAATTTTTTTTTTTCTGGGAGACCATACAAATAAATGATAAAACATGAAAAAAAACCCTGTATTAATAAGAAGAACAATACTGAAAGATGAGAGACTTTAAATGTTGGGATCAGTAGATCGTGTAATGGTTATGTAAAGGATTCCCACGTAGTCAACTGTGGTTTGAGTCCTGGACCCTGTAACTTAAACTCATGTTGGCCTCGTGCTTGTGCATGCCCAAGATCCCAAAAGGAGAATGGGGAAGGGATTGTGGCATGGCCATCCCCCCGGGGGAGGATTTCTCACTTTTTGTCTCTCTGTCTCTGTCTCTATGGCTAGCACACGCGCTCTATAGCAAACATCTCTCTAAAAATAAATAAATGTACATTAATATTCATAAATTATTACAAATATTGAACATTGATATATGTTCATAAGTTTTTTAAATTAGATGTTACATATAATTTGTAAAGCCAGAGGAAGTGGTATATAACTAAGATGTATATTTTTCTAAACATTTTTGCAAATGCATCTGTAAAGTCATAATGTATGTGTATTATTCATATATTAGACATTAGTATTTATGGAGAGGCATATGTGGATACATATGCTCATATTTTTTTCCTAAGACAAATGGCAATATAATGATTAGACACATGTTCCTAAATGAAAATTTGAAATTATAATACATATTAATCAAGGGAAAACAAACTAGATCTTTTAAGGTTTTTTTTTTTTTTTTTTAATTGTTGTTCTGTATTCTTTAGTTTTTTGTCATAGGGTACATGCACTTGCTAGAAACAGATAGAGACAGAGAAAGGAAAATGTGATAAATCTCCCCTCAGAGGGGATGGCCACACCACAATCCCTTCTCATCCATTCTCCTCTTGATATTTTAGGCTTGCATGCACATGCACCTGGCGTAACTTTTAAGCTGCCAGATCTGGAACTTGAACTGTGGTGACACATATAGGAAGCCAGTTCTTTAACTACCACACTACCAGCTGGCCCCTTAAGTTTTCATCTACATAACTAATCCAAATATCTTTACTGCCATTACACTTGTAGCATTTTGACCCCTAAGTAATAAGCCCCACCACATTCCATGTAAGAGGAATTACAAGGCCAGAAAGAGTTGCCAGGTTTACTTAGTAGGGGGATTGACCCAACAGTACTTTAGGATTTTTGCACAACTCTTTTCATACTCTCACATTTTCCTCTCTGTTCTTTCTTCCTTTTACTATATGTTTCCCTTCTTCCATTGAATTTTTACCACTCTTTCCTCATAAGGTGAGTTGTTGAAAGACTAAACATTTTACTGCATGCTATTTTGTTTTCAATATCTGTTTTACACATGTGCATCTATGCCAGAAAAGA
Organism: Tupaia tana; assembly: GCA_026018925.1. Taxonomy (NCBI): domain Eukaryota; kingdom Metazoa; phylum Chordata; class Mammalia; order Scandentia; family Tupaiidae; genus Tupaia; species Tupaia tana. The sequence goes on along the minus strand of JAKSZU010000009.1, from coordinate 62,875,160 downwards.
ATAAGTTTGAAAATCGCCCTTGTAAGCATGTTTTTGTTTTTGTTTACTTTTTTTTAGAGAGAGATTTTTGCTATAGGGTGCCTGTGCTCACTGGAGAGACAGAAAGCAAGAAATCACCTCCTTGGGGGGAAGCCACATCACAATCTCTTCTCCTCCATTCTCCTCTTGGGATTTTGGGCACGCATGCACACACACCCCATGTAAGTTTTAAGCTGCCTGGTACAGGACTCAAACTGCAGTTAACTATGTGGGAGTCCAGCGATGTAACCATTACGCCATCTGCTGGTCCCTTGTTAGCATACTTTATATATCTTTTTTCCTAAAAGTAAAACCATAACATTCAATTAAGAATATGTGCTTGTCTCATATTTTGAATTTGGCCCCTTGCTTGCTCTCAGTTGTCTTGGTGATGCTCAATGAAGAATAAGGCTTTGAAATATATCTAAATGCTCCCTGATAAAGTGAACACAAACACATACATTTTGAGTAATCAGGAAAGTCACGATGTATTTTTGCATATAAAAATATTTTTAAAAGTCATGACTTTCCCAATGACCTATTCATTTTTTTTTTTTTTTGGAGAGGTTTTTGCTATAGGGCACGTGTGCTCGCCAGAAAGACAGAGAGAGACAGAGAGACAGAAAGTGGGAAATCACCCCCCAGGGGGGATGGCCACAACGCAATCCTTTCTCCTCCATTCTCCTCTCGGGATCTTGGGAATGCACGCACATGCGTCCGGCGTGAGTTTAAGCCACGGGGTCTGGGACTCGAACCACGGCCGACTACATGGGAGTTCAGCGACATAGCCATTACGCTAACTGTTGGTCCCAATTTTTGAGGTATATTTCTTGCATTTTGATAAGAGATAGTTGGTTTAGCTGTAATTAAAATGATTTTCTATGCATAACTTACTGTTTTTGTGCCCATTTTTTTTAACCTAGCATGAATCAGCAATGGCTTTCTTTTGAAAACTAAAACTTTTTCTGCTGGCATCACTGACTTGAAAAAAGGCAAAAACTAATCCTATCATTAGTATCATCAGTCAGTCATTCCATATAAGGCACATAATGGCTTACATTTAATTTCAGGAGTATTTAGATTAAATTAAAAAGTTAAAATTTTTTTAAATTAAAAATACAAATGAATTTTTTATAAGTTTATTATCCCATCTAGACTTTAAATAAAATAATTTTAGTAAGTAGGGCTGTTACTTATTCAACACAGAAGAATTTAAAAGAAATAGAACATGTAAGGTCTTAGATCTATTTATTTTTTATCTGTTAGTCAATAGGAAAGACTCTCTTTAGTCAGAATGAGGACTTCTTCATTTTTAATTAACTAAAAAAGGTAGGATGAGCTGCATATTGTAGATGAATAATAGAAATTTCTTCAACATAAATTGATTGAAAAGCATTTGCATAGAAATGGTAGATTTACCCTTGATTATATTCAAGGAGAAGGAAATAGGCAAGCATGATTTTCCAGAATAAAATAAACTGTCCTTTCAGTAATGAAAGTCATATTTTACTTTCAGTGGTGTAACATAAATACCTTAAAACTTTATCTGCAAACTAAACTCATACAGATAAATTACATAATTTCAAAAGAGAAAAATATAGACATTAAATAAAGCTAAAATTATGCATAATATTAATGTAATATATAACATAAATATAAATAATTTATTTTGCAAAATAAGACTTTTCATTGTGTAAATGGATTCATCATCAACTTTAAATATCAAGCTCCCAGAGTGTATTAAAAATGGCATTTGTTATCTGTCCTCCAGGTGTTACATATGACTAACAGTCACATTAAGATGGTAATATCAGTGAAATATGTTTAGAAGAAGCAAAATATTTGGAGGCTGAAATATGTTAAAGAACATTTTCAAATGAAACGATAAAATCCTGATACGTTTGAAAACATACTGATGAATTAACAATGTGCTTTTTTTCTTTCTTTTTTTTTTTTTTTAAAGTTTTTACTATAGGGTCCATGTGCACACTGGAGAGACAGTGAGAGGGAAAGTGAGAAATCATCTCCCACGGGGGATGACCACGTAGCAATCCCTTCTTCCCCATTCTCCTCCTGGAATTTTAGGCACATACGTATATATGCCTGGTATGATTTTCAAGCCGCCAGGTCAGGAACTTGAACCATGATCAACTCTGTGGGAGTCTAGTACCTTAATCACTTTAATGACTCCCTGCTGGCCCAACGATGTGCTTTGTTTTTGAAGAATTGGTCACTAGAGAAAAATGCAGAGAAGTCAAAAATCTGTGTAAAAATGGAATTAAGGTGTGAGTTTATTTTGGTGCAGAAATTCCTTGAAATAGTTGCATAGTTTTTTGTAAAACACATTTTCTCTGAACTTTGTGAAGTTCCCTTATACTTAACTGAGAAAGTTCAGGAAACTGATATTCCTCCAAGTAAGGCAGATACTCTTTCTGTCCTTTGTAGCATTCCACATGATTAAGAAACAATGCCGAGAATCATACACATGCAACTGTTATCCCTGCATGCATATATTACAAAAGATGGAGTGATGTGTTTATCCAAGTTATTGGCAGTCTGTTCCATCGTACTAGCAATATTCCAAGTTGAATATAGGCAATTTTCTTTATGTAGACACCAAGGACGGATTCTATCCCAACTTCTCTTTATATGGCCTTTGTTGTCTCTCCTTTTTTAAAAAAATAATTTTAATTATTTAATTAATTAAGTTTGACCAGAAAGAGAGAGGGAAAGTGAGAAAGCAAGCCTCCAAGTCTAGGGCTGGAACCACGGTTGGCCACGTGGGAGTTCAGTGCCTTAACCACCATGCCACCTGCTGGCCCCTACTGTCCCTTCTTTTCAGTTACCTATGTTAATACAATATACAGCATATAGTTTATATCAGTTATGTTGACTGAAACACATCTTTTTGATTCCCTTTTACTTCCTGCCTCTAACTGCCACACCTCTCTCTTATCTGCTGTGCCATTAACAACTCTCAAGTAATTTCTCTTTACTTACTGAAGCATCCTCCCCTTCACCCTACATCAAAATTACACTATTAAGAAGGCCCTCATTGGGACAGCAGGTGGCATAGTAGTTAAGGCTCTGGACTCTCATGTGGCTAAAGGCAGTTTGAGTCCTGTACCCAGCAGCTTGAAACTCATGTCAGGCATATGTGCCCAAAATCCCAAGAGGGGAATGGAAGAGAAGGAATTGTGGCATGGCCATCACCCTTGGGAGTGTGATTTCTCTCTTTCTGTCTGTCTTTCCAATGAGTACACACACCCTATAGCAAAAATCTGTTTTTTTTTAAAGCTTTCACATGTTGATAACTTCCACATATTTATTAATGTCCATCTACTATGTGAAATAAGTTCAGTTTTCATATTCCCTAGATACTTGAAATAACTCTTTCTTATTGATATAATGATTTCTATAAAAAATTGCATAGCAGTAGAAAATCTAATTATCTATGTAGAAGCAGTAGAAAATATAATTACCTATGCAGAATATATGCAGTTGGACCATACGAAATGGCTATGTTTCAGGTCAAAATTGGCTATCAGAAATTTTATATGGTTCAACCTAATAATCAAAAGTCATAGTCCAGAAGATTTACTGAAAGGGAGAATAATCATACTTTTACTGTTAATAACTTCCAAATTATGGTAAACTATTAGTGGAGATATTTCCTGAATGCCTCCTCACATGTGCTGATTTGTCAAGACCATTATATAAGGCTTAAGTGAAAATTAGTGTTGGAGAAGTCTTTATGAATAATCCATATTTCTAGAGAAAGCAAGATTTGTAAAGTTGGGATTTCTGATCTAATTTTAACATGAGTTTCCGAAAATTGAAACATAGTTCCATTAAATGTCCTTAGTGCAAATTACCCAATTATGCAAGATCAATTTCAATGAGATGTATCATCAAGTAAATCTATTTTCCAATTCAATTACTTATTGAATAAGTAGACATTTTTTCTAATAAAAGATAGACATTTTGATCAAAAGATAGTATTTAGTTCTTTCTACAGCAGATTTATTGTTTGTAACTTAATACAGATTTATAGAAACATGAGGAATGAGACCTTCATGTAATTGTTTATCCCATTATCAGAAAATTTAGAACATTTGATTCCTGAGAAAAAGTTAAATTAACAAAACCATTTTCCATCAAGTGTTTTATCCATTTTATTTTCCCTAAAGTTGAATTTTCAGACAGAGCAGCTTTTCACTGAGTGATGCCCTTGCTAATTTCCACCTAAATTCTGATTCTAAAACATTGCTACATTTTGTTTGTTTTAGTGTTAGTTGCACACAGAAACATATCTTGGTTTGTATAGTCTGTATAGTAGCTAAGAGCTTAAGCTTTGGAGCTAGATAAGTCTACTTTCAAATTCTAGCTTCATACCTCAATAACTTTGTAACCTCGAGCAACTTACTCAGATTCTTAGAGCCTCAATTTCCTCATATATAAATGCAAGTGACAATAACAGCACATATGCCATAAGACTGCTGTATTAAATGCATGAAACACAGTCATTGGCATTTATTGAGAACTCAATAAATAATAGTAGCTACTATTATTTTAAAAATGGATTACCTACTTTGAAAATTGTATTAAGATGAAATAAGATGAATCCACCTGTTTGATGTATCAAGAATTTTATCTGCATATAATTTGCAGAAACTTGAATCCTTTATTTATTTATTTATTTATTTAGGAGAGGTTTTTACTATAGGGCATGTGCACTTGCCAGAAAGAGAGACAGAGAGACAAAAAGCGAGAAATCACCCCCCAGGAGGGATGGCCACGCCAAAATCCCTTCTCCTCCATTCTCCTCTCAGGATCTTGGGCATGCACGTACATGCGCCCAGCATGAGTTTAAGCTACCCGGTCTAGGACTCAAACCGCAGTCAACTATATGGGAGTCCAGCGACGTAGCCATTCTGCCATCTGCTGGCCCCAATTTATTTTTCATTTTAATAGGATTAGGACTTGAAGGAATTCGCCAGTGTGTAAATAATCTTGCCAGCAGGAGTTGAAATACCCTGAATTTCCACCTATTTCAATCACATATCGATAGTATGATTACCTGTAAATGCAACTATTTACTAAATAGTAGAAATGTTACATTTCTTGAATTAGTGGCATTGTTGACAATGGGAGGTAGTAAGTACAAATAAAAATATGTTCTTTTTTTTTTCTTTTGGAGAGGTTTTCGCTATACGGCGCATGCGCTCGCCAGACAGACAGAGAGAGACAGAGAGACAGAAAGCGAGAAATCACCCCCCAGGGGGGATGGCCACGCCACAATCCCTTCTCCTCCATTCTCCTCTTGGGATCTTGGGCACGCACGCACGTGAGCCCGGCGTGAGTTTTAAGCCACCGGGTCCGGGACGCGAACCGCGGTCGGCTACGTGGGAGTCCAGCGACATAGCCATTACGCTAACTGCTGGTTCCCAAAATATGTTCTTTCTTGACAGTTTAAGCAAAGTTAGTATGATATGGTTCCTCTTTTTAGAGAAAGTAAGATTTGTAAAGTTGGGATTTCTGATCTAATTTTAACATGAGTTTCCAAAATGTAAGTCTTTTTAAACTCTTATCAAAATTAATCTTGATTCTAGGACCAGCAGTTGGTATAATGGCTATGTCACTGGACTCCCATGTAGTCGACCATGGTTTGAGTCCTAGACCCAGTGGCTTAAACTCACACCGGTGTGTGTCCATGCATGCCCAAGATCCCGAGAGGAGAATGGAGAAGAAGGAATTGCAGCGAGGCCATCCCCGCGGGGGGTGATTTCTTGCTTTCTGTCTCTCTGTCTCCCTCTGTCTTTCTGGTGAGCACACATGCCCTATAGCAACAACTTCTCCCAAAAAAAATAATATTGATTCTTTTAAAATACATTATCACAATTATTTTAAATGATATTTTATCATTAAAATATGCCATTTTAATTTGGCAGTTTTATGGTGATTCAGAGTATCATTTATTTCAAAGAATGTTACAAAACATGAAATGGCAATAGTATATTGGGTCATCAAGACGGTCATGATGCATTTTTGCATTAAAAAAAGACAGAAAAATTTGTCATCACTTTCCCAACAACCTAATATATCAAGTTATCCTGGTCATAAAATTACACAGTAAGGAAGTAAGACAAATGAATAAAAATAACTAATGTGTTGGATCAAAACTTTGATTTATTTTAAATTTATTGTCTAGATAGTTAGTCTTTAGTAATGTATTTATTGACTTATCTGAGAACATGCTTTTTTTTGTTGTTGGAGGGATTTTTGCTATAGGGTGCGTATGTTCACTGGAGAGACAAAGAGATAGAAAGTGAGAACTCATTCTGTAGGGAGGATGGTCATGCCACAATACCATCTCCTCCATTCTCCTCTTGGTATTTTGAGCACCACACACATGTGCCCAGCGTGAATTTTAAGCTGCTGAGTCCAGGACTTGAATCGTGGTCAACTATTGTGGGAGTCCAGCGACATAACCACTACGCCATCTGCTAGTCCCTATCTGAGGAAATTCTATTTTAAAATAACTGTATTTCATCATTCTCAAATGACTACTCAGTCAACAAGTATACGGTTTTGGATTTTCTTTTTTCTGAGCCAGAAACAATATTTTATTTCTAAACTGATCATTTTATCTGGTCAAAGAGAATGTAGCTTAAAGTGAAATTATTTATTTTTAAACTGGAAATTTAAAAACATTTAATTTTGAACCACCAGTTATATAAATAACCTCAGTATGCAAGGTTTAAAAAGATTCATATAATAATAACAGGCATAGTATAAAATGACATGATAAAAGACAATCAAAGACATATTACTTGATCCTATTTAGAAATTTTCCTGAGATAGTTTATTCAGTCTTACAAGTCCAAGAATAATGCTTTCCTTTCATTTTATAACATGATAAAATCAAGAAGTTTTACAAACTAGTAAAATGGTTAAGGAAAATACTCAGTTTCCATTTATGATAACTGAAGTGACAAAAAGACTGATAAAATTATTTACTGTTATTACTCCTAGAAGTTGCAGATATATTTCCCTTGTGATATATTAAAAAATGATGAATATACCAAACGTTATTCCAAGGAAAAATTTTTTTGTGAATATAAAGGATAATCAGATTTAAGTGTCTTTCTGCCACTGCTTCTATTTCTATTACCTTTGTTCATTTTAAAAATGCTTACTACAATATATCTAAATGTAGTAGTTATTTTGCAGAGTTTTAGTCCCCCAAGATATATATACATAGAAAATGAATTTTTTTTTTTTTTTGGAGATGTTTTCGCTATAGGGCGCGTGCGCTCGCCAGACAGACAGAGAGAGACATAGAGACAGAAAGCGATAAATCACCCCCGAGGGGATGGTCACGCCACAATCCCTTCTCCTCCATTCTCCTCTCGGGATCTTGGGCACGCACGCTCACATGCCCGGCGTGAGTTTTAAGCCACCGGGTCCGGGACACGAACCACGGTCGACTACGTGGGAGTCCAGCGACAGCCGTTACGCTAACTGCTGGTTCCAGAAAATGAATTTTTGAGACCCAGAATTCTGTTTCTCCACAAAATATTATATTCTCATTCATTATTCTGGCATTCTTAGAAATAGATGCTAGATCTAGATATTTTGATCTAGAAATTGATAGCTCATTGATTGAAAAAGAACTTTCAATATTCAAAGGCTCTAATATTAGGTTTAAAATATATGTTCATGGGACCGGCAGGTGGCATGGTAGTTAAGGGCACTGACTCCCACATGGCTGATGGCTGACTGTGGTTCGACTGCTGGACCTGGCAGCTGGCTTTCTCACTTTCTCTCTCTGTCTTTCTTTCTCCCTTCCTCTCTGACCCTCTCGGGTACAATTAAAATAAATAAATAAATAAATAAATAAAGTTAAATAAAATAATTCTTTAAAAATAAATAAAATATATGTTCATGACAATAATGGTTATTGGTTACATATATTTAGAGCAGTTTCAAATTAAAATAATAAGTTTTCATGACAAGTAAAATATGGCAAATAGGATGTTTACCCCCCAAATAAAATTTTTTTTGCATCCCTTTAGTCTCTTAGAAATGTTTAGTAGTAAAGAGAAAAATATAACAAAAAAGGATAAGAGAAAAATAAACACACACATATGCTAATTGTTATACATTTTTTTTTTTACTTTTTTTTTTTTGTAGAGGTTTTTGCTATAGGGTGCGTGTGCTTGCCAGACACACAGGCAGAGACAGAGAGACAGAAAGCGAGAAATAACCCCCAGCGGGGGTGGTCACGCCGCAATTCCTTCTCCTTCATTCTCCTGTTGTGATCTTGGGCACGCATGCACACGCGCCCGGCGTGAGTTTTAAGCCGCTGGGTCCAGGACGCGAACCGAGGTCGACTACGTGGGAGTCCAGCGATATAGCCATTACGCTAACTGCTGGTCCCAACATTTTAGTTTTAATACATTCCAGAAAAGGTTAATATTCATGTAGTTTCAAAATAAATTTTAAAAATATTTGTTAATGTGAAACTTAACATTAGATAAGTGAACTGGCTAGAACATTTTCTTGAATAATTTTGGATATTTTATGTGAATAATTCAAGGGACTCTGGGGTGGGAGATCAGCCAGACTAATAGTGGGAGGAAAGGTTGTATTGAAACTTGGCTTAAATTGATTGCCTTTGTAATGTTATGTAGTTGAATATTTTGATCTACTTATGATGACTATTCTAAGGATATACTAATTGTTGAAAATTGGGAAGAAATATTCATCTTTTTTCTGTCTTGACTTCTGCCAAAAATAAAACTTGCTAGAAAAATAGAGAATGAGAGTGAAAGAATGTCTTGTGCATGCAAAAACATAGCCACTCAAAGTGTTTGATTTCCACGAGAAAAAGTTGTTTTGTTTTAAAGGCGGAGAATGGGCATTTGGTGTTTCTCACCTTTCATGGTTATGACAATTCTCTTAGATATCTTAAATTCTTTATGTGGAGTTATCGCCTAATCTCCACAGTATACCTGTTTAAAAATTGTAGAGCAGAGAAATCTGAAAATGCAAAAGAATCTTTTCTTAACATAAGTCACAAGGAGTTACCCCATCTGTGGAAATTTCTTTTCCTATTACTTCAACTAGTAAGGCACCCACATTATGGGAATTTTAACTTCACTGAAAAACTAAGTGTCTCTATGCAAATTAAATTTGCATACACAACTTACAATTAGAGTTTAAGTTTAGGCCTAAACTAGTGGAGGGATAATAGGCAATGTAGAATTTGGTACTTGACCACACTTACTGAGTGTAGGACAAAAAAAAAAGAAGTAAAAAATAAGAAACTTTCTTATTGTTGACATGGTGATTGTGATTCCTTGTGATTTTTCCTTATCAACTGTATCCATGCTATCACATTGCAAAATGCACATGAGAGTACAGAGTAGATAGCATTTTACTCATAGCTTTGCAAATTATGAATAAAGGAGAATGTTTTCTACTATCAATAACACCTTATAGACCTAGACATTCTAAGAATCAGGGAGAGGCTATGAGATAAATACTCTGAATTGAACTAAGTTAAAATAGTTTAACTTTTAAGAGAAAAATTTCCGTATTTCAATAAACCTTATTGATGTAAAGGTGATTGGGGAGAAGCAATAACTAGGGCAGACAGTGACTGGGTTTGATAAATTGATTTCATAAACTTGAATCAACAATGAAGATGGTTGTCTATGGAAACTGTCAAAAAACATTGCTTCCTTTAGTTGGTATGTTATTTTTCTCTTTCATCAGCCACCTCTCCGTGACTTCTATACTAGCAAAATCTTAAGTTAGACATTTCAAACTCTTTTAGCCATGTGATTGTTTGACTTTCTCTTAATTTTATAATAATTACAATTGGGGTCAGCAGGTGGCATGGCATGGTGGTTGAAGAGCTATACTTACACATGACAGACCATGGTTCGAGTCCTGGACCTGGTGGCTTCATTGATAATCTTGCCAGATACATGTGTGTGAATGCTTAGGATCCTGAAAGGAGAGTGGAGGAGAAGGGATTGTGGCATGACCATCCCATCTGGGCAGTGATTTCTCACTTTCTCTCTCATTATGTCTGTCTTTCTGTCTCTCTTATCTCTCTGGTGAGGCCACACGCCCTATAGCAAAAACCTTAAAAAATTAAAATTACTTTTTTCTTACACTTAGAAATCCTCACAGACTACTAGTTTTCTTAAAAATTTGTCGTGCATTTTATCCCAAGTATTATTTAGTAAATTCTGAGTCTCATGGACCAAAATCATGGAATTTTATTATCTGAACTGGTGATAATGTTTGGAGTGTAACATATTGCTTTATGTTAACTTTCCAAACATCCTTTAGTATTATATTACTGTGTTCTTTATTTTTTTAATTCATCTGCAAGTTTTCATCACCTTTGCTGTTCTGTCTAATGCACACAACAGTATTGTTAGACTTGATATATGGCAGATAATTTATTGTAATAATACTCTACCTGAAGTTTGGTATTTCATCCAACAATCAGTGTTCCTACAATATATATATGCTTAAGGTTTAAAGTAATTTTTTAAATAACTTTGCAGTTCTAAAGATTTGTTAAGGTGGAACCAGCAGTTAGCGTAATGGCTATGTCTCTGGACTCCCACGTAGTCGACCGCGGTTCGCGTCCTGGACCCAGTGGCTTAAAATCATGCCGGGCGTGTGTGCGTGCATGCCCAAGATCCTGAGAGGAGAGTGGAGGAGAAGGGATTGTGGCGTGACCATCCCCCCTGGGGGGTGATTTCTCGCTTTCTGTCTCTTTGTCTCTCTCTGTCTGTCTGGCGAGCGCATGCGCCCTATAGCAAAAAACCTCTCCAAAAAAAAAATGAAAAAGATTTGTTAAGGACCAGCAGGTAGAATGGTGGTTAGGCTGCTGGACTCCAAAATGGCAAACCATGGTTCAAGTCCTGCACCTGGTAGCTTGCTTCTTTCTCGCATTCCCTCTCTTCCTGTCTCTGCTGAGCATATGTCCCCTGTAGCAATTTTTAAAATAAAAGCAATATTAAATGAAATTAAATAAATAATTCTTACAAAAAAATATTTGCTAGTAAGTTATTCGGTTAGCCAGTTTAAAATGGAAGAACCAAAACCTCTAAATTTTGGTCATCCCAGTTTATTCTCTGGGGGGAGGTAAATAGTAGTTACCTATACTTTGTCTTCCATTCAGATCAGGTGCCGTGAAACTTCATTTTGAATTTCAGAGCAACTCACCTTAAAAGACATATATCCTAAATGTGTCATAGATTCAATTACTAATTAAATATTCGATTACTGATTAACGTTATTCACATAGACAATTACAACTTCAATTTTAGTTTGGAGTGAATTACTCACATTGACATGTTGCATTACCAAGAACTAAAAGTGATTTGAGGAGATAAACATGATTCAGTCCTTAGGCATTTGTCACCTCTTCTCTTAATTAATAAAAATTGTGTGTGTGTCTGTGTGTGTGTGTGTGTGTCTGTATCTGTATGTGTGATTATGTGAGAGAGAGAGGGAGAGAGAGAGAGAAAGACCAGAAAAGTAGTATTTTAATTCACCCACAAATATTTCAGCATGGCCAAGCTCATAGAGAATTTTTATCACGAGTTAAGAATTTCAGAATTTAAAAATCCATATGACAGTAAAATGTATATTCAGGGCCTCTTGTTTCTCACATATCATTCTAGGAGGAAGATAATTACCAATTTAAGGAATAATTCTTAAGTCATAAAGTGTACCTAATCAGTTCTCCAAATACTAAATGTAAAGATATATAACTTTTTGATTTAAAATTTTTTATTATAAACATTAATGGGAAAAAATAATCATTCATGTTAAACAAATTTCTGGAGCTTACGAGGGACTCAAGGAAAATAGGGCTCATATAGGTTAGTTGTGTTAGTCTAGAAATGAAGTTTCAGCTAGGAAAATAACTTTTACCTATTATAGAATTGGTCTTTATTAAAGGCAGAGATGTCACTCTATCTCTGACACTTCAAAGTATATTCAAACTGATTGTGTATTTGTATTAAATACCTGATTCTTTACTTAAAATCACATTTATTCAAATGATGGAAAGATGAGAAATTGCCCCCCCCCCCCTTTTTTTTTTTTGCAAAGGAAAGAAAATCACTTTCTGGTCCAGTTAATTGACAGACAGAAGCAGAACAAAAATAACAAAGGTCTCTATAGATAACATTAACTTTTATTTAAATTTTATATATTTTAATACATTTACATTCAAAAGGAATGTATGAATGTATATGGGCATTGGTAAATCCATTATTAAGGTTCTGTATTTATGGCATTGAATTAGCTACTCACATCACATTTTAAGAATATCTGCTTCCCTAAAGTGTTTTTATTTTATTATTATTATTTTTCTATAGAGTGCATGCACTTGCTAGAGAGACAAAAAGAGAGAGAGAGAGAGAAAGAGAGAGAAGGAATGTGAGAAATCACTCCCCAGGGAAGATGGCCATGCCACAATCCCTTCTCCTTCTTTCTCCTCTTGGAATTTTGGGCACACACACACACATGCCTGGTGTGTTTTTCAAACCACTGGGTTTGGGACTCAAACCACACAGTGGGCTATGTGGGATCCAAGCCTTAACCACCACGGAACCTGCTGCCCTCCAAAAAAAAGTGTTTTGATCTTCGCTTTTAGATTAATGTAATAGTGACTGAAGTCCAATCTTAGCATATAAAAAATATTTAATGGACCAGCAGGTAGTGTGGTGGTGAAGGTGCTGTACATTCCCACATCGCCAACTGCAGTTCGAGTCCTGGACCTGGTAGCATCCTTTCTCACTTTCCTTCTCTTCTCTCTGTTTGTCTCTCACTGGTCAAATTAAAATAAATGAATGAATAAATAAAATTAAGTAAATAATTTAAAAAACACTGTAAATATTTAAAAATAATATTTAATAAATTTAGCTAGATAAGGTTAGCTGCCACTGCCCAATAAGAATTCTGTACAGAATTAAGAGAAACTTCATGTCTGTGTTTAGCTACACTTACTATAGCTACGCAAGTCTTTTGTCTTTCTTTAAATATAGAGGCCAAGGAGCCAACTTTGTGGCTAGTGGTTGAGGCAGCTGAATCTCACATGTCTGACCACATGGTTTGAATCTGGACCTGCAGCTTGAGAAACATGTTGGGAGTGTGTGTCCAAAATCCAAAAGGGAGGGAGAGATAGAAAAGAAGGGATTACAGTGTGACTAATCCCCATGAGGGAATGCTTCCTCTTTTCTCTCCCTCTCTCTACCTCTCTCTGGAAAGCGTGTGTACCATCTGGCACAAAATAAATAAATTTAGAGGCAAAGGTGGAACATAAGATAGATGATTAGTATTCACACTTTACTAGGAATCTCTTTAAGCTGAACTTACCTCCGTGTTGATCATATTTATCTTTAATTAAGTTATAAGAACATAGAGTTTGATAGCTAAAACTTTAACTCACTTCCAATGAACTTATATATAGCAAATAACTTTTTATCAAAATATCATATTAAAATAGCTTTGCTTGGTCTCAACATTTTCTTACAAAACACATTTATTCTCTCACCTTCATTTTATCTGTTTTTGGCACTAACTTCTACAGTCAATGAAACGTAGAAAGCTTTGGATGAGTTCTTTTTCTTTATCCCAACACTCCAGCTTAAACTCCAAATTTTTTTAATATTGCAATCTCTTTTTATTCCAACTTTCCCCCCATATCTTTGAGGCACTTATGTAAAATATTTAAATAAATATTTCCTCCACGAGCCTCTTTGTAATTCCATTACCCTAAAATATTCTCATCCTTTGGCGCTCCCATGTTTCTTTGTTCTTTCCTTTGTCACTTAGCCTATCCAGTCTATTATTTATGGCATGCATGCTATATCTACTCCTCTACATAAACTTAACATACTGCTTTATACACAAAGGGTGTCTAAAAAATATAATCAGTTGGATGAGTGAATGAATGAACATATGGATTGTCTATAGAAGAGGATGCAATATCCTAACCAAGAATCTTTTCCTTAAGTAAATTCATGCATACTTCAAATTAAATATAGAATATGAAGTACCTCTGAACTCTGCTGTGCAATATGGCTACTAGCTACATGTGACTATGTTCATTTAAATTAAGTACAATTAAATCAATTTCATTAAAATAAAATGAATAAAATGAACTGACATCAGTTACAGTGGCACCGTTTTAAGAAGTTGATAGGCACATGTGACTGCTATATTGAACTGTGCAACTGTGCAGATATAGAGTCCTTGTTTCTTTTTTTTTTTTTTTTTTTTTTTTAGTTTTGGTCATTGGGTGTGTGCACTTTCCAAAGAGAGACAGAAAGAAACATGTGAGAAATCATATTTCAGGGGCATGGCCACACCATAACTCCTTCTCCATTCTCCTCCTAGGATTTTGGGCAGGCATGCACACAGACCCAGAGTGATTTTTCAGGCTACCAGGTTGGAGATGAACCTCGGTCGACCATGTGGGAGTCCAGCACTTTAACCACTATGCAACCTGCTGGCCCCTGATATAGAGCATTTCATCATTGCAGGAAGATCTGTTGAATAACACTGCGCTAGAATTTTTTGATTGAGGATTGGATGAGAGAAAATACATTTCTGTAGAATTCTAAGGAAGTCATAATTATTACATAATAAGATATAGGATTCCTATTTCCATATTTAAAAAGTATAATTTATGGCCATTTACTGTATAAGCATTTAACCACCAATAAGGAACATTTATATCAGTATCATTCTTGTAATTTTTAAATTGAATGTATATTTTTGAAGCACCAATAATAAACTATATTTTGTTTTTTAAAGAATTATTATTTATTTAATTCCATTTGTTATTATTATTTTTTAATTTGGCGAGACAGAGACAGAGAGAGAGAAAAAGGGAAAGTGAGAAAGCAAGCCGCCAGGTCCAGGACTCAAACCACTGCTGGCCATGTGGGAATCCAGTGCCCTTAGCCACCACGCCACCTGCTGGCCCCTAAAACTATAATTTAAATAGGTTGGAAGTTGCCATCATCTTTACACAGATAAACATTAAATGCTTTAACAAATCTGACTAATTAAAATTAAGAATACAACAGCTTAAGCTGGCTTCTCAACAATTTTAAAACCAAAATCCTTGAAATATCTTTCTAGCATAATTTGCACCCAAATTACTGAGGGATTTTTGTTTTTTAATCCAAGAGAGATCCATAAGATCACACTGAAAACAAAATCTTTATGCTCCTGCTTCCCATTTTCCAAACCCTAAAATTGTGCAAAACTCTTTAACCTTTTCTTGGTTTGTAGTCATTACAGCAAACTGGAGGGTCCTTTCATATAATAATGGACCTCTGTCGTATGTTGTCAACTTGTTGAATTTAGATTTGTGGTTTCTTGAAATCCAACTCAAAGTGTTTGACCTACCACAGGAAAATCCTTTTGTGAGTAAGAGGGATTCCACAGATCACATGCCAGAGAGGTCTTGCCTCAGCTGCTCATCTTTGTAATCTTGTGAAGAAACTGACAAGCTTGGGTGAGACAATGTTTTGCTATCCTCCTTACAGAATTAGAAATTCATCTCTAAGATAGTATGAATTGCTATCAAGAGGCATTGCAGTTAAGTTTCATAACTGAAGAAAATAGAAATAGATATGTAGATAATTAAGAAATTTTAGTGACATATAGTATGTAATTAATTTTCTGGGCAAGCATGACCAGTTAACTCACAGTCAGGAAATACATGCTACTAGTTAATCGGGCTAGAATCATAACTAATCCATATATATATACAGTACCTTGAATCAATGCTTTCTACTATTTGATAAACCTACCGCGAATTCTCGGTTCTGTACATTGGATTAATGGAATTGTTGTAATGATCCAAGGGGTAAAGACCAACTAGTGGATATGGCATTTTTATTTAAGTTTTCTTTCGCAGACAAATAAGGATAGCAGAAACTTCACTCCAGTTTGATTTCGTGGAATGTTCTGTGCCTATATTTTAGAATCCTGGATGATTTGCTGCTAATAGCTCTTTATTCATCAGGGAACACAGAATCATTGCATCCCTGAAACTAAAGGGATCTTGGTGGTCCCTCCATGGAACCCCTCCTATATAGTGCAGTATTTGGGTTGTTGAAGTCCTATCTTTTCCATGCATCTATTATATTTAAGTTTCAACTGATTACATTGTACTGGAGGCAAAGACCTTTTTCTTCCCCTTCCTCTTTTTATCCTCCATCCCGCAGCTGATTGCAGAGCACTATGAGGACTGTACGAAAGTGGGTTTTAATTCAAATATTTCAAGGTGAGTTTTACGTATGTTAAATATCATATAAGTCTCCTTTCTTCTGGGTCTCTTCAGAAGTATTAACTTTATCTGAACTCCCATTTTTTAGTTTTGGACTTTAATTTTTCTTAAAAAATTTGTTTCGAGTTTAAAATGGTAACTGTGAAAAGAGATGAGAAGAAAGGGAGATCTGTATTCCAATATATTGATTGATATCTGGGGAGATACAAAAACAACAACAACAAAAATCCCACAAGTTATAGTAAATATTTTTATTGTCCTGGATAAATACCTGTGTTATCAATCGATTTTCAGGATCTAAGGAATTAGAAAAGATCCAACATTAAAGCGCTACTTATGGTAAACTATGAAGATGTAAAGGTCCTATGAGATTGTTTAGAGATGTGATTAGAACCATTAGTTATCCATGTACTGATGAATTCCAAAAGTGCTTAATTTCAGAATACATCTTATGTGGATTGTGAGCACCCTGGACAGAGGGAGTGTTCTTCCTCACTTTTACATTTCCAATACTTGGTGCATAGAACCTACTCAAAAAGTATATATGAAACTTACAAACACTAGAATATTGTAATGAATAAATGTAAAGGTTTCTCAAAATGGTCAGAGGAGGGACCAGCAGTTAGCGTAATGGCTATGTCGCTGGACTCCCACGTAGTCGACCGCGGTTCGAGTCCCGGACCCGGCGGCTTAAACTCACGCCGGGCGCGTGTGCGTACGTGCCCAAGATCCCGAGAGGAGAATGGAGGAGAAGGGATTGCGGCGTGGCCATCCCCCCTGGGGGGTGATTTCCTGCTTTCTGTCTCTCTGTCTCTCTCTGTCTGTCTGGCGAGCGCATGCGCCCTATAGCAAAAACCTCTCCAAAAAAAGAAAAAAAAATGGTCAGAGGATAATTTAACTAAATAAGTTCATAATATATTCTCACAAATCCATATTTAAGTGAATAAAAGATGTTTGTAATTCTCTTTAAACTAATAATAGTAATGTTTGGAAATAATGTTCAGTGTTCTGGGAAGTTTTCATTTTTTTCAAAAAAATCATTAAGCTTTTAGACTTAGTGAATTAATGTGTCTTCCAGTGTACCCTCTCAGCCTTGTCACAATACTCCTGAGATAATAATAGAATATATTTTAAAATAAGATATTTAAGTTATTTGCTACAAATATCTATTCTCAGTTTCTCTCATCCACATGGCAGAAAAAAAGGCATGGCTGAAAGAAGAAAAGACTAGAAAGTTCTAAGCAATGCGAAATTTCTCAGGCACTTTAAACTTTATTTAGGGAAGAAAAGATGTAAACAATCTTCTTTTACCTTTCACATCATTATTTTTGCTATTGCCTTCCATCCTTTCCCTTATTTCTCTATCACTCATGCCATCTTCCCCAAATACTCAAATCCATATTCTCAATGGTGCCATGGACTTCTGAGATCCCCCACATCTTCTTTCATCCTCTTTGTACCTTTCAGTCTTTCAAGGTTCACATTCACTGAAGTCACTCTCAGTTCTATTCTCCGAATTTCTCCCTTTTCATTTTGCATGTTTATCATTCTTTCTAGTTTACTCAGTCCTTCGGTTTTCCATCTTCTCTGTCACCCCAATTTCTCCCAGTTAGGTTTTCACCACTCCATGTCATGTGTAGACTCTGTGGATACTTCTTTCCTTAGTCACTCCCAGTGACCCAATGCCTCTCAGTAATCCAGTGCCTCTCCATGGTATACCATGCTTTCCAAGTTTCTTCTGCATTCCCTTCCATATCCTCTGTTTCTTCCAGTTTCCCCTAATACTCACAACCCTTTTCAAATTATTGAAGCCCCTTACAGGTAGTTGGAACATAACTGATCACATTATTATTCTATTAATATTTAGAAACTGCTTGAATCTGCAAACAGCCATGAATAAAACAGTTTGTAGCTAAGTTATTGGTAGCTGATACAGTTTTATTCTTTAGTGCCACATAATATGCACACGTTTTGCAGACCTGATGCTTTTATGAGACTGTCTTTGATGAGAATTTGAACTAGTAGAAGGGAATTATAAAAAATTAGGAAATACAGTCCCTGTTTTCTTAGTTGTAATTTACCATTAAGATAGCAGGGCCAAATTTAGTCAAAGTAAAATGTTTTATTCAACAAGACATTCAGTTCAAAACAAAATTCTGTATGCTTTTTAAGGGTAGAAGGAGAAAGAAAAGATGAGTAAGGGAATGGATGTTTGAATGCACATGACACATAGTAACTATTGGGTTGCCAGAAAAGTTATGACTGTTTTTTTCTGTTTTTCTATACAAAAATGAGTCATGACTTTTTGGACAACCCATTATTAATGAGATTTTGTTTCCAAATTAAAGTTAAAAAAATTGCAATACTTCATTGCCCCAAGACTTTCCAACTGCCTTCACCATAGTTATTGTATTTTGACTACAAGTCACTTAAGCACTTACATTTAACATTATCCTTATTCTTATGCTTATTCAAATATTCCCCATATGATGTTAATCTATGAAAGTTTCTTAGAGGAAATGAGTTTTGAATTGCCCTCAAGCAGATGATGACCTTGACTAACCAGAGAAAATGTGGAGAATGTTGTGGCTAGGGAAGGTGTTGGTTTAGCTGAAGAGGGAAGTTCATGATTTATAAATTAAAGAGAAAGACTTGTGTTGGAAGCAGCTAATTAAGGACCTTGAATGCTAAGCCTCCAAGTTAGACTACTCTACAGATCTTAATACGTAACAGACATAATTTTTTGTGTTCAGTTTTTGTTGTTGTTGTTTTGTTTTGGTGGTTGCATATCATGTTTTTAAGAATAATTAGTGTTTATTTTCCAATGCCACAAACAAGTAAAAGTAGTCCATAAAAAAAGTAAAGGTTGAATAGATAATATATTTGGAAAAGTTTTGTTTAAAAAAGTCTTTTTTTCCTCAATAAAAAAAAAAGAAGTAGAGAAGCTGTCCTTATGTCAAATATGACTCACTTTAACAGTTCCTCTTGAAAATTAGCAGCTGTAATTAGTGGAATATTTCGAAGGTGCAATGTTGTAGTTGTCAGCTATAACAGATTTAATTATCTTTTTTATTTGAAAGTGATCAACTTTAGATAACTTAAATTTTTATTATTTTCTGTACAAAATCATGAAGGCATAGTTTATGTATTTTCATTGCAAATACTATATAAAAATCATTTGATTTTTATGAGATGAGTTTGTTTTAATATCTTTAACACAGTGCTGGATTATAAGGTTTCAAGATGTATTATAATTATCTAATTAAAATACTGCTCCACTTTCTCTAATTTACACTTGTTCTTGAAAAATTTGAATATCAATTAAAATCATCCAATGAGTTGATGTTTCCTGTTTCATAAAAAGAATAAATCAGCCAAATTAAGCATATGAAAACCAATCGTAATATCTAATGGTGGGACCAGCAGATGGCATAATGGATACATCACTTGACTCCTACATAGCTGACAGTGGTTTCAGTCCCAGAGCCAGCAAATTAAAACTCACGCTGGGTGCTGTGCATGCGTGCCCAAGATCCTGAGAGGAGAATGCAATAGGAAGGTTTGTGACATAGCCATTCCCCCAGGGGGTGATTTCTCATTCTCTGTCTCTCTGTGTCCCTTGCCTCCCCAGTGAGCACATGTGTCCTATAGCAAAAATCTCTCTCTCAAAAAAATAATATGGTAAATGTCATTGGGATATGTTCATCTTTCAAATGTTATCAAGAACTCTAAAATTTTGAGGAGAAATTTTCTTACAAAAATATTTCCAAAAATACTTTGAAAATGGAAAATAGCCATTAAAATACTCTTTTAAAAGAAGCTTTTCATTTTAAATTACATGAAAAACACTCATTGTCAGACTAAAGCCAGCTATAAAATCACTACCTTCTTGGGCCAGCTCCATTTCCTGGTGGTTAAAGCAGCTGGATCCCACGTGAAAAAAAGGGAGAAATGGTAGAAAAGAGATTTCAATGTGACCATGCCCCAATGGGGGCTGCTATCTCCTCTCCCTACCATGCCCCAATGGGGGCTGCTATCTCCTCTCCCTATCTTTTTGTCTTCCAAGCATGTGTTTTCTCTAGCAAGAAAACAAAATCACTACTACCTTCTGAGAAAAACCCACACAATCATTAAACATTATAAACGTGACTTCTTAAAAATATATTTATTTAATTTTATGTATTTTTAATTTTGATGGAGAGAGACAGAGAAAGAGAGAGGGAAAGTGAGAAAACAAGCCGCCAGATCTGGAACTCTAACCATGGTCAGCCATGTGGAAGTCTAGCATCTTAACCACCATGTCACCTGCTGGCCCCCATAAACATGATTTTAAATCAATTAAAATGTTATGAAATACGTAGTCAATGACAAGATACTTTGTCTTTACATGTAGAATGGTGATGTAGAATCTTTTAAAGCTGTAGCATTGTTCATAATTGTTCATGTAAATGATTATACATTAATGAATAAAGTTTATTTTAATCATACAATGCTAGAACAAAAATAGATCTTAGGGATAAACTCCAAACCTATTCATCTTCAGTGAGGAAAATGAGGTACAGTATGATTAAATGAATTGTCCAGAGTTATAGCTAATTAAAGACAAAGTGAATCCTAGAATTGAAGTCCAATTATTTTTTCCCTCAACATTAGAATTTTCTTTATTATTGCAGGAAATACAAACACTTTATTTTATTTTTTAATTTTATAACAACAACAGCAATACAAACACATAGAATATTAGCTATGTTCCAGGAACTATTCTAAGTGTGTTACATATATTAATTAATTTAGTTTTCACCATAGCACAGTGAAGTAGATATTGTTATTATCTTCATTTTACACAGAGACACAGATTGTAATGTTTTCCACAAAGTCATACAGTTAGTAGGTGATGGATCTTGGATTCAAAACCAGGCAGTCCAGCTCCATAATCTATGTTATGCAATCTTAAATTAAAAAAAAAATTATTGAGACCAGCAGTTGACGTAATGGCTAAGTCACTGGACTCCCATGTAGTTGACCGCAGTTCACGTCCTGGACTTGGTGGCTTAAACTCACACCAGGTGAATGTGCATGTGTGCCCAAGATCCCAAGAGGAGAATGGAGGAGAAGGGATTGCGGCATGACCATCTCCCCCGCGGGGGGTGATTTCTCGCTTTCTGTCTCTGTGTCTCTCTCTTTCTGGCGAGCGCATGCGCCCTATAGCAAAAACCTGTCTCCCCCCAAAATTATCTTGCTGGCATAGTTTATATTTGGGTATAATAACTTTTTATTACTTTTATTTTGAAGTATGTTTTAATAATATTTTATGACTTATTTTTTAGTAATGGAAATTAATGCTTATTTCAATTTTCATGTCAAATACATTTAGTAATATCTTTAACTGAATGATCTTGCTATAATGTTTGTAAATCCTGAGTAAATTATTTGTCTGAAGTCAGCAGTATTGATCATTAAGAAAGTTGCAAAAATGAAATCTCTATGAATTCATTTAGGTCTTCCTGTGTATGGAGAAATTTTCATTTACTTTTAAAACTAGAGCACCAAAGCCAAAGTATATTTACATAACAACTTATGAAATGGCTTCTTTTTGTGAACATGGTGAAATTAGCTATCAACTAATTATTTTTTCATACACCTGATAATGACTATATAAGTAAAATTGATTTTACGTTTTCTCATTAATGTGACACAACACAGAAAGAAAAGCCCTATTTTTTCTAGCTTCTTTGAGTGTGTGGAGCCAATTGTTAGTTACAAAGTAATACTGGGTAAAGTCATGCCCTATAAGAGAGAGCCTATTTTGATTTCTTGATATGTTAATGTATTGACACATAGGAAAGAAGTAACTGTAAATGAAAACCAATTAGAGCAACAATATATAGTGGATATGGAGAAGGTAAAACACTATGCCTTATATACAAACTGTCCATATGAATTAAAAATAGTATGTATAATAATAAAATAAATTCTGAAAATTACCATATTAAATTAAAATATTAGAATAATAAATCTAACACACATTGCTCCTATTTGTTCATTTCTTTTCAAATAGAATTAAAAGTCACATTGAAGTAGAGAATAGCACACTCAAAAGAAATGTAAACTAATCCCTTTTCCCCTTTTTTAATGGAACAAAGGGATTAGGAGCAAGACTAGATATTTTGTAGGGAAAGCTCTTCTATTTCCATCTTGATGCTTAACACCTTTAAAAATATTTTACTTATTTTTTATTTATCATTATTATCACTTTAATTTGATCAGAGAGAGAGAGAGAGAAAGAGAAAGAGAGAGGGAGGGAAAGTGAGAAACCAAGCCTCCAGGTCCAGGACTGAAACCACAGTTGGCCATGTGGAAGTCCAATGTATTAACTACCATGTTCCTGCTGGCCTCAGTGTTTAATGGCTTTTACTAATGGTTTAACTCACTTTGTGTAAGTTCCTTAAACTCTCAGGTCCTTTTCTTCCTTAAGTGTTATTTCTTTATAAAATATACATTTAAAATACACAAAATAATAAATCATCAAAATTCATTAAGATTGTATCCAGCACTGTGGACAACATGGAGGTTAAGAGCTCATTCTCTCATAAAATAGAAATGTGAAGAAATTCATAAACCATAGCTGCCAATGTACATCAGTGCTCTGGTAACATATTCAGAGAAGGAAGGGGCACTGTGGGCTGGGGGACAATAGAGGAGGTTGAAGACTGAAATGATAATTGAATATGTTAGAAAATAGTGTCTTGCATTGCATGTTTCCCTATCAGGTACTTATTTATAGTATGCATGCATTTCTGATATTGCATAAAGTAAGATAGAGACAAACTTGTGCACTTATCTGTTAGGATATTTGCACCATACCCTTATTTTCCTTTCTGAAATTTTTGAAGAATTAATGATTTCTATCATGCATCATATTCTTCTTACTATCTGTATAAGGATTATGATGGTGGTAAATGAGAAGAACATGGTGAGTACCCACACTGCTGTGGACCCTACCCGCTATGATAAAAACTATCAAGTGGGTAGTTGTATTGGTATATTACCTCTGTATAACTTTAATGTCTCAGATACAGTACATTTATTTATATAGCATCCATCATAGGCTTTATTGGGATCATATAATGTTTTATGAAAATAATTCTATTTTAAGATACTATTTACTTATAACTATAAAACTGCATTTTTTTTTTCTCTTAAAGGATCTCAAGCAGTGTGATTTCTAATTTAAAATGAGAGGGAATTTGATTGTTTCTCCTTGAATTAACAAGTTACCAATCATTTAAAAATAGTCACTTCCTAATCATTTTAAGATTTAATATCATAAAACAGTACTCATTCCAAATGACTCAATAACAAATTTTACTGCATCATTTCATTTTATTTTATTTTTGTACCCTGCCTAGGAAACCCCAGCTATCACTTCACTGTTCTGGATGCACACATAGCTCAAGATTATTGACCTCTTAATCTTGATCAGCATTGTCTAATAGAACCTTCTGCAATGCTGAAAATGTTGTATATTCTATGCTGTCCAATACTGCAGCACTTAGCCACTTTTGACTATTGAGCACTTGAAATGTGCCTAGTAAACCAAGGAACTGAATTTTTAATTTAATTTCTTAACAAGAATATTTTATTGTTACTATTATTATTATCATTATTTTGTTATAGTCATCAGAGAGAGGGGAATAAAAAGGGAAAGTGAGAAAGCAAGCTGCCAGGTCCAGGACTTGAACTGTGGTCGACCATGTGGGAGTCTAGTGCCCCAATCATCACGCCACCTGTTGGCCCCTAATTTTAATTTTAATAGCTTTTTGTGATGAGGACTACTACATTGCTTATAGTTTATATATGGTCTAGATGCTTATGGTTTAGATACTTACAGTTTAAATATAACTGTAGTGTGGAAAAGACACTTTCTTTTCAGTGCATACTCACCTTTGCTTCTTAATTTTTGTTCTTGAGCCATCTATAATATCAAGTCTTGATGTAAAGCAGTTTTATCATGAAAATCACTGGTCTTTATTTTCTAGAGTTGGCAATTTATAGGAAGAATTAATGCAGCATTTGACCACAATTTCTTAGAATGAGTGCCAGTTATAGCAAATGTGACATAGTTCTGGTCATGAGTGTTTTTTTTCCAGGATGTCCAGTAAGGAATTAAATACTTCTGAAAAGGAAAAAAAAATTATATTTATAATATTTCGTGAAAAAAAGAAAAGTTAAGGAAATTATGAGTTTATCAGCTATATAAATTATAATTTAACTAAAATGAGATAATGGAATTTTTTCACCTATTTTCATATTCTATTTCAAATTGAATTCATTATAGTATAAGTTGTAATTCTAAAAACCAAAAATACAACACTTTGGGAAGCAAAGTCTCACAAATTGTTTGAGCCTCTAGTACCCAATGAAGAGAAGTTCATCTTTTATTTTTTTTTAATTTTTTATAATCTCTTTCTCAAAACCAATGTGAAATAAAATTTTAAGATAGTAGATTTAAGAATTTTTGCAATCCGTCATAAATAAGCAGAGCTCAAATTATGTTTTTTGTAAGCAGTGAAATGGCAAAATTAATAAAAATAACTGATTTCAAATGCCTAAATAATTTTTTGGGGTGCGTATTACTTAGTGCACTGTAAAATGTATTGATGTGGAACACAATGAAAACACTGAATTTTGGGACTGACTTAATGTGAGAGTAACCCTGACCACACAACGTTCATTTCAACTGTTGTTTAATATGATCACATTTCAACTGGAAATTTTCCTTGAAATGAACTGTCTGGGTGGGCTCAGACACATATACACACAAGGGTTTATACATTCACAGTGAAAGTCAGATTTTTATTTTAAACATAAAATTCTTAGGACTATTCCATCATTAGGGTTTGGCTTGAGTTTGGTAGTCGAAAGAGAAATACTATATCCAATTCTATAGATGCAGAGTTTGTATATTCTTGATTTCCCAATCGGCAGTTACTTCAAGTTACTTTGAGGTAATGCACTGTTTAATTGATTCATTTAATTAATATTTTTTAGAGAGGTTTTTGCTATAAGGTGCATGCACTCACTGGAGAGACAGACAGAAAGCAAGAAATCCTCCCTCCCCCCCAGGGTGGATGGCCGTGCTTTCTCCTCCATTCTCCTCTTGAATCTTGGGCACACACGCACACACACATGGCATGAGTTTTAAGCCACTGGGTCGGGGACTCCAACTGCAGTGGGAATACAATGACTTAACCATTACGTCATCTGCTGGTCCCCTGCTTGATTTATTTTAAAAAGAGATAAATAATTCCTCTTCCAGTATGGTAATATGTTACTGGTATGAAAGAAGACTCACTCTTTACTGGTGGTGAGAAATCATGGAGTATGTGAAATTAGGGCAGTGATAAAAGGAATCACTGTTAATTCTTTCATAAGCCATCATGGAGTTTGTGGGTATCCTAAGTGGGAAACATTATAAAAAGAAATACAAACTTTAAATAAGAAAAACCTGTGCATATTTTGAAAAAGTGCAGGAAAGTTGGTTAAATGTTTGCTTACTGAGAGTTGAGGAAACTACTTTCTTAAGAACAACTTAGTATAATTTGGAATAAAAATAACTGCAGGTGAAGGCAGTGTATAAAATGTAATCTTAGCAGAAAAATTTAGGTCTTTGAATAAACAGAGATTCATAAAATGATGAATGCCCCAAGTTGTTGGAAATCATATTTATTGTTACTTGGAGTCTGTGCCAGTCTAAAAATATTTTTTTTTGGAGGAGGGGAAAGAGTTCAAAACAAAAAAAAATTGGAGACCCAAAGCTCCAGTATACATTTTTTAAGCACTTCCATATCAGGTCATCTGAAAAATCATGACGCATTTTTGCACAGATGAATATAGAAAAATACATCATGACTTCTCTGATGACCCAATATTTGGCACAATGTCCATGCATTGCTAAATTAAATATAAAGGTTTATTAATTTTGATATATATTTTAAATGATTAATTTGCTTTCAGAGTGGAGAATTACAAAATATTTTCATCTTGTGATTATTTTAAAATTCTATTTTATAATAGTATAAAATATTATGGATCTATACAATTACTTCCTTTAAAAATAGTTTTTAGGCAGAAAGAATTTTATACCTAAATTGCTGTTTTTGAAGAACTAAATCTTCAGTTACATAGGTTTTTACACATGGTAGAGTTCTCTTAAAAAACATCTGAGTTTTACTGCTCATAATTGTACACTTTAAATTTAGTGATAATATTGAAGGAGGACCCAATAGGATTTCTCTAAAATTAGAATTTTTCAAATTCACCAAGATGTTTCTAATGCCCAAATTGAAGTTTGAATGGTTTATATTATATTTATATTTGGAGTTGAAATATGTTAGGACAAAATTGAAATAATAACTCACTGTAGGTTTTAGAAATATTGCTAAATCATCATTTTCTCATGTATTACACTGGAAGAAAGAAAATAGAAAAGTAGTAGAAGTACTAACATTTATAAGTTGTGTTTTTTATGAGCAACTTATGAATACATTTAACGTCTATCTTTTATAATTACCTTCCCTTCTTGAAAACCAGGTTAAACCCAGTACATGCATTTATTGTACAAATTCAAAACAGACAAGAAGCAGTGTTTAACTTATAAATGCTAATTCCATTTTTAAAGAGGAAAGTCTGCATCATTTTTTCTCTGCCCTAAATTAAATGCATCATAACCAAATATTCAAAATGTGGCCTGTGTGTATATCCTATTTTTGGTTCCATTTTTTCCTATTTATTAATTACCATTGCCATTTTTAATTTGTCATACAGTTTCTTCTGGTTTTGAGATGACAAAAACAAAAAATCATCCAAATAATATTATAATATGTCTAAAAGAATAGGAACTAAAAGGAGAAAAAGGATGCTGCTGAGCCTTTAGGCAGAGTCACCTGTTATTAGGCAGTTTGTAAGCCGAGCAGAAAGACTGGGTTTAAAAACTTGCTATGTCATTTTTGCTTTGAGGTCTATGATGTGTAGCTACTGATCTTGAATTATGTCACTCCAAAGTCATTTTACTAGAAAGCTTCATTGTCTCCAGGGTGAATGAATGAAGCTATTAAAGATGAAAGTGGTCTGTCTCCCTGTTCTTTGAACAATAGGTTGATAGCTACAATTCACTTTCTAACAACTAATATTTTACCTTGATTCATTTTCAGACTGTCTACTGGGATCTTATCTTCAACCACCGTTTCAAAGTTCTGGTGGTATATCTCATTTACTTTTTTATTTTTTTTGGAGTTTTTTTTTTTTTGGCTATAGGGCTTGTGCGCTTGCCAGAAAAACAGAGAGAGACAGAGAGACAGAAAGCAAGAAATCACCCCCGGGGGGATGGCCACACTGCAATCCCTTCTCTTCCCTTCTCCTCTCAGGATCTTGGACATGCATGCACACGCGCCCAGCATGAACATAAGCCACCGGGTCCGGGACTTGACTTCGGTCGACTACATGGGAGTTCAGCAACGTAGCCATTATACTAACTGCTGGTCCCAACTTTTGACTGTTGATTTTATTCCACCGTGATTTTGATAAATCAGCAACTGACACACAAAAAAATGTACTAATTCATGATGAAGTATGCCTGTATGTAGAGAATAATCTGATAAAATGCTTCGAACAGCTATTGTAATTAGCACTCAAGTTTGGGGAGCTGAGCAATCAAGAGTAAAATATTGCTAGTCTTTCTACATAGATAATTTAAATATTAATATGATTAATATAATGCTACCTATTTTTTATTTTCCAGAGGATATGCATACTTACTGAGGAGAGACAGAGTGAGGGAGAGGAAGAGGGTGAAAGCACCCTTCATAGGGCATGATCATACCACAACCCCTTCTCCATCACCTTCATTTCTCTCTCTGTTCAGGACTCTGGGTGCACACACATTCATCCGGCATGTTTTAAAGTCACTGGGTCCAGGGCTCAAAATCTGTGGTGAGCCAGGTAAGATCCAGCTCTCCTAACCACCAGGACATGAACTGGCCCCTTACCACCATTTTTTTTTGTTATACCTGTATAATGCTTTATTAATTTATGTGCCAAATATAGGGTCATCAGGTCAAAACAGAAGAATTTGGAGACCCAAAACTTCAGCATACATTTCTTTACCACTTATGCATTGGGTCATCTGAAAAGTCATAACACATTTTTCTATGCATAGATTTATCCTTACATATATAAAACTCAAAATAGACAATTCATGAGTATTCAGTGAAGTTATAGATTTATCCTCAAAATATATTAAAGAAACATTTTATTAACAAATGACTAAAATGGTCATTCTTGAACCTTCCGTTCATGAATAGGACCTCTCCTAATACATCATTTTCTTGAATTTTATGATGCCTTAGCAAGTACATCATTTCATCCTTAAGTAACAGATACCAAGTTCATCATTTTCTGTTTCTTACCTTTTTATAAAAGAATTATCGGGAACCAGCAGTTAGCGTAATGGCTATGTCGCTGGACTCCCACGTAGTTGACCGCGGTTCGCATCTCGGACCCGGTGGCTTACAACTCACGCCGGGTGCGTGTGCGTGCGTGCCCAAGATCCCGAGAGGAGAATGGAGGAGAAGGGATTGTGGCGTGACCATCCCCCCTGGGGGGTGATTTCTCGCTTTCTGTCTCTATGTCTCTCTCTGTCTGGCGAGCGCACGCGCCCTATAGCGAAAAAACCTCTCCCCCCCAAAAAAATTATCAATATTTAATTTTATTTATTATTATTATTTTTAATTTAGTATAGGGCATGTGCACTCACTAGGGTGAGAGAAAGCAAGCTGCCAGGTCTGGAACTCAAGCTGTGGTAGGCCATATGGAAGTCCAGTGCCTTGGCTACCAGGCCATCTGCTAGCTACTCTCTCTCTTTTCTTTTGTAAGCACTTTCACTTTACATATGAGGGATTTTCAGCTAGGTAACTAGCACTTTCTTAGCATCATCAATTAGAGAATTAATAGAGTGTGAAATTAGCGTCTGTTTGATAGAAATATTTAATGTATAAACTAATCTCATAGTTATTATAAGGATGAAATAATTTATTTAAAACTCTTTAGAGAGGGCTGACCCTATAGCTTAGTGGTTAAGGAAGCTGGATTCCCCCATGGCTGACTACAGGTTGAATCTTGGCACTGGTGACTTGAAAAACACTAGGTGTGTGAGTGTATATGTGAGCATGTGTGTCCCAAATCCCAACAGGATGAAGAAATGGGGAAGAAGGGATTGGGACATGATCATGCTTCATTGGGGGGTGCTTTCTTCCCCTCTCTGTCTTTGTCAAGTACATACATCCTCTGGCATTTAAAAAAAAAGAGAGAAATGAACCACATAAAACATTTAAAATGCTACACTTGAACCAGCAGATGGCATGGAGGTTAAGGCAACTGATCTAACATTTCAAGTCCCTGATCTGGTGGCTTGAAAATCACACTTGATATGTGTGCCTATGTGTCCAAAATCCCAAGAAGACAATAGAGGAGAAGGAATTGTGGTGTGACCATCACTCCAGGGGGTGATTTCTCACTTTCTCTCTCTCTCTCTCTACTTCTCTCCAGTGAATGCACACACCCTATAGCAAAAAACAAAAACAAAAACAAACTATACCAAATGGAAATTATCCTTTAAACTGGATAATTTAAGCTTTATTATGATACTCCAGTATTTATGGATCGAATGCATTAAAATAATTATTATAGACTAAAATAATCATGTTTAAATTCACTGAAGCAATAAAAGGATGTGTTATGATTGATAAACATTATATTTTTGTCATATAGAATATGTCTCTTGATTGAATGATAAAGCTATATTTCAAATACTCTCTAAATTATGTATTCAACATTTAGAAAAAATAATATATAGAGATGCAACTTTCATAAATTGTCCTATAAGTGCTGTTTGAGCATTGATTATTAACAGATTTAAAAACCTTAGCAGATGGTACCAGCAGGTGGCGTGATGGTTAAGGTGCTGGACACTCCACATGACCGACCTGGTTCAAGTCCTGAACCTGGCGGCTTGGTTTCTTGCTTTCTCTCTCTCTCTCTCTCTGGTCAAATTAAAATAAATGAATGAATAAATAAAATTAAATAAATAATTCTTTTTAAAAAAACTTGCTAGAGAACATTAAATGAACTATTGTGCAAATGAATCAACACATCTCATAAACATTTTAGAGAAAGAAGCAGCGTTGATGAAATCAACTTCTCAGAAAAGTTTAGACCCAAATGTGAAAATTAGACACGTGCAAAAGGAAACAAAATGGGTCCAGTCCTCTCGTCTAGTGGTTAAGGGAACTGGATCCCACATGACTGACTGCATGGTTTGAACCCTGAGCCTGCCGGTGTTAGCTTTAAATAAATGCCAGGCATGTGTTCATGTATGCCCAGGATACTGACAGGATGAAGTGGAGAAGGGATTATAGCCTGACCACACCCCACTGGGGGTGCTATCTCCTTCTGTGTCTGTCTCTCTCTGGTGTGCATACATGCATTCTGATTTATAAACGACAAACAGGAATATAATGAACTCTTTGTAGAATAAAATTTGGTGAAAATAACAGTTTTATTTCATGAAAGTATTAACTATTTCCTTTTGACATCTCAAGCTTCAAAATGCATAGGAAATAGTCATGTCCAGTACACTGGACAGCCACTGTACCTGCCACCCCCCCACCCCCCCCCACCCCGCTTGCTGTGGTCACTCTGAATGTATTGCATTCATCAGTTGCTCCAATTGGTCTATCTCCCAATGTGGTTCCTTTTCTTACAATATTTTGTATTCCTTTCTACCAACCTCTTGAGCTACCTTATTATTTATTCAAGTTGTAAAAGAAGTTTTGCTTGTGCATGAGAACAAGAACATAGAAGTGACTATATATCAAGGTGTTAAATAGTGTATTTTGGACTTCATGAGACAATAAAGTATTTGGAATTATGGGACTCAAGTGGAGTTAGGATAAAAGGCAGCAAAAAAAAAAAAAAAAACTAGATACTTCTTAGTTTCATGTAATACCAAAGTTTGTACTATTTTAACAATCTTATTGTAGCATGTGAAACAGTCATTCATATAGACTTAATTTAAATATATCACAAAAGAAACTAGTACTATAATGAAGGAAAATGTAACAAGAACATTATGCCCTGGAATACATCTGACAAACCATTTGAACATCACTTTTGTGGTTTGACATTCCTAGAACTGCATATATTAGACGCCCAATTCCCTTACCTACTTACCTTTTTTTTTTTTTTTAGAGGTTTTTGCTATAGGGTGCGCTCACCAGACAGACAGAGAAAAAGAGATAGAAAGCAAGAAATCACCCCCCAGGGGGGATGGCCACACCACAATCCCTTCTCCTCCATTCTCCTCTCGGAATCTTGGGCATGCACGCACACGCGCCTGGCCTGAGTTTAAGCCACCGGGTCCGGGACGCGAACCGCGGTTGACTACGTGGGAGTCCAGCGACACAGCCATTACGCTAACTGCTGGTCCCACCTACTTATCTTTTTAAAACTTAATTGCTGAGAGACTATAAAATGAATCTGCATTTTTGCTTTTTATATATTTAAATTTTGGAGCTGCTTATTTTGTTTATGCCTTTGCCTTTTCTGGTTGTAGTTCCAGTCCCTGCTCTAGTGACTTGAAAAACATGTAATACATGTCTATATATCCCGCTGTTTTCTCAAATGTGTTTTTATCTCTTCAAACTGTACACTGTAAAACCAAAAAATATGTGTTAAATTTAGATGATTGAGGGGTCACAGGATTAAATAGTGGTTAAGGTGCTGGATTCCCACATGGCCGACCACGGTTCTAGTCCCAGACCTGGAAGCTTGAAACTCATGTCCAGTGCATGTGTGCACGTGTCTAAAATTCTAGGAGGAGGATGGAGGAGAAAGGATTGTGGCATGGCTATCCCCTCTGGGGGGGGACGGTGATTCTCACATTCTCTCTCTCTCTTTCTGTGTGTCTCTCTCTCTGGTGAACACATATACTCTATAGCAAAAATATACAAAAAGAAATTTTTACGATTGGAATTAGACTAAGATACTAGTTAGTAGTCTGTTACTGTTCCAACTAAGACAAAATTTAACATACAAGTTATCCATTCTTTACAATTTTATTTCCTTTGACTGGAGGAGCTTAAAATAATACACACACAGACACACATATAATAGGCAAAAGTATGAGAGATGTTCATAACACCCCGTATAAAATAAAATTCCAAATTAAATGAGATTTCAAGAAGGAATATAAACTAGGTTAGATAAATTCAAACTTGCACTTTATAATATTCAACTTTCTAAACTCTTTGTTTCACTTAATGAAATAAAGTTCACTTTTGTTAAATAGGTATTTTCTTTATATTTTCTGTTATATATATTTATGCTACTTGTCCTAGTTTACCTGCAGTTTTAGAGACATGTACATGTAGCAATTAAAATATAATGCTGGGGCCAGCAAGTGGTGTAGTGGTTAAGGCACTAGATTCCCACACGGCCCAGCGTGGTTTGAGTCCCAGACCTGGTAGTTTGAAAATCATGCTGGGTGTGTGTGTTTATATGCCCAAAGTCCGAGGAGGAGAATGGAGGAGAAGGGACTGCAGTGTGATCATCCTCCCTGGGGGCTGATTTCTCACTTTCCCTCTTGCTCTTCCTTTTTGTCTCTCTCTTTGGTGAGTGCACATGCCCTATGGCAAAAAAACTATACACACACACACACACACACACATATGTTTATATATATGTATAATATATATACGTTTATATATATGTATAATATATATATGTTTATATATGTATAATATATATGTTTTTATGTATATATATATGTGTGTGTGTGTGTGTGTATATATATATATATATATATATATAAACACAAAATACTGGTGGGCCAACAGGTTGCATGGTGTTTAAGGCACTGGATTCCCACATGGCCGACTGTGGTTTAAGTTCTGAATCAGGTGGCTTGAAAATTATATTCATGCTGGGCATGTGTGTGTGCATGCCCCAAATCCCAAGAGGAGAAAGGAGAAGGAATTGGTCTGGCCATCTCCCCGAGGGATGGTTTTCTCACTTCCCCTCTCACTGTCTTTCTCTGTCTCTCCGGTGAGCATATACACCCTATGGCAAAAACCTAAAATAAATTTAAAAATACACACACACACACACACACACACACACACACAATAAAAACATAAGCACAAAACATTCTTCTAATCTATTAAAATAAGCAATAGGCTTTTATAATTAGTCATCTAGAATTACCCTTTTCATTACACTGCAAATAAATAAATATTTGGGGCCAGTGCCATAGATTTATAGTTAAGGTGAGCCGGATCCCATGTGGTCAACCAAGTAGTTCAAATCTTGGCCTTAGCAGCTTGAAAAACATGCTAGGCATGTGTGCATGTGTGTATTTTAGTGTGACCTCACCCCATTGGGGTGCTTTCTCCTTCTCCCTCTCTGTCTCTAGTGAGTGCATGCACCCTCTGATAATTAAAACAAAAACAAAAGAAGACAGTAAACAAATACAGCTATTACCTACCCACCGAGTATGTGTTGCCAAAAATGGGTATTAATTAAATAGTACAGACACTTATGGCACTTGCAAACATTTTTCATTATAACTTTTTTATTGTGCTTACTCCATTAATTTCCAAACTAAGTTTGATGGTAGTAGGAGTGGTTATGTGGAGGAAGGAGCAGAGATTTAAAATGCTCTTTGCATTTTTTTTTATGAGGGAGAGAAAAACTAGAGCCAGGTAAAAAGTACGCATGTAGGCACATTTTCCTGGAGTATATGAGTTAATTTTATCATGCTTCTGTGAAACTAAGCAGTGACTCTATCCATAATTAGTTGCTAAATTTCCATACTGATTATTCAAGGAACTAAACTCCATGGTTTCAAGGAAAACTCTCTTAATTAAAATTTTACATGGTGAATGTAAATTTTGGAATCAAAATCTGGAGATTGAGATGATTTAAACATGTGTGTTCACATTGAGGTAGAGGCAGAGTTGAGTTGGTTATACAATGGTTGAACACTGAATTAAAGACATGCTGGAATATTTGTATTATCAACTATAAGCATTAGGAGGACAGGGATTTTTGTTTGTTCACTGATGTGCTCTCAGTGCCTAGATTGGTGCTTGACATAAAAATTGCATAATAAAGTCGTGGGTGGTGTGGAGGTTAAGGTATTAGACCCCTCTTGGCTGACTGACTGGTTTGAGTCCTGGACCTGTTGGTTTAAAAATCACGCTGGGTGCATATGTGTGAGCACCCAAAATTCCAAAAAGAGACTGGCTGAAAAGGGATCGCAGCATGGCCATACCCCCTGGAGGATAATTTCTCAATCCCCACCCACCTTTTTCTTTCTTTCTGTGATGAGCGAACGCCCTATAACAAAAACAAAACATTGTGGAATAAATACTTGTTGAATAAGTGAATGAATTCAATGATGAATGAAACTAATTACTAACTAGAGAGTAAATATCCTTTTTATGTTGGCTTAAGTATGTATATTCACTTAAGCTTTAGAAATGATACTGTCTTTTTTGAACCATTGTTATTTTCATGGTTTTTAAAACCATCAGAAGAATCAACAGTGATGAAGCACATTGATGACGCTCTTAAAGGTAGAGTAGAACAGACTTAGAATGATTTGGTAGAGGGAGACTTCTTAGAATGAGGTCAGTTTCTTAATTCTTTCTCTTGTGTAGGGATATTGCAACATGCACACAAGTGTTTTTGAAAACGGTCTGTAGTAGTCTTCTGCCAGTTGTAATAACATGTAATACCTAAGGGTAAGATAAGAATAGAGAGGTAGTTTTAATTCCAATTGTCACTGCTCCATTTTTATTTTTGCTTATGTTTGCATGCTATTTATAAAATCACACACATAGATGCTCAAATTTTTTAGATGTCCTAGATTAATAGTGTCTAGGACACACATACATGTGTGCATAGTAACCCATGGGAAGCATCAGTAGGGCATTTTAAATCTCACATTCAT
Source organism: Tupaia tana (assembly GCA_026018925.1). NCBI lineage: Eukaryota > Metazoa > Chordata > Mammalia > Scandentia > Tupaiidae > Tupaia > Tupaia tana. Next base: position 62,839,725 of record JAKSZU010000009.1, on the reverse strand, counting down.
AACAAAGTATAACACGAATAATTCACAAGAGACTGAGTCTTGAGCAGGTTTCTATATTATGTAATCCCAATGCTCATCATTGAGCAAATGAGGCTAAAAATACAATACCACAGGCAACAGTCTTTTCATGTTGTTTACTAAGATAGAGAATGTCTCATTATTATACGTAAAATGTTTTATAAATGGCTCCAACCACTCAACATAGGGAAGTGGTTGGATCCATTGTGTGTGTATGTATATATATATATATATATATATATACACACACACACACATTTTGTATATATATATACACACACACACACACACACAAATAGGTTATTAATATATATACATATATATTAAATTTTGTAATCAAGATTTATGAAATGAAGTAGAGTTTGTCTACTTTTCCTCTTAGTTCTGTTAATGAGCTAAACCACCTTAATTGTTGCAATAAATTCATTTATTCTATTACAGATCGCAAATAGTTACATTTTTTCTGCACATTGTTTTTCCAACATCTGCATATGCATATTTTAAAAACAGATGTGCACCTATGCAGTGGAACAATTTAATATTGGCTTAATCAGAGCACAATATCCATAGCAAGTTATTTATATCATGTCTTAAGTCCACCTGTTTTTAGAACCATTACTAAAACTTTTTTTAATGCTATTGATTACTAATAAATATTGAGAACTTCCTTAATTGGTTACCTTCATGCATTAATACTTTCCTGTAATGGAATTTTAAATGACCATCTGTCTGCTAATTTTTTAAAACTGCCAAATTCTTGATGGCTGTACCAACCTCTGTTTAATTAAAAGATACAACACCTCATAGGGTTTAGTGCAGTGTGATACAAATTTCATTTTGGCTTTATATAACATGTTACCTATAAATAATAATCAGGGACACATTGGAATATTTCTGATACTAGAGATTAAAAGATAATTAACATATTGAATTGAGACTATATTAAATTAAATTAAGAACAGATATTGAGAATTAAGAAAGAAAAATAAAGAAAAAAAATTTCTCAGATTACAAGGAAATCAAAATTCCTTATTGATTTTTATTGTAGAAATTAGTGAACTGAAATAACTGGGAAGGTTTTACTGAGTGAGAAATAATACAATAATCTCAGAGTTAGTGTGGCTTCTAGTCCAGCTTTCCCACTGAATGTTTGGATGTCATCCACCAAATCTATAGATCTAAATCAAATACGTAGATCTAAACTGATGACAGTGTCAAAGATATGGAATTCACCATCTCCTAAAAATCTTTTTTTTTAGAATGTTTTATATAGTTGTTTATGTTGGTGAAAGTTATCTCCCTGTAGTTTTTACCTATTTCTTGTTTTTGTTATGTGACGAAAGAAAACTCTAACCTCCTTTCTCATGTTAGTTCTTCCCATGTTTAGGAATTTATCATATCATCCCCTCTCCTCTCCTGAAAGGCTTTTCTTGTACTCAAACTTTCTGAGTCCCTCCTATTCACAATTCATTTTCTCCTTTTATCAAGATTTATTTTTACTTTTTGATGCCCCAAACTGAAGATACGGAACAATGTATAAAACATTAATTGCCCGTAGAATAACAATGAATGATGATTATATTTTTGTAATTGGTAACAAACATCTCTTTACTTTTCCTTAGCCATTGAATTAAGTATTTTTAATTATTTGTATTTACTGTCTGGGTTATTAAAATACTATCTTTTATATATTTTACCAGTGATGGGCACTTTTACAAGGACTCACTTTAATTACTATAGGTATCTTGTTTCATTTAGCTTTCATCTTAATGTAAACATGCATAATATTAGATTCAACACAAATTTGTTGTTAATCTAATAGTGTCTACTGTGCTAATATTTTGTTTAATGATTTTAATTTAAAACCGAGCATTTAATTAACCTGCATGATTATGGTTGACTTCTTAATGACATCTTTCTCCTCTCCTTCTTCCTCTTTCCTCTCTCTCTTTTTTCTCTTTCTCTTTTTCCTTTGTCAGTATTGTGTGGCCTGACACAGAGAACTACCACACTCTTACCTGGTATGGACTTGTTGTCCGGGACGTATATATTTGCGGTCCTGTTAGCATGCGTCGTGTTTCAGTCTGGCGCCCAGGAGAAGAACTATACCGTCCGAGAAGAAATACCAGAAAACGTCCTGATAGGCGACTTGTTGAAAGACCTCAACTTGTCGTCGATTCCAGACAAGTCCTTGACATCTCCTATGCAGTTCAAGCTAGTATACAAGACTGGAGATGTGCCTCTGATTCGGATTGAAGAGAGTACTGGGGAGATCTTCACTACCGGCGCTCGCATTGATCGTGAGAAATTATGCGCCGGTATCCCGGTGGATGACCATTGCTTTTATGAAGTGGAGGTTGCCGTTTTGCCGGATGAAATATTTAGGCTGATTAAGATACGTTTTCTGATAGAAGACATAAATGATAATGCACCATTGTTCCCGGCAACGGTTATCAACATATCAATTCCAGAGAACTCAGCTATAAACTCTCGATATTCTCTCCCAGCGGCCGTCGATCCTGATGTAGGAACAAATGGAGTTCAAGATTACCAACTAATTAAGGTACGTTTTTTAAAACATTTTCTTAAAGACATTATCATATTTTTTAATATCAAAAAAGGATAATTTAATATCCTTCAAATATTGAGTAAGCCATCATCCCAGTTTTTCAAAGCTTAAACAAAGCTTTTTGGAGAAAATTCCCTAAAGATTTTTTTTTTTTTTTTGCAATTACGTGAGGTTCATGAATCTTTCTTGTATGTATACTGAGTTTCAAAGAACTGTGTTTTCCTTCATAATCTTATAGGAAGTGGACAAGACACTCAGTTCTGCTACTTACAAATAAATAGCTTGCCCAATATCTTAATTTTAATCTGTCTGGTAATGACTCTGTCACTAACTTGATCTAAACAAGCACATCTAAACTTTAAAATGAATCCACAAACCTAGCTATCTATTTTTCTTTGTTATCATTTTAGGTAGTAAGCTTTATTTCACCATTTGAAAAGATACATAATAAATTTATTAGAGAGGTGAATAGAACATTTTTATTCCTAACATTTCTGAACATATGTAGATTAGTGGTACATGTTTTTCCTTATGATTTCAAATCAAAACAAGATCTTTAAGCATCTTCTGAATCATTAATGTGAGATTACATTTCAGTCAATGAACTGGTAATGTTAAAGTTTCCACTCTGGGGTCAGTCAGTTTTGTGGTGATTAAGATGGCTGGATCCCAAACAGCCTACTGTGTGGTTCCAGTCCTGGACCTGCTGATGTGTAAAACACTCTAGGCACGTGTGTCAGCCCAAAGTCTCAGGAGGAGACATAGAATAGAGAGGATTATGGCATGGTCATCCTCTCTGGGAGGGGTACTTTCTCACTTTCCTTCTCTGTCTGTCTGTCTCTGTCTCCGGCAAGTGCATCCACTGTCTGGCAATTTTTTTAAAAAAATTTATTTTGGTCCAATTCTTTGAAAACACAGAGTATTGATTTGCTGTAAAGGGTAAGTAAGCCTTTTAGTAATCAGTCAATGTAAAGAACTTGTTTTGACTTGATTTAGGTTTGGGGGTGGGGAAGACAGAAGGAAGAATAAATAGGATATTTGGTATTCATAATATGCATACAGTGTCTGCATTTATCAAGTGACTGGAAGGTTCTTTTTAATTACGTTTATGGTGTATAGAGTAGTAGAAAACTCTGATTTGGATATGTGAAATAGTATCATGCAGCTGAATGATCCTGGGAAATATATGAAAGAACAAATGTGCAGATTTAATGTAGATACAATGAGGGGCTTTTCAAACTTTTATAAATGTTTTCTGATTAGTTACGGCCAGACTATGATCGCTATGATGACTAGCATTTAAAAACATCCAAAGAACACATGAATTAGATATTCTGATGTATATGATCTGAGGGTTTGTCTTGGAGGATATATAGTACTAGAAAATTGCTCATCTGATACTTACATGTCGTAAATATTATTTGTTTATAAATACATTCAGAAGTTGAAGTCTACTGATCTCTTGGAAAGATTCACGTGAAATGCAGATGTCTGCGTATATGAATTAAAAACAGAAGAGAAAGGTTAGATGATTTATAAATAAACATTTTTAGGTGTGTTCTCTGCAATGATATCAACTTAACTGATGAAATGGAAAAATGCGTGAGATCAAAAGATCTGGATCATGATTTTGTCCTTCCTTCTTACTATGTATTCTACCTCAATCTTTCTGACCTTTATTTTCACCTGTTATAGTTTGAGGATGAAGATATCAGTATCTTGATATTGGGAACAATAAGCACTAAGTGTAGAATAGATACATGTGCATAAAAGGTATACCAGTTTACTTGCTTTAAAACATTTGACTGCTTACAGAAACATGAGGCTTAGTGCTTTAAGTAGTAAGTTGTGTAGCAGAGTGGATACTATCTTTAAGGCAGCACTGTCCAATAGAACTGTCTCTATAACCTGTGATACCCAGAGTGGTAGCCACTAGCCACACATGGCTGTTGAGTACTTGAAACGTGGCAAGTGCAACTAATGAACTGAAAATTTAATTTAATATAATTTAATAGCCACATGTGATTAGTGGCTACCATATTGGCTAGCACAGTCTAAATAGAGTCAAAGAATTTATTTGGAAAAGAGAAAGTAATAGGTAAAATCAAAATGGGACCTTTCCAATTTAAAATCAAGTGTTAGGAATAAGATCTCTTCACCTGACAAGTTTAACAAATGTATTGTTTTAAAATGCACTGCTTTACTCAAGGAATAATTTTATCATGTCTCCCTCAGGGCAGCTTAATGAACTTAAGAAATTTCTGATTTGGCTTGAAAGCTGCTTAACAAATTCATGTAAAACAAATAAACCTACTGGCATAATTTTAGCTTTGTTAAAATGTGTTTTCATTTGACTTTCTTTGAAAGATTGTCAGCAAAAGACAAAAAGGCTCACTAGAGGTTCTTCAATGAGTTTTAGGATTAGAAATGCTCTAAAATTTCTTTCTGCTTTAGATGGTGTGATAAGCCTAAAAGTAACTATATGATGTAACTAAAGTACTGGGGCATTTGTATGGCCCCATGGACAAATACTGTTCTGAGTTCTTGTTAAAAAATAATGACAATGGAACACAAAGCATAGCTCTAGGCATCCAGAGGACCATGACATTGGGTGATGTTAACTGAGTGTACTTTGACTTGCAAAATGGCCCTGTTGTGAAAGTGGCTTATATGTTATGGGAAAGGGGTTAAACAGAAAGAAAGAGAAGAAACATATTTCAGTTCATCCATAAACTTCAGTAAATTTTACAATTTGAAAGTAAGTAGGCCAGCCATAATAACTTCTTTTCAAAGGCTCTCTGTCCTGCAGACTAGGATGAGAACTTAATTAATATTAATTTGCTCTACTTTTGTTGAATAGACAAGAATAGCAAAATCACAATTAGTTTATCCTAACTAGGGTAATATAAAATGTATAGAAAAATTTAAATAGCAAAAGGCAAGAAAGGGAAAATGCAGAGAAAAATCCTAGGGAAAAAATAGGTCAATTTATAGATGAAGGAGTCCTGCTATTGACAATTTTATATTTTAACTGAGATGAAAGACAATAGTGGAAAATATTTATTTAAATATATAAAAATATATATAAGGTAAAGTAGCATGACTTAAAACTTAAAATATTCATTTATAAAACTTACACTAATATATAAATATTTAAAATTAGCACACACACACACACACACATATATATATATATATATATATATATATATATGAATGACCTTAGGTATGCTTTGGCATAAATGGGGTAAGTGTTGTTTTTCCATGTTTTATATATTTGGAAAATGAGTTGCAGAGTGATAATAAACTTTGTTTATGATTATATGGTTAGTAAATAGGGCGGGAAACAAAATACAGTTTTTTACTCTTAGATTTAATCGACAGTCAGACAGTTAGATAACCTCTAGGGTAAGGATCACTGTGGGTTCATGATACAGTTGGAAGAGAATTGAAAGAAGGATAAAAAGGAGAAAGTAAGGAATGAAAGAACGAAGTGAATTCCAAGTAATTCTGCTTGGTAGAAAGACAAAGAAGTTAATGTAAAACTTACTATCAACTTTGGTAAGGTTGGATTTCAACTTTGTAACAGATCATATTACTTTCTAAAAAAAATTTTCATTCATAAGCATTCTTAAAGTTAGTTGCTGTTTTTAAAAAGTTCAGATGTGAAATCTATCTTTTGTCTGTGTTTCAAGTAAAGCCATGCTGTAGTGAGAATCCCACATGATATCTGATATAATTTGCCTTTATTTTGGGCTATGTTAAAGATTGGTATCTGTATACATATCTATATGTATATTAAGATATATATATATATACACATACATAGACATACATGCATGAGTATATGTATATGTAGTACATGTGTATATATGGTCTATATGTGTATATAAGTATGTATACATACTTAAACAAATACATAAGCATATATGTGTATATATGTATCTAAATATATGCATAAGTGTATATGTGCACTTATGAGTGTGTATAAGTGTTTATGTGTGTGCATGTGTGTGTGTATATATATATATTATACCATGTATATTGCAATATTTGAAAGATCTGTTGACCAGGAATAGGAAATTACATGTCTCTTTTAACTTCCACTTTTTTATTCCATTGACCTATTATCTAGAATTTTTTTTTTCTAAATCTTGTTGACAGGGAAGCCACCATTTCCACCAATAGAAATATTCCTCAAGCACCTGATCTGACTCAGGACAGGGACCTACTTTTCCCCATGGTTGGAACTCAGGGGAAATTAGTTTGTGTGATATTACATGTCTTCATTTTCTGCTTCGGATTTTCATCCTCCCTAGCATATATCAACAGTAAAATTCCTGTGCCAGCCCAATGACAGGGTGTTGATTGGTTCCCTTGAGGGAGACATGACAATGTTTCAAAGGTTGACACTTTGTGCTGACAGAGCAAGAAGATCAATTTGTTTTTTTTTTTTTACAAATTGTTGATCCACTCAAAGCTCTCACCTGTTTCTACTTATCCCATAAGGCATCGCCATCTTTTCCATCAATCTCAAAAGATAAATTAATTTGATGTAGAGTCCCTTCACACAATTAAGGTTTTTGGGCCCTTGTTTGTATTTTAATTAAACATCTTCATTAATCAAGAGCTGGACTTGTACTTATGAAACTAAGATTGGGGTTAGATTTGTTTTGAAATGTGGAGTTACAAGATCCAAATTGTAAGAATCTCATCTACCATTAGGTTTACTAATTATAATTCAAATACAGAAAATGAGGCGTTAAATACGTATTGTGGACAAAGACCAAACAAACCTTATATTATTCTGAAGGAAGTAATAGTTCTCTACCTATATAAACATAGCTCAAAGTGGTATATAACATCAGGAAGAGCAGGGAAAGATTCATTAATGTCCTTTTAGGCAGAATCTGCTGTAACAAACCATGTGCATAACTGTTTAAAAAAGCTTATTTAGCTTACTTGCCTTTGAAAGTCTCCAAAAAGTTTGAATATAATGATTTTCTTATTTTTTAACTATAAAATAAAATTTTACTTAGAAGTTTACCCTTTCTGCTTTAAGATTACTTGATTTTATATTCTCTAAATCCTATGATGTGCAGATTAACTTTTTTGATCTGTGCTAAAAAGCAATAGAGACGCTATCAAATGCTAATAACTAGTGGGCCCCTGAAAGCTGGGGTTATTTTTACAGTACACCTCCACTGGAGAAAAATGACAACATAAAACTCATTCTTTTCATAAATGGATCTTTATTAATGCTGTCATGTCTTATTAAAATGAGGGCGTGATGCTAATAGGATTAAGTAACTTTTGACTTCATTACTATTATCAGGGTCCTGGTTAGTATTCATAGTCCACTAATGCCTCTTGTTAAATATACCTGTTATTAATAGTCCCACATGGAACAATATATGTCAGATATTATAGATAGTTCAAATCTAGATTTCATACATTGAGACTGTATAGAACAAATATGTTTCCAAATCTGATTAATTTATTCACATCACACTCCCTAACCTAATATTATGCTCCCTAACCTAATAATATGAACTAATTATAAAAATCACTGTTAAATTTTATGTTATTAGGTGAAGACATATTTGTATCTTATTCCATTGTTTGCTGTATCAAAATAAATATCAATTTGGTTCTTCATGTTAGGATTACCAAAGGGAATGACTTAAAACCAGAGACAAAAGTACATATTATGCAAGACAAAATTATTTGGCATAGAACTCTCTACTGAAAATGTGGGATTTGGTTACACAAATCTAGTAAGGCTTCCATAATTCTCATCAGTGCTAAAAATCTAAGCTGATAAATATCCTAATGTAGATAGTTTGCTTTGCACAATTTTTCTTTTTGTCTGTACCACTTTATACTGACTGTAATAACATTCTCTATTGTGGAGATACCCTCTAAGTGAACTGAAGCATAATCTTTCAATCTTAGATCAAAAAAATTGGATGGATTGGTAAAGTGTCCCCCGCCTCCCATTAATATGCTAGGATGCCTGTGCTTGCTGGAGTCAGAAAAAGTGAGAGAGGGAGAGCAAAAAATGAGAAAGCGTCCTCTTTTGTGGGATAGTAATGCTACAGTCTTTTCTCCATTTCTCTTTTCTGGATTTGGGGCACACATGGATACACACCCAGCATGGTTTCCAATCTGCCAGGTCCAAGACTCAAACTGTACACTTGGCTGTGTGGGATCCAACTGCCTTAATCACCACACCACCAACTGGCCCTAGTAAAATTTTTGTTTCAGAGGTGATGATAAAAGCAACAAGGTGATTCTGGAGAAATATTTCTGATTTTGTTTGAATTCAATCTATAAAATAATTTATATTAAGCTGTATACTGTTACCACAATATGTAAATTTGAACCAGTTTTTGAAGAAATTTTAATTCATCAAATATGAAAATATCCATGAATAATAGTTCTCACATAAAAGCGAAATATTAAAGACATTAATATTCTCTGTTTCCATTTATCAGTTTATAGTCATCTTCATAAAATCAATCAACAACGTGGGAATAATTAAATAATCTAGTAGCATAATAGATCAAATAAATTGCTTTGATCATAAATTAATTTTAGTAGATCTTTGTTGAAGTGTCTTTAGTTTCCAAATATAGGTAGGAGTTACTGGAGGAGGGAAAGTATTGGGTTCAATTTAATTTAATCACACAGAGCTTAATTTTCTTAACTATTTCTGAAATATTCTCTATTCATTAATCTTTTGCTTACAGAAGTTAAATCTTTTCTAATTTTATTCTTTAAATATGTAATAAGATGTATTATCCCTAAAATATTAAATATTACTAGAGCACCAAATGCATCAAAATAAAATACAGGTGATTAACAATTAAAATGATATACATAAACACACACACACACACACACACACACATATATATATGTATACACACACACACACACACACACACACACACACACACACATATATATATATATTATATATATATATGTATTTTTTCCCCCAGAAGGTGAGCATGCTTGCCAGAGAGAGAAAGAGAGAAAGGGAGAAAGCATCTCCTCACTGGGGTGTAGTCATGTTGCAGTCCCTTCTTCTCCATTTTTCCATCCTGTTGGGATTTGGGGCACACATGCATACATGCCCAGCCTGTTTCTCAAGCTGCCAAGGCTGGGATTCAAGCTGCCTAGCTGGTCATATGAGACCAAGCTCACCTTAACCATAAGGCTATGATGTTGACCCCAGGTGTTTTTTTATTTGCTATGTAATGTAAGTGGTGATTCTAGATGACCCATTATAAAAGATGACCCATTATAAAATGTATGACTACATTGGAAGAATGTTTAGTGGTATTATATTTTAACTGCTAATTGTATATGTCTTCATAGACAAGTAGCACTAAGATATATAATAGAAAATATAAATAAAATATCTATTTAACAAGTGTGAATTTTGTTTCACTAAATGAAAGGAAGCATTTTAAAGTTGAGTATTATAAAGTGTAAATTTAAGTTATCTAACCTAATTTACATTTGTCCTTGAAATCTCATTTAATCTGGAATTTTATGTAGGGTATTGTCATGAACATGTCTCATACTTTTGCTTATATATAAACAGTTGCACATTCATGCTTATTGCATTATTTACAATTGCTGGGGCATGGAATCAACCCAAATGTCCAAGAACAGATGGGTGGATTGAAAAACTGTGGGATGTGTACTCTATGGAATACCATTCATCTATAAAACACAATGAGACCCTGATATTTCATAGAAAGTAGACAAATATGGAAGATTTAATGCCAAGTGCAGCAAGCCAGACTATGAAAGACAGGCATTATATGTCCCCACTCAATATAGACTGAATGTCTGTGCTCTATAGCTGTAACTGAAAGGTTAGGAGGCATAATAGCAGAAAGGGTAACTGTAGATACTAGAGACAGTATGGGAGGGGACTATTAGGGGATGGGTAATGGGGTAGGAGGGAGGGAATCAGGGAAAAACTAACAACACATTTAATAGACACAAAAATGAAAAGTTATCTGCTGATGATAATGTATATGGTAATGCCTTTAACTTCACAAAGATGCATTGTATTCATGCTGGGAAAAACCATGTCCAGTGATTACATGAAAGTTTAAAAATAATATAAAAAGAAGGAAAAAGAGTTAAAAGCCGATCTATTAAATTTTGTCTAAGTTGAAACAGTAACAGATTGCTAGCTAGTTAGTATAATATCTCAGTTTAATTCTAATCATCTAAATTTAGCACATATTTAATGAGTGCCCAGTGTATAAAGTCTGGGAGGATAAAAATACATTTGAAAAATTGTTGCTGTCCCCAAGGAATTAATAACAGACATTATAAAGACTATGTTTTTATACTAATGACATTATAAAACATTATACAAGTATATAAGTTTACATGTTATAGTAAAACATTTTATTTTGAATTAATTATGCTGCCTTAAAAAACACACAACTATTTTAAATATTTATAGTCTCAGAAAAGTTAAAACTTCCACCAAATCCACTTTCAGTAGGTTTTAATCATCTTCATTAATTTATGATATTTTATTTTGTGGATAGATCTGAATTTATGGCAGTGATACTTTTTTCCAACATTTATCTGGGAAATAATTTTGAGACCAGAAATAGTAATAAAATTTTTTTGAAGACAATGATAATTCTTGTGCTAGTGATGGTAATTACCTGAATCTTTCTATTATCATAATTCTCAAACTTACTATCTATGCCTTCAATTCCTCTCCCATATAATGGAGAAAATTAAAAATATTCTTGTCTAAAAAGCAGGGATATTATAAGAATTAATGAAATAAGAAAGACCTATAAAATTTGCTGAATGCATTGAAGTAAAGTTTTCTATAAATAATAGTTATTGGTTTTACTCTACAATTTGAGGTTAATTTTAGTCTTCCCCAAATTTTCTAAGATCTGATGCTTTATGTGCCATAAAAGCTTATTTTACAACCTAAACTTAGTTTTTCATACATATTTTATGTATATATACAGATAAAAATATGACAGCATCATTCTCTTTCTCAATCAATGCCACTGGCTCCACATTTATTTCTGGACCTAGCTCAATTTTTTTTTTTTTGTCTTCCATTTACCTTCTTTAGCTTATCTCTTGAATCAAACATCCCCTCTTCATTTGTCTTTGCCTCCTCCTGGCCCTCCATATGACTGAGATACTGTTAAAATGAATACTTTTTCATATACTGCTTCTACCATCTGGAATTGCTTTATTTACATATCATTCATATGCTATTTAAAAAAATTCTCTCTTTTCTTTTTTCATGCTGGAAACTTTCTATTTTCCTATCTCTCTTCTTGTAACTCAATCATGACTGTCTTTTAGCAGTGGACTTTGTCAAGTGATATGTAATAACACATTGGAATTTTTTTAACTTTTTAATCATTCTAAATAAAATAGGTTTTAAATATCATTTTTTTTCAAGCAGGAAATTTGCTAGAACAAACTTCTTGGACACAAATATGGCTTTCTGGTTTATGAGGGAGCCAAGATATTCTCTGAGGACAAGAGTTTGCTTAGAAGCAGCCATTTAAAATACTTGGATCAGGGAAACATAACAGAATAAATAGCCTGAACTCTAAGGACAAGGAGGGCTTTGCTGTCGGTAATGAAAATAATGCAGTAAATGGTTAACAAAAGAACAAAGTGGTACTCCAAATAATCTAGGGATGCATAAATTTTAGAAAAAACAATTTAATGGATTATAAATAAATTAAGAAGTGCAGAACTTATAGATTACTTTTAGTTGAACATAGTGCTTTATTTAAGTCATAGAATGATTATGTAGATGAATATGAGAGTGCATATAGAAATCAAAAAGCTGGAAATCATAATCATGTTTGGTTACAAATTAATGAATATTCAATTAACTCTCAGAAATTCAACTACCTTCAATAAATAAATAAATTTTAAAATGAAGGCTACTTATACTGGTTGAATACAAAATAAGATTGTAAGATTCTGATGTTTATTTTCTCTTCTCTTTAGTGACCTCACACTGCTTTTTCTCTGAGGACTTAAACATTTTACAGATTTTGTATGTTTCAGAAGGCATTTAAATCTTTTAATTTTACTAATATTACTGTGAGGGATGTTATTCCTAAGAGATCAGTTTAAGATAGACAGACAAATACACCTTGTTTTCCTAGATTACAAACCAAATATAGAAATTTGGAAGTTGATGAAGTAGCAATGACCATACTATTCTTTAAAAGCTTGTTTATTCATTTCTTCCATGTAAGACAGAGAGAGAGAGGCATCCCTAACAGGGTCTCCATGTCGAGATCCTCCTGCAGTCTCAGCCTAGACCATAGGCATGCACACACATACACTCACCATGCTCAGGGAGGTCCTTGTGAATGATTCTAGGACTTTTCCATGTGGGTTTAGTTGTGCTACTACTGAGCCACCACCTAGCCCCTGTACTATCATTTTTTCAGTTTATTTATTTTTTCTATGAGAGAGAATCACAGAGAGAAACACAAAGACAGCACCCACAACAGGGTCTCAATACCATAATTCATCTCCTGCCACAGCCAGTCCCAGATCATGGGCGAGTGTATGCCTGGCATACACAAGGAAGTCTCTGAGGAGAACCCTAAACTTTTTCTTGTGAATCAGCCATGCCGACCATCATGTTTCACTGTGATACCACCACCTGGCCCTCCATGTTATCATTTTTTATATGTTTGTTTATTTGTTTTGTAGGTTTTTGCCAGAGAGAGGTAGAGAGGGAAAGTAAGAGATCACCGCACAGGTGGGATGGCAATACTATAATCCCATTTGTTCTATTCTCCTTCTGAGATTTTGGGCAAACATGCACTCATGCCCGGTGTTATTTCTGGAACTTGAACCACGGTTGACCAAGTAAGAGTCCAGCGCCTTAACCACCTGCTGGCTCCTATACTATGATTTTTAATACTTTTGAAACCATCGTAATGGTATGGGATTGTACCTTCAACTGGAAATACTCATGGACCTGGAAAAGTAAAAATATTCTCACTAGAAGATAGGATTTTGGCCCTTAGCTGGAACATTGTTGATTGGCTTCTCTATTGGCTAAAGTAATTTATCCCTCTGTAGCTTTTAGGATTCTGAGTATTTATCCGAAATCTATTTTCTCTAGAAATTTCACCTTATGATTTTCAGGTATATCTATGTGCCTGAAGTTTTTTTTTTTTTTTTGAGAGGTTTTTGCTATAGGGTGCGTGCGCTCGCCAGACAGACAGAGACAGAGAGATAGAAAGCGAGAAATCACCCCCCAGGGGGGATGGCTACGCCGCAATCCTTTCTCCTCCATTCTCCTCTCGGGATCTTGGGCACGCACGCACACGCGCCTGGCGTGAGTTTAAGCCACCGGGTCCGGGACTCGAACCGCAGTCGACTACGTGGGAGTCCAGCGACATAGCCATTACGCTAACTGCTGGTCCCATGTGCCTGAAGTTTTTGCTTTAGTCCTTTAAATTATGTTTAAGATCAAATATATAACTCATATAATGAAATAATTTTTATATATAGCTACAGAGCTCACACAGAAAAGTAGTTTACATGTAAAAATAATGAGATTAATAAAACTGAGGTTTTAATCTCTTTAGCTCTTAGAAATCTTATTTGAAATTATTAAAGAGATAAGACTTCTTAGGTTTTATTTGTCTGTAAAGATATAATTATACTTTGGGAAATCTAAAATTTTTCTTCATTTGTTTTGTAAACAGCAATCTTATTTTAGCTATGTCTTGTCTTTAAACATCTAGACTGTAAAAGTTCGAAGCAAAAATATGGACTCCTCTCTGAGATAACATTTTCAATGAGCCACAAAAATAGTGACTTGCTTTATTTGGTTATTGATGAATGTCAAGTAGCATTTTACCAAATAACCTACAGTTATTACCAAGCTACTATGCAATTTGATGAAGCAATTGTTTTTTGTATTCTTTTTTGTTTGTTTATCCTAAGGAATAGTCTGAATTATATCAGCTATTGCTGTAAGCAAATATAAAGTATATTTTTATATAACCCCAAGAGTTACTCTAAAGTGTTTTGTGCTTTGCTGTATGTTATTGACAATTGTTTCATTTGTTATTGCTGTTAAACTCCCTTAAACTTGTGATTGCTTCAGTGGGTTAGTGATAGTTGATTCACACATATTTGTGGTACATTGCCACAATGAATTATCAACACATCTTTTTACTGACAACAGTTTTTGAGTTTTGTGTTTACAATGTGTTATTGAGAGATGTTTGTTGTTTCCTCACAAGTAACTAACCGCATAACTCTGTGCTTTCCCACATGGTTGGCAATTGCTGTTTCACAAATAACTGGATTGCCTCTCCTAGTAGTTGAAGTTATCAAGGTGCTTTTAAAAGACCATTGCTTATTTTGATGATTTCTTAGGCAATATTCATTGTTATTTCATTTATTGCTTTCTGAAATTATTTTTCACTGGGCTGTGAGCTAATAAGATTTGCCCTGTAGAGTTCAGATGCAATTTGTGTTTTAAGGAAAGAATTTGTATACTTTGTAGGTGTCTTTGTGTATATTTTCGCCTTTATTCTCTTCTGATGTTCTGTTATCTATTTGCATTGTACAAATTGAGAGTGGCCATACAATTTATCCTCAAAACTGGGACAATTTTGAATTGAAAATTGAACAGAGAGAACCAGAATATGTAGTCACGATATTCAAAATCCAACATTTCTAGACTAGTTACGTCTTCCATTTTATATTCTTTTTCCTGAAGGTCTGCTTTACCTTGAGCCAGAGAGCTGCCATTTCTTGCATAACATTCAGTGAGGTCAACTATTACTTGCACACACTTAAACAGCAATCTCATTCTATTTTAACTGAACAACTCTCAAGCTCAGTTAGTCCAATTGGCAAAAGATAAAGCTTGTGAAGAAGTATCTGGCAGCAGACACATTGTCATCAAATTTATATAGTTTGCATCCATTTTTGAGCTGGCATTGTTCATCTTATGTAGTATTCACTAAAGCAAAAAAATGGCATGGAAAGCAGATATAATTGCATTAAGCATTCCTTTACTTTTAGGCATAATATTTTCATTTCCTTCATCATTATTCAAATATATGAAAACAGTCTGTTCTTAGTTCTACATACTGACCCACAAAAAGTAGGAGGAACTAGACTTCTGGTCCAATTTCTAAACAATTAAAATTTTCAGAAGCTAAAAGCGTTACTGAGTTTCTACTTCTCTACACATTTTTCCCTAAATAGTCATTTGTCTGGAGGCCATTTGAGTACATAGCCTGAAGAGAAGATGAGTAATATTCTAGAACTGCTTGAGCATCTTTCCAAAATAAGATTAGTTTGGAGATCCAAGAGCACTGAATGATTTCTGTGGAAAGATAGTGACTTTATCTGGATGAACATATTCTTCATAATAATTTGTAACAGAACACTTTGTATTTCCCTTCTATATACTGGTTCGAGTGTAATTGATAACATAGATGCAGGATCAAATTTGCGTTTTGTTTTTCTCCATTCATCAACATTACAAAACATGATGTCAGTAATAATCTCTTAGAAATGAGTATTTTTGCATCACATACTTTGGTTTTATTCATGGATTTACTGTGATATTTTTCCTCAGGATTTTGAATATACTTTATATACATCATATGTCTTTTGATGGTGGCTTAAGTACCCATATACTATTCTAGTAGAGCTAAATAATGTTTCTAAATATAAGTTTAAAATTGGTCCAAAAAATGTTGTACATGGACTGACTTACTGAGCCAGATGTGATGCATGCTTCTTTTTTTTATTTTTCTTTTTTTTTTTAAGGTTTACACCATAGAGCTTTTATGCTCATAGGACAGAGAGAGAGACAGAGAGAGAAATGAGAAATTATCCCCTGGGGGGATGGCCACACTGCAATTCCTTTTCCTCCAGTCTCCTCTTGGGATTCTGGGTGCTCATGCATGTGGGCCTGGCATGATTTTCAAGCTACCGGATCTGGGACTTAAGCCATGGTTGGCCATGTGGAAATCCAGCACCTTAACCTGTTGGCCCCAGTCTTTTATTTTAAAAGTCAACCATGGGGAACAGCAATTAGTGTAATGGCTATGTCGCTGGACTCCCATGTAGTCGACCGAAGTTTGAGTCCCGGACCTGGTGGCTTAAACTCACGCTGGGCGCATGTGCGTGTGTGCCCAAGATCCTGAGAGGAGAATGGAGGAGGAGGGATTGTGGTGTGGCCATCCCCCCTGCGGGGTGATTTCTCACTTTCTGTCTCTGTCTTTCTGGTGAGCGCAGGCACCCTATAGCAAAAACCTCTCCAAAAAAAAAAAAAAAAAAAAAAAAAGTCAACCATGCATATCAGGACCACTAATCTCTTTTTATATGACATTATTTTTGAATGAGCAATGAAATGAATTAGTAAACAGATTCCATTTATGCTTATTTATTTATTCATTTATTTAATTTTTAATTTTAATTTTTATTTATTTGTTCTTCCACCCAAATTTTACCAGGGACAGAGAGAGAGAGAGAAAGTGAGAAAGCAAGTCACCAGGTCTGGGACTTGAACTTTGGTCAGCCATGTGGGAGTGCCCAGTGGCTTAACCACCATGCCACCTACTGGTACCTATTTATTTAGTTTAAAAAAGAAAACTGATACTTAAAAAAATAATTGTTTATTTAATTTTATTATTATTTTTTAATTTTTAACAATCAATTTTTAATTTATTAATATTATCATTGTTAGTTTAATTTGACCTGAGAGAGAGTCAGAGAGAAAGGGAGGAAGCTAGAGAACAAGCTACCAGGTCTGGGATTTGAACTGTGGCAAGTCATGTGGGATCCAGAGCCTTAGTCATCATGATACCTGCTGGCCCCATCATTATAATTTTTTAATTTGCTCTAAGGCACGTGTACTCATCAGAGAGAGATAGCAGAGAGATAAAGAGGGAAAGTGAAAACAGTCCACCAGTTCTGGGACTCTAACCATGGTTGGCAATGTGAGAATCCAGTGAGAGTCAACCACCATACTACCTGATGGTCTCCCAAGTATGTTTATTTTGAAGCTTGCTTCTTTTAAAAAATTATTTATTTAATTTTAATTATTATTATTATTATTATTTTAATTTGGAGAGAGAAAGTGAGAAAGCAAGCTGCCAGGTCCAGGACTTGAACTGTAGTAAGCCATGTGGGACTTCAGTGCCTTAACCACCGCACCACCTGCCAGCCCCCAAAGATTGCCTTTAACTCTTAGAGATAGCTTAAATGTTTTAGCATAGTCCCTAATAACAATAATTCAGTTAAATTCAAGTATCTAGTTAATTGAGTTAATAGCAATTGCTAGAAATCTAAATAATTCTACTGATACTAAAAATCAATTTAAATATACTATATAATATAGAGTTTTTAGTATAATAATTTAATGGCTTAATATCATTAGTACACATTTGATTTTAGAGTAATGATGTTGTAAAGTGCAAATTGCTGATTATTAGGTTTCTTCTTTTATTTTTCTTCCACCTCTTAATTTTGGTTTAAAAAAATGTCTTGGGACCAGCAGTTAGCATAATGGCTATGTCGCTGGACTCCCACGTAGTCAACCGTGGTTTGCATCCCAGACCCGGTGGCTTAAACTCACGCTGGGCACGTGTGCGTGCGTGCGTGCGTGCGTGCCCAGGATCCCGAGAGGAGAATGGAGGAGAAGGGATTGCAGCGTGGCTATCACCCCTGGAGGGTGATTTCTCGCTTTCTGTCTCTCTGTCTCTGTCTCTGGCAAGCGCACGTGCCCTATAGCAAAAACCTCTCCAGAAAAAAGAAGTCTTTTTCAGGGGTTAAAATAAGTATTTACGAAATGTTTACCAGTGTACTATATCATTTATAGGGTTTACTGTATCTCAAAAAATATATTCCAATGTCAAATGTTTGAGAAATTGTGATTTCATTAAATTAGAGCTTGTTAATCAAAACATAACTTCAAAGTCTATCACCTGAATGCTGCTTTAATATCTGGACCTCTCCATGCATGCTATTATGTGTGTAAAAGTAATTTAACATAATTTCTTATAATTCCATATAACTCATTCATTCAGAACCATAGTGAATATTTGTTTACTCAGTAGTTAATAATCATATTTGAGTGAGTCAAACCCCTCCCCATTGCGTTTTATTTTCCTTCAAAGCACTTTAAAAATACTTCCCAGAAATTCTCTGACAAATGCATATCAAGATTCCCAGAAAGCATATTTTGAAAATCCATATATATATATATATATATATATATATATATATATACACACACACACACTAAATATATTATATAGTATATTTAAATAGAAAATTTAGTATCAGTAGAATTATTTAGATTAGAGAATCACTGATGGGATTAAATAAACTCAAATATTCATTAGATGTTCTTTTCCTGTTATTAGTTATCTTCTCTCTCTAGTTCAGATTAGTGTTGTAACCACCTCGTGCTTGGGTTTTGTTACATATCATGTATCTTACCAGGAGCAACATCTTCCCTCTTCCAAGAGGATATGTTAAAGCAAATAGGTGGGTTTATTTACAATAGTAGGAATTTTAAAAGTGAATTTCAAATTGGATTCTGTAGATACCACAAACCTCAATATAAAGGCATCATTTATAAGGAAATTTTTCAACAATTTTTTTGATGCAGCTACATTCCTTTTCTTCAAGCCATTTTTTCTTATGGCTCTTGGATTCTTTTTTTCTTTTTTTTTTTTTTTTTTTTTTGAGAGGTTTTTGCTATAGGGCGCATGCACTCGCCAGAAAGACAGAGACAGAGAGACAGAAAGAGAGAAATCACCCCCTAGGGGGGATGACCATGCAGCAATTCCTCCTCCTCCATTCTCCTCCGGGATCTTGGGCATGCACGCATATGTGCCTGGCATGAGTTTAAGCCACCAGGTCTGGGACTCAAACCACAGTCAACTACATGGGAGTCCAGCGACATAGCCATTACACCAGCTGCTGGTCCCATAGCTCTTAGGTTCTTATAGATACTGTGATAATATATACAGAATATAGACACCTGTAGTATTAACTTATGCTTTGATTCTCATAAGGAAAGTATAGATATACTGGCTTTGACATTTTACATTATTTTCTAGTCAAGAAAAAAAAGTATTTTTTAATATCTTTGCCACATTGCCCAATTATCATCCTTTAATCATAGTAACTTAAGAATGCTAAAAAGGGTTTGTGTGGGCATTATAGTTTGGAACTTGATTTTAACAACATAATTCCTATCAATACACATGACTTGGTAAATATAACATTTTCCTATTACAGTTAAGTCTGCACTTCTTTTTTTTTTTCTCATTTCAACTAAGACATATGCTTGTGAATGAATTGAAAATAGATTTACTTATTTGTGACCTTAAATCAGTAAACTTGATTCAAAGTAGATCATAAAGAAGACAAACCTTCAAAAAGGCCCAATTAAAAAGACTTAGAAGTTCCCTCTGCCAACTTTATACCATTGAAGCATTTATTTTATAACCTGTAACTGTCAAGAATTGTCACATCTTTTGACATTTATGACAGCTCTTCTAGTAGAATAAGAGAGAGGCATTGTTATAATAGGTAGGAGATGAACTAGATCAGCTTCCTAATAGATTACAAAATAGTGATAATGCTGCTGTCATGTTATTGTTCTTTTCATATTTTGCACTGTCCACTGGTTTATCTATTGTTGCTCAATATAATGCAAATAAAGATAAGTAGTGAGCTGTGGAAAACTTTCCATGTTTTGTCATAAAAAAACTTGTGTCTACTAACTCAGCAATTCACTATATAATTAATGAGATTTTAAAACTTATATTAAGACATTTAGAAAATTATGTAAAATTTGTAAAATCTAAAAATTTTTACCACTCTGTTTTTTCACGTAATATTGTCACACTTTCATTTAGGAAGTAATGAACAATCATAATCTTTTCATAAATATAAAATAAAGTTAGATACTCATTTGTATCAGATAAATAGAATACTGTTTTCTATGGATGTATGCTTTTAGTCATATGTTCAGTTCTTTTTTGTCATCCATAGTTTTAGCTCTAATCGAATAAGAACTTATCTTGGAGCCTAAATCACATTTTTTAAAAAGATTTTTGTCATAGGGTGAATGAACTTACCAGAGAGAGAGAGACATTGAGAAAGAAAGTGAGACATCAGCCCGCAGGGGAGATGGCCACACCACAATCCCTTCTCCATTCTCCTCTTGGGATTTGGGGCATGTATGCACACATGTCAAGTGTGAGTTTCAAGCCACTGGATCTGGGACTCAAATTGTTGTCAGCTATGTGAGAATCCACTGTCTTAACCACTACACTACCTGCTGGCCCCAGGTCCCTAATCATATTTGATTTTAGAATTTTAGTTGAAAACTACAGGCCAGCTGAAGAAATCAAGATTTTCCCAGTGCTATAGCCAGGTGGAATGATCATTAGACTAGTTGGATTCTCTTAAGTTTAAGTGTTATGTTTTACATGTGGATTGATTTTTATTGCCTCTGTTTTCAAGCTGTTCTATAAATCTTGAAACTTTCAAGCAGTACCTGCACTATTTGCTCACAGATGGAAATTAATTTGCTGCTTATTCTGCCCTAGCACACAGACATTCTAAGTCAGAACCATCTTCTCCTAGAACAATTTAATCGTTTATATTTTCATAAAATTAGATATTACTTATTGATCTAATTAGAGTTTTTAAATGCGTAATTAACCACATGACAAGGTCTAAGCAGAAGTATGTTTAATTTAGTGAGCTTATTGCCTTAGAAAAGTGATGTTGGCACACATGATTCTAATGCACAAATGTTAGTTTCTCTCCATTTATATTTCCCAGGGTCTTTTTTTATTATTTGTTGAGCTCTACATCTATTTAAAATTATACTGATTTCAGAGTAAAATTTGCATTTAGATATAATTAAGTCATTTTCTCTTAGGATTCTATTTCCCATTGTGTTGGTCTATGGTTTCTTAAACTCGACATTATTGACTTTTAGGGCTAGATAATTCCTTCTTGTGTGGTGTATAGGAGCTATCTCGTACATTGTAGGAAATTTAGCAGCATTCCTGGCCTCTGCAAATTAGATCCCAGTAGCACTGTCTTGTCAGGTAGTGACAACCAAGATGGTCTCCAGAGTTTGCTAAATATCCGTGTGGGAGTGAAAGGCGGGGGTTTCCCAGTAGGGGTACATTGCTTTATTGCTTTAACCCATCTTTGCACATACTTGTGTGGTAAGAGCAAATTGTGTCTTTTATAAAAGATTTTAGTAACTCCACAGAGAAGTCAGGTTGTTTTGAATACTTCCCAAAACTTTCAAATGAGCATTTCCAGATAAGAAAGTACTTTACAAATATTTAGCAATAAATGCAATTTGAATAACTTTCAACCTTAGGGGTCATAGGTAGAATAGTATTCGTAGCTATAACAAGTCCTTGGATGGAAAAGATGTTATAAAGTATGTTTTTTTTTAAAGTTTGCTGCATGTTATGATAATGTTAATTCTAGAAGTTACATTGTTATATATGTAACTATACAGGAAACAGTATGCAACATGATAGAGTAGCCTGAGAGATGGATTTCTTCTAATTTCAGGTGGGATTTACATTTCATTAATTGCATAAAGAACTTTTAATATTTATTCTATTTTGCCATATATATAGAAAACATTTATTATTATCTTTTTATTTTTAATTATGTCTAGATTTTTGCTATAGGGCATGTGCACTCACCAAAGAAACAGAGAGAGACAGAAAGACAGAGAGAAATTATCCCCCCAAGGAGGATGGCCACACTGCAGTCACTTCTCCTCCATTCTCTTGGGATTGTAGCCACACACGCACACGTACCTGGGGTGAGTTGTAAGCTGCTGGGTGTACTTGAACGGCAGTCTACTCTGTGAGAGTCCAGCAATGTAACCATTATGCCATCTGCTGGTCTGTTATTTAAAAAAATTTTTTTGTAGAGATTTTTGCCTTCGGGCACATGTGCTCACCAGAGAGAGAGAGAGAGAGAGAGAGAGAGAGAGAGAGAGAGAGACCGAGACAGTGCGAAGGAAAGTGAGAAATCACTCCCCAGGAGGATGGCCATGCAGAAATCCCTTCTCTTCCTGGTATCTCGGGCATGCACGCACACACGCCAAGCATGAGTTTCAAGCCACTGGGTCCGGGACTCGAACTTTGGTTGGCCATGTCAGAGTCCAGCAACGTAACTGATATGCCGTCTGCTAGCCCAACACATATATTATTAGTACTACCAAAATCTTAACTTATTTATTGAACTGACTTCTTAAATTCAACATTTATATTATTCACATATCAGTGTCCTTTCTCAACTTAATTCCAATCTTAATATATACTGAATATCTGCTCTCTATGGCAGAAACTAGAAGATTGGAAGGTATGACAGCAGGGATGGCAACTGAAGATACTAGAGACAGTATAGGAGTGGGTGGGTAATAGGGGTGGGAGGGAGAGAATCAGGGAAAAACAATTTAACAGAGACAAAAATGGAAAGTTAACAATTGTTAATAATTTGCATGCTAATATCTGTTACTTGACGAATAAGCACTGTTCACATACTAGGAAAAACTATTTTGAATACTCTAAAGATGTACAATGACTGAAAAAAATACGGATAGATCAACAACAAAATAAATTAGAGAGAGAAAATTGGTATATATGGGTATATTTGATAATACATGTTTTATAAACATGTATTGGAGCTCAGCAAGTAAAGAAAGGCTTACTTTTAATTTGTATTTTTCTAATTGGAATTTCTAGTTGTGTAAGAGTTATTAGTAATGTTAAAATAGTAAACTGAAAAAAATATTGACAAATTGTTAAAATGGATAAGAAGTGATAAAAATTAACATCTTCTAGAATTAGGCAATTTAAAACTAATGGAAGATTTAGAATACAAATGGCACACAAAAGTTGATATTGGTATATGATAGCAGACAGCGTAACAGTATACAATAGAACTATACCACAAGAATTTAGCTCATCTTAATTTATAAATAGAAATAACTACACCCTTAATATTCATTTTTGGGGAGTAGCAGTTGGCATAATGGCTATGTCACTGGACTCCCACGTAGTCAACCATGGTTTCAGTCCTAGACCTGGTGGCTTAAACTCACGCTGAGCGTGTGTGCGTGCATGCCCAAGATCCCGAGAGGAGAATGGAGGAGAAGAGATTGTGGCGGGGCCATCCCCCCTGGGGCGTGATTTTTCACTTTCTGTCTCTCTGTCTTTCTGGTGAGCGCACACACCCTATAGCAAAAACCTCTACCTGAAAAAAAAAATTCATTTTTGAAAGTTTTTCTTTTCTTTTTTTTGGTCATAGGGCACAGGTGCTCACCAGAGAGGAGAGAGACAGAGAGATATAGAGAAAGGAAAAGTGTCCATCTCCAGATGGAATGTTCACACTGCAATCCTTCTACTCCCTCCTCTTAGAATTTTGAGCATGCTCACTTACATGCCTGGCCTGATTTTCAAGTCACTGTGTCTGGGACTCAACCACAGTCGGCAATGTGGTAGTCCAGTGCCTTAACCACCATACCACTTGCTGGCCCCAATATTCATGTCTTTTAACCTGACAAGGTAAAATTCTGTATATTTGTGTGCCCTTATTTTTAAAATTAATTATTATTATTTTTGGATTTTTCCCATTGGGCACCAGAGAGAGAGAGAGACAGAGAGGGAAAGTGAGAAATCATCTCCCAAATGGGACAGCCATGCTCCAATTCTTTTTCCTCCATTCTAGTTGATAATTTGAAGTCCGTTCTAGTATGTGTTAGTATTCAGTGTTTTGATATATTGTGTTCTTATTTTCTTATGAATCCAGTTCATCTAGCTTGAACACAAGGGAGCAGCTGTTGAAAAGAGTTGATTAGCAATAATTAGGGATGACATTTCATTTGTTTTGCATGTCTTTTCAATTAAAAGCAGTTAGTGATTAAAATCACATGCCTGAAAATACATTCTTTAGAAGGCAATATTTTCAAATAAAATGTGAAACATTAAAATCTCTGGGTTAAGTCCAATTTATATTTTAAACATTTGCATACTATTAAAGAGTTTCTGTGTTATAAGGATGCTTAACCTTTGTGAGTTTTAGCAATTGAAGAAAAGAGAGAGCACAAGTGAATGGAACAAGTGAGAAAGAGAATGCTGAATTAATATATACACTAGTGGAAAATGATTGGTTTCCTGGGAAGAAGATTGCAGGAAGAAATATTATATATTTTGTTTCATTTCTGTAACTCATATCGCCATTTATTTAAGATTTTTCCTTTTTTCCTTGAAAGCCAAAATCTGACATTTCAAAATAAAGTGAAGAGTAAGTACACTATAAAAAAAAAAAAAAGGAAACCTGTTGAGTGGATTTGTTTAGCTTATTAACTTGTTCTCATGGATTTAACAACCCTGATATCATCACTTAAATCTCCTTTGTTCTAGATGATAGTATTATGAATTTAAGTTGGCACTTTAAGACATTTTAATCTGAGTGCGTATTCCAAGTAATAGAATCAAATAGTCTGAATATTTTTCTCAGAATGAGGAAACAAACTTGTGATAGTAACACATGGTCATAAAAAAAGAAACAGTATTTATCATATACTACAAAAAAATCAGGCCAGCTGGTGGCTTGGTGGTTAAGGTGGCTGGATCTCACATGGTCAGATCCCACATGACCAGCTGCATGGTTGGAGTCCACTTTCTCTTTCTCTCTGTTTCAGACAAACTCACATGCCCTATAGTAAATTATAAAACATGTATTCTAGTGCTAGGCTGGTGTGGTGGTTAGGGTGGCTAGATCCTACATGGCTAACCCATGTGGGGCTCAAGTCCCAACCTGTAGGATTGGAAAACACAAAGGGTACATGTGCGTATATGCTGAAAATCCCAACAGGAGAGAGGAATGGAGGAGAAGGGATTGTGATGTGATCATTCCCCATGGGAGGTGCTTTCTCATTTTCCTTCTTTCTATTTCTCTCTCTGGCAAATGCATGCTCCTTGTGATAAAAAAATTTAAAACAGTGAATATTATAAAGTATGACACAGTAAGGTACATTGAGATAATACTTAGTATGGAGCCAGCGGGTGACATGTAGGTTAAAATGGCTGAATCCCACATGGCCAACTATGAGGTTCAAGTCCTGGACCTGATGGCTTACCGATCATGCAGGGTGTGTGTACGTGTTTACCCAGAATTCCAAGAGGAGAATAGAGGAGAGGGGATTGTAGTCTGGCCATCTCCTCTGGGGAATGCTTTCTCACTTTCAATCTCTCTCTCCTGCTCTCTCTTCTGAGTGAATGAACCCTATAGCAAACCAAAATAAGTACAAAAAGTACCATTTTCAAGATCATTATGGAGAGCCTACTATTTTTATTTGGGGGGGGGGAGGGAGAAGGGAGGTGGATCAAAAGGAAAAAAAAAAAAACTGTTCCTAGGATGAAAATTTGATAAAATAGAGAAATAAGGACAATTAAGGATTGGACTCACATTAAAAGAAATAAAAAAAAAAAGAACTGCATGCTACAAACAGCATTACTCTAAATAGACTTTTGCTAGCCTCAGCATAAAAAATATATGACATGTATGGATGCTATCTTAAACCTTGTGTGTAGCTTCGCCAAACTTAACACTACTACAATTAGTATTTTAACGTAAATTCATTTCCTCCAAAAATAGTTGGTATTTTATTTTTCTTTTTATTTGTCAAAGGGTGCATGCACTTGCCAGAGAGAAACAGAGAGGGCTAGGACCGAGCACCCCTCCCCCAGGGGGGATGGTCATGCCACTGCAATCTGTTCTCTGCCATCTCTTTCTCATTTTGAGATTTGGGACACATATACGCACGTGCCCAGCATATTTCTTAAGCTGCCAGGTCCGGGACTCAAACTACAGGGTCAATCGTATGGGATCCATCTTCATTAATCACCAAGCCATGGAACCAACCTGATAGTTGATATTTTCTTTCACATTACTCCTTTCCCCTAATATAACTTTAAATTAAGAAGGGACTTGCTGACTTCAGGGTTATTTGCAAATATGTGACTAACAGCTCTGGTGATTTTACTTATAATCCATTTTTTATTGTATTTCCCTTGACAGTACTACAAATGAATGCTGAAAGACATATTTTAGAAATACTTCATAGACGCTAAATGGTTCCAGTATTGAAAAAAGGTTCAACAATATTGAATACATAAGCAACAGTTGCTATTCTCTCCAGTAATTTTATATGGCCTATAGCAAAACCAAGACATTTTTAGTGGAATGAAATAAATTTATTATAGTACCCTTCATATTTTTATCAAGAATATTAAATGCATTTCCCTGCTGTTTTCTAAAATAGCCATATCATTGTGGTTTTATCCATTTGAAACTATTTATTTTGTATTTCTGTGGCCCAAAGATGTATCAGTAACAGTAAGAAAGAAATGAAAAAAAATTTTAAAGTCAATTTGGTTCTTGATAGATAAATCAAGCAGTGGGAAAGTTCAGAAATAAATTTTTAGTCTTTGCACCAGCATTCCTCGATCTACAGAGTAAACAGCTTTTATTTAATCAGTTTTAGAATCCAATCTCTTTGGAACTATTTTTAGTACTTACTGGCACTGTATGCATTTTCTGGGCAACCATGCCAGATTTATAACTCTGGAAGTGCTGTGTTATTTATTACCTTCCTATACACAAAGAAGTGGTGTCATGAACATGCATATGTCAAAAATGTTACAGTTTAGTGCAGTGGTTCAGTTAATTCTTTCCCAGAACAATAGGCAAGAAATACAGCTTTTTATTTGGCAACGTATATCCATTATTTAATTTTTTTTCAAAAGCAAAAAACATTTCTCTTGGGAATTTCACATCCTCCACCAACTTTCTCTTCTTTGATTTTAGAAATTTCTACAAAGACTTAAAGTCTCGGATGAGCTTAACAACTTGCTTATTTCAGCAACTTTTGCCCTGGGTTTGCAAGCCTAGAGCTTATTTTTGAATTTAAGGAAGAAATATCACTCACAAATTAAATAAAGTCTTTTGCATTACATGAAGTTATTATAAAGTCCTTACATTTTTATTGAACTGAACCTGAATTGGCAATTTAGTGTACATGAGATCAATGCCATTTAAGATACCAGAATCCAAAATTAACATAGTGTTTGTAAATGATGCTTGCATCTAGTTCATACAATATGCTTTTACCTTTGACTTTTTGTTTTCTATTTATTGTGCATACGAGCATTTGAAACCTGTAGAGATGGGGAGCTAGCCCGTGACCTGATGGTTAAGGCAACCAGATTGCACACAGTCAATAACATAGTTTGAATCATGGACCCAGGGACTTGAAAAACACATACCCTCTGGCAAATTTAAAACCAAAATGAAACAAAAAGAAAGATGTAGAGTTCCTTCCTTCCTTCCTTCCTTCCTTCCTTCCTTCCTTCCTTCCTTCCTTCTTTCCTTCCTTCCTTACTTCCTTTCTTCCTTCCTTCTTTCCTTCCTTTGAGAGGTTTTTGCTATAGGGCATGTGTACTCACTAGAAAGATAGAGAGACAGAGAGTTAGAAAGTGAGAAATCACCCCCAGGAGGGATGACCATGCCATAATCCCTTCTCCCCCATTCTCTTCTTGGGATCTTGGACATACATGCACACACACGCCCAGCGTGAGTTTAAGCCACCAGGTCCAGGACTTGAACCATGGACGACTCCAGGGGAGTCCAGCGACATAACTGTTTTGCCATCTGTTGGTCCTGATGTAGAATTTTTTATTTTGTAATTAATACTATGGTCACATACCACATTTAGTATTTGTCATAATTTCCTCTGCATATAAAGATTTACAACTAGTTTATAGAAATCTCACTAGCGGGAACCAGCAGTTAGCGTAGTGGCTCTGTTGCTGGACTCCCACGTAGTCGACCGCAGTTCGAGTTCCGGACCTGGTGGCTTAGAACTCACGCCGGACGCGTGTGCGTGTGTGCCCAAGATCCCGAGAGGAGAATAGAGGAGGAGGGATTGTGGTGTGACCATCCCCCCTGGGGGGTGATTTCTCGCTTTCTGTCTCTATGTCTCTGTCTGGTGAGCGCACGTGCCCTATAGTGAAAACCTCTCCAAAAAATAAATAAATAAATAAATAAATAAATAAATAATTCTCACTAGCAGGTTGACACATTAGCTATTATTCCATCCTAAACAGAAAAACAAGTGGTTGCTTTATAAAATAATTTTGAAATTGTTTTCTGTACTATTTTAGGAAAGTAAGAGGGAAAAAATCTTAAGCTGACAGTTATGGGATATTCCAATGCCTACCACAGACTGAGAATTAAAAGCAAAAACAACCAAACTCTGCTCTTTCTCCTTTTATTTTTTTAAAATAGGAACTATGTTTTTAATTTATACATTTATTCATGTAATGAATGTTTACTCAGTACACTCAGATGTGCCATGCCAGGCATGTGTCTTTAGAGGTTGTGCATATAGAAAAACTCTGTCATGTTATCCTACATCACATACATGAATGGATCAGGCTTATGGAAATTACCTAGAAATACCCACATACGAGTGATTGCTAGTGCTCTCACCAAAGGTTGAAATTTGAGAGCAAGATCCAAGATTTTTCTCAGTTAAAGTTTGCTCCAGTAATGGAGGATAAATCTTTTTTTTTTTTTTTTTTTTTTTTTTTTTTGGAGAGGTTTTGCTATAGGGTGCATGCACTCACCAGAAAGACAGAGAGAGACAGAGACAGAAAGTGAGAAATCACCCCCAGGGGGATGGCCACGCCGCAGTCCCTACTCCTCCATTCTCCCCTCGGGATCTTGGGCATGCACACACGCGCCTGGCATGAGTTTAAGCCACAGGGTCCAGGGCTTGAACCACGGTCGACTACCTGGGAGTCCAGCAATATAGCCATTATGCCATCTGCTGGTCCCAGGATAAATCATTTTTAATAAGTTTGTAATTCAAGATACTAAAGCTCAATTATCCCAAACTTTTACTTTTTTTCCTTTTTTATTATAGGACTTATCTATGCTAAAATTTTGTCCTGAGTTTGCAACCTTACAGCTTATTTTTGAATTTAAGAAAGACATGATGAATTAAGGAGCCATACATCTTTTTTCTTTCTTTGGCCTTTCTCACTGACCTCAACTCATGGTCAAATGCATCACATAGGGCTTCAGTTTGTTCAGTGCTCTTGAAGCTTTGAGTGTTAGTTGACAGCCGTGGAGTAGGACTCATTTTGGATGTTTGTGTGTTAGTCATTCTTTATTTTCAAAGAAGATGTGATGGAAAGCCTTGGAAGAGTCAGATCTTGTTGGCATCGCATTATGACATCAAACTTGGATATCTTGGGGGCCAGCAGGTGCTGTGGTGGTTAAGGGTGTTGGACTCCCATATGTCTGGTCATTGTATGAGTCCCGGACCTTTTAACCTGCTTTCTCTTTCTCTCTGGTCAAATTAAAATAAAGAAATAAAGTTAAATAAAATAATTATTTTAAAAAATGTGGATATCTCACCAAAACTTTGTTGAAAAATATTTATGTCATGCATATGGGGAACTCCTATTCAAATTCCTTGAGCAATATGAAGTTTAAATTTGTAAACCAGCAAGTCACTTGTAGATCTCTGAATATCAGGGGAGAAGAGGAGATATGCATGCAGTCACCCAATTGTACATAGTTTTTGCTGTTGTTAAAGAAAAATATTATGGTACCAGCCATAATATTGGTACCAGCATATGATGTAAAGGTTACATCACTGGACTCCCATGTAATCTACCATGGTTAGAGTCTTGGACCTGGTAGCTTAGAAACTCATGCAGGGTGGGTGTACATGCATGCCCAAGATCCCGAGAGGAGAATGGAGGAGAAGGGAATGCAATGAGGCCATCCTTTCTGGGGGGTGATTTCTCGCTTCCTGTCTCTCTGTCTTTCTGGCAAGTACATGGACCCTATAGCAAAACACCTCTCCACAGATAAAATAGAAGTCACCTTAGAACAGTATAGTCCAATAGAACTCTGTACAGTGAGGCCAGCAGGTGGCATGGTGATTAAGGCTCTGGACTCCCACATGGTCAGCCGCAATTCAAGTCCCAGATCAGAGGCTTGAGACTCATGCCAGGCACGTGTATATGCATGCCCACCCGAGATCTTGAGAGGAGAATGGAGGAAGAGGGATTGCCATGTGGCCATTTCCCATGGAGTGTGATTTCTCACTTTCTGTCTCTTTGTCTCTCTCTGTCTCTCTGGCACATACACATGCCCTATAGCAAAAATCGTTCTGAAAAGTACTCTGTGCGGTAATGGAAATACTCTATGTCTGCGGTATCCAACACTGTCACCAGTAATCATCCATAAATATTGAGAATTTAAAGACGATACTATTATGACTAGGAACTGATTTTTAAATTTTATCTAATTTTAATTAATTAAAATTTAAATTTAAATACTCCCTTGAAAGAGCTAATCATTATTATATTGAACAGAACAGTCATAGAAGACAGAAAAGCAATAAGGACATTAGCCATTAGCTGATATGTATATTTCATTTTCACCTTGGGAATTAGAAAAATCTATCTTTTAAGATTACTGCTATTTCACACAAAATAATAAAAAGAAAGGGAATATGCTGCCCTTGGATTTTTCAACTGATAGATACTTATTATAATTTGTTTGGGAAAGCAAAGGCTACTTTGGAAGTCAGGCAGATATATTAAGCTAAATATTGGGTTGTCGGAAAAGTCATGATGTATTTTTTCTGCTTTTTTATAAAAAATGTGTCATGACTTTTCTGACTACCCAATATATAAGCAGGAAATACACAAACAAATATATATAGTTAAAAATTAAAACTAGAAAAAAATTAAAAGTAGCATATTATTTTTCCCCAATGTACTATAGTCATAAATTGGATAATTGGGTCTGAAAATCAAGAAGTGGAGAACATTTGCTTGTTCTGTTTAACTTATATTTGTTAATTTAAATAGCCTCTAAAAATACCTTGTAATTTCCCTTTATGGCTTTTATTTAAAGTGTAATTATTCTTTTAGCTAATATAAATCTGTATCAATACCATCATTAAATACTTAGATTGTCATTGATTTTTCTCTCACCTTAGCTAGAATTTAATTTCTATTACATTATTAAATATGTTTTCTCACCAGCAAAACCCCAGTGCCTAGGAAAATGCTCTGATCATTTTAGCTGCTCAGTATTACATGCCAAGAACTAACAGAATTGTACTAAGTACCATATAATTCTATAAAGTGTAATTTAGAAACAATTTTTCTACCAATAAGTGAGACATTCTGGATGTGACTTTTCCTATAAGCCTTCAGAATATTATTACAAAAGTAAAATTTTCATTAATCACTAAGTTTATTTAGATCAAATTGTAATAGCAATATGGTATTTATTCATACTCAATATTAATGTCATAAAATTCTATTTTTTCTTAAAATATGCAGTAGAAGAAATAATAATTTCAGTTTGTTAATATTCACACTAAATAAATATAACATGAAAACTTTTTTTACTATATTTAAGGAAAAGTCAGATTATCTGTTGGTTTATATGAATAAAATATGTGCAGAATGCTCATTTTAATTGTATGAATTAAAAACAACTGGTACATATTGGTTAGCTCACATGAAAGATTTTTAAAAATCACATTGGAGCAAACTGATGATTTAAATGAATATTTTTGAAGTACTATCTTGAATTTCATAATAAAGATTTAATTTTTTCATCAAAGTATGCTATGGCTCTGCATTTGAACAAAAGCGTAAGTGAATCTCAGCACACAAAAAAATCCAAAACTTTGCAGGAATATCTTCAAGTAATTCATGAAAAGAAAAAGACAGATACATGAGTGTTATATAAGATTATATTCTTACAGGCAACTGTAACACTTATTTAAATTTAAAAAATATAATGTGATATGGAATATGTTTGTAAGCTGACCTTATTATCTAGAAGTTCCTGAAAACCTAGCATCATTTATTAGTTTCTAAGTTTTAGGATCTTTTGTTAGAAACAAGTATGACAAAACTATAAAAACTTTAAATGTTACCTTGCCTTGTTCTTTCATGAGAGAGCACATACATGAGAGATCAATAACTGATCCTTTATATGTCAGCAACTTTTGCACTAAAATGTATTAGAGGATTAAAAATACTTTAGATGTATGTGGATCTTCATAAATCACCCATTTAAATAGGAATATTAAGGTCCTCTTCGGGTTTTTTTTTTTTTTTCATGCCTTCCAGTCACCTTTTTATCTTATTTTTGTCAAAATGTTGTAACACTGGACAAGACTGCCTCTGAGAGCCAGTCAGCACTACTCTTTAGTCAGCTGGCAAGTCACTACTTATCTGTGTAAGTCTCATTTTATTATAGTTCAGGGAGGGGATTGTTTCTTGTCTGTGTTTTTGTTGTTGTTTTGTTTGTTTTTTTTGTTTTGTTTTGTTTCTTTAATTTGCTAAAGAGTGTATGTGCTCCTCAGAGACAAAGGGAGAGGTAGAGGGAGAAAGCACCGCCCAGTGTGGTGTAGTCACACTACAATCTCTTCATGTCTCCATCCTGTCCAGATTTTAGGTACATGTGCGCATGTACCCAGGATAGCTTCCGGGGCCAGAATTTAAACCTTGATCGACCATGTGGGATCTGTTATCTTAACCAATAGGCCATGGAGTCAGCCTAGGGGACTGTTTTCAAATGTTCCCGTACTGTGACTTCATGGAAATGAAGAGAAAATAGGTGCTATCCCCAGCTATCTATTTCCAGTTTGATATTTCAGCATATGTTTTGTCCATTGTCTTTATTTGTAAAAACAAAAAGTTAATAAATTAATGCTATGATGTTAATCTCAAAGATGATCTTATTTTAATCATCTGTTCCTGTAGGGAAAGAAATTCTGTGTTTTATTCAAGTTTTTATTTTAACCATAGTTTGTGTATTTTCTCCATCTGTCTGTCAAAGGTTTTAGGTATATGAGAGGGCTTCAAGAAGGTTGTAGAAAATAGAATTAAATACAAGCTTATTTTGGTAACAAAACAAAACAAAAACAAAAAAGTAGAAATCTGTGCATAGTGTTTTTTTTATTATTTTTTTCTTTTTTAACGGTGAAAAGGTGAGTGTTTTGAATTGGCCAGCTAGACTCAGTTTAGATGACACCAGTTTTGTTGGCAACATCCAAAGCATCATAATAGGGAGCCAGTCACACACATGCCTTCTTCTCTCTGTCAGGCTTTGACCTTAGCCACAACAATATTATAGATCTTCTTCACAGTCTGTTTGATCAGGTGTTTGTTGGCCTTGACATCTACAATGAGAACAAATGTGTTGTCTTCTATCTTCTTCATGGCCCACTCAGTGGTTTAGGGAACTTGATGATGGCATCGTGGTCAAGCTTGTTTCTATTGGGGGTATTCTTAGGATATTTGAGCAGCCTCTGGATTCATAGTGTTGGACTTCTAGAGGGTGGGTGATGTATAGATCTTGTTTTCTTTTGTGGCTGTTGAAGGCATTCAGCACTGCCTTCTTGGCCTTCAAAGTCTTTGCTTTGGCTTCAGCTTTGAGAGGAGCAGGAGCATCCTTCTTCACTTTCGGTACCATCTTGGCAAAAAGGTAGCATATTTTCATAATATACAGTTCTACAAACTTTTTGAAGACCACCTTCCCCTTGTATTTATTAAATGTGATACTTATGCTATTGCTTTGAATGAATATTTTACATTTGTTTGGTTATTTCTGGTGATGAAAAAGCTTCTTCAACAAGTAAAATCTTCAATAAAAATGTTTTTGTGGCAACTGTGGGAAACTCACTTATAGCTTCATTTGTTATGTAAAATTTAGTAATACTTATTTTTATAGTTCTATAAACTTCCTTTTTTTGAAACTTTTAACTATTAACAAAAGTGATTTACATTTATTACAATAAAATACTATGACCTCAAACTCTCCCAGAAAGTCTTTTTTAGCACAGCTCTCTAATTTTACAAATATCTAGAGGTGTGAAGCAACTTGCTGGTGGCTGCAATATTATCTATAACTATATAGATAGAGTTAAGAACTGAAATCTTTTGGAAACTATTTTTGAGCTGATTCTTCTATGTCATGTGGCTTCAGGAGATTGAAAATTGTTCTCAGTACATAAGTTAACATATATTAAATAATTTATACTTTCTATTTACATTAATGCATATTAGTTTATATTAATATAAGCTGTATTTTATTCTGTGTTTTTCAGAGTCAGAATATTTTTGGGCTTGATGTCATTGAAACACCAGAAGGAGACAAGATGCCACAATTGATTGTTCAAGAGGAGTTAGATAGGGAAGAAAAGGATACCTATGTGATGAAAGTAAAAGTCGAAGATGGTGGCTTTCCTCAAAGATCTAGTACTGCTATTCTGCAAGTCAGTGTCGCTGATACAAATGATAACCACCCAGTCTTCACGGAGAAGGAGATTGAAGTCAGTATACCAGAAAATGCTCCTGTAGGTACTTCAGTAACACAACTCCATGCCACAGATGCTGACATAGGTGAAAATGCCAAAATCCACTTCTATTTCAGCAATCTAGTTTCCAACATTGCCAAGAGACTATTCCACCTCAATACCACCACTGGACTTATCACAATCAAGGAGCCACTGGATAGGGAAGAATCACCAAGTCACAAATTACTGGTTTTGGCAAGTGATGGTGGATCAACGCCAGCAAGAGCAATGGTGCTGATAAATGTTACTGATGTCAATGATAATGTTCCATCAATTGACATAAGATACATCATCAATCCAATCAATGGCACTGTCGTTCTTTCAGAAAATGCTCCACTCAACACTAAAGTTGCCCTAATAACTGTGACAGATAAGGATGCTGACCATAATGGTAGGGTGACATGCTTCACAGATCATGAAGTCCCTTTCAGATTAAGACCAGTATTCAGTAATCAGTTCCTTTTGGAGACGGCTGCATTTCTTGACTTTGAGTCCACGAGAGAATATGCCATTAAATTACTGGCTGCAGATGCTGGCACACCTCCCTTGAATCAGTCAGCCATGCTCCTTGTCAAAGTGAAAGATGAAAATGACAATGCTCCAGTTTTCACCCAGCCTTCCATAAGTCTTTCTGTTCCTGAGAATAACTTTCCTGGCGCCCAGCTGACAAAAATAAGTGCAACAGATGCAGATAGTGGGCGTAATGGTGAGGTCAGTTACCTGCTAGGTATTGATGCACCATCTGAATTCAACCTGGATCGTCGTACAGGAATTCTTACTGCAGTGAAGAAATTAGATAGAGAAAGACAGGAAAAATATTCCTTCACAGTTCTGGCAAAAGATAATGGGATACCACCTTTAATAACCAATGCCACAGTCTTACTGACTGTTCTTGATCAGAATGACAACAGCCCGATTTTCACTCACAATGAATACAACTTCTATGTCCCAGAAAACCTTCCAAGACATGGCACAGTGGGACTAATTACTGTAACTGATCCTGATTATGGAGAAAATTCTGCAGTCACTCTTTCAATTATAGATGTGAATGATGACTTCACCATTGATCCACAGACTGGGGTCATCCGACCAAATATTTCATTTGATAGAGAAAAACAAGAATCTTACACTTTCTATGTAAAGGCTGAGGATGGTGGTAGGGTATCACGTTCTTCAACTGCCAAAGTAACCATAAATGTGGTTGATGTCAATGACAACAAACCAGTTTTTGTTGTCCCTCCTTCTAACTATTCCTACGAATTGGTTCTACCATCCACTGATCCAGGCACAGTGGTCTTCAAGGTAGTTGCTATTGACAATGACACTGGCATAAATGCAGAACTTCGTTACAGCATTGTAGGAGGAAACACAAAAGGACTGTTTACAATCGATCAAACATCAGGCAACATCACACTGAAGGAGAAATGTATTTCTGCAGACCTTGGTTTACACAATGTGATAGTCAAAGCAAAGGATTTAGGACAACCTGATTCTCTCTTCAGCGTTATCGTAGTCAATCTATTTGTGAATGAGTCAGTGACCAACGCTACATTTATTTATGAACTTGTGCGCAAAAGCTTCGAAACGCCAGTGACCCAAAATGTTGAGACAACAGATGCATCCTCACCAACCAGTGACTATGTCAAGATCGTGGTTGCCATTGTTGCTGGCGCCATAACTGTTGTCCTAGTTATTTTCATCACTGCTGTAGTAAGATGTCGCCAATCACCCCACCTTAAAGCATCTCAGAAAAACAAGCAGAATTCTGAATGGGTTACCCCAAACCCAGAAAACAGGCAGATGATAATGATGAAGAAAAAGAAGAAGAAGAAGAAGAAGCACGCCCCTAAGAATCTCCTGCTAAAATTTGTCACTATTGAAGAAACTAAGACAGATGATGCTGACAATGATGGAAAGAGTGTCACACTAGACCTTCCCATTGAGCTGGAAGAGCAAACCATGAGCAAGTACAACTGGGGCACTACACCTACTACTTTCAAGCCCGACAGCCCTGATTTGGCCCGCCACTACAAGTCTGCCTCCCCTCAGCCTGCCTTTCAGATCCAGCCTGAAACCCCCCTGAATTCGAAGCACCACATCATCCAGGAACTGCCTCTCGATAACACCTTCGTGGGCTGTGATTCCATCTCCAAGTGCTCCTCCAGTAGTTCTGATCCATACAGTGTTTCCGAGTGCAGCTATTCAGTGACAACCTTCAAGGCCCCTGTGTCTGTACACACCAGACCGGTAGGTAATCTATGTTTTTAACTAGCCTTTCTAACTCCATCTTATTTTTTTATTATTATTGTTTTCAGTTGAAGTAGAGCTTTACAGAATCTATAGACTTCAACGAGGGATCAAATCAATCAGATTCTGCAGAAGCATTCAAATATATGGATTCATTTAAGTTTGGTAGAAAATCAGAACAAAGTGACTGTTGATTGAAGGAAAACTGGGTGCAGAATGATGATTATAATAGAGGCAATTTTGTCTGTAGATGGCACTATGATACTTCTTGCTAGAAAAAAATACTGGAAAACCTCCAAAGGGTTGTAGCACTGTCCTCAGTACCATTGTGTACATGAGGATCAGAACAATCTGGGCTAGATACATCACAGTAAAACGTTTTAGAATCTGATAAGCAGCTTTCAATACTGATAGTGTTGAGAATCTCAGTTTCACATGGGAAAATCTGGGGGTACATAAGGTAACTCAATGGCACTAAGATAGCCCCCCTCCTACACAAAACCTCTCCCCAAACCTCTAGATCCCCACAAAAAGTATAATTTTCGGATTAAGAATTCACAATTATTCTGGTGCATCAAATATATATTCACACAATAAAACAAGAATGAGATTAGAAGAAAGAAGGCACGCTCACTCTCATCTTCAAGGCAGAGAATGAAATATATATGAATCTCTATTTTATGATTCCATTTAAATTTTTATATATCTATGCCAGGTTTTTCTAGTCTTTCAAGAGACATTTTGGAAAATGGTATATGTTTGCTTTCTCTAATGGGCTTAACGGAAAATATAGGGTAATAAGACCAAGAAATCTGTGCTCAATCATTTATCACGTTTACGACAACAAGAGTTTATACAGTCCTTTTTATCTCTGTTCCATGAAGACATGAATATAAATTTATATGGAAATTCGTAAGTAAATGATGTCAATTTGTTATTTCTTTAATAAAGCAAAGCAATGGAATGTATCTATATCTTTTTCTGTAAAGTCATGTCACATGTTGAAATTATTATTTTGTCTGTATAACTCTTAAAAAAGATCTTAAACTCAGTTTCAGTGAATAAAGTCTTTAGAATACCTATTCAGGCTTAATAAATTGATAGCAGTGTGAAATTCAAAATGGACCCTCTTTCATCCATAATTAGAGATATTAAAGGAGTTTACAGAATTTAAGATAACAGAACAAATAATGTATCATAATTTTTGAAATGCTTTTAAGAATGTAGGTAGTTCAAGGATATGCAGTTAAATAACACAATAACATTAATAACATTAATCTTTCTCTCTTGATCACACCATGGCAATGGAGGTAAGGTACTAGTTCAGTGTGGGTGCATTTTTGTTATAATAGGTTTACAAGAAAGTGCTGTTGAAAAAGGTAAAATAGAACCCTATTTTCTGTGTAGAGTTTTGTTATGCTTTGAATGATTTTATAGGACAGTGGTTATTTCTACAGTTCAGATAGGTCCCATTGTTTCTCTGTACTGTTGGATCTCAGATGACTGACAAACGTAGTTGATACCGAACTTCTCTTCAGGGTGTGTTTTTTTGTTTATAATCAACCATTCAAATGCATTCTCGTTCTCTAACTCTTATCGCCATTATTCTGCTTGCTGGAAACATTTCTCAACAGAAACGTATCCTTTATGAGTAGCACTTTATTTGTGGAGAGTATCCAATAGCATCTTTCTTGGGTTAAATTTGTTACTTGCTTATAAAAGTAGAAAAAGGGTGAGATTTTTGAGTTGCATTTGTAGATCATTTCTAAAGATTGGTTTATGAAGTTACTTAATAGACCGAATTTTGGTTTCAGTTGCTTTTGAAGGTGTGGAAGTGTTTTATGAGCTAGACAAATATTATTTGAGTAGATGAACATCCAGGAAGCAATGCATAGATGAAGGGAAAAGAAATTTTCTCCAAACAGCATCATTTCTTTATTTTTTGTCATTGTCAATATTTTGAAAACCTTAAAAATCCAGTAAAATTAATAACTCTTTCCCATGAGGACTTTTTAATATTATATAGCTAAGATGCTTTTTCTTAAACACAGAACAAATGGCTTTATGATTAGGCAAAATATAAAAAGTGCTCATCAGAATGAGTTATTGGTTGTTTTTAAGTCTGAGTAATGAATAGGGCAACCTTAGAAGCAATGAGTCATCAGATTACTTATATGATTTTTAACACCTTAAATATATAAATAAATAATACACTTTATGTTATTGGTTCACAGTTGCTTCATATTCATTACTAAATAGCTTATGAACATGAGTTGGTGAACTTAGGCAGACTAATATGATACTAAAAATAGTTTCAATTTTTTACATTTTGTGCTACATTTGCAAAGTTCTTTACTCTCTATATACTCCTCTATTTGTGATTAATGCTAGGAGAGGTATTTTATATTCACTGATATTGCAGAATGCTAACAAGATAAGTGAACACTGAAAAAAGAAATTATGCATTTAAAAATTCAAATACAGTAGGTGTCTTCTTTTTAAAGAAAGATCATACAAAATGGGAAGAAGTGTCAGCCAATATAATAAAAATTCATTGTTTCTTAAGGAAATTCTGACAGTGAAATTAAATATTACTGTTAGCAGGAGGGGGAAGTATTCAGATTTATTTTAAACAAAGTGAGAAATACATTTTCAAAAGGAAGGTTTAGGAAGATATTTACATTTAGCTCATTACTCATCTGAATAGAAATATGAAAAGAGAGAAATAAAATGGTTCTAGTAGTCTGTAAAATACCAAGAGTGTTTATCAGAAATTTTATGTTTTCAAAAGGGAATCACATATTTTCTATAGATAATTTTTACTCTGTGTTCTGAAAAAAAATAAGGAACATTTATTAGACAGGAGTACATCTAGTGCATAAAACCATCTAGACCTGGGGAATGCAATACTTCTCTTTGGCTTGTTTCCACATGTTTTATGGAAGGCATTTTTGTATATATTATAGTAGAAATGAAAAACATGGAATTTAAGAGGCCAATTCAACAGATTACCTTCTATTAACACTTTTCAGAGCAAGAAGATAGCATTTAGTTGATATGAACCTAGATAGACAATAAAGATAGCTATTTTAGAATCAGTTTTGACAATTGTCATGTAAGAGCTACAGTGGCAAAACCAAGTTTTAACACAGCTCCTTCATTAAAATATGTTGAAACTATATTTGAAAAATGGAGAGGGGGATAAAAATGAAAATATGATTTTTTGAGGGTCTTCTTTCTATATGCCACTCACTGCCTTAGACATGGATTTGAGGTGATTTATTTAAAAAACATCCTAACAGATTTCTGTGATTTGAATTGGAATAGTCTTGCACTTTCAGAAATGAGGTAAAAGAATTGCAGAAGGTTTGGCAGTTATAATTTTTAGATGAAGCCATGCTGGTATGATACATGGATTCAAAATGGTAACAGCAGTCTGAGTTAGCTTGCAATAGGATTGGTATTCATGACTGTTAAATTCAGTAACTTTGTTTCTGTGCATCAATATTTTGATAAAATGAATTTTAGCCATGTAGCATGCTTGGCAAATAAGACTCCTAGAATACAACCATCTGATTTTGATAACGTGTTATTTTTCTTGTCCTAGACTGATTCCAGGACATCAACTATTGAAATCTGCAGTGAGATATAACTTTCTAGGAACAACATAATTCTATTCCCCTTCCAAAAAATTTCAATATTTCATGATTCCAAAATTTGGCTAACACTATTAATTTGTAATTTGGATTTCCCATTATAAAAGCAAGCAAAACAAAAAATTGATGCCCCACTGAACAGTGTGCTTTCTTTAGCTGTAATTTGGCAGTCGAAGTTCAAATTTATGGAAGAAACAGTGCAGTGCAATAATTGAGTTCTCTCATGCTGTTTCTCTGTTTGGTTGCTCTGAATGTCAACAACTGCGATTTAGTATAATGCTGTCTTGATGTACACACTGATGGTTAATATTTCAGTCATGAAACATGGAATTACTTGCCTTGTTGCTTGCTGAAGTGTTTAAACATCATCTCCGGGAGTTTGGAAGTGAAGCTGAGCTATCCAAACTACCCTCTGAAAGGTATCCAGGGCAAGAGATTTTCTTTTAAGACCCAAACACACACACACACACACACACACACACACACACAAACAAAAAACCTTTAATGTTTTAAAAATACTCACTAACACAGTGTTGCTGAGAAAATCAATAATTACCCACCATTCTGCTTAAAATTTGGATACTAGAAAATAATCCCTTTGGTTTTTTATGTTGATTGTAATCATGTTGTTCCATTACTTTAATCATTAAAAGTTATTTTTGTTGTAATTATACTTCTTTTTCCTATAATACTAAGAAAGGAGTTCTTCCTAATTTTTCCTATCAAAAGGAGATTGTAAAGTTCTTTATACTCCCTGATATTTTGAAAAGAAAAAAAGTACTGATATTCTTTATTATGAAACATTACTCCAGTCATATGAAGGTAGAAATAAGGATTTTATAGAGTTTTTAATAAAGATTATACCCTAATTTTTTTTTTTTTTTGAGAGATTTTCACTATAGGGCGCGTGCGCTCGCCAGACAGACAGAGAGAGACATTAGAGACAGAAAGCGAGAAATCACCCCCCAGGGGAGATGGTCACGCTGCAATCCCTTCTCCTCCATTCTCCTCTCGGGATCTTGGGCTCGTACACACACGCGCCCGGCGTGAGTTTTAAGCCACCGGGTCCGGGACGCGAACCGCGGTCGACTACGTTGGAGTCCAGAGAAGATTATACCCTAATTTTGAAACCATCTAGGAAAAATAGAGGGAACTAGAGTCCCATTGAAATTTACTCACATTTCGTAGTATGTTATTTGACTCATTTCCTCCACCAGTGAGTAAATACCTTGAGTTGGGTGTCTGTTTCATTTTATAAAGGAAAGAATGACATGTTCCAATTTTATGCTACGTTCTTTAAACTGCTCTGACTTACTAACACTACTAACATAATTAAAAAAAATACTCATTGTTTCTTGGGACAAAAAGGGAGTATAAAGGACCCTCAAAATCACAACATAGCATATGCTTTCTGGATTTTCATTTAAGTACTTAATTGTGTCTCATTTTACCTTGAAAAGTGAGAATAGGATTTGGTCTGTTACATATGCACATTACAATTAGTGTATTAATTGAAGTGTTCTTTGATGTAAAGATATTTATGCTCTGGCATTTCACATTAGTATAATTATTGGATATTTAATGTATAGGTAATATTTTGAACAAGTTTCTGTTAAAATTTAGTGTTCCCATTAACTCAATACAGAATCCTTTGTATCTCCAGTGATGTTGGGTTCCTTGAAAATACTTGCTGTCTGGATGTTTAAACATTATTTAGTTAATCATAATGACTGTGAGTTTAACTATTTTTACTGGTAATGAGAAATGTCATGTAAGTTACTATATTATATACTTTATAAACAAGGTGTAAACATGCTTAAAATTAAAATTTACCTTTGTATCTGTTATTCACGTAGAACAACTTTATGGTTCCTCTCCATTTCTTCTTGATAATGTAAATATTTCAGTTTAATTCAAATCATTCCAAAAATGTTAATACTGGGCCAACTTAGTATACTCAGAAAGTCAGTGTCCTGCAGGTACCAAGATGCACTAAGAGTGGGGATTTACAGAATGTGTTGTCTTAAATGTGAAGAAAACAATAAGGTCTATGAAAGTGAACCAGGATGTCTGTAGTCCCATAATAAATAACCCTAGCTTCGTGACCATTTATGTATGTAAGTATTATATACATGTCAGTTAAATTCTTGTGTCCTGACTGCCCTGATCCTTCCTTCTCTGCACATTTCATGAGCTAAAAGATGATACCTATTTTTCCCCCACCCGAACAACCCTTTCATTTATGACTGTAAGGGGAAAAACTTCTAATCACTCCTTTGTATGTATGAAGATGAAATTATCCAGATTTTCTTAAAAAATTTCATCAGTGATTTTATGAGTGTTGTCTTTGCAGAAAGTGAAAATAGAAAATATTCTTAAAGCTATGGTGACTCTCTTAGAATGCAGCTTCTATGAGGAAAGAACTTCTAATTTGATGCCTTCCCCCAATCTTTGGGCGAAAATATTTACCCATCATACGCCAATAATTACAGAAATTTAATAGTATTTAAAATTAGTCCATAAATACTCATGGATTCTACTTTTGACTATTATCTGTCCTTAATATAGCCTTTACTGTCTTTGAAGTAATAATATTTCCATTTGAGAACAATATGGAAAGCAC
This sequence comes from Tupaia tana, assembly GCA_026018925.1. Taxonomy (NCBI): domain Eukaryota; kingdom Metazoa; phylum Chordata; class Mammalia; order Scandentia; family Tupaiidae; genus Tupaia; species Tupaia tana. The sequence continues at coordinate 62,796,043 of JAKSZU010000009.1, read as the reverse complement.
TGAAATTTTCCGAAAAAGCTAAATATGACAGAAATAGTATATTTGTTGCCCTACTTAGTTCCTTCTTTTCAGTTACTTTAGAGACGTATTTAATTTTTTTAATGAAAAATATAGGGAGAGATATTTTTGGCAGTGTCTGGTCATGTCACTAGCCTCTGCCCCAGCCTCCCAGTTAGCTAGGACTACAGGTGTACACCACATCACCTTGTCTTGCCTCTTTAGGCTCGTCCTGAAATAGAATCCAGGACTCCCATGTGGCCCCCAGCCTCATGCAGGGTTGCCCTACTGTTTGCATCACAACAACCTGGCCAGAACCTTCAGTTTAACTGTCATTATTATTATACTCTTGCCTTACAATGTCTCAGATATATCTTCCAACCTCTCACCTTGGTGTGAATGGACTCTTAACATATTCTCAATGAAGTGTCCTTGATGGTCTCTCTGGTTCTTATTCTAGTAAGTGAATAGAAAAAGACAGAATAATAGCAAATCTTAAGGCTAGTCATTGTAGATAAGTTTTATTGAATTTAGTCTATTGAATTATAAGTACGCTATCTAATTGATGAGATATAACGAACAGTACACTTTCTCCCCTAAAGCACTCAAATAAGTAGTATTTTTTGAAATTAAAATCCACAGTGCATAAATAAAAACAATGAAATACATTCTCTTATTTTACTTTAAATATAAAAGTTTATTTTAAAACTAAGATATTTAAGCAATTACACTTCTAACATTAATTTTATTTTCAATTATTTAAATATAAAAGTTATAAAACAATTTTAATTCCACCTATGGATTAATTTTATGTATATATCTTCTGTTTTTGTTCTTGACCACCTCATGAACACTGTCAATGAAAATGTATATGCGTTAGAATAATTTTGGGAAGTTAAATTTACATTCAGTAAGCCACTATTTTGTATAGTATTTACTAATCTTTTCATTTCAACACCAAATACTACTGCCTCATTTTACTATGTTGTCACCTGCACTACTGTTTAATGAGATGTTGTAATTGTGTGTATAGCTAGGTATGATGTGAAGCCTGAGCTCAACAGAAATGCTACAGGACAAGCAGACTTTACGAACTCTTTACATGAACTTAAGCCACTCTCTGTAAATGCTTCCTATAGGTGCTCTTGTGTAATAGAGTGTTTTCTCAGACTTTGAGAAGCTTAGTTTTTGTTTATTTTAAAGATTATTTATATTTAGGTTTCTGGCATATTCAATGGTGCTGTGATGATATAAAGCTGTATGTGTTATATATGATTAGTATTTTTGAAAAGAACTATTGTAAAATTTGTTTTTTTCATGCATTATGGGTGTTCTACATGATATCTGTGGTTTAATATGGTGTTTAGAATTAGGAGTAGAGTTTTTAAATTCTAGAGTAATTGTAGGCTTTTATTTCCATTGTACATGAAATACACATTTATTGTAGAAAAATTTAGAAAATTGTAGACAGATATCAGACGAAGAGTTTTAAAATGATTCATTTTTATTTTAAGCTATATTAGTAAGTTTTTTAATAACTTACTTAGTAATTCTGTTTGAAAGCTCTATAACTTTTGGAAGTGGTGCATTTGGAAATTACAGAATTATTCTCATCGTTTTATATTATAAATTATACATGCAGAAATTTTTACATGTATTAGAGATTGACTTATTTATTACACATATTGTTTATTTTTATAGATGTATGATTTGATAAACACATGTAATAGCATAGTTTGATTAGTTGACAGTGTAATACAGAGGCATGCTACATATCCACCATAAGACTAATCTTCCTTTGGTGAAAATATAAAATCGTGATGAAAAGGCTTTTTTTAGGTAAAATGAATGCCATCCAAGTTTCTTGCCAAGAGTTCCCTTAGAATGAACAACCAAGTTATTTAATTATTTCCAGGAATTCTCATAGCCAACTTTTTCCCTTTTTCATCTTCTAGATATTCTCAATTGACATTGCTTTAACTGTTATTTTAGGTAATTAATTATATTTAATCACTCATAAATATAAAATACTATCTTATTAGAAATAAAACTTTTTTGTCAAATAAAGCAAATCGCATTTTATTATATTTCGGATAGTCAAATCGACATAATCATGAAAATGAAGTATTTCAGTGGATTTTCCAGAAATATTTGCATTTTTCTATCTTATCCCAGAGCCTTATATTTATTAATTATTCATTACTTTACTTCATAAAGTGTTATTCCCTTTGAAATGCAGTTGAGTTTTAAAAGCATTTTGACCTGTTTTTTTCTTAAAGCTGGGCAAAACATTAAATAACAAAATGCTTTCATTAGATAGCACTTATGGAAAAGTTTAAATAACATACTGCTTTTACTCTATACAGTGGTAGTGAAAAGAAAATAAATACGCAACTTTGATGAAGAATATTTACAGAAAGTTGTAGAATACATTTAAGAATATATTTACTTTTAAAATTACAGATAAGTTCTATCCTCAAGAACAAAATCAATGCAGATTATTATTACACTGATAAACTAGAAGTGAAGAGAATTGGACATAAGCACTGTTACCTTATACAAAATTATTTTCAGTAATTTAAACATGCAGCTCAAATAGCTGTTCACTGTCACAATCTTGAAGTAATTGAAATAAAAAAAAAGGTGACCTGCTAAACAAAGACATAGTCTCATTTTCGAGGATGGAATAAATACAAAAAAATTGAATTGTATGGACTTTGGAAAGCTAGTTTTTGAGCTCCTAAATTAAAGCCTATATTTTATTATTTTTATTTATTTGATCAGTTGTCATTCAAAGCTATATATTGGGTGCCTTTTGTGCATAAAATTGTATACATGATTTATGCTGCTTAGATGAAATAATGACTTTTCACAAATTTGTTACTTAGGAGAAGGTGCTAAGTTCTTTTCCATATGATTGGTGTCATGGCTGTGTCTACATAATTCCAAAACATCTGAAGGCAAAATACAATTTTTCACTCTACATGGGAATATTTTGTCCACCACAAAAAATTATTTGACTTCATAGGAACATAGACTTTAGTACTCTAGAATGTTATTGTAATAGTTTCACTTTAGATAGAAAGAAGAGTTTGATATGCTATATGAAATTATAATTATCTTAATCTATAAAAATAGGTAACATTTAACAACAAATTTTACATGGTGCTATAATCCAACTTTACATATATAAATTACAGTTGTAAAGATATACACATATTTATTTCAAAATGTACACAAATTATATAAATGATAAGAAACATACAATCAAGTCTTTTTAGGTGTGAAAACTGAAAGATGAACATACCAAAGTTATATCTAGAAATTAGATTATCTAATCTGTATCCAGAGGAAATTTCATTTTATTTTGAAATTTAATTTTAATATAATGGAAATGAATTGGATTAGTGTATGTATAAGCACACAAACGTTCCCATATATGTGTGTTTATGCTTGTTGGATTTCTAGCAGTTTTTAAAAAGAGATTTAAATTTCATCCAAAAGACAGGTTATTCAAAGAACATGCATCTACTTTTGCAATACTGTTATCTCCTTTTAAACTATTATGCTTCACTTCCAATTTTAATTACCCTGTAAACCTTGTATTGTCCTATTATATTTCTTCTTTAGTAAACTTCCTGTCATATTCAGTGCATTCTGAATATGTTCCCATGTGTGTATTTTTCTTTTAACAAAATTATTTGGCTCTTTCATAACTTCAATACTTCTCTTCAGAAAATTTCTGCTTATGAATGAGCACATATCTAGTAATGCTAAAGTGTATATGAAAATATTAAGTTGTTTATTACCTGTGTACTAGTATAGGTTCTGCTGCTTTTGCACACACACTAACACAAGGATACATTTGGCTTTAGTAAATAACCAACTTCTGCTCAGTTGCTATAACTGAAGCATATTCAAATAAAACTCCATTGAAACAATCCCCTTATTTTGCATTTTACCTTACTTAATTTTAATATCCATGAAGATGGAAGCAAGATAGTTCTCTGTTAGCACTCTGCACAGTGTCCGACTTTCAGCTTCATATGCTGCAATTTTATGGATTTAATTTACATTTTCATGAAAAGGGTGTGATATGCATTTACCATAATCACAGACACGCATACCTAGCATACCTGTCTATCTATTGATATGTACGCACCACATACATTTTAATACAGCTCAGTGTATTGACTGTGGATTGGCCAAAATCATAGGAATATGAGTGAGGATAGGTCCAGTTTTCAAACGGGTAATGTCTACAGTTTATTATCACTTCTGACTTTGAGTGGAGTTATTAAAAAGAACAGCAGATGAAGAAAAATTGTCTGATGTGGAAATTATGAAGATTTAAAATGCAAGAGGATTCATAAGAGTCACTTTTAAAATCTTGTTATTTTGTACTCTGTAGCTGTAATTTTAAAAAGGAATAAACAGGTTTTTGTGTGACTATATTAGAATGAATATTATAGAGCATCTTTCAACTGGAATACATGTAGATACTAACACCTGGTTGTATTTGATGTAATTTCAGTGCATAAAGTGTGTGTAATGTGTATTAAGTGAAATTCCTATAAATAAAGTTGTTTCTGCATTGCAATAACACATCTTCTGATATTTTTTTGAAGCGCTTGTTGTCAGCATGGACTACCAATTTCATTAACATAATCAAGGATCCTAAAATATTTTTAGCACAATAACGTCCTACATTCTTCATGGCATAACTCATTATCTGTGTTGTATTAACTAGAACTTTATATAGCAGCATTCTTATTCACCAGCATTGTGAAGTAACTGATCTTTTTTCACTTCGCCCACTGCAAGGAAGTAGACAGAAATGAATCATATTTACTAAAGTTTGAGTTTTGTGCATTTAATTAACTCAAATTATTTGAATATTGGTAATATGGTATCATTTATTAGTCACCTTATTTGATAAAAAAACATACTAGATAGTGGAGTTTACCATGAGTTCAGACAAGTTTATTAATATTTTGCAACCTCCTACTGTGAGCACGGAAATGTGGAGAATGTTGAGAGTTATGGTAAGGGATGGGGGATTGGGGCTAGAAATGTGAGACAAATGATGTTCTCCCCTGGTTGCTGTTAGTGTAAAAAGACCGACATTCAAGAAATTAAACTGAAAGAGTGTTTTAAATAATTTTTCTTTTTTTTCAGAGCAGTAAACCCTTAAGTATACCAGACTAAAAAAGGAAAAAAGGGGACCAGCAGATGGCATAGTAGTTACATCACTGGAAACCCACAGGACTGTGGTTCCACTCATGGACATTTTCAAGCCATGGACCCTGTGGCTTGAAAATCATGCTAGGCATGTGTGCACGTGTGCACAAGACCCCAGGAGAAGGATGGAGGAGAGGGGGCTGTGGCATGACCATCCCCCCTGAGGGGTGATTTCTCATTTCCCCTCTCACCATCTCTCTCTCTCTCTCTCTCTCTCTCTCTCTCTCTCTCTCTCTCTCTCTCTCTCGGCAAGTGCACATGCCATAAGGCAAAAACCTCTAAAAAAAAGAAAAAAGGAAAAAAAAAGCAGAAAAGTACATAAAAGTGACAAAATAGGGGACCAGCAGATGGCATAATGGTTACATTATTGGACTCCCACGTAGACAACCACAGTTCAAGTCCTGGACCCAGCAGCTTAAAACTCACACCCAGTGCATGTGCATACATGCCCAAAATCCCAAGAGGAGAATGAAGGAGAAGGGATTGTGGCATGGCCAACTCTCCCCACTCATGGACTTTTCCCTTTCCATCTTTTTGTCTCTCTCTATCTCTCCTGCAAGCACACATGCCCTATAGCAAAAATCTCTTAAAATAAAAAAAATGAAGGGGCTGGCAGATGGCATTGAGGTTAAGGCACTGGACTCCCTCGTGGCCGATCGCGGTTCAAGTCCTGGACCGGGTGGCTGGATTACTTTCTCATTTCCCCTCTCTCTCTGTGTCTCTCTCTATCTCTCTCTGGTCAAATTAAAATAATAATAATAATAATTAATAATTGAAATAAATATTAAGAAAGTGACAAAATAGGAAACCTTAGTTTTGTTATAATAATTAGGGGTGTGTGTGTGTGTGTGTGTGTGTGTATGACTATCAGTAATAAATCACCTTGCAATTATGTACCAGGGTACTAACAGATATGTACCTAGCCCACTTCTGGAAGTACACTAAAATCAGCACCATTTTCCCTTCTCAGTCACAACCAATTAGTAACTAAATCTTGTTGATCTTGTATCTAAAATATCTCTGATTTTTGTTCTTTTGACCCTGTCTTTTTTTAGGTGTTCATCCTGAGTCACCTTTTACATTATTTTATTTTCTCCCTTTTGGAGAGGTTTTTGCTATAGGGCACGTGCGCTCACCAGAAAGACAGAGACAGACCGAAAGCGAGAAATCACCCCCAGGGGGGATGGCCATGCCGCAATCCCTTCTCCTCCATTCTCCTCTCTGGATCTTGGGCATGCATGCACATGCGCCCAGCGTGAGTTTAAGCCACTGGGATTGGGACTCGACTTCGGTCGACTACGTGGGAGTCCAGTGATGTAGTCATTACGCCAACTGCTTGTCCCCCTTTTATGTTATTAACATGTTGTCTTTTTATTGCATCAGTCCAATCACTATTCTCCCTTTACTTATAATATTCTTTTTGCAACACAAATCTGATCAAGGGGAGCCTATGACAGAAATTTCCGTTATTGCATTTAGAATAAAACCTCAATTACTGTATATTTCAAGGGATTTTGCAATCTTTATAGGGTCTACTTGTACATCCTTCTTCCCCCACTATAGGCACCTTATATTTTTGTCACCCCTGTTCCGTGGCCATCCCATGCACCTTGATGACTTCATAAATGTGCACAATTTACCACACTTATATTGAGCAATTGCTTTGGTTAGAACACTGCCTTGGGGACAACAAAAATCACTAAACCGTGGTCAGTGAAGTAGAAGTACAATTGGGAAGACAACACAAATTTTCTTTTCTTTTTTGTTTCTTTACACTCTCCAGAGACAGAGAGAAAATGAAAAATCACCCCCAAGATGGGTTGGCCATGCCAGAATCTCATCTCTTCCATTCCCCTCTGACACTTTGTGCCTTCATGCACACATGCCCAGCAGGATTTTTTTTAATGCCACCGGGTCTGGGACTCCAACTGCACAGTTGGCTGAGTATGCCATCCAGCCTCCTTAACCACCACACCATCAGCTGGTCCTCAAAGAACACAGGTTTTTCGCTGTGTTTTCCTTTTTGTTTCTGCCATAGGGTGCATACACTGACAGGAGAGAGACAGTGAGTGAAAGGGAAAATGAAAAATCATCCCCCCAAGGGGGATGGTTACACCACAGTTCATCATCCATTCTCCTCTTGGGATTTTCGGCACAGACATATACGCCATGAATTTCAAGCTGCCAGGTCCAAGACTCTAGCCGCCATTGAACATGTGGTAGTCCAGTTCATTAACCACCATGCCACCTGCTGGCTCCAAGAACACAGTTTTAATACCAGAGACAATAAAATAAAAATAAAAGAATGCTACCTGTTACTTCATCAAAAATGAAAGACAAAAATGAAAGAAGTCTGGATCGTACCATTTCCTTCAGTATATATCCAGTTTTTTTTTAGCATCGACCTTACATAATTCTTGTAAAATAAAAGCCTCTCAGAGCCAGCAAGTGGTGTAGTGGTTGAGGGGCTGGACTTTGACATGGCCAACTGTGTTTTGGGTCCCTGACCTGGCAGCTTGAGACTCATGCCAGGGACATGTGCATGCATGCCCAAAATACTGAGAGGAGAGGGGAGGAAAAGAGATTCTAGTGTGACCATTCCCACCCCACCCCACTCCCGGGAAGGTGATTTCTCACTTTCTGTCCCTTTGTCTCTCTGGTGAGCTCACACACCCTATAGCAAAAAATCTCTCTCTTAAAAAAAAATTAAAGTCCCTCAGAAATGATTAGATCATATACACAACAGTTTCTGGAAACTATTGCCAGAAAATACATGTTGCATGACTTTTCTTCATTCATTTTAGAAAAGTTTTTAAATATTTATTTTGGCTACTTTGATTCTTGTTACATTTTCTACCCATGAATTGCACTCAAAACAAAAAGAATTAAAAGAAAAGCATAACCCATTTGTTTATATAGATACAAGTCATATATATAGGGGTGAGAGAACCACATGCTGTTTTTAGACATTTTAGCAAAAGAAGCATCGTAGCGTGATTTTTTTTTTCAAAGAAAAAAATATTGCCAGAATGCTATATGGCAAGAAAAAGGTGTTCTTGTCTTCAAAGAGGAACATTTTTCATAGTGAATCATCACAGATATTGACAACCCTGTTTAGAATGTTTGTATATACTTAAATCCTGTCACTGAAATACAGAGTTAAAATGGTCATTCCAAAATGCTCATCCCTTTTTGTCCCTTTCTCCCATGCTGAAAATCAGAGTTATCAATTTTATGAAAACAAGAACAGATGGAGAAAACCATGGGATATCAAATGTAGATAATGTCCAAATTATAACATGGTGGAGTTATTCTGAAAATTCAGAAACCACATATCTATACTCAAAACTGTGTGTGTGTGTTTATATCTATAAAGTCACCAGGAAAGTCATGACATATTTTTCTGTGTTTTTCTATGTAAAAATGCATCATGACTTTCCTGAGGACTATATATATACACACGCACATACATGTATGTTTATATATATATATATACATATATATATATATATATATTAAAAATGCAGTTCTTGGTATTCATATTGAAAACAAATATACCACCTGCTTCCTAGAAATAGAAGAGATGAAAATAAACCACCTACTTCTTAAATTAGCTTTTTCTCCTTTGTCCTTATTATGACAGTAAAAGTCTTTCTAAATTATAAGCAGGAAATACCCTGGGAGATTTGGGTTTTGTTTTAGTTAGCTTCTCTTTCGTATCTTGGCCTGACAGTCTTATATCAGGATGCTTGAACACCAGTTTTAGTATAATACATTTCCGTGGTACCTGATGTTTTACAAAAAAATCATCAATTATTTCACCTTTTTTGGTAAAGGGATTGAACACTGTCACGAGTCGGAAAATAGTGTTTCTTTTGCTCTGTTAAAATTATTGAGAGTTTTTCTAACCACCCCTGATAATATACAAACAGCTAACAACGTTTTTTTTTTTTTTTTAAGCAAAAACTTATTCAGTTCATTCAGAAAATACTGGCAAAATAACTTTCAGTTGCAATTTCACATGTATCAAAAACACAGGTGATATTTATAACAATAACTTACATGGGGCCAGCTGGTGGTGTATTGTTTATGGTGCTGGACTCCTGCATGACTGATTGTAGTTCAAATTCTGGACCCAGTGGCTAAAAAATCACACTGGGCACATGCGCATGCATGTCCAAAAGCCCTAGAGGAGAATGGAGGAAAAGGGATTGTGGCATGGCCATCTGTCCTGGGTGGGGGGGTCATTTCTCACTTTCCCTCTCATTGCCTCTGTCTCTCTCCAGCAAGCACATGCATCGTATGGCAAAAGTCTTAAAACAAAAGGCCCAATAACTTACAGATACAAATGGTAAATTACAGTTTTACAAAAGATTGTAAACATTTTGCACACTAGTCAATCCTTTCTTTTAGGCAAAGTACTCTTTTGATGACATACATTAACAGATACACACTATTGTGAACTATTTAAAGCAACACACACAAAAAAAGATTTCTATTTCTCTCTTGTAAACAAGTTTATTATTTATAATGTTTTTTTCTCTTTTTTTCCCACACCCAGCCCTCCAGTACCCACTGTCTCCCAACCACTTTCTGCTCCTACTGTTACTAGCATCCATACCCATCCTCTCCTTAATCACATCTTCAGATATCTCAACCTCTGCCACAAAGTGCAGACACTCAGTACAAATTGAGTGGGGGTATACAATGTGTATCTTTCAAAGTTTGGCTCACGTTACCCAACATTAAGTCTTCTATATTCATTTAATTTGAATCAAACAATAGGATTTCATTGTTTCTTAAAGCTGGGTAGTATTCGATAGTATGTATGTGCCACAGTTTTTCAACCCAATCATCCGTTTTGGTCACTTAGATTGGTTCTTTTTTAGCAATTATAAATAATGTTGCAATAAACATGGATGTACAGATATCTTTCTGATTGAGGTTTTTTTTTTTTTTTTTTTTTTTTTTTTTTTTTTTTTTTTTTGTCCTTTAGGTAGGTACCAAGAAGTGAGATTGCTGGGTCATATGGAAGTTCTATTTGTAGGTTTTTGAGAAATCTCCATATTGTTTTCTACAGAGGTTGGACTGATTTACATTCCTAATAGTGTATGAGAGTTCCCTTTTCACCACTCCTCCTGACATTTAACCATTCTTTATTTTTTTGATCCTAGCCATTCCTACTAGGGTTAAATGATATCTCATTGTAGTTTTAATTTAAATTTCCCTTCTGGCTAGAGACTTTGAATATTTTTTTCATATTTATTTTTTGGCTCTTGGCCAAAAAGAAACTATCAACATTGTTAAATCACTGTCTATTTTTTTCAGTTCATGTACCTTGAAAATATAGGGTCATTACAAAGTGGTAATAAAGTGGAAGTTTGGATTCAAAAGCAAGGTTAGGGACTTGTTAACAAGAAAAACATAATAAGGTTAGCAGATTGCCTTATTTTTAATGAACAAACTTTCTCATATTTGCCTACTGTGATTTTATATATATAGATAGATAGATAGATAGATAGATAGATAGATAGATACACATATACATATATAGTGCATTGATCAGGGCAGTGTGAGGATTTCTATTTATAAAACACAGCCCTCTTATTATTCTTTAATCTGACAGAGGCAAAAAGTATTTTTATTGATTAATTTCTTAGAAAAGATTGTATCTAAAATGAATCTAACTCAAAAAGTACCTGCCTGCCAAATCTGTTTTAATTCTGTTCCTACCCAAACTGTCTTTGTGCTTAAGTGTGAAATTTCAAATTTCATGGTGCATTTTTGGTTTCATAGAGAAAATATCATATTCCTTCTGATAAGAAATCCCCAAAGAAAACTCTGAAAATGGACTTGTCAAAATTCCTTTTCTTCTTCAGGTTAGTCTGGCATGTGGAGTGTGTTAGAACCCCAGACTGGCTACCATATGGGGCAGCACAAGTACTGCACATACTAACAGAGCCTTATTTTCTTAACATACAGAAGAAACCTGTTGTAGATCGGGCCCTTCTATTCTCTGGATCATCTTTGTGGTCCTCTAGGGACATGTACCTTGTATCTTATTTAATCTCTGTTAATAGTTTTGAGAAGATGCTTAGGTCACCTATACATTCTGGATATGGTGATCCCTTTTAACCTGGAAAACAGGTCTCTTGCCATCCTCCCTTATAATACGTTTTAGTTACTTTTTCTTAATAATAGCACTCTCTGGTGTACTTCAGACAGTCACTTGAACTCATTTCCTGAGACGTGGTCCCTGTAGTCATCACAATGTAGATATGCACTGTGTGGAGGGTATAGTTTATTTATCCACGTAACCTGCTATTCTGAAAACACAGTTTTCACATTGAGAGAAGCATAGGGCATAGCTAAAGTAACAAGGTAGTTTAGTCCTGTTGAAAAGATTGAGACAGGAAGAGAGTGGTAGTGCTGGAAAGATCAAACACCTAATAAAAGATGGCAGAGTGCTGTGAACCAAAGAGTTAAAACCATGGATTCTCTCTAACATTTCTACAGTTTCATCAATATTTATCATTCTTAATTGCCTCTCACTGATAATGACTAGTGTTGGCCCTTGTACAAATGATTATTCCTGATGGTTCGCTTATTCATTCCCCAAAGTTTCACCCTTTCTTCTCTTTTCTGTCAGAAACCTCAAATAGTCATATATATTTCCCCTGAGGTTTCCTCTTGCCCAAAGAAATCTTACAGTCCAGAAATATCCCTGTAAAGATTTAATTTCCATGCAGAATTATATAGAACTAATGGTATATAAAATACATACTGTAGTGTATATATTATATACATGCATGCTATATATGAATATATGTATTATACACAAATACATACATTATATAATGCAATGTTACATGTAAAATAATGCATTAAATACATTATATACAAATATAATACATACATGTATAACACATATACATATTGTATATAATGCATATATATATGTATATATGAAACTATAGTACAGTTAAAATGCAGTTAATAGAACTTAAATTTAGGTCTTAATCTAGAAAAACTAAGATGAAGATTTTATTCTTGTGGGAACGAGTTTTCGTTTTGTATTTGGAGAAACATTTTATTTGATTCATATTGAGAATGCTGTTCAATCTTCTGGTTATGTAATACTGATGGATGTAATTCCCAGGTCTGTAGTATTTTCTATGATCTTCATAGGATTTATTATTTCACCTGTCATATTTCTATTTTAGAGATGAAATGGAACTTTAGAGATCATGTAGTGCCCTGGTCTTGCCTCTATTGTTTGATGAATGATGGAACCAAGATCCAGAGAGAGAATTGATGTTTATTGAGCACCTAATTTATGTCAGGTAGTGTGCTAGGCACCTTATATATATTCGTTTTTTACGTTTCAGAAAAGTTACATAGTAAGTGGCAGAGAGTGACTTAGCCTAATTGACTTTCAAGTTCTTCTTCCAATATACCACATCACAATTCTGGCAGAGGTACAGCTCCCAGATCTCTTTATTTGAATTGTATAGGCCCTTCATTTTTAATTTTCTCAATTTTTTCCTTTTTCTTATTATAGTTCTCTTTTGCTCTATAAATCAACACCCAGTTCTAGGATATTTTTCCAACTCTCTTTGCTCCTTTGTAGGCTCATTCTCTTCCATTTAAGCTCAGACAGATGATTTTGTACATTATTCTTTTTGTTAGATTTTCATATACTTGGAAAGTACAGTGTTCTTTCTGGCAGCTACTGATATTAGCAGATATGTGCCATGGAGCATAATGTTCTATGAACAGGTCAGTTGGAAAGATGCAAATAGCACAAGGAAGTATCTTGTCTTCCATTTACCCTCACCCCCAATATATGATCTCTGGAACAAACTTTGAACATAGTGGCTATTCAACAAGTGTCTCATTGAAATTTCTGCAGATAGTGTGATTGGAACCCCTCCCCCTTATCTTTCCATTCTGCCTTTACAATATTTAAAAGTGATATAGCTCTAACATCCTGCACTTTGGTAAGCCAGAAGATGAGTTTGACAGAAGATAGCACATAGGTCTATCATCAAATCTAAAGTAATTTCTACATCAATCTGTAGTAAAAAGGAATATTACAGTACTTTAGGTGTAGATATGAATATATAATTCTAATGAACTTGATTAGACACATTGGTAATAGCCAGGAATATATATTAAATATGGATCACTAGATTTCTTTAAAAGATATTGAAAGTCACTAATTCAAGTACAATAATAATTTTCACCTTAGTCATTTAAAATTACTAACATTGGTACATAGCAGAAATGGGAAGAGTATTTTGATTCTGAATTGTGCTTCTTATTTTTTTCTTTTTAAAGAGAGAGACATTTTTACTGTAGGGTGCCTATGCACACCAGAAAGACAGAAAGGGACAGAAAGAGAAAAAGCCAGAAATCATTCCCCAGGGGGATGGCCATGCCACAATCCCTTCTCCTCCTTATCCTCTAGGGATTATGGGCATGCACACACATGAACCTAGTGTGAATTTTAAGCCACCAGGTCCTGGACTTGAACCTTGGTCAATTACATGGGAGTCCAGTGACATAACCGTTACGCTATATGCTGATCTCTGTGCTTCTTACTTCAACTATTCTATTCACATGTATTGATTTGAAATATTAACTTATAATTAACTTATAATAGTGTCCAATATGTACTATGCCATAGTTTATACAATACATTTGATCCCAAACAGGCAAGGGTCAACACAGTGCTAGGTACACTGGGTACCAAGGCATTGATGGAACATGGTTTTAGAACCAGATAGAATCCAGTTTTCTCCAAATCTGGATTTGCAGGTTTTAGCTAAATGATCTTTATCCTCTTTGAACTGTGGGCTCTTCATTTTTCCAGTGATATCAGGACAACCAATTAACAGGATTTTAAGTGAGGATTAAATGAGATAATTTATGAAAAATGTGCATAGCACAGCATAAAGTAGACATTCAATAAATATAAGCCCTCATCTACATTGACAAACTCATCTAATCTTCTTATAATATTATGAGCTAGGTATTGTTGGTATCATAACATCATTTTATAGATTAAAAAAACTGGGTCACAGAGAGCTTCAGTAATTTTATTCAAGCCCAATTTAACCATTTTAACTGCTTTTCCTTCTGTTCTGCAGTTATCTTAATATTCTAGGCCACCTTATTTTATTAACTGCTTAATTAGACTTCACTCACACAGTAGGGTGGTTTCTTCTTGAGCTCTGCTGTATTTTCTTTTATATGAGCCTGAACAGGAATATTGAGAATTGCTCCAGGCAGTAATGTTAACTTTAAAACCCTTCCAGTTGTAGGTAATGAATTTTTAAATATGCTAGTAGAAATAAAGTTTTTCATTCTAATGACAGTGAAAACTGTTGACAAAGCTGACTTAGTGTTAGAATCGTAACATGTCAGATGAAGATAAGACTCAGAAATATGAGAGTGATTTGTCTAAAGTCATATATTGTTAGATTTTAAAAGAATCAGGTGATGAGTGTTAATCTACTGACTTTTCAGTTGAGAATTTTTACTACTATGTACAAAACCTATTAAATATATGATAACTTTGTGCCCCAAATTACTATGGTATGAACTGGCATTGGATAGTATTAAAATTATGAAAAAAAATGAAGCTAGAAAAAATTAAACTCTTCTAGGAGCCAGATTATGGTTAAGGTTTCGTTTTACTAGCTAATACAAGGGTCTTCAAAAAGTTTATGAAAAATGTGCATCATGAAAAAATTATGCACGAGTTCAGAAATGTTTTTGCACGAAAATAAACTCGTACTTCGACTTAATTTTTCCTCAAAAATTCTGAAACTTCTTCATATATCAAGTTTGATCTTGGAAGATCACTTATTCTCTCTGAGTCTGAATTTCATCATATGTAAAATGGAGTTGATGAATTAAATTGTTCAGATTTTCAAATGAGATGATTTTTCCCAAAGACATTTTGAAAAAATGAGAGGTCTATATAAATGATCATTGTTAACTATATCATGTAGCTAAACAGGCCTTTAAAATGACTTTACAATTAAATTTCCTCTCACACAAATCATTAAAAATGATGGGCTCTTATTACAAGTTTCTTATTAATATTTCATGAAAGTTTCCAAAAATGGCCAATGTATATGGAAAAGATTGGAAGACTTGGATGTTTCTGAAATGAACCTTCTAGTTCATGAACTAAATTGATAGAAAGTATTTCTTTGAATGGCTCATAAGCAATTATAACCAAATTCTTTAAAACCATGGATTTTATATGACAACTAAAGGAGCTAAGACCATTTCAGTGGCAAGTAAGGGCCATTTTAGAAAGGATGATTGTTGTGATTCTTCCCAAATAAAGAAGACAGTTGGGACAAGCAGATGACACAATGGTTACGTTGCTGGACTCCCATGTAGTCAACCGTGGTTTGAGTCCCAGACCCGGGTGGCTTAAAACTCACGCCAGGTGCGTGTGTGTGTGTGTGCCCAAAATCCCAAGAGGAGAATGAAGGGGAAGGGATTGCAAAGCAGCCATTCCCCCTGGAGGGTGATTTCTCCCTTTCTGTCTCTCTCTTTCCAGCAAACGTGCATGACATATAGCAAAAATCTCTCTTCCTCTCTAATAAAAGAAAGACAGTTGTAACATTGTTTTTGTGTATGCATACTCTGTGTCAGGCACACTATGGTAGCAAGAAGTAGATAAGCTTCAAAATCAGGGGGCATGGGTTATAATCCTGACTTTGCGGTCTTTAGCTGTTGGGCCTTGTATAAAACTTTCAGTTTCTGAGTCTTAGGATCTCATCCATAAAATGATGATCCTAAATGACTAAAGCGAACAAACAAACAAAATGTCAAGCTCACAGTGTTGTCATAAGAATTAAATGAGATAATCCATAAAATGTGATTAGCATATCATAGGTACTTAAACTCTCTTTTTTATAAGTTATTTCAACTAACTGGTCTAACTATCTGGTAGGCAAGTAATATTGCATTAGCTCTACATCACAAACTAAACTGGGAGACTGTATTAGAATTTTGGATATTAAATGATTTGTTCAAGCTCAGGCAACACAAGTGGCGGAAGATGGCCTAACATTTCAGTTCCCAGTTCTTCCCTGTCAACCATTCTGCCTCTGGCATAAGACCCCAAATGTCTCTACTCAGAGGAAGTTTACAAACTTAAAAAACCTCCAGTCATTATGCTTGGCACTAAATATGGGATGGGACTTCAAAAAGTTCCTAAAAAAATGGAATAAAGTGTGAGTTTATTTTGATGCAAAGAAATGAAATCCATGCACAGTCTTTTTACAATATAATATGAATTTTCTATGAACTTTTCAAAGACACCTCATATACTTAATTACCTCTTTTACATTCTTTTTCTTTAGGGATAGGGAGATATGATATATGTAGGACACTTTTCTGAAATATGAATAAATTACCATAGTAGAGAAAGTTTATCTGACTTAATTTGTGGACTTTCAAAAGCTTATTTTATTCATGGTAGAGTGCATATATGCATATGAGAGACAGAGAAAACGAGAACTCCTCCCAGGGGGGATGACCACACTACAATCCCTTCTCCCTTCTCCTCTTGGGATTTTGGGCATGCACACATGCACATCTGAGACTCAAATGACACACTCAGCTGTGTGGGATAAACCTGCCTTAACCTCTATGCCACCAGCTGGCCCCAATATGTGATTTTAATGTTAGCCACTTTATTATATTTGAAATAAAAAACACTTTATTCCATGTGCACATATATGACTACTATACAAAGGAGAGCACTAATTAAAATATTTGATGTCCTGAGATAAAATATTAAGATATTAAGACAAAATTTTAAATTTGGATGCAGCTTTGTTCAGATGCTTTGATTGTAATCACTTACAGTTTTATGGATCCTAGGGCAAAATAGACTCAAATTTATTTGCTAGTATTGGGTGACCTCTCCACATTTATCCATCCAAGTAAAATTCAAATTAGCTTGTTGGTGAGAAACTGGTTATCACCTAACCTCATAAAATGTATGTCTCCATGCAAGTAATATTACTAGAGGCTAGGTTAAGCATGATTACAATTTATATTCTATAGAAAACGAATTGCCTAAAATACAGTTTGAAACTTATATCATGTTATAGTTATATCATGTATCACCTAGGATCATTAAATAAGTTTTCAATTAAAGTCTTATTAAGTCCATCACACCCAGAATGCTAATCAAGTTGTTTATATTGTTTAGTATACCAAATCACACATCCTTAAAATTTTAAATGAATAGGTTATAGATTTTCACCTCAGGAGCACAATTATTTTACCTTATTTCCATTATACTTAATTGCTCTGATGATAAAAGCTCATGGTAGAGGGGCTGGCAGGTGGCGTGGTGGCTTAAGGTGCTGAACTCCCACATGCCAACTGTAGTTCAAGTCCTGGACCTGGTGGCTTCCTTTCTCACTTCCCTATCTCTGGTCAAATTGGAAAATAATAATAATAAATAAATTTAAAATAAATTAATTCTTAAAAAAAGTTCATGGTAGAAAATGTAGAAAATAAGAAAGAATACAGTGATAAAATGGGAATCACTCTATAACCCTACCACTCAGCATTAACAGCTTCTAGCATTTGGATAAATGGCCTCCTAACTTCTCCTGGGCAAACATTTCTATATTTAAAACTTGTATATTATTTTAAATGACAAAATTCTGAACGTATTGCAACTTTATAAATTATGTTGGTACTTCTTTATTTACAAATTAAGTAATTCAAGGACTGATTTCAGAACTCAAAACATACTACTTCAGCTCACAAATCATACACCTATGAAAATTACCTAAAATGCAAGGTCATATGGGAATAACTGCCATTTTGAACTTGAAGAGAGAAACAACCATGGGATCAATTAGTGGAAAGAGTAATGGAGGAGATTGTACATGATTTGGTTCTAAAAGTGGGATTTGGGAAAAAGGAGAGGAAAGAAAAGTCCTAGATGGTAGGAGTTGAGTAAGTTAAAGTACATGTTGTATTTTTGGAATGCTATTTTCAGCTACCATTGAGGTAAATTTAGGAAAATGTTAGGACCATATTATTGATAATTTTGTGACTATAAAAAATACCAGACTAAAGATGCTGTAATACTTATCTTTGAAATACTGTTTCTCATATATTGTACTAAAATAGGAAAAATTACATTAACCATCTATACTTCCTCAATTTCTATTAGTGCCTCAAAACATTGTAATCTAGCCCCGACCCCTATCAGCTCACTACCCACATCCCTCATGTGTCTAGCAGTTGTCTCCTAAACTCAATGGACATTTTTCATTTGCTTACTTTTCTGCTCTATTTGACACTTTAACCTACTTATTTGCTCCTTTTGAAGTTCTGTTTTCTTGGCTTCCTTGATATTCTCTCCTGATTTTTCTTTTACCTTGTAACAACTCCTTTTTGTTCTCTGTTTGGGCACTTCATCATCTGTTCTCAATGTCAACATTAATTTTTTTAGAATTATGTCCTCAATCTACTATTCTAATCATTTTATACTTTCCCTGTCGTTTCATATATAACCTATATCCTGATGAATTCTAATATCCATATGTTGTCCTGGTCTCTCACCTGAGATTTTTGACTGATATATCAAACTCCCTTTGGACTTCTTCCCATCAATGGTCCATAGAAGCTCAGACTTAGCCCACTTTAACTGGGATTCATTCCCTTTCACCAAATCTGGACAACTACCTGCATCAACTGACGGTGATTCACTCAAATCACTCGTTAAACTCTAGGTAGCAGCCTATGCTTTCTTCTCTTCCCCCACCCTCAAATTCCATTAATTAAGCTCTTTTTTTCCTGATTTTTAATTCAAAATAATTTTAAAATCATAAAAAATATAGTAGATTAAATTTTTGAAAATTTACTGCTTTCCAGGCAAGGTGCTAAGAACTTTAACATTTTCTCACTTAATCGTTATATTACAGTTACTATTTTATCCATTTCCTTTATGTGGAAAATGGGGCTTTTGGAGGTTTAGTGACTTGCTGTATGTTAAAACAATAATAATCAGTAAAGCTGATATTTAAATACACATATTTGAATTCCGGATTCCACACTCTTAGACACAGAGTAATGTTTATTACTTCCTATCTCGTTTCCACTGTCCTAATGTATGTCTTCTTCATCTTTTACATGGACTGTTGTGATAACTGGCAATGGCATTTGTCATATCTCTGGCCTTCCATTCCACTGAAATTAGCTTCCACATAGCCAGGGAATCTTTTACTTCACTTGCAAATCCTATCATTCTACTCTTCAGGTTGAATTTTTTCATTGAATCCCATAAATTTCAAAATAAATGCCCTAGTGTGTGTGTGTGTGTGTGTGTGTGTGTGTGTGTGTGTGTGTGTGTGTTTGTTTTTGTTTTTGTTTGTTTTGTTTTTTAGTATAGCATATGGAGTTCTCCATGCTGTGGATGGTGCTTTCTTGTCAGATTCAAGTCCTGCCCACCTATAAGTCATAGTTTATGCTTCTGGGATATAAAACGTCTTGCAGTTTTCTAGTATTCAGCACACTGTTTTCAGTTTCTGCAAATTAATTCATATTTTTTTCTAGCAGATCTGCTCTTCCACTGATATTTTGTGATACATCAGGGCTTCTGTGTGTATTTGTGTGTGTGCATGTATGTGTATGAAATCTTTGAGTAAAAAATGAATATGAAAAATTGAGACGATGAGTTAAGCATCATAATGGAAAATAGAAGGCAAGTTTGAGGTAGGGAAAAGCTAACAGAACTAAAAGAACATTACATTAAGAAAAAATAAGAGATAGGGCAGGACTAGGATAATAGATGTGGGGATTGTAAACCAGGGCTAACAAATAAGATAGGGAATGGTCAAAGACAATAACTTTTTTTTTCATGTTTTTGTCATATGGTGTGTGCGCTTGCCAGAGAGAGAAAGTCAGAGAAAAAGTGAGAAATTGCTCCCCCAGAGGGAATCACTATACCAAAAATCCCTTCTCCGTTCTCCTCAGATTTTGGGCATGCACCCAGTGTGATTTTCAAGCCACTAGGTATGGGACTTGAAATAGGGAGTACCTTAATCACCACACTGCCTGCTGATTCAAGACAATAACATTTCTAACATGATTCCAAAATTTAAGACAATTGGTCAGTGCTTACCACTTTGAGTCTAAGATAATTAGGAATGATAAGTTCTATAAAGAAGTGGAAGTTGAGGAAAGAGAGAACAAAAGTGTGTGATTTTTCCATGTAAAGATGGAGAAACTATACATCTTTTTCACTGAAACAAAATGGGTAAAAAGACAGCTGTGGAGACTAACTATTTTGAGATGAAGAAGATGGCATATGAGGAAGCTGTTATAAGTACATGGATATTTAGCACTATTTTATCTATGATGGTAATATATTTAAGAGTTAAAGTCAATAGTTCAACCATATATTTATATTTTCTCACTATATACCTTGGTGGAAGCAATCCAACAATGATTGACAATGATTATTGAGCAAAATTTTTTTCAACTAGCATCCACTTTGGACATAATGCATCCCCAAAATAACTTGGACTTACTGGTAATTGGTTCTCTGACTATAAAATAGCAAGCATTAATTGTACTAAGTTTGAAAAATGCAAATGAATAATTAAAACAGTAAAGAAAAACAAGAATTACCCACAATCCTACCAATTCAACGATGATGTTACTTTAGTGCATATCTTCCTATTATTTGAATGTATATACTCCAGTGATTATTTTTGTTTGTTTTTAGAAAATAGGGGTTATCAATTCCCTATTTTTAAGTATTTTTCTAAAGTAAGATTTTCTAGGGACCAGCAGTTAGCATAATGGCTGTGTTGCTGGACTCCCATGTAGTTGACCACAGTTCGAGTCCCGAACCCGGTGGCTTAAACTCATGCTGGGTGCATGTGTGTACGTGCCCAAGATCCCGAGAGGAGAATGGAAGAGAAGGGGTTGTGGCGTGGCCATCCTCCCCGGGCGGGGTGACTTCTCGCTTTCTGTTTTTCTGTCTCTCTCTCTCTGGATACTGCACGCACCCTATAGCAAAAACCTCTCCAAAAAAAAAAAATAATAATAATAAGATTTTCTACAGTTATGTTATATTCCTTTATATAGTTATGCTATAATATATTTAATTATCCAGCATTACTCAATGTTTTTGTTTTAATGCCATTATAAACATGCTATCATGAACCTGCTTGAACATAAATCTCTTTTTGCACCAACATATCTCTTTGAAGCATAAAACAACATTATATTTCAGAGAAACATTGAAGGCAATTCCATTAAAATCAGTAATAAACTGATTGCTTGTTAAAACAATTTTAACAAGTCATTAAGAACAATAATAAATATTTGAAAGGAAATTTTAGTGCCATTTGTATTAGTTTTTAATAATTTTCTATCAAGCAACTCCAAGAAAAACTTCTAGTAATATGAAAAGGAAGAGCTGTTGGACATAAGCTTCATACATGTGTACCAAAGTCAGTAACTTCACTTCCAGAAAAGTATTGCACTAATAAATGAGAAAAAATAAAACCTTTGGTGACTGAATTTTAAAAGGTCTTTGTATATCATCCTATCTCTCAACTGCAGTAATGGATAATATGACATTATTAAATAATTTTTTAATTTATATAATAGCTGCTTTTTGTACAAAAGTAATATTTATTTATTTATTTAGAGAGATTTTTGCTAAAGGCATTTGTGTTCACTGGAGAGACAGAGAGGCAGAAAGTGAGAAACGCCCCCCCCACCCCCGATGGGGATGGCCATGCCACAATCCCTTCTCCTCCATTCTCCTCTCAGGATTTTTGGCATGCATACACACATGCCTGACCTGAATTTCAAGCTGCCGGATCAGAGACTGAAATCACAGTCAGCTACTTGGGAGTCCAGCAATGAAACCAGTAAGCTTCTGCTGGTCCCTAAAAGTCATTTCTATAGAGAAACTCATTTACAAAGTTTAGATTTATACATGTTTTCTTTTAATTATATTTTACACATAATTAGAAAATGTTTAATTCATAAAGTAACATTTTTAAAGACATATATTTTCACATTTTTGTGATTTTCCCCCTCTCTTTAACAACTCTACCAATTTATTAAAAAATTGATGGTATAAAATGACATATGTACTCATATTCTTCAGATTTGAAACTTTTACTCCTAAAAATAATTAATTTAATCTCACTTTTCTCTTGTGTGTTTTACTGGGCCATTATATAATTCAGAAAAAAAAGTTGGGACCAGCAGTTAGCGTAATGGCTATGTCGCTGGACTCCCACGTAGTCGACTGCGGTTCGAGTCCCGGACCCAGCGGCTTAAACTCACGCCGGGCGCGTGTGCGTGCGTGCCCAAGATCCCGAGAGGAGAATGGAGGAGAAGGGATTGCGGCGTGGCCATCCCCCCTGGGGGGTGATTTCCTGCTTTCTATCTCTCTGTCTCTCTCTGTCTGTCTGGCGAGCGCACGCGCCCTATAGCAAAAACCTCTCCAAAAAAAAGAAAAAAAAAAAAAGTCTGCTCACTTTATAGTGGCTTTTTCTGCATAATTTCTATGCCAGTTATTTATGTTTAGAATTCATTAGTTCTCAGTCTTCACAGATGGAACTAGTCACTTGTCATTTACCTAAAAACTAGTGCTTTAGAGAATTCACACAGAACTATTATACAAGATATAGCTTTCCATGTACTTGAATGTTTTTAACCTTTCTGTACTATATTTAAAGTAAAGACTAATATGTTCAACATTAGAAAGATTATAAATGGATGCAGAAAAATATTATATGAGTGGAGTTGACCCATATATTTCAAATTGTGTTAGAAAAGACATTTTTAGCATACAACAGCTAAGTTGATATCAACTTAAAACAAATATGTAGAAACAACATTAAATATTATGTTAATAAGATTCAGCATGTTCGAATATTTGTTTTCTGTGCCAGGCATGGGCAGTTAACTTACCCAATAAGCAATTATGTATTGAAGGTTCTTCAGCATTTTTCCATTTTGTTTAAATTTAGAGTAAAGAGGACTTCGCTTTCTCCCACTATTAGAATTAGGCAAATAAGCTGAATCATCAGTGTTCCCAGTTTATTAATAAAAGTGACCTTTTATTTGATCACTGTCTAGACCAGTGATTCACAATACTGGCTGGGCATTAAAATTGTGTGTAGAGGTCAGAATCTATCCCATGAGGTTCTAATAGAGTAGGTGTGAGTTGAAATCTAGTTATCTTTATATTTTTTATCAGTCTGACAGGTGATTTATATGTGCTAACAGGAATGATAATCACTATACATCCATTAGTTGAGTCTTCATCCACATATTTGAAACATTGCTCATTAATAAGCACATACTCACTAAACCGATCATTTCAAAGGCAGGCACAATGTCACAATGTCTTTCCTAGCTTTATATTCCCAGTAACCAGCTTAGTTTTCAGCACAGAAGCACTCAAGAAATTTTATTTACTTATTTATTAAATCTAGTCATATGAACTCATTAAAGGAATGAAGAATCATGCCACTGGCTAGATTCATAAGAAGTGACAAAAAGGGGTCTTAAATCCCTGTTAAATGACAAAACACAAAACTCTATGTGGAACGAATATTAACATTACTCTTTATTCTTTTTTTCTAAGAATAAGTTCCTTGAGGAAAACCAAAGTAATTTTGATAGAAAAACATTTTCTCCAGTAGGGTGCTAATGGATACACTGTCTCTCACTCAAGGGATAAACTTTAGGTAACTGTAGCTCAGTAGCACACAGTGTATAGTGTGTGCTTCTATATTTAAAATATAAAATTATATAACAAGGGGCCAACATGTGGCATGGTGGCTAAGGGTGCTGGAGTCCCACATGGCTGACCACAGTTTGAGTCCTGGACGTGGTGGCTTGCTTCTCACTCTCTCTCTCTCTTTCTCTCTCACTCTGTTCCTCTCAGGTCAAATTTAAATAAATAAATAAATAAATTTAAATAAAATATTAAAAAAAATTATATGACAAGTATAAAAATTATGTGCATTACCTTACTATTTTCACTAAATAATTTCAAAACAATTAACAAGTATTACACTGATTTTACTGTTTTCATAAACAGCTAATCTTTAGAAGTAAAGTGAATCTAGTATTTATTTTTTATTTGCTGAGTGGCTTCTGAATTTTCATTACTTCTCCAAAGAACAATTATTGGTACACACTTATACATAAAGATGTATCTCACTCTCAACACACATACACAAACACACACACAGAGACAGACCTAAATTTATTGTGTAGGCAAATATTGGTTTTCAAGTTGCCATGGTCTTAAACTATGATGATGCTTTTCAGTTTATATCGTTAAAAAAAAAAAAAAAAAAGCAAATGTAGGACCACCAGATGGCATGGAGGTTAAGGTGCTGGATAACACATGGTGGACAGTGCAATTTGAATCCTGAACCCGGTGCCTTGAATATCACGCCAGGTGCATGCACTTGTGGGCCCAAGATCCCAAGAAGAAATGGAGAGAAGGGATCGTGGCATGACTATACCCCCTGGAGGTGATTTCTCTTCTCTCTTTCTCATCTCTGGTGAGAGTACATCCCCTATAGCAAAACTAAAAACAAATAAACAAACAAGCAAAACCCAAAGGAAAAAAACAAAAATATCAAATATAATATGTTCCCAATGTAAAGGAGAGCCATATTTTTTAGTTATTCATTTAGAATTTTTAAAAGTTTATGTATTTGTTTATTCTATGAGATAGAGATAGGGTCTTCATGCCATAATCTACTCCCAGCTTCAACCACCTAGGATCATAGGCATTAGCTGATCTGGGTACATGGGGACAAGAACCCATAACCTTCCCAGGTGGTTTCAGCATCACAGAGTGTTGTGTTACTGCGGCACCATTGCAGCTGGCCTTTAGCAATTTTTGAAACAATTGCACATAGTTATGTAATTTAAAACAAAACTTACAAAACATTCAAGAGAAAATAGAAAATAGCAGATTACTCAAGCTATTTTATTTCTTTGAGAAGAGGTGATTTTATATACCCCTATTCAAAACAAGCTATTCTAACTGGTTTGCTCCAAAATTTATATTGAAGTTAAAGCTGAGTAGAAATTTGATCGCTCAACCAAAATACTTTGTTAGAAAACGTAAGTTTAAAATGATAGTTAAGGAAAAAGATAAAGCTATTTTCCACAATTAAATGCTGTCATCTACACCTATATTTGAAAATATTGGGCTGTCAGAAAAGTCACGATAGGTTTTGGCCTAGAAAACCAGAAAAATACATCATGATTTGTTCCAACAACCCAATATTAACCTCTTCTTCCTGATTCTCTACTTCTGATATTTTTGGTGCCTCCTATATTGTGAATATGTTCCTTCTTCAGGCCAGCAGATGGCCTGGACATTAGGATGGCGGATCCTACGTGGCCTACAGTGTAGTTCTGGTTCAGACCTGGCAGCTTGCATGCCTGCCCACCCAAAATCCTGAGAGGAGGATGGAGGAGAAGGGATTATGGTGTGGTCATCCTCCCTAGGATTTGCTTTCCCATTTTCCCCCTCTCTCTCTTTCTCTGTCACCAGTGAGCACACACTACTTACAGGGAAAAAAAAGAAGCCCCACATCCTAAACATTTCAGTCATTAGAGACCCAACTTAATGTACTCAACGGGGAATGCATGGGAAAAAAATGACATTTCATATGCTCTTAAATGTCTTACTGTAGTTTGATGGTTTAAAAAGATCTCAGTGATACAATGAAAGTGGGTGTAGGCTTTAGTATGGCTTGCTGATTTCAGAGGACAGTAATTCTGCCTGAAAATATTTGAACTTAGCAAATTTTTGATGCTAAATTGTGTATACTCAAGGTGTACCATGTGATGTTTACTACATAAATACATTGTGAAATGATTACTATAATTGAGCTAATTGTCTATCATCTCATAGACCTCATAGTTATCTCATTTAAAAAAAAAAACAATTTGTGTGAAATAAGATTACTCGAGGTCTACTCCCTTAGCAAATTTCACATTTCAAGTGTACAATGCAGTATTATTAACTGAAGTCATCATGTTGTATATTAGGTCTCCAGAACTTTAGGCTGCTTGTTGTATGAGGCCTTTTGTTTTAGGTATTCTGAAAGTCATTGCCCACAAGTACTCAGTCTTTAAGCCATTCTCATTAAGCTATGATTATAAAATATACATTTTTTGTAATATCAGTCAGTGGAATAAAATGTTCCAAATAATATGAAAGATTACTGATGAACATCTTTGTCTTACTATCTCTAGTTTCCCTATAGATATGACCATAAGATTTCACTTCATATGAAGCAATGAAAATAATAACACTATGCTTGCCTTGTTTGACCTTCTTAGTTCCCAATAAAGATTTTCTAAACTGGAAAGATAAGAAATTTAAAGTTTCATAAGGTTGATACTAATATCACATTATGATATTCATTCTTTTCATAGACCAGCCAAAATATCTTGGTGTTTAAACTGTCATTTGCACACAGTGAAATATTATTATAATATAGCTCCAATGTCATGGTTAGGTGCATTCGTTCTCATGTTTAAGCAAGATTATAACTCTTCATACAAATATTCAACAAAACAAAAAATATGCCATTTTCTCAAGTTTTTGATAGACACCATTTGACTTCTTAACTTAAATTCCAGCATTGGCATTTTCAGACCTCACAGAAGACATTACAAGATTATCCGTAAGAATAGAAAACATTCAGGAAGAAGAGTTTGGAAATATTTTTATATCATATTACATTTACCAGTATCATTGCCTAGTTTGTGAAGTTCAGCAGTGTCAAATACACATTTTGTTATCTGTGGAAGTACCTGACCTTTATTTAAAATGTCACTCTCACCTTATTCCCTAAATCATAATCAAAACTGGTTCAATTAATGATATATAAAGCAGGTTGGCCAGCTTTTTCTTTTACACCATAGATCATCATGAGATAAAATTCATAAAACTCTATCAAAGTAGTTTAATATCGACCTCACATAATTATCATTAATTTGCAATATATTTTAGAAAATCTGTAAACAGAAAAAAACTAGCATAATTTGGAAGATTTTGAAACTGTAATTTGTTTCAGAAATTGTAAATTATCTAAGTTATTTGAATTTCAAACCTGTTTTTTTTTAAAATGTTTATAACCTTTAAGGATATTTATTTGGAAGTAAAAGTACAAAATGCCAAAGGTACTATGAAGTTAATCCAATTTGATGAGTATTAGATTTTTCCTTTATTGCTATTACATATGCCTGAAATAAAGTAACTATAAATAAGGATAACTGTTCATTTAGGAAAGCACTTTACCTTACTAATGTAACTACTTCAGTAATTATATTCAGTTAAATCCTACTTCCTATGGCCAGGGATATATTACTCTCCCATTATTTCTATCAAAAAATAAATGTTCTATCACTTTAAAGAAAGTAGTGGGCATATTTATGGATTCTTTCAAATACATTTTGTGTAAGATGTATTTTTGTCCTTTCTTCCCCCAAAATATTGAAAATGCAAATTTGACCATTTTATAAATTTGCAATTATCATTCAACATAGCATTAGAAAAGGTGATGCAAATTTTAATAATGTAAAAATGTTCAATGTACTGTACAGAGCTGGGACAAGATTGAGTTGAGCACATCACCTAAGGCATGAAATTAAGAGGCATTCATGTTCAAGGTCATGCAAGTATCCTGATAGAAAAGTTTCCTGTCTCACTGCTGTTCTGGCCATGGTATATGGAAGACCTGTAGAAAATTTAATTACTTTTATTACTTCACTTCATAAATAATTTTAATCTTATCAGAGCAACTACTCTTATTTGACCCAACAAAATGAGGATTATAGTTTATGCACATATTCAATACACTTGGCACAAAGTAGATCAGTATATTTCTGTGTACCAAGCACTGAAATGCAGATACACATAAAAGTGGGAAGCATTTTCTCAAAACTGGTGATTTCCTTTTCACAACAGTCAAAGCCCTCTGTGTCATGGTCTGGGAAAGTGAACATTCACTATGTTAAAAATGAACTAAGAGCTTGGTCCATTTGAGTAAATAAAAACAATTTATGCCAAAGAAGTATATAATCCAAAGGAACAGAGCTAGATCAGACTCAAGTTCCACTGATTAAAAGTTACGGGTATATTCTTATAACTAGGGTATCATTATAACATTATAATCATTAAAAATGTTGTTACAGAAAACAAAACTGAAAGGAAAAAATCTTATTTATAAGCAATGCAGTTTGTTAGCCTACCTCTACAATGTTTCCATAAAAGTGAAAGGCATTACGTAATAAAAAGCAGACTTGGGGACCAGGCGGTGGCATAGTAGTTGTGGCATTGCATTCCCACATGGCCAACTGCAGTTCGAGTCCAGGACTCAGCAGCTTGAAACTCATGCTGAGTGCATGTGTGTGCATGTCCATCATCCTGAAAGGTGAATGGAGGAGAAGGGATTGTGGAGCGGCCATCTCCCCTGAGGGGTGATTTCTCACTTGCTCTTTTTTTGTCTCTCTGTGACTTTGGCGAGTACATGTGCCCTATAGCAAAAATCTCTCTACAAACAAACAAACAAAACAAATTAGAAAGCAGACATGGAAACAGGTTTCATGAGTAATTAGCCCAAATCTACTGACTGCTACCTAGTTTAGTAATTCTTCCAAGTCACTAAGTGGCTCTTCAGTTCATATCACTTAATTCACTTTTATTTTACCAGTGATAATGCCAATAAGCATATATAAACATTTATGTATACACAAACACACAATGCCAAATACTCATGTATTTTGGACACATCCTGGAAGTTTACCTAAATATTTTCATTTTCTTTGTCTAGAGGAGTTTAACATAGCCATAGTTCGATTATTTTTTAATGTCTGACAAACTGTTCAGTACATAACTCAAGCAAATACAAGATTCCAGCATCATATCAGCAGTTTCTCTTTCTTAATATGATTACTAAAACTCATTAATTTGATATGATGTATTTTCAAAACTCATTTAAGTTTATACAAAGATAGTTGGTTTTATATTTATTTCTGAAATTTGCAAAGACATAGGGACTTTTGCATGTTCCTACAATGTTAAATAATGAAACTGGCTAAGTCAGAATAATTAAGCTTATCTCTAGAGGTTGTTTTTTAATAATTAATTGAATGTATATGTACAAAAGCTATTATGGATACCCAAAGATTCTGGAACTATTAAAATGGGGAGCCTAATCAGTTTATTACTGCCAAGACTTAAAGGAAAGTGGTTTCAATTAATTAGTGTATGGAGATGTGTAACAATAATTTTCACATTAGTGCACTTGATAACTCACTAATTTATGTATTATTTCTCTGCAAGTTTGCTGAGTTTATGGATATTTGGTTATTTAAAAATAATTATTTTTGTCTTGTGAGATTCCTAGGTAGTTTGCAGCAGAGGAACACAATGCCTATGTACTACATGGGGTGTGAATAATGAGGAGAGAAGCACATCACTTTCTCTTTGTGAACGTCTTTGGGGTTTAGTTCACTTAACTATAAAGGAATGAATATTGTATTAGTATTTTTAGTTATGTAATTCATGACCAGTAATTCGACAGCTTAAAATTACTCATTTATTATCTCACAATCTTATAGGTCAGAAGTCCAGAATCCATGAGTTGGATTCTTTATTTAGGGCCTCACAAGGCCAAACTCAAGGTGTTGGGCAGCTTGCCTTTTATCTGGAGTCCCTGTGGAAGAATCTGCTTCCTAGCTCATTCAGATTACTGACAATATGTAGCACCTAAACTGAGGTTTTCATTATTTGGCTAGTTATTATCCAGGGACTACTATTAATTTCTAGAGGCTACTCTCTGGCCTAGCTGTGGTAGTGTGGCTGTAGTGAAATGCTGGAAACCATATAGAAGATCTGGGATTGGCTCGTGGCTGGACCTGTAC
Source organism: Tupaia tana (assembly GCA_026018925.1). Lineage (NCBI taxonomy): Eukaryota > Metazoa > Chordata > Mammalia > Scandentia > Tupaiidae > Tupaia > Tupaia tana. The sequence goes on along the minus strand of JAKSZU010000009.1, from coordinate 62,765,803 downwards.
ACACCAGGTGTGTGCATATCTATGATCCTGGCTGGCTGGGAAAGACAGGAGTAGAGGATCACCATGTCGTGTGACCTTGTTGGGAATACTTTTCTCTCTTTCTTGCTCAATTGCCTCTCTTATGTAAGGAAGAAAGAAAAGAAATTTAAAGGCCTCTTCATCTCAGGAATGGAGATACGCCCTGCATGTTAAATCCTCACACTTCCAATTTCTCTGACATCCTCTTCTGCTGCATGCCAGAGAGATATATTGCTTTTAAAAGGCTCAAGTAATTAGATTAGGCCCATCCAAATAATCTCCCTTTTGATGAACTCTAAGTCAACTTATTAGTAACTTAATTGGATCTACAAAATTCCTTTTGCTACTTAATGTAACACAATCACAGGCATCTCATCATATTCACTATTTCAGACAGTAGGATGGGTATCTTAAAAGGAAGAAAGCATTTTAAAATTTAAAATTCTACCCATCACAAAGGAATTGGATGAAAATGATCTATTCCATTCTAGGTATTATTTTTTTAACCAAACTGGTCTCCGGAAGTAAAGTGTATTCTGGATAATTTATTACATATTCTGTTAATTTTTCAAGTGAATTCCAATTAATTTCTGTCTCAGATGAAAAAAGAAAAAAAAAACATACCATTTATGTTCCTGGTTAAGTTAAGGAGAGATTTAGTCCAACAGATAATCTGCAAGAGGCAGAAACAGTATGTGTTGTACTTCATTAGTAATGGACAGAAATTTCAGCCCTACTCACAAGATAAGGCTACCTATTTACAAGTAAGCTATAGTCTGTAAAACAATTGTTTATAAAACAAAAAAAGAGACAAGTGGAAGCATCCTGTTTGCATTAAGCATGGTGTTAGTCATAGTCATCTATGGATTCTTAAGATTTTGTCTTAAAAGTAAGTTTCCATATCCTCAGCATGTATGACATAATAGGTTGAATGAATAAGGCTTTGTTGCATGAGGGTGGTGCAAACTTCCTGATGGCCCTTAGAATCTAGACATTTTTGTGTGTGTTATGTAAACTGGAAATATAATTTGCATATGTTTTGTAGTATTATGTAGGATCATGTGTTTCATAATATAGTTTAGGATACTTGATTACATGTAAAATAAGAGCTTCTCTGTTAATGCTATATAATCAAAATTACATAAAAATTGTACTAGATGAATAGACTTTAGCATGGATTATGGTATATTTATTTTAGTTTATGAAATTTTAATGGCATACAACATTTCTTTCTTTCTTTTTTTTTCTTTTGGAGAGGTTTTTGCTATAGGGCATGTGCCCTCACCAGAAAGTCAGAGGGAGACAGAGAGACAGAAAGCGAGAAATCACAACCCAGGGGAGTTGGCCACGCAGCAATCCTTTCTCCTCCATTCTCCTCCCGGGATCTTGGGCATGCACGCACATGCGCCCTGCGTGAGTTTAAGCCACCGGGTCCGGGACTCGAACTGCTGTCAACTACATGGGAGTCCAGCAACATAGCCATTAGGCCAACTGCTGGTCCCGCTATACAACATTTCTATTAAAAAAAAAAAAAAACCTGCCGGGGCCAGCAGTTGGCGTAATAGCTATGTTGCTAGACTCCCATGTAGTCGACTGCGGTTCAAGTCTTGGACCCAGTGGTTTAAACTCACGCAGGGTGTGTGTGCATACATGCCCAAGATCCCGGGAGGAGATTGGAGGAGAAGGGATTGCAGCGTGGCCATCCTCCCTGGGAGGTGATATCTCACTTTCTGTCTGTCTCTGTATTTCTGGTAAGTGCACATGCCCTATTGCAAAAATCTCTCAAAAAACAAACAAACAAACAAACAAAATCTGCTATTATTACCAGCTCAATTCTTTTTCACTGATATATTTATTTTCATTTTCTGCTATATCTTCCTATAATTGTCTTTTAGTGTGTTATATTTAAATATGATAAGCAACAACAAAAAAGTAATTATTACTATGAGAAAATAATTTTACATTTTTTTTGAAGAGGTTTTTGCTATAGGGAGTGTGTGTTTGCCAGAAAGACAGAGAGAAACAGAGAGACAGAAAGCGAGAAATCACCCCCCAGGGAGGATGGCCACTCCATGATCCCTTCTCCTCCATTCTCCTCTCGGGATCTTGGGCAGGCACGCACCCGTGCCTGGCGTGAGTATTAAGCCACTGGGTCTGGGACTCGAATGGCAGTTGACTACATGGGAGTCCAGTGACATAGCCATTACACCAACTGCTGGTCCCATATTTTTAGAAGTTTATCCACTATATTTATGATACTTGTTAACTCACCAAAAGCATATAAACAGAGGAAGCATTATTAAAATAATGAAATTAAATATTCTAAAGTGATCACTTTAAAAAATGACTATACTTTTCATAGAATTATTTGTAAATTCTAATCTTATACTATGACTAGTTAAAATGCAAATTATTTTGGAAGATGCAATACATTTGGAAGATTTTTACTGAGCAGTGTAAACAGATTTTAAATCTTCCAATCAAATAATTTATAAACTATAACTGATTAAACTGGACATTCTCAAAATAACCTATAGATATTTAAGACACTTTACATTTTTTCTAATCTCCACTAGTTGTTTGATCCCTAGTGATAAATGTATCCCACAGAAAAAACAGTGAAAACATTTTGTCTGTTCATGTATACATATTTATTCATTTAATTTTCTTACATTCAATCACTGTATATTTTTGCTGCATACAAAGTGAATTTTCCGAGCATGAATAAACCGCATATTAGACTACTCAGTGGTAACTATATAACATTGTCATCAACAGATAATTTTCCATTTTATTCTTTTTTATTAAAAATCGGTAGGAGGGGCCAGCAGGTGGTGTGCTATTTAAGGCGCTGAACTCCCAAGTGGCAGAACATGGTTTGAGTCCTGGACCTGGCAGCTTGCTTTTTCAATTTCCCTTTCTTTTTTTCTGTCTCTCCGTGGTCAAATTTTAAAAAATAATAACAAACAAAAGTAAATGAATAAATAATTATTTTTAAAAATTGCTAAGATTGGGATCTGTAGGTGGTGTTGTGGTTAAGGTGCTGGGTCCCATATGGCCAACTCTACAGTTCGAGTACTTCACCTGATGGCTTGAAACATCATGTTCATATGTGCACGAGTGCCCAAAATCCTGAGAGTAGAATGGGGGAGAAGGGATTGCAGCATGTCCATCTGCCTTGGGAGGTGATTTTTCACTTTCTGTCTCTCTCTCTGACCAGCACATTCACTTTGCAGAAAAAATAAAATAAATAAAAAAAGAAATGACTAAGATTGCAGTTGGTCATTTAAAAGCAACTGAGGTATGAACTGAGAATTTGTATAGATACCAGGGACTGTACTGGGTGCTTGGAATACTAAAATTATGTCCCCTTCTAAATGAGTTGACAGTGCAGTAAACAGCTATAAGGGGTAAGATCCATTAGTTTAGTGTATTTTTCTTCTTACATATAGCAACCCTAAAAATGTTTTGATACTTTTAATGTCTAGTTAATGGGAGCTAATTATTTTGAAAATTTATCTAGCTGATTTTTATAACAAAAAGAGAAAGCAAGGCAATCTTAAGGACAAAACTATTATGAATAACACTCTAAACATATGCCATAGGTTAGAATTTCATAAGATGGAGCCAAAAGATGTTGAAAAACAAATTTTGCAGAAACTCTGAAAATTCAATTGAAATATTCTAAAATTATGATCAAATAATAAATTATCATTTTAGTGAAACATTTGGTAAAAATAAGTGCAAATGAGGATAAATAATTAGAATCTAGGCATCATAATGTGCATATATACACATTGCAATGTGTATATTTTAAAATAGATTTACTTTCGGGACCAGCAGTTAGCGTAATGGCTATGTCGCTGGACTCCCACGTAGTCGATCGCGGTTCGTGTCCCGGACCCGGTGGCTTAAACTCACGCCGGGCGCGTGTGCATACGTGCGCAAGATCCCGAGAGGAGAATGGAGGAGAAGGGATTGCGGCGTGGCCATCCCCCCTGGGGGGTGATTTCTCGCTTTCTATCTCTCTGTCTCTCTCTGCCTGTCTGGCGAGCGCAAGCGCCCTATAGCAAAAACCTCTCCAGAAAAAGAAAAAGAAAAAAAAAAAAAAGATTTACTTTCAGCTGCTGAAGTATCAAACATTCAAATGTTTCTCTCCAATCATAGTATAAACAAGTTATATTATATAAATAATTATCTGAATTTAAACTGCAGCTGCCTATCATTTGTTTGCTAAAGAGAGTTATTTTGTTCCTCTAAGGAGTATTTCCTCACCGATAGTCGTTGATGAGCTCCTGTATTGTAATAAAATTTATACAATAAGATCAATGAGATTTCTTTTAATCTTGGTTTCCCACAACTTACTTTGTCTTTCAATTATTATTGAACTTGCTTTTTAGTAGAATCAGTGCCTTGATATAAATTTCTGAAATTAACCTGAATTACAGAACATTCATGAAATATGGGGAACCAGCAGATGGCACAATAGTTACGTTGCTGGAGTCCCACATAGTTGACTGCAGTTTGAGTCCCAGACCCACTGGCTTAAAACGCATGCTAAGAGAATGAAGAAGGGATTGCAGCGTGGCCATTACCCCGGGGGGTTGATTTCTTGCTTTCTGTCTCTCTGGCAAGTGCACATATTCTATAGCAAAAAATTTTCTCTTAAAAAAAATCATGAATTAAATGTAGGAAGTGGTCTTACTGTTTTTCAGTCAAGATTTGAAAAATCATGTGAATTTGTTATAGATAGAAGTTCAAAAGTACAGTAGTCATACAACAGAGATACATTCATTTGTATGAAGAAAAAAAGTTAAACTGAGGCACCTAAATATGTTTCACTTTTGTTAAAATGAATTTATTTATGTTTTTTATTTAGTTTTACTTAATTCCTATAAATTTAATGGGTTTCTAACATCACTGAAGTAATGCTGAAAAGTAGTAGTAACCTCGGTGACAAACATCTTTCCCCATCTTCATATCCACTAAGGTGCAAGGTTTCCTTGATTTTAACTCCAAAATGGCTCACGTATTTTCATTACCAGTGCTGTGGACCTTAATTCAGACCCTAGTTTTTTTGTTTTGTTTTTTCTTTCATAAATTTTGTTTTGTTTTGAAGTAAAATGTACACCTGCATTACTTTTCCCCTTAATTTTAAAACTAATTTCCTAAATGGGGACCAGCAGATGGCATAATTGTTACATTGTTGAGCTCCCATATAGTTGGTCACGGTGGTTCAAATTCTGAACCCATCCACTTAAGACTCATGCAGGGCAGACGTGAATGCATGCCCAAAATCCAGAGAGGAGAATAAAGGAGAAGGGGTTGTAGTGTGGCTATCTTCCAGGGGGGTGATTTCTCACTTTCTGCCTCTTTGTCTCTGTCTCTCTAGTGAGCTCACACACCTTATAGCAAAAATCTCTCTCAAGAAACGAACAGAAAAAGAATTCCAAAATGGTTCCCTGAATCCATGGTGTCTCTTTTCAGTTTATCAAGCTAATCAATTTGTGTCAGAATCATCTTCCTACTGTTAAGTTTTAATAATGTTGTCTTTGTCTAAAACGTCCTGATATTTAATGCAGAGGATCTAATCTTCCTAGTCTTGTGTATAAGATCCTGCATGACCTGGCTTCAACCTGAGAATTCCAACCTATTTCTCAAAATCACCCTACTTTCTGTAACAAACACCCTAACAGTAATAGATGCAATCTGTAAAGTATGTTCAACCTAGGCAATTGAAATTACTTGCCAGAGTTTTTCTTTTATATGTTACAGATTTTAGAATTTGATTTTAGGATTCCAACAGCTAATTTATACTAAAAAATATTAAGACATTCATAGGCAATCTTTAAGCTCTATGATGAAATAACAACTTGAGGCAATACATTCATTTCGTAGTATTCTCTATTCATAAAATCTTGGTACATTGCACTATTAAAGAGCTAAATAATATAATTTAAATTTATGAGAATCTTTTATGAAGTGTATATATTTTAATATATAAATTAAGTTGTAATCCCATTAGACATTGCATTAAAATATTAACCTAGAAAAGTAGCATATATTTAGGAAAATAATATATATAGCCATAATATATTTTCTGGAATTTCTGAAGTTTATATATTTCCATTAGCAAACATGAAATCTTTTGTTAGATTTCCACTTTAAACCACATAGGTAACTGAGTTCCTTGTCCAGGTCATTCTAGTGAGTAAACGACAGAATTGTCGGTTCCTTTTTAAAGTTGAATTTTATTCTTGAAATTATAGTTTGTCTTGGTTTCATACTTTTACTGTTAAAATTTTCTTTGATTTGTGAGCAAATGAGAAAACAAAGAATCAAATACAACATTTCTAAACACTTATCTTGTGGGGAGAAGGAGATATCTTTTAAAGTATTTTTTTTAAATCTTGATAGAGAGTATGAACATAAGAGAAGGAGAGAGAGAGAGAGAGAGAGAGAGAGAGAGAGAGAGAAAGAGAGAGAGACCCTCAACAGCCCTTTACCCAGGCCTTTAACTCTTCAGTATTTGGGGCATGTGTGCACTCATCCAGCAACAGACAAATTTAGGAATCTGAACCCACAGTGGGCCATGTGACTTCCAGCAGCACGGTTTAGTTTGCAACTGACTGTGCCACCCGGCTGAGCTCTTTTATATGTTATTGGGAATAAAACCTTGCCCCAGAGACCTGATATTCCAATAAAGAGGGTTACCATTAATATCTGAAATTCGATGCTTGGCAGAGAAAGCATGTCTTCAGGGATTTGGTTAACTAATTTTTAAACATATTTAAAGCTAAATTTGTTGATTCATTCATAGTTGTTATAGTTAATCACTTCTTTGGTCAGATTCCTTTTTTACTATTTACTTGTCCCTTCCTTTTACTCAATTACTTTTATTATGATATATTGTTATCGCATTTTAGACAGCTCTTTGATCATCTTGAGGAAATTACTACTTAGCAAATCATCAATCTTAAGCCTCTTTATAACCTTGTGCGTGTGTGTGTGTGTGTGTGTGTGTGTGTGAGAGAGAGAGAGAGAGAGAGAGAGAGAGAGAGTTTGTGTGTGTGTGTGTGTGTGTGTGTGTGTGAGAGAGAGAGAGAGAGAGAGAGAGAGAGAGTTTGTGTGTGTGTGTGTGAGAGAGAGAGAGAGAGAGTTTGTGTGTGTGTGTGTGTGTGTGTGTGTGCGTGCCTGTGTGCCTGTTGAGTGGAGAGTGAAGGGATATGTCATATCTGGTATTCTTATAATAATTACTGCTGCTTAAAATCTCAATGTGAATGACACCCTACTTGCTCTTAAGTTAGAGGGTCCTGTACAAAAGAGAGTACTGAATTTAGAAGCTCAGATTGGTTTTAGTTTTGATTCTGCCAATAATAGCACTGTACATTTGGGCAAATCTTTTAATCTCCTGGACTGACTTTCCTTTCAAGGCAAGAAAATTGTTTTATAATATTTGCCATACCTTTTCACTCTGTTGTTTTGATCTTAAAAGAGGGAAGGTATAAAAGCATTTTGCATTTACTGGGTGACAGCACAAGAAGAATGTCAGATATGATTCACTGAAATTCTGTTTCAAATGCTTATCTTAAGCATAATTTTTCCTACACAAAATACATATGCTAATCTTCCAGGAATAATGTAAGTTTATTTGGCACCTAAACATTGGAGGGCAAGAGGAGAAAGACCGGTAGATAATGATAGGTGACTATGTGGATCGAGATGTAGTTGAGCAAGTCATTCTACTGGATTGGAAATGTTTGGGGAATATTGCTACAGGGATAGTTACTGCAAAATCTTTTTTTTAAAAATATTTTGTATTAATGGTGGATTTTCCACTTTTAATCAAAGAAAGTTCTCAATTATTCAGGGAATTTTTCTTTATTAAGCCTCCTGGTAGATCAAACTGATTTTTACAGACTTATGTATGAGGTTTTCTTTTTGTAAATTTATCATGGGCACTTGATAAATGCCCTCCTCAAACAACCACCGGTGTTCTGGCTTTCTCTCTCTTCAAATATTATGAAAAATTCTAATTCACAGGATAGAGTTTAGGACAATAGAGTCTTAAGTACATGTGCTTAGCAGTACTTCCTGCTGGTACAGTCTAGATAGGATATCAGCTGCAGGAAGGAATACAAACCCTGGAGGGAATCTGAAAAAAATAAAAGCCATAAAATTAGAGAATACAAAGGAACAGATTACTTTCAATTCAGTAGGGGTCTGTAATTCTACACTGCTCAGGTACAGATGAAAACTACTCGGGTCAGAATCAAGTGGTTTCAGTAAAAGATAACACTATAAATAATGAGCTGTTCTCTGGTGAGTCAATCACTACCAACTGCCTGTTTAAAATGTCAGAGCTGTCAAGGTCAGTTGGTGTTCAGCTGATGGCAACACTTGGTGTCACTTACACACTGTCTATAAATTAAATTGTAAATCTCAAAAAAGGATTATCTTTTGTTTCTAACGATGATATTTGAATCAATAATGTTTGGGACACTACAGTGAAAGAGTGCTCTGGGTTGATTCGTTTACAAGTGGAGACAATTGTTCATTCAGGCAATTACATTAGCACATCAGGTTGATTAGAAATCAATATTAAGGCAGTGTCCAAATATTTGCATATTTTCCTCTATCACGACTTCCTAAGCAAAGCTTTTGGAAATTGTTGTCAATGCATTTTAAACTCCACAACTGGAATTTAAAGAGAGACACTGAGCAAAAGAGAATGCTATCAGGAAGAGAAAGAAACAAGAATTAAACAACAACAACAAAAAGTTGGGCTTGCCAGTGACATGACAGTCAAGGTGGCTGGGTCTCATATACTGATAACTGTGGGATTTGAGTCCTGGACCCAACAGTTTGAAAAACATGCTGGGCAAGTAAGTGTGCATATGTGTCCAAAATCCAGAAAGTAGAAATGGAAGAGAAGCGGTCATGGAGTGACCATCTCCCATAGTGGGTGCTCTCTCATCCCTGCCCCTACATCCCCATCTGTCCATCTGTCTCTGGCCAATGCACATGCCCTCTGACAAATTTTAAAAAAGTTTGGGTTTGGTAAAAATTAGTCTTGTATTAAGTGTTACAGGAACAGAGTCTACTTACTCTAAAATGATTAGACACTTCTTGTGACTTGTCTGAAATGAGCTTGCAGGTATTTTTCAGATAGATAACTGATGGCACCTCAGCTTGTTGAAACTTGCTTACACATACAACAAGCCTGATGGACTGTTTTGATTATTTTTGCCCTTTACAGAGTAAGTTTAAAGTATCACTAATTAAAAGCTTTTCTACTGAATAATCCATGTGCATCACCTTCCAAAATTTAGCTTAAGGGGCCTACATTGACAAAAACACATTTTATTCCCTTCACTTAATTTCATTAGTGGGACTTCTCTTTGACTTTGTGGGAACATTTAGATTTTCCTCCAGAGCATGTTAGAGCACAGAACGATTAGCAGAGCATTTGAAGTAACCACAGCTCAGGGATAATGGGAATGAGCCCTATAGCACTGTGCAAGCACTGGGGCCATTTATAGATGTTCTGTGCAATGGTGGATAAAATAGGGACGCACCATACTGTACCAGAGGCATTTTCTCTAGAGACTTCAATAACTCCCTTCTATGCTAAATAATTCAAACATATATCTGCCATTCAGTAAACAATTGAAAAAGAGGCAATGAAGTTTTCAAAAGGACATTTCCTCAGCCAGTATATTTTGTTCAATTTAAAAAGGAATGTAAACATATAAAATAATTCCAAACTACCTACTGAATTGCTAGATGTAAGAGTGAAGGCAAGGAGGGCCAGTTTGGTGGTTAAGGTGTTGGAATCCCACATGCCTGACTGTAGTTCAAGTCCTGGACCCAGTGGCTAGAAAATCTCATCCGACGTGCATGTGTGGATGCTCCAAATCCCAAAAGGAGAATGGAGGAGAAGGAATTGCGGTGAGGCCATCTCTCTAGGGGGTGATTTCTCACTTATCCTCTCACTGTATCTATCTCTTCAGTGAAAGCACATGCCCTTTGGCAAAAATCTTTAAAAAAAACTTCACAAAAATAAAAAACTAGGTTCTTTTTCCTTTGTTGTTTTTATAATTTGCTTTGCAATACTGTTGACAATTAAGGCATTTTTACACTATAATTATTATTTATATTTTTGTATGAACATAGTAGTGATGAGAAAAAACATGTTTGTATAGAGCAAACCCTGAATTTAGCTTGTTTTCTTCTTAATTTGTTTCTCCTTCGAACTATAATTCTGTTACTATGTTCATAATTTGAAAAGTTCTCAGAAAATCTTGTAATCATGTAGATTCTCTCTTACCTACTCATTAGGAGGCCTTCAATTTTAGTTAAACCTCAGTTCAGATCCATAGAACCAGTTACATTAACCAGTCTATTTTTCATAAACTGAGTGCTTGCAGAAAACACACTTGAAAACCTCTAAATCTATAAATGCTTTTGGATATATGCATTTCCAGGTAGAGTAAAAATATCATTCAAAAAGGTACTACCATGGGGCCAGCAGGTGGCATGGTGGTTAAGTGCAGGACTCCTACATGTCTGACCATGATTCGAGTCCAAGACTGCAGCTTGAAGGTCACACTGGGTACATGTGCATGCGTGCCCCAAATCCCAAGAATAAAATAGAAGAGAAGGGACTGCAGCATGACCACTATCTTCCCCCCCGCAGGGGGTTATTTTTCACTTTTCTTCTCTATGTCTCTCTCTGGTGAGAGAATGTACCCTATAGAAAAATCTAAAAACAAAGAAAAAAAGTGATAATAAAATTTGCCACAAAACTTCCAGTGATGGTTGCTCTGTGGATGCATTTCCCATTGATAATTTTGCCCTCAGAGCATCCTTAGAAACACTTGAAACTCTTTTAGTTTTTTAAAATGGATGTCTTTTATAGATCATCTTTGGGTTCATAGAAAAATTGAGAGAAAGATTCAAAGATTTCCTACATAACCCTTGCCCTTGAATACATGCATAACCTCCCCTGTATCAACATTCCTGACCAGAGTGTTATGTTTGTTAGAATTGATGAAACGGCATTGATACCAATATTACCCAAAGTCTGTAGGTTGGTTATATTAGGCTTCACTCTTGAAGTATATTCTTTGAGCTTGGAAAAGATCCATAATGACATGTATCCAACATTATTCTACCCTGCAGAGTAGTTTCATCACTCCAAATTTCCTCTGTTCTCTACTTGTTCTCTCTCTGCTTCTCATAAGAACCCTGGCAACCACTGACCATTTTACTTTATTTATAGTTTTGCCTTTTCCAGAATGTCATATACTTCAGAATCATACAGTGTGTAGCCTTTCACATTGGCTTCTTTTACTTAGGAGAATGTATTTAAGGTTCCCTCATGTCTTTTCACAGCTTGATGACTCATTTCTTTTCTGCGCTAGATAATATTTCATTTCTGGATCTACCACAATATCTTTATCCACTCACCTTCGTGAAGAGTGTGTTGGTTGCATTCACGTTTGAGCAATTGTGGATAAAACTGCTACAAAATAAATCACCTTGCAGATTTTTGCATAGACCTAAGTTATCAGATTCTTTGAGTAGGTAACAGGGAAGGCAACTGATAGATTGTATGTTTAATAGTATGTTTAATTTTATTTTAAAAAGTGCTAAAATGGTAATAGAACCTCTTTCATTTTGAAGATGGTAATGCGTAATATCCCAGCCATCTCACTACTCAGTGTTTTCTATCATATAGGAATGGCTTTTGTTTTAGTTAATATTTGCATTTCACATGCATGTCTAAAATTTTTTTTAAACGAATCCTTGTTCTATAATATTGTTAGTTCTGGTGAAGTTAATCAAGGTATATTACTGTTAATGTTAGCAACACATTTTTATTAAATTAGATGCATTAGATGGGTGGTTTCAGAACTTAAATTACAACCTGTTAAATCTGCTAACATATATATAGCACACTTAAATTTGTGGCAGATACTGTTCAATTGATATATACTATCTCATTTAGGTAATTTTTGAATTCCGTACAGATTTGGGAACTGAAGTATGAAGTAGTTAAGTAGCTTATTTAAAAAGACATAATTGCCTATAGGACAGAATCCTTGTAGTTATCTTGATCTCTGCCTCTGCTGCCCTTTCTGGGTTCAACTTGATGGCTGTGAAGCGCCCCAGCCAGGGCACCCCTCCCAAACCCCAGTGCTAGTCAGGTTGGCAAAGTCTCTCTCTCCCACTTGCTCTCTTCTGTCCCTTGTAACTTTTTTTTCTCTTTTAAAACGTAGTTTTCTTTCCCCTTCATTGTGCCTTTCTCTTGCTATATTGTCACTTCTTCCCTCTCCTAGGACAGAATTCTTGCAGTCATCTCCATCTCTGCCTTTGTTGCCCTTTTCATGGGGCATGTAATCATGCCATGTGTTTTTCTATTTTTAACTGAATTTTTATTTTCTGTGACGTGTTGTCTGCTTTTTTCTCTTTTTCTTCTAGTTTTTGCCTTCATTTTCCTTTGCTTTTTCTTCCTATTGTTGTTTCCTACTTTCTTTTTCTTTTACCTTACTTTATTATTTTAACGCTCAGTGATTACCCACTAGCTAGAGAAGTCTAGGTGCATAGTAGCTGAACATCTGAATATTGTGAGATTTAGATATTTCTTTGCTCCTCACTGTACTGGTTGTAAAAGGAGTGAAACTTCCCTTCATAAATACAATTTCAAAACTCCCCTTGTGATTACCACACTGGAGGACACAGTAGAAGGGAGAAAATAGCACTGAATTATTTCACAGCAAAGGGTAACACACGACCTCACAGTAACAGAATCCTTCTCCAACTAATTAACCAAAAACAAATGCATTACCAAATGACTAAAAATTGGAGAAGAGTCTCAAGGATGAGAGAATCAAGTAATATATCTCCAGCAAGGGAACACTGTAACTTGTCTCTAAGTAGGGAAAAATTAGAGGATATTACTGAAATGTTAGAAAAAAATTAGACTATTTATGGTAACAAAACTCTATGAGATGCAAGAGAAAAGAGACATGGAGTTCCAAGGGATGAGGAAGTCCTTCCACAATGTGAAAGAAGAATTGGACACCATAAAAAAGTATCAGATGGAACTGTTAGATATGAAGGCTGTAATACAGGAAATCAAAACCTCCCTTGAAAGTATTAAAGGCATGTTAGATCATACAGAAGATCGAATCTCAGAAGTGGAAAAAAAAGCATCTGACCTAGAAAAAATGATCAAGAATACTGAGAAAATAAACAAGAAAAATGACTATAATATACAAGAAGTACTAGATACTATGAAATGTCCGAACATCTAAATAAGTGTTATCTCAGAAGGTGAAGAAGCTAATAAGGGCATTGATAATCAATTCCACAAAATCCTGACAGAAAACTTTCCGAGTCTAGAGAGGCTCTCAAACATTCAGACCCAAGAAATACAAAGAACCCTAAAGACAATCAGTCCAAGAAGATCTTCTCAATGGCACATCATAGCCAGATTGGCCAAAACCACAGACAAAGGCAAGATACTAAGATTGGCAAGAGATATATGTCAAATCACCTACAAAGGATTTCCCAACAGGCTAACACTGGACCTCTCATTGGATACAATGCAATCAAGGAAAGAATGGGGATATATATTCAAAGTGTTAAATGAAAAATAATTTCAACCAAGAATACTATACTCAGCAAGATTATACTTCATGTGGGAAAAAAAGTTAAATCATTCTTTGATAAACAAAACCTGAAAGAATTTACCAACTACAGAACAGCTTTTTAAGAAATTCTGAAAGGAGTACTATACCAAGAAAATTAAAGACAGACAGACAGCAATAGGAAAACAAAAAACAACCAAGAATATGGCCAACTTAATGGTAGGGACAAGTCTGGAAATATCAATAATAACGTTGAATGTTAATGGAGTAAATTCTCCAATCAAGAGAAACAGACTGGCTGAATGGATTAAAAATCAGGAACCCTCCATCTGTAGCATACAAGAAACCCATCTCATGGATAAAGACATACATAGATTAAAAGCGAAGAGCTGGAAAAATGTATTCCATGCAAATGGAAACCAAAAAAGATAAGGAGTCCCCATACTGATTTAGGACAAAATAGGCTTTAAGACAAGAATCATAAGGCGAGACAAAGAAGGGTATTATATAGTAGTAAAAGGGCTAATTCAGCAAGAACATATAACACTTGTAAACATCTACACGCTCAACTCAGGAGCACCCAAATATGTAAGGAAAGACTGCTAGATATAAAAGGAAAGATGGACAGTAACATAATAATTATTGGAGATCTCAACACCCCATTATCTCCTTTAGAAAGATCAATGAGACAAAAAATAAGCAAAAAGATTCAGAACCTAAATGGTACCATAAATCAGATGGACTTGATAGACATCTATAGAACTTTCCACTCAAAAAAACACAAAATACACATTTTTCTCAGCTCTGCATGGTACCTTCTCTGAGATTGATCACATGATAGGGCACAAACCAGCCTTTACAGATTCAAAGGCATAGAAACTATATCCAGCATCTTTGACCATGATGGAATTAAACTTGATATTAATCTCAGGAAAAGACCTCAAAAATATGTGGAAACTAAATAACCTACTTCTGAATGACATCATGATTACTGAAGAGATTAAGACTGACATCAAAAGATTCATGAAAACAAATGATAATTAGTGCTCGAGCTTCCATGATCTATGGGACACTTCAAAAGTAGTCATAAGAAGGAAATTCATAGCAATTAGTGTGCATAAGGAAAAGATGGAAAGGTGGAAAAAGGACAACCTAACATCATGCCTCAGGGAATTGGAGAAACAACAACAACAAAAAATATCCAAAAAATTCCAGGAGAAAAGAAATAACAAAGATTCGAGTAGAAAAAATGAAACAGAAAATAAATGAACTATACAGAAAATAAATAAAAGCAAAAGCTGATTTTTTGAAAGGATAAAGAAGAGAGACACATCATTAGCTAGACTCATTAAGAGGAAGAGATATGGGAACCAAAGTAATTAAATTTGCACTGAATCAGGCAACATTACAAAAGACATAATAGAAATACAAAATATCACTAGAGGATACTGTGAGTTTCTATACACCAACAAACAAGAAAACCTGGATGAGATGGAGAAATTCCTGGACACATATAATCTACCTAGATTGACTCAAGAGGACATAGAAAGCCTGAATAGACCTATAACAAGCAATGAGATTGAATCAGTAATAAATAACCTCTTAGTAAAGAAAAGTCCAGGTCCCGATGGCTTCACGTTGAATTTTACAATACTTATAAAGAAGTAACCCCCATCCTACTCACACTGTTTCTAGAGATCCAAAAGGAAGGTACTCTTCCAAATTCATTCTGTGAAGCCTCCATCACCCTCATTCCCAAAATGGATAAGGATATGACAAAAAAAAAAGGAAAACACCAACCTATAACTCTGACGAATGTAGATGGAATAATTCTTAACAAGACACTTGCTAACCATATTCAACAGCATATAAAAAAGATTATTCATCAAGACCAGGTAGGCTTTATTCCAGGATTTATTCCATGCTTTTATTCCAGGGATGCAAGGGTGGTTCAATATATGCAAAACCATAAATGTAATACAGCATATTAACAGAAAGAAAGATAAAAATCATATGATCATTTCAATCGATGCAGAAAAAGCGTTTGACAAAATGCAACATTCCTTCATGATTCAGACTCTTAATAAAATCAGTATAGAAATATAATTTCTCAGCATAATAAAAGTCATGTATGAAAAACCTATAGCTAACATTACATTGAATGGTGAAAAGTTAAAGCTTTTCCATTAAAAACTGGCACAAAGCAAGGCTGCCCATTTTCTCCACTCCTATTCAATATAGTACTGGAAGTCCTAGCCAATGTGATCAGACAAGAGAATGAAGTAAAAGGTATTCCAATAGGGAAAGAAGAGTTGAAATTATCTCTGTTAGCAGATGACATGATTTTATGTATAGAAGACCCAATAGTATCCACGAGAAAACTTCTCAAAGTAATCAATGCATACACTAGAGACAGGATACAAAATTAACTTACAAAAACCTATAGTATTTCTATATACAAACAACAAGCAGACAGAGACAGAACTTAAGAAAGTAATCCCATTTAGCAAAGCCATAAAAAGTATAAGATACCTAGGAATAACGCAAACCAAGGAAGTCAAGACCTCTATAAGGAAAACTATGAAAATCTTAAAAAAGAAATGAAAAATGACACAAAAAAGTGAAAAGACATCCCATGTTCTTTGATTGGGAGAATTAATATAATCAATATGGCAATCCTATCCAAATTAATTTACATATTTAATGCAATCTCTATAAAATTACCAGAGACACTCTTCACAGATATAGAAATTACAATCATAGAATTAGTTTGGAATAATAAGATTGCCAAAGCAATCTTACACAAAATGTGTAGAGTGGGTAGCATCTCACTTCCTAACCCCAACATATATTACAAAGCTGTGATAATCAAAACAGCGTGGTATTGGTACAAAAACAGACACGAGGACCAATAGAACAGAGTAGAGACCCCAGAAATAGACCCCAAAACATACAGCCAATTTATCTTTGACAAAGTGTACCAGTCAATATAGTGGGAAAAGGAAAACCTCTTTATGAATGGTTCTAGAAAAACTGGGTATCCACCTGCAGAAAGATGAATCTGAACCCCTATCTCTCACCATTAAAAAAATCAACTCAAGGGACCAGCAGTTAGCGTAATGGCTATGTTGCTGGACTTCCACGTAGTCAACCGCAGTTCGCGTCCCAGACCTGGTGGCTTAAAACTCACGCTGGGTGTGTGTGCGTGCGTGTACAACATCCCGAGAGGAGAATGGAGGAGAAGGGATTGCAGCGTGGCCATCCCCCCTAGGGGGTGATTTCTCACTTTCTGTCTCTCTGTCTCTCTCTGTCTTCCTGACCAGCACATGTGCCCTATAGCAACAACCTCTCCAAAAAAAAAAAAATCAACTCAAAGTGGATCAAAGATCCTTAAACCTAAGATCACAAACTATTAAACTACGGCAGAAAACACTGGGGAAACACTGGGAGACATTGGGGTAGGCAAAGATACCTTAAGCAAGACCCCCAAAGCACAGACAGTGATCCCCAAAATAGACAGGTGGGATTACATCAGAGTAAGGAGTTTCTGCACAGCAAAGGACACAGTAATTAGTGTGAATTGACATCCTTTGAGTGGGAGAAAATTTTTGTTAACTATGCCTCACATAAGGGACTGATAACCAGTATACACAGGGAACTCAAGTGTTTTACCCAGGAGAAAATGATCAACCTAATTAAAAGATGGGAAAATGAGCTGAATAAACAACTCACTAAGGAAGACATACAAACAGCCAAAAAGCATATGAAAAAATGCTCAGCATCCCTCACCATAATGGAGATACAGATCAGAACTACAATGAGATACCACCTAACACTAGTCAGAATGGTCAAGATTAAAAAAAAAAAAATTATAAGTGCTAGCAGGGATGTGGCGAAAGGGGAAGTCTCCTACATTGTTGCTGGGAATGTAAATTGAACAACAATATGGAGGTTCCTCAAAGACCTTCAAATAGAACTACCATATGATCCAGCAATTCCACTCTTGGGTATCTACCCAAAGGACAGGAGAATGTTCAGTCGGAAAAGCTCTTGCACAACTATGTTTATTGTGGCATTATTCATGATTGCTAAGACATGTAACCAACCCAAATGTCCACAGACAGATGAATGGATTGAAAAAGTACAGCACATATACTCCATGGAATACTATTCAGTTATGAAAAGCAATAAGACCGTGGCATTTGACAGAAAATGGATGACCATGGAGGATTTATTGCTGAGTGAAGTAAGTCAGGGTATGGGACAGAGATATTGTATGTCTCCACTTAACATATATTGACTGTCTACACTTTATGGTAGAGACTGGAAGACTGGAGGACATAAAAATATTGAAAACTTTTATGGACACTGGGGACAAAGAAGAAGGAGAGGGGAAGAGTGCAGGAAGGGAAATTTGGGAAAAACTGGAGAAATTAAGACATTAGTGGGACATAGATATGGTTTGTTGCCTATTGATGATGCCATGTATAGCACTCTCAACTCACCTGGTCTGTGGTGTATAACATGTTGGGTCCAATCTCTTTACAATCTAAATTATGTATAATGATTGAATGTATAAATAATAATGATAATAATAAAATTTTAAAAGAGACCTAATAAGTGAAAAAGCTTGGATTTAAACTTAGCCTAGCTCTCAAGTTCATACTCTTATCTTTAAGAATATACATAGTAGTCATTCTTAAGACTTTAGATGACAGGATCTTAGACCTTTATTGTAAGTGTCTTGCGGTGGTTAAGTAACTTTTGTAGCATATAATTTTTAGCAAAAGCAAGTGATGTAAGTAAGGTATCTCTTGCTCTTAAAGCAGATTCAAAGTATCTAGAATTTTACATAGACTCTAAAGAACACCTAGAGATCTAAATCAAAAGATGCAGGTTCTTGAATTAATTAAAATTAAAAAGTAACTCATATTTTGTGGGTTTCAGTCAAAAAAGTACATATGTACTTGATATAAAGTTTAATGGTCTCCCAAAAATGTCCATGCCCTAATCCCTGGGACCTGTCAATATGATGCCTTAGGTGGGAATGGCCAGTTATGCTTGCAGATATAATTAAACTTAGTAATCAGATGACCTTAAAATGTGTACATTAGCCTTAATTATCCAAGTGGGTCAAATATAATCACAAGACTCTTTAAATGTCAAAGAGGAAGACAGAGCAGGATATCACAGCGAAAAGATGTAAGGAACACTGACCCTCTGTTACTGGCTTTGCAGATGGAAGAAAAGACATAAGCAAAGAGTGTGAGTTGCCTCTGAAAACTAGAAAGGAGATTCTTTTACAGGGCCTCCAGAAAAGAATACAGCTTTGCTGACACCTTGATTACAACCCAGCAATACCTATTTTGGATTTCTGACCTCCAGAACTACAATTTTGCTAAAATGCATATTTTAGTGTTACGTTCCTAGTTTGTGGCACTTCGCTACATCACTGACAGAAAATTAATACACCCAAACATAAAACTTTTGCTATGGTTGGAAACTATATCTTTGCGAATTTGAACCATATGCTTGAATTTATCTTTGTCAATTTTTGACATTAAATATATTTGAGCTCTTTCATCCCTGCATTTATACAGGATCTATTATTGACATTTTTTTATGAGAGGAGAGAGAAGGAGAGAGACAGAGAGAATAGGAGAGGGAGGAAGAGAGAGAGAAAGAGAGACTTTGCCTTCCTTAGCCTCCCGGTTATGTAGGACTGCAGGCTCACAATGTTATGCCTATCCTATTTAGGTCAGGTTGACCAGAACCAAGGCCTGCCATGTGGTCCCAGACATCAATCAGCAGCACCCTTTTACTTGTGCCACCGTAGCTGAGCCCTAGCTTCATTTACTGTGTGACCTTATTTGGGATTCCAATCTTATGATTGTTGGGGATAAGTGAGTAGCTTGAGTTTAGCCTGTTCAAACACACTGCATCCTCCCAGTGTCATCAATAATTGTGTATGTGCAGTAAGTAAAGCATGAAATTAGTATGTATATAAACATATGAATAGCTATTGGAAACATTTAAAAATGCCACTTAGGGACTTAAATACTAAGAAACATATTAGTGAATATCTAATTTCTATGGAATTGACCATTGATGCTCAATTTGAATGTAACATAAGGCAATCTCGTCTTCATCTTGATTTGACCTGTACTGAAAATCACCAATAGTAAGCATCAACCAGGCACCAAGTATCCATATTATAAATACAGAAAAGCTTACATAGTGAATAGACAACTTTTTAATTGAAATATCAATCTATGATTTAGATGTCTTTCTGTTCAATTATTTTTAGAGAAAACAGACTTATATATCTCACTACACACATTGCTACTTGACACTTCTTCATGTAAGGCATTGTATATATAAAAACACTGATTTTCAGAAGAATAAATGCCAAAAATACAAATGAGGAATGTTTTAAAAGCAGTTAGGTAGTTTTCAAAAATTCCTAGTGAACAGTTTACCATAAGCTTAAATTTTATCCTTAGATAAAGTTGACAAACTTCAGAAATGATTTACTCATAGTTAAGGAATACTATTTCTTCTGAGAAGCAAAACTCTGAAAATCTATAAATATGGTATAGGCAGGTCCTTAATGCAATTACTTCAGGTAGTACTTGATTTTAGAAAGCTTGAATTCTAAGTTAGTATGGCAGAGTTACCATGCCTGTAACTGATTTTCCCTTTTATTCAAAATGTGCTAATACTTGCCTTTCATGGTATTGAATAGAGAGAAATATTTTTTATAATATATTCTTCTAGTGTTTTGTATATTTTCTTTATTGTTGAACCCAGAGATTGAGCAAAATCTGTATGAATTATTCTCCATCACCAGTAGGCATGGTGGTTAAGGCTCTGGATCCCACATGGCTGACTCCATGGTTTGAGTCCCAGACCCAGAGCCTTGAAAATCATGCCAGACTTATGTGTGTGCCTAAAATCCTGAGAGGAGAATGGAGGAGAAGAAATTGGGCATGGCCATACCCTCTGGGGAGTGATTTGTCACTTTCCCTCTCTCTCTGTATCTGGTTCTGTCCAGTGAGTGCATGCCCCCGATGACAAAATCTGAAAAACAATGAAAAAAGAAACTGTATGTATTATTAAGGCTTATCCAAAAAAGCAGAAACAAAGTCTCATGTAAATAGAAGGAAATATAAAGAATTGGGTCACAAGATTATGGAAACTAGCACATACAAAAATCTGTAATGTAGACTGGCAACCTAGATACCCAAAAGAACCCAGTGGCACTGATAAAAGTTGAAAGCAGTCTACTGAAAAATTTTATTTTGCTTGAGAGGCTGTTTTTTTTTTTGTTCTATTCATGCTTTCAATTGATTGGATGAGTCCCATCCACATCAGGGAGGGCAATCTACTTTACCCAAAGTTCACTGATTTAAATGGTAACATTTTGCAAAAACACTCTTCAAGTTGGCATGTATCATTTACCATCATACTGTATTATAAACAACATTTTGTAACACTGCGGACCTGTCACTTTTAGTGAAGCTGCTATTTTGTCCTGGCTTCTTTGTCTTTATTTTTAAATTTTGTAAGTTTTAAAACTGTATCGTTATATAGGACAGCCAATGGATTGAAACTAAGTAGATGAATTTTCCCTGAGTACCTGTATATTCCATATGCAATTCCTATTGAAATGAGATTTTTGAACTGTCATATATGAAGGAAAGGATAGAAGTATTTTGACAGATGAGAAGTATAGTATGATTCTTTTTTTTTTTTCAGTTTTTGCTATAGAGTGCATATGCATGCTGAAGAGAGACAGAGAAAGACAATAAGAGGGAAAGTGAGAAATCACTCCCCAGAGAAGATGGCAATTCTGCAAATCATTCTACTTCATTCTCCTGTTGGTATTTTAGCCATGCACACACATGCGCAGCATGATTTTCAGGCCAGCAGGTCTGAGACTTGAACCACGTTTAGCCTGTGGGAGTCTTAACCACCATGCCATCTGCTGGTCCAGTATAGTATGATTCTAAGCATACATTTGGTAGATAATATAGAAAATGTGCTAGATAATACATGTGCACATGTACATTCACACACAGATATGCACATACACACACATACACACATTTTCATATGTGTCCTGAATATCTGATATCCTCAATACAAGACAATTTTTTTGTGAAATGCTCAACAAATAGTGAAAATATTGTCTATATGATCACAGATTCTTGCCATAGGCAGTTAGATTATATGACAAATTTATCATTAATTTTTAAACACTTTCATAAAATGTTTTACTTGTGTTAACTCATTTAATTCTCACAATAGGTTAAAAATGAGAAAACTGAGGAATAGACAGTTTAGAGAATTTGTTCAACTCTTAGAAGTAGTAAGTGGTAAGAGATCCAGACTTTGTTGATCTAGAAACCATAAAACTTTCAGAGGAAATTTTAAAAAAATCTCTGTGATGTGACCAATGTTCTAAACAATGTAAGATTTTACACTCAGAAAGCTGGAAAGGACTTCTTGTCCAATTGCTTCATTTTAGCAATGTGGAATCTCAGCAAACTAGAGTCATTAAAAGACTTGTTTAAGCTAATGCAAACAGATATTTGATATCTGTCATAAGCTTTCAGAGAAATTCTCCATTGTAGAAGGTGGATGACAGATAGTGAAGCAGCTAAAAACAAAAAACATACTTAGAGAAGTAATGTAACATCTACAGAACCTACTTCCAGGATTTGATGTGATACTTAATTAGGGCTTTTGCTTAGACATGAGTAGGCTTCATCATTCACAAGGGGATTAAGGAGGCAGGATTGTACTCAGGGCTCCATAGTTTACTAGGAGAGGATTAATAATCCGTCCAGTGTTAAAAGGTAGACTTAGTCTAATTTATAGTCTAGGTAAATGGCCAGATAAAGTACATTTATTTCTCTGCACCTATTTTCCAGTTAAAAAGGAAGTTGAGACACACAGACACCTAGCCTGGAAATTAAGTTTCAAGGTTTATTTTAGTGATTCCCCTTATCTGTACTCACTACTGACAGCAGGCTGTGAATATGTTCTTGACTGCAGCACTGAGTAACACTTCCCTCGCTACGCATATAAAAGAGACTGAACTATTTATCTTGGGGTTTTGTAAAATGAACAACCTAATCAAACTTGGCTCTTGTGGTTTTTATTCTTTCCAGGTACCTGTAGTAAAAATATAGCCTTATATCAGGAGCATCATTTATTCATATATATATTATATAAAGAGTGGATGTTTTTAATACAGAAGATATTAAAAGGGCTATGATTAAATTTATCAGACACAATGAGATATGCAAATAATTACTGTAAATCAAGAAACAAATTTGGAGCTCAAGTTGAACATAAATATTAATGTGAGAGGAAGGAAATAAAGATTTTATTACATTTACTAAACTTTAAATATAACAGGAGTTTGCCCAGACAGTATACTTTTAGATACCCTCAAACTGCAATTCAACAATTAGTGGTTTTGTGTGTGAGCAAATGTCTTTATGGAGGGGAATGAATGGCTAGTATATTCTACCTGAGAATGTAAATGACATGGGTAGGAACTCATAAGGAGTGATATATTCCCTGAAAATGGTAGAGGTAGATGTTGATTTTTTTCAAATGTTATGATCTGATATCATATCCTTATAATTCACATTATATAGCATATTTTCAGTTTCTTGAATTTACTGCTCCAGGATGTCATAGAGTTAATCAAATGCCATGGGTAAACTAGTAGGACAAATAAATTGCATAAGAATATGAACACATATTAAATAGGAGCGAATGAATTAGATCCTTAGGTATACTGTGTATATATAAACTTTTGTTTGTTTGTTTAGGTAATCCCCTATAATAGATGTATTAGGGCTTTTTCAAAAATTGTTTTTATAGAGACATTTAAAACCATAAACTGAATCTCATTAAATGTTGCCTAGGCAAAAAGGTAATATACAGTCTGTTTTCTGTATAGTTTAGTAAATTTGATTTATAAAATGAAGTGATAAGGTTAAATTCTGATAAAAATCAGTCCTATTTTATCTTTTATTTTTAAAGAATGAAATTACCTGTTCTTCATATATTCAAAAACAATTTTCACCTATTTTTGTAGAAAGTGTGAAATATTGGTTTATATTCAGTTATAGCTAACAATCATTTACAGTCCATTTGACCATCACATAGACCATTTTATAGATGGTATAAATAAAGTCTAATGAGAAAGAAGAGGTTTTTGGGGTTCTCCGTATGTGCCAGATAGTAGTTTAGGTACTCGGACACATATAACACAAGAATGTTAAAAAATACATTTCTTTATATGCCATTATCCAGGTAAGGAAAACTCAAGCCCAGTGTACTAAGTATAAATTGCCAAAGATCACTATCAAGAAGTAATGGAACAAGGATTGGAGCCAGGGCAGTCTGGCTCCAGGAATCTTGTAACTCATTGTTCATTACTATAGCCATATTTGTCAGCAAAGAAAGTAGCACCCTTACCAGTACACTTATAAAAGATTTGGACATGCTATTAAAAGTAGAAATGTGGAAGCAATAACAAAATTAACTTCATAGAAAAGTAAATGCAAAGGAAGTAAAATAGGAATTACCATGTTTAATGATTCATTGTTCATACAGATTCCAACAGCCTATATGGAAAGATGTATGGTAAAGATTCTCAAATCTAGAAAATTTGGTTCCCTAAATGTTGGGTAGTTTTGAGTACTACTTTATTTCTATCAAGGTTACGCAAATTCATGATACATTGTGATTGTGCATCCTTTTAGGTATTTGGCAGGCTTACATATGTTTCCATTGAGAATGGAAGAGTGATTTATTTAAAATCAGGATGTCAGAAATGACAGAAAGCAAGTTGAAATCCATAAGATATTAAGAAAACTGATTAATAATATATCAGTACCATACATGGACCAATAGGCAAGCCCAAGCCAAGTTACTCAGCTTAAGCCCATTAGCTTGGACATCCATTCAACCTTCTGTGAGGTAGGAAGGGCTCTCCAGCCTTAAATAGCCAATTCATGGCTCCTGTAATCCCAGAGAAAGGAGCAACAGGGAGAACCTTCAATACCAGAGACAGAATGTAGGAGTGGCTGCCCCTTTTATGCTGACACCATTTGGCCTGTCACTCATCCAGAACCAACAGGCAGGCCCAAGCCATGCCATTCAGCTTGAGTTGAACTTCAGGGACCCCCACCCACCCTGCTGTGGGGAAGGAGAGGCTAACACTTTGCAATTCTACCTATTAGTGTAACTTTCATCCACATTAGGAACAGTTATGTTTGTGTATACGAGAACCAAACACCTGAAAATAGGAGACTCTGGAGGAATTCTCTCCCCAAAACTCCCTTGACAGTAAAAGGAAGGAAATTCCTCACTGAATAACTAAACTCTAAACTCCTACTGTAGATTCCACACTCCATCCTACAGTAGAGGAGGGAAATTGGCACAGAGCTTCTCATATCATAAAGGAGTGCAGGAGCACACAGCTACAGAAACATACTCCAAACAAGTAGAAAGAAGTAAGTATACTACAAAGTGACTAAAAATCAATGTAGAACCTCCAAAAATAGGAGAAAATTTAAAAGTACTTCCCCCTCAAAGAATCATCATTCCTCATTAACCATGTATAAAATATGAGAGATCACAGTAATATCAGAAAAGGAATTTAGAATTTTCGTTATAACAATACTCAACAAGATACAAGAAGAAACAGAGAAACAACTGCAGGAGATGAGAAAATTTGCAAAAGAATCAAACAGACTTCTTCTAGAGATAAAGAATATGATGCAGGAAATCAAAATCTCCCGCAAAAGTATCAACAGCAGATTACACCACACAGAAGAAAGGATATCTGACCTTTAAGACAAAACCTCTGATTTATTCCAAGCAACTGAAAATAATCAAAGAATAACCATTAAAAATGAGTACAATATATAGTAAATCCTAGACACCATTAAATGACCAAATATCTGCATAATAGGTATTCCAGAAGGTGAAGAGACAGGTAAAGGCATAGAAAGCATCTTTCATAATATATTAACTGAATTTTTTTCGAATTTAGAGAGGCATCCAGACATCCAAATCCAGGAGATACAAAGGACATCAAATAGATATAACAGAAGAAGATCCTCTCTATGGCATATCACAGCCAAATTGGTAAAAAATTATAGACAAAGACAATATTCTAAAAATGGCAAGAGAGAAACACCAAGTTAATTACAATGGTTACCTCATTAGATTAACATCAGATCTCTCAGCTGAAATAATGCAGGCAAGGAAAGAATGGGAAGACATATTTAAAACTGAAAGGAAAGCAATTTCAGACAAGAGTATTATACCCAACAAGATTATCCTTCAAATGAAAAGGAGAAATAAAATCAATCCCAGATGAACAAATGCTGAAAGAATTCACCAAAATGAAACTGGCTCTTCAGCAGATATTTAAGAGACTACTATACCAGGAAAGCTAAAGAGAGATAGATTGAAATAAAGGAACACAAAAGAAGTAGGAAAAGGGATACGTCCACATGTACTGATAGTAACAGTGATGTCAGAACTGAATGTAGATTCAACAGTTTTACACACAAGCAGGTTTAAATATAAATCCACCAATTATTTGATAGATAGTTATCTCAACAAGAGTGTACACACACACACACACGCACACACACACGTATATCTATCTATCTGTCTATCTATCTATATACCTATATATATTATAACCACTACTTATTGTATAAAACTAGATAATAGAGGTAAAGTCCAAAATGTTACAAGTACCTGAGTCTTTCTTTGGAATAAATTTACAAAAAAGGCTAAAATGAAGAACTGTTTAAAGCTGTTTAAGCCACCAATTCCTTGGCTATACCATGTCTTTGCTTGTAAACATCTCTTTCCAATTTTGCTTTATCTTCGCTTTTTCAAGGACTTATTTTTATGCGTAGTATAGTTCCGTGGTCTTACAAGAACTCACCTGTGTGAGCAAAAGTATTCTTTTTCTGTCTCTTCCTAATGAGCTGTTGTGTATAATTTTACCTGTCTCTAACTGGACCAATGATGATACCCACAGATTTTTTTCAGATTATGAACTCTTATCTCCCACAATCCTCTATATGGAAATTACAGATTCTTTCATTGGCTATGTTAAGATTATCTTTGATAATTTATAGAATTGTTTTTTGGCTGATTTTTATTTGTTTACTTTTTGGAGAGGATTTTGCTGTAGGGTGCGTGTGCTCGCCAGAAAGACAGAGAGTGACAGAGAGACAGAAAGCGAGAAATCACTCCCCGGGGGAATGGTCATGCCACAATCCCTTTTCCTCCATTCTCCTCTTGGGATCTTGGGCACGCACACACACGTGCCTGGAGTGATTTTAAGCCACCGGGTCCAGGACTCAAACCATTGTCGACTACATGGGAGTCCAGCGACATAGCTATTATGCCAATTGCTGGTCCCTTGAGTGATTTTTAATCAATATGTTTTTCTTTAGAATTGTGTCTCAGAGTAAAGAATACCATAGACAATTAAGTATGTGTTTGCAGAATAACCATTGGAGCACGTTTCAAATGTCCACAACATAATGTTAAATGTTGATGGTGGTGAATATTTTTATATCCTCAATTTATTTATTACACATCATATACATGCTTTTAGAGACCATCTGTACTTTTCAAAGATATGTGCTGATTATATTTGAAGCATAAATTACAATAAATATTTAAAGAGAAAAAAATTTTAAAAAAATATCTTGGTATATACACTGTTTTCTAAGACTAAGTCCAGGAATTAGAAAGCTAATAAAAAAATATAGGACCAAATAAGAGATATTTCTTCAGTCCAGAACACTCTTTAAATGGTGTTAGATAGAGCTGGCAGGTGGCATGGTGGTTAAGGGTGCTTGACTCCCACATGGCCAACTGTGGTTCGAATCCCGGACCTCGTGGCTTGATTTCTCACCCTCCACCTCACCTCTCATTCTGTCCCTTGCTGATCAAATTAAAATAAATAAATAAAGATAAATAAAGTAATTTTTTAAAAACGTGTTAGACACAGCCAAAATGTTTGTGAATAGAACCAAAATAGAGAATATTCAGTATATTAAATAAGCTATGAGAAAAATTTGTAGAAATACATTCTAAATGTTATAAAAATCATTATTTATAAGAATACTTAGACCAGCAAATGGCATAATGATTATGTTGCTGGACTCCCATAAGGCTGATTGCAATTTGAGTCCCAGACCCAGGGGCTTCTAACTCATGCCAGGCATGTGCGCATGCATGCCCATAATCCTGAGGGGAGAATGGAGGAGAAGGAATTACATTTTGACCATCCACCCAGGGGGTGATTTCTCGCTTTCTGTCTCTCTGTCTTTCTCTGTCTATCCAGTGAGTGCACATGCCCTAAAGCAAAAATCATTCTAAAAAAATAAATTTAGAAGGATACCTGGTAGTAGAAGTAGTAAATTTCTCTCTCTCTGTGTGTGTGTGTGTGTGTGTGTGTGTGTGTGTATCAGACGGGGACAAAGAAAAAAAATATTAGTAATGGAATTAAGTAAAAACATCCCTCCTAAGGCCCTATGGAGAGACATGTAGTCATCTAATTATATATTAATAGAATAACAGATTAAGAAAGGGAAGAAGGAAAGATTTTTGGCAAAAACGATTAGGAGAGAGGAAAAAAAGAGACCCTCTTTGAGAGACTTTTTTACTCTTTGGTCAGAATAATAGGAAACTTTGGGGTCTAACTTGTGGTCACTGAGAGTGAACAGTGGGGGTAGTAGCCCATAGCTACCAAATGCAGCATAGGCTGATGCTCTTTCATGAGGTCTAGCCTAATTAAGATTTATTTATTTATTTATTTATTTATTTTAAACAGAGACTTTATTCAGTTCATTCAGAAAACATGGGAAAATAAATTTTAATTGCAAATTTACAGATATAAGCTTCAAAGTATAAAGTTGTATGTACCAAAAATACAGGTAACATAACAATAATTTACAGATACAAATAATGATAAACTATAATTTCACAAAAGATTGTAAACATTTTTCACATTAGGCAGTCCTTTCTTTTAGAAAAAATACACTTTTGATGGCAAATAAATTAACAGATGCACACTAGAGTGAAATATTGGTATTTCCAAATAATACAGAAAAGTTATGTTTGTTTTTCTCTTGTAAACATAAGTTTATAAGTTATAGTCTTCAAAAATTATTTGCACTTGAACTTTCATAATTTGATAAAACATTCATGAAACAATATACAGACTTGTTCAACAGACAAATAACTTTTTTTTTCTTTTTTTTTTTTTTTGGAGAGATTTTTCGCTATAGGGCGCGTGCGCTCGCCAGACAGACAGAGAGAGACATAGAGACAGAAAGCGAGAAATCACCCCCCAGGGGGGATGGTCACGCCGCAATCCCTTCTCCTCCATTCTCCTCTCGGGATCGTGGGCACGCACGCACACGCGCCTGGTGTGAGTTGTAAGCCACCGGGTCCGAGACGCGAACCGCGGTCGACTACGTGGGAGTCCAGCAACATAGCCATTACGCTAACTGCTGGTTCCCCAGACAAATAACTTTTAAGCGGACATGACTGTCCTAAGTTTGTTTTCTCGTACCCACTATCTACCACCCACTCTCTACCAACCACTTTAGCCACTTACCATTACTAGCATACACACCCATTCTCTCCACCATCACATCTTTATATTTCTCAACCTCTGCCATAAAATGCAGGCACTCAGAACAAATTGAATGAGGATATACAATATGTATCATTCAAAGTCTGGCACACTTTGCTTAATATTAAATATATAATCATCCATTTTGTAGTTTTTTTTTTATTTGTTCATAGGGTGTGTGTGCTCACCATAGAGAGAGACACAGATGGTGAGAGGAAAATTGAGAACATACTCCAGGGGGATATGTCCATGCCACAATTTCTTGTCTTCCATTCTTCTGGAATTCAAGGCAAGCATGTTCACGTGCTTGAATGATTTTCAAGCCACCAAGACCAGGACTCTAACCACAATCGACCATGTGGGAGTCTAGCAACATAACCACTACACCATCTGCTGACTTCTATTCACTCATTTTAAGTTGAATCTCATTCTTTCTTATAGCTGTGTAATATTCCATAGTATATATGTGCCACAGTTTTTCAAACTAGTCATTGGTTTTAGGACATTTAGGTTGGTTCCACGCTTTAGAAATTATAAATAATGCTTCAATAAACATGAATGGACAGATGTCTTCCCAATAGAGTGTTTTCTTATTCTTTGTATAGATACCAAGAAGTGTGATTACTGGGTCATGTGGAAGTTGAAAATTTTCGAGAAACCTCCATATTGTTTTCTACAGAGGTTGGATTAATTTACGTTCTCAGCAATAGTTTAAGAGAGTTCCATTTTCACCACAGTCTTGTCATCATTTACCATTCATTATTTTTTTTTTTGATACTAGCCATTCTAACTGGGATCAAATGATATCTCATTGCAGTTTTAATTTGCATTTTTCTTATGAAAAGAGACTTTCAATAGTTTTTCATATGGGTCTTGGCTATTCATAAGTCTTCCTTGGAGAGTTTGTTTAATTCATTTCTCCTTTTTTTGAGAAAAAATTTTCCTATAGGGAATGTGCACTTGCCAAAGAGACAGTGGGATAGAGAGAGACAGAAAGCGAGAAATCAGCCACCAGGGCAATGGCCACACTGCAGTCTCTTCTTCTCCATTCTCCTCTTGGGATTTTGGGCACACACACACACACACAGCGTGAGTTTTAAGCTTCTGGGTCCAGGACTCCAACTGTAGTAGACTACTTGGGAGTCCAGTGACGTTTCCACTACCACATCTGCTGATCCCATCATTTGCTCATTTTTAAATGGAATCATTCCTTTTTTTAATGGACAAGTTGTTTGAGTTTCTTATGTATTCTAGATATCAATCCTTTAAATGAGGAATAATTTACAAATATCTTCTCCCATTCTGAGGGTTGCCTTTTCACTGGAGTTATAGTTTCTTTTGCAGTGAGGAAGCTTTTTTGTTTTTTAAAGATTTAATCTCACTGGTTTATTTGAGGGACCATTGTCTGTGCTTTATCTTATTTAAGAAATCTTTGTCTTTTGCCTTTTACAATGTGTTCAAAAGTTTCCTCTTTATTTTCTACCAGTACTTTTGTGGTTAAAGGCTGTCTAGTTAAATCTTTGATCCATTGTGAGTTAATTCTTGTTGATGGTGAGAGATAGGGGTCCAGCTGCATTTTCCAGCGCTATTAATTAAAGAGACTTTCTTTTCTCCACTGCATTTTCTTATACCGTTTATCAAGGACCAGTTGAATGTATGATTTGAGGTTTATTTTCAGATTCTCTACTCTGTTCCATTGGTCTATGTATCTATTTTTGTGCCAATTATATACTGTTTTAATTATCACTGCTTTAAAACTTATTTTTTTATATAATTTCCTATATGATGACAACAATTCATGTTAGCCTGGAACTAGATATGATGGCTCAATTTGGCCCTTGATACTGGAAATAAGTGATTTGGTGGGAAAGCTTTCAAAGTGGCCTGGTATCTTCTCAAAATTGGTTTACTATGTAAATTTCATTGTGTTTGTGTTCAGACTTGAAGTCTAAGTGCAAAATGTGTAATTGGATGGAGAAATTACAAGCATTTAGTCTTAAAAAGACTTAGATCTTAAAATATATAACATTTAAAGGCCCAAGTAATACAATGGAGAATATTTAGAAATAATATTCAGGAAAGGGAACTTAGGCGAACTATCTTTCAGAGTTCATTATACGTAAATTTTTCATTTTCATTCCCTTGTTAATAAACTTTAGTATGTGTGTGTTCTGTGTGATCATTAGTTTTGAATTAACTATTAACATAATTTGACATGAAAGAAAACCTTTTTGAAAGTTTTCAGCCAGTTCCAATTAACTTTTATATAATAAGAGGCAGTAAAACTATGTGCATGTTGGGCTGCCAGGAAAAAAAAATATGAAAGGCAAATTAATTATGTTGAAAACAGTCTGCTAATGTTCTAGGAGTAATTAATATTAACCTATGAGTAGGGTTTATACAGAAATACTTTATTTCATTATAAAGAAATAAAATGGAAATGAGGTAGTGAGATTTCTAGCATTGGGGTTGAAAAAGTAAAGGCTAGATGGCTACTTACTGAGGATTCACTTGAAGGACTTCAAATGCAAGTTGTACTGTATGAATTTTTTTTTTTGAGAAGTTTTTGTTATAGGGCACGTGCGCTCGCCAGAAAGACAGAGAGACAGAAAGTGAGAAATCACCCCCCCCGGGGGGATGGCCACGCCACAATCCCTTCTCCTCCATCTCCTCTAGGGATCTTGGGCACGCATGCACATATGCCTGGCATGAGTTTAAGCCACGGGTCTGGGACTCGAACCGCGGTCAACTACATGGGAGTTCAGCGACATAGCCATTATACTAACTGATGGTCCCTGTATGAATTCTTTTTTAAAAAAATATATTTTATTTTCTTTTATACATTCAATTGCTATACATCACTTAGCTTGTAAAGTGAATTTTCCAACATGAATACATTTCACACCAGTCCAGTTGGGGATACTATACACATTATCATCAACAGATAATAATCCATTTCTGTGCCCCATAAATTTCTTGCCTCTCTATTTTTCTCCTTAATGTCTTTCCTCACACATTCCTTCTCCCACCCTCTTCCCACACTGTGTCTGGTATCTATAACCATTTTCCATGTTTCTATATCCTCTAGTCTTTCAATAGAGTGTGGACAGTCAGTATATATTAAGTGGAGACATACAATATCTCTCCTTCATAATCTGGCTTGCTTCACTCAGCAGTATATCTTCTATATTCATCCACTTTCTGTTAAAAGCCAGGGTCTTATTGTTTTATTTATGGCTGAGTATTATTCCATAGTGTATATGTGCCACACTTTTTCAATCCATTCTTCTGTTCATAGACATTCTAAGCCCCCTTCCACTTCTGTGTTTTTATTTCTGTTTTTCTTTTGTGTTTTATATATTTTAAAATAAAGCATGCATACTTGCAGGAGAGAGAGGGATAGAGACATGCAGAGAGGGAGAGAGAGAAATCACCCCTCGGGACTATGGCCATGCTTCAATCCCTTCTCCTCCATTTTCTTTTTGGGATTTTGGGCATCCTCACACATGTGCCTGGTGTTGTTATAGTCTACTCAGTGAGAAATAAGAGGACATCCAGACATAGTCAAATTTACTGGAGTTTATTGATTAAGCCGGTGGCATACGGGGAACTCATGTCTCTCAAAATCCTGAAGCCCCCTGTGAAAGGAAAAGCAAGTTTATATTCACAATCTTTTCTGGGATTACGTGATGATTCACAGGGGTTATGTGATGATTCACAAGGACAAGGTGCAGTGGGCTTGAAAGAGCAAGGGGTAGGGTTTTACTATGTAAAAGTAAGCAAAAGTGCGTCATGGAAACAGAATAAATAGGTTAATTATTTCTAAGGGTATATTCCACACTTGTTTAAACACAATGGCATCTCACTGGTCTCCATGTCTCCAGGCAAGGTCTGGGGACTAGAAATTATATTTTAAGGCAACTAGGAGGAGGGTGGTTTTAAGGGAAATAGGGATATTAATCATTTTTAGGCAAGTTTCTAGTCATAGGAATTTAACAGTTTGTAATGGAAGCACCCTTCCAAGATGGAGTTGCTCCTGCCTCATTTCCCACTTCTCTTGGAGGCGCTTCTCCAAGATGGAGTCGCACCTGCTTCAGTGTGATCTCCAAGCCACTATGTTAGGGACTCAATCTGTGGAGTAAGTCATGTGGAATCCAAGACCTTAACCACTATGCCATCTGCTGGCCCCACTACTGTGTTTTTGCCATTTTATGATTTATCTAAACAAGTCTTGCTGCAAAAGAAACACAATATTTTGGATGTGCATTATCAAAATATATTAGTCTCTTGTCAAGGGTCACGTTCATTAAAAAATGTTTAAAAGAATATATTTCTTTGGCTGATGAATGCAATCAAATTTCCAAAGAAGTAATATTTTAAGGACTTAAAAACTGTCCACCCATTAAAAATAAATACAGTATTATATTTTTTTATGGTCTGTTCCTGATCAAAGCTGAGCCAAACAAAAATTGTGACTGTGGAACTATTTTCATGATTATGTGTGTATGCTTTAAAAAAAATAGGAATAAGAAAACAAAGGACAAAAAAACTGCAGACCCCTTCTGATTTTTTGAGAAAGAAATGAGGACAAAGAAAGGGAAAGAAAAGGAAAGGGGATGGAAGGTGACACAGAGGGGGGGAGGTCGAGTAAGGAAAGGAAGGATAGTAAAGATTATTTGGAAGAGGCAAGCTGGAAGGAGACAGGGAAAATAAAAAGATTGGTGAAGAGAAGGTATGGGAGAGAATTTCTTGAGCTACTCTGCAGGAGACATCTTCACAATTAGATAGTACTACTTAATAATGTAAATTATTTTTTATTAACGTCTTACAATCATCCTGTGTTAAGTTCATGACTTCCTTATAAATAGCATTTCAAATAGGAAGTGGAAACTACCTCTGCTCATTCTCCCACCCTGTCTGCTCACAAATTTTACAGAAGTATAAAGTTGTGGAGTCATACACCTTTAGTTAAATTATTATGTTAAATTATTATTTCACTCTTGACTTCCTAAATAGCACTGTTTGGATTATGAGGTTATTTAAGGATAGTCAAGGTGGACCTACCTGTTTCAAAAAATCCCTTATAACTAATGAAAGTAGATCTATACCTGACAAAGCTATTGCTACTTTATACTGCCTGATTAATGCAACTGAAAGACTGCAGTAATTAAGGCCAAGGTGTGTTCATAAAGTTTAGACATAGTCAGAGAAAATTACCTTTCTTCTGCTACTACTAGCCTTGGGTGAGAAAATGGGTAACTCACAGACCAGGTCTTCCTAAAGCAAAGGAGAAAACTACCTTAGTAAAACATCAGAGACTATTTTTATGTATATTAGCACTTCATGTTAGTGAATTTTTATTGTCACATAGGCAATTCAAATACCTAGAATACATTATTTCAACCTTCAAACATGATTTAGCACAGTTATCTATGCAAACATTTGAAGATATTTCCATCCTTGATACAAATTCCTTTCAAGCAAATTCCTTTTACCAAGAAGAAAGAATCCAGCTTATACAGGAAAGACAACATTAATGTTAACTAGTAATCTTATTCTATTTAGATACACTTTTTATTAAAAATATACACTGGTTTCCTAGTTTGTTGATAAAATCATTGCATATTTATGAACTGTTAGGTAGTAAGCAATTATTTCTAAATTTGTCAGTGAATAAGAATTGCTGAATGGGAGAGTTGGTGTGAATAAGTATTTTAGGTGTCAGACGTGCCTAAGCAAGTCTCATTTTACTTGAAATATGTTAAATTCTCCTCCTCAAAAAGTTACTAGTGAGAAAGCAATAGCAATCATAAGTGAACAATTTACACAAATCAAAAAAAATCAGATTTCCAAGTAGAATCATTCTAAATGGTCCTTTTGCTGAATGTGTTTTAAGGAAAGAGAGATAGCAAGTTTGTGGTTAAGGATGTGTCTCCATCCAAAGAAAAGGTTATAAGTGTGTTAATTAGGGATAATAATAGAATTAACATCCTAGACACTCAGACACATTATTCTTTTTCTTAATGATAGCTAAATATTTCACCTCAACTATTTAAATCTTTAGTTTCTTTTAAAATGGGCTTTGTCTTTGTCTTTCTCTTGGCTATTCACTTTATTAATTGTTTCTAACCATGGGAATGTTTTGTAGAAGAATTTCACAGCCCAAGTGATAAGAATCATTGATTAGTGGCATTCAAATTTTACCAGCACCAGGGGCAAACTTAGTTCCTTCAGGCTTGGGTTAGAATAGCACCCATAATTAAAGTTGTCTGTCAGCTGTTGTCATCCCTCTAGTCTTAGCTTTTAAAAAAGATAATCTATTTTTTGAGAGAGTAGCCTTTTTTCCCCTTGAGTCTTATAGGTCACCCTTTGTTTCTTAATAAAATTGGAAAATCTTACTACAGCACTCCACTGCAAGCTAGGTTGATTTTTCTCCTGCTTGTAGTGAGGTTTATAGACATTAGTTCTATTAGGTTGGTGCAAAAGTAATTGCACTTTGGGACTGTGAATTTTAAATCATTATAACTAGGCTCAAACACATCTTTATTAACTGAAATAGGAACTATAGAAGGGTGCCTTCTGTGTGTCCCCCTGGGATACTTTAAAATAAATGAGAGGTTATACAGTTCTTCAGAATTATATGGAAACAGTTAAATTAGATTTTAAGCCAGTATTTGACTTCAAATTTTCATTTTGGAGTACATTAACTCAATTAATTCTGTACTCAAAATGTTAGTAATTTTGTTGTATCCATCAAACTGTTGGTGTTCTTATTCCCAGTATGTCAGCAATTCCAACTAAAGCCATCTTTATTTATTTATTTTTTTCTAAAATGAAAGCGTTTTGTTGTTCTTTGTTTCATTAAAGGAAAGTTGAGTTTTGCCTTTTACCTCTTGAGAGTACTAGACAAATTATAAAAAAATAGATTGGAATCCCCCTGTTAGGTATGTTAGTGGATTAAAAGTGAAATAACTCTTTGTCTAAAATAAATCACCCAATGCTGGAAAATAAACAGGTAGGTGTTAGTTAGGAACACAGTTACTTTTATGATGCAACTTAGTAAGTCACAAAGCAATGTAATTCTATAGACACAGTTTTAAAGAGACCAAAACTTTGAAAGGAAAACAAATATTTTTCAATGCATGCTAATTCAGCTAAAACATAGCAAGATATGTTATCCCAATTATTTGTCAAGCCTAGGAAATTCAAATTTTTAAAAAGCCATTGTTTAAAAACAAGAAATATGCAAGTAAGAGAATACTGAAACATGTTTCCCATTTGTCATGGCTATAGACATAAGAAATGTCTTGTAGGGAGACTATAGTTAACAATAACATATTGTATATTTCAAAATAGCTACTAGAAATTATTTTAAGTGTTTTAATCACAAAGAAATGATACATGTTTGAGGTGATGAATATACTAATTACTAAGTTGAACTTTACACATTATATACATGTATTGAAACATCACACTGTACCCTATTAATATATACAATTACTATGTGTCAGTTTAGAAATATAACTAATTTACAAAGTGAAATGTATTGTACTGGAGAATACCTGGCACAAAAAACTTGAAAGCACTTTTTCCAAACTGACAAATGAAAGAAACATCACAAAATAAGAAAGAGATTGAAGAAAACAATTCAGTTTTTGGAGTTGTCTTTCTTTTCTTTCTTCCTTTTTTCTTCTTTTCTTTCTCTTTTTCTCTTTTACTTTCTTTCTTTCTTTCTTTCTTTCTTTCTTTCTTTCTTTCTTTCTTTCTTTCTTTCTTTTGTCTCTTTCTGTCTCTTATTGTCCTTTCTTTTTTCTTTTTTTAATTGGAGAGAGTACATGCACACACTGGAGAGAGATAGAGACAAAGGGGGAGAAACCACCTCCCCAGTGGTAGGTGGTCACACCACCGTTCCTTCTCTTTTTTCTATCCCATTCAATTAATTAGTATTTGGGGCATGCACACACATGTCCTCAATGTATTTTTTAATGCATTTTTAAATTTCATGTTCTTTTACATATTCAATCATGTAATTTAGCTTTCAAAGTGAATATTCTAACATGTGAACATTTCTCCCTAGTCCAGTTGATAGTACTATTAAATTATCTTCAACAGATAATACCATGTTTCTTTATCCCATTAATGCTTTGCCTCTCTATTTTTCTTTGAAATGCCATTCCGTAGACTCTACTCTTTTTTTTTTTTTTTTTTTTTTTTTTTTTTTGGAGAGGTTTTCGCTATAGGGTGCGTGCGCTCGCCAGACAGACAGAGAAAGACAGAGAGATAGGAAGCGAGAAATCACCCCCCAGGGGGGATGGCTACGCCGCAATCCCTTCTCCTCCATTCTCCTCTCAGCATCTTGGGCACGCACGCACATGCGCCCGGCGTGAGTTTAAGCCACCGAGTCCGGACCTCGAACCGTGGTCGACTACGTGGGAGTCCAGCGACATAGCCATTACGCTAACTGCCGGTCCCGAGTAGACTCTACTCTTTCACCCACACTATATACGGTATTCACAACCATTTACTGTGCTACTGTGTCTGAGATTCAAACTGAGATCACTCATGTAAGATCTGGCACTCTTTTCTTTCTCTCTTTCTTTCTTTCTTTCTTTCTTTCTTTCTTTCTTTCTTTCTTTCTTTCTTCTTCTTTTTTGCCATAGGACACATTTATTCACTGGAGAGAGAGAGACAGAGAGAGAGCCAGAGAGAAAGTGAGAAATCACTCCCAAGGGCCATGGCCATGCTGCAATCCCTTCTGTTCCATTCTCTTCTTGGGATTTAGGGAACACACGCACAGGAGTCTGGCATGATTTTCAATCCACCAGGTCCAGGACCTGTGGTTGACCTTGTGGGAGTATAGCACCTGAACAACTATGCCAACAGCTGGCCCCAGAACTGGCACTCTTCTTTTTTTTTTTTTTTTTTTTTTTTTTTTGAAGAGGTACTTTTGCTATTGGGCACGTGCACTCCCCAGAAAAACTGAGACAGAGAGACAGAAAGTGAGAAATCACCCTCCCCCCAGGAGCATGGCCACGCCACAATCCCTTCTCCTCCTTTCTCATCTAGGGATCTTGGGCATGCATGCACACATGCCTGGCATGAGTTTAAGCCACTGGATCCGGGACTCGAACTGCAGTTGACTACATGGGAGTCCAGTGACATAGCCATTACACCAACTGCTGGTCCCAAGAACTGGTGCTTAACCATGGGACCAGCCCTATAGTTTTCATCAACAGCTTAATTATTATTTTTTCTCTCCCTTCCCATTTTCTTTTATTTACTTGCCAAAGGGCATGTGTGCAGTCCAGAATTGAGAGAGAGAGAGAGAATACTTCCATGGTGCATTGGCAAGCTGCAACCCTTTCTTTCATTCCTCCAACCCATCATGATTTTGTGCTGTCATGCATACATACCCAGTGTGTTTTTCAAGCAGCCAGGACTGAGATTAGAACCAGAATAGGCAATGTGGGATATAGCTTTTGATGCACTGTGTTTAAGTACTGTGCTACGGTACTGGTCCTAAGTTATTTTCATGTAATTTATAACTCTGTAAAATTTCTTACATGGAAATTTCCCAGATTCATGTTGTTTTTTGTCCTAAAGATAAATTATTTTTTTTCTAAGCAGCATTCGTTCTTGAACTTACATGCTATTTTATATTATCAATGAGTTGCAGTCAGTTTAGTGATGCAGAATTAAATCTACAGTGAACAGTGTTGAAAATATCTTCCAAAACTTATCTCACTTTTTTATTACAGTCCCTTTTCTGGAAAAACATAAGTTGTGTTTTTTTTTTTTTTTCCTATCTAGATACTGTATGTTCTTCAGTCAAGTCATATATGATCCAGGATTGGGGTTGGTGTCAGTATAATGTGGCAGTATTTTTCCTCAGTACTCCTCAACTAATAGTGCCTCAAGAATTGAAAAGTAGTGAATGTATAGTAAAACTGTAATTGGCAGTCTTCTGAGATGAAAATTTGATATGCCTTGGCAATGTTAGCCTTCTTAACATTTAGCTGATGCATATACAGATAGATAACTCCTTATAACTATCTCCTTTTAATTTGACTCCTCTGAGACAGATAGCTCTTTTTGAAATAAAAAAAAACATATTTGACCACTTATTCATGATCATTTAAATAAAGCTTGGGATGGTTCCTTGCCTAAAAATGATTTTTGTCATTTGCCATTAACTTGAAGGTAACATTTGAAGATACTTGTTTATTTGTTTTTAATCTTTAAGACCTTGAAAGGAATGCTTTTTAATTGATTTGTGATTTACCTTCAGCAATATGCT
Source organism: Tupaia tana (assembly GCA_026018925.1). Classification (NCBI taxonomy): domain Eukaryota; kingdom Metazoa; phylum Chordata; class Mammalia; order Scandentia; family Tupaiidae; genus Tupaia; species Tupaia tana. Next base: position 62,726,124 of record JAKSZU010000009.1, on the reverse strand, counting down.
AAATTTTTGAATTATCACAGCATCAAGGCATACATGAGGAAAGCTCACTCCTTATATGCATCAAAGTGTTATTAAGAAAATCACCAAAATTGGGAACCAGCAGTTAACGTAATGGCTATGTCGCTGGACTCCCACGTAGTTGACCGCGGTTCGCGTCCCGGACCCGGTGGCTTAAAACTCATGCCGGGCCCGTGTGCGTGTGTGCCCAAGAGCCCGAGAGGAGAATGGAGGAGAAGGGATTGCGGCTTGACCACCCCCCCTTGGGGGTTATTTCTTGCTTTCTGTCTCTCTGTCTTTCTCTCTCTGTCTTTCTCTGTCTGTCTGGCGAGTGCATGCGCCCTATAGGGAAAATCTCTCCAAAAAAAAAAAAAAAAAAAAAAAAAAAGAAAATCACCAAAATTGAGTGGGCCTAACGTTTTACTTTTTCATTTTCCTTTTTAGAATATTCAGTGAGGATGTTTACTAACCTCTCATTTTGTGAGATTTAACACTATTATTTCAATAAATTTAAATATGCTATATGTTATTGTAGTTATTTAGATAATTATTTAAATAGTTTAATTCAAAGTCACACTGTCAAAGAAATCACATTTATTAAACTATAATAGCATTTTACAGTCTACACTGAAATGCTACATGACTGATTAGGTAATTGTCACTTAATATTAATCTCCCTTTTTATATACAAATTTTGTGAGTGGGAGAAGTTCAGACTCATTAATTTTTTTTCATTTAACTGTCTGTATATATAAGGAAGACCATAGAATGAGTACTGTTTCTATTTAGATAACTCAGTATCATTTTTTTCTTTTGCATAATAATATGCAATAGTGTTGTGCCCTTATAGTTAAAGCATAATAAAATGGAAAAACCTTTTTCTTACCTAGAATACGAAATTGTTCACTTTTGATAAGAATTTCTCTCTAATCCTCTTATGCTATATGTACAATGAACTTATCTAGATAGTTACATCAGAATAATTTTTCAGTGTATTGAACATAGGGACAAATGTTAAATGTCCAAACTTTATTTATTATGAAAACTGTGAGATATTATCTAGTTCAAACAAATGTAACAAAATTTAGGAGAAAGGAGTATTAGCTGCTTGTGAAATACTGTTATCTGTCTATCTCATTTACTTTGCCCAAATTCTTATTAATCTAAAAGAAAAACCTAATGTAAGAAAATTCATTTGGTAATCATGTTACTTTGAATGATCCATAATCCTCTGACTTCTAATTTTGACTCTAGTATGCATAGTTTTTACTGTTTATATAGATTGGGAATTAGACTTATTAGCTAGGTCTCATTATTTCAAAATATCCTTATAGTGCTTCTCTTTGCTTTCTGTGAATATACAAGATTTTCCTTTATTCATAGTATAATTTTAACATGTGGAATAATTTTAACCATTTTTCTTCATCAAATTTTTACAATTAAGCTCTATTTCCTCATGCACATATTACCTTTGTATCTCATGCAATTGAATTAAAATCATTATGTATGCCTACTTGCCTAGTTTGCCAATAAAGTCACGGCTAATTTTAAATTTGACCCTTTGATATAATGCAGTTTTTCCCACATTCAGAAAACTAGTCCTAGAACATGACATTATGAAACAATGTTGGTTCCTTTTAAAAATGCATAAGCTTCTATTATGTATACATCTTCATACCATATTTCCAAAAGAAGGGTAATATGCATGAACAAATATTGTCTTGAATCTAAAGTTGTAACAACTTCCCTTTAATATCTGAAGGTTGGAGAAGTCAAAGTAGACTAAAAGTTCTAAATTAAAACCATCATCTTTTCATAAGATACACCCTCTGAAATTTAGTTGTAATTTAAAAACTACTTGAAAATTTATTTTTGTTTTCAAGATGGAATGACAACCACATTTACCTTACTGTCTAGAAACAATTGAATGAAAAAGAAAGAGACTATATGAAATGACATTTTTCAAACTGTGACCCTCAGGCAATGAAGGACAGTGATCCCTGAGAGACCAGAAACAAGTGATGTAAACCTTAAAGTACCACTATTACGATCTTGAGGGAGTACAATCTTGAGGGAGTTGAAAGGGCACAGTGCAGGTAAATCTAATCCTGGTAAAGGCTAGAGAACTCCATGAGTTGAGTTGACATAGATGAAAATCTGAGAAAATTATGGTGGCTAGAGTTTCCAGGACAGTGTAATGAAGAAAAGAGACCTACGTAGAGAGGAAACACTGGGGATCAGCACAGGGTTGCCCTTAGGTATTCATCAATTTACTGATAAACGTGTATGTGTAAAGTGCTGAAGGAAAAAAATTCGACCTAGAATTTTATATGCAATAAAGATATCTTTCAAAAGTGAAAACAAAATGAAGAAATTTCTAATGTAAAAAAGCTGATAGAATTTATCACCAGCAGTCTTGCTTTACAAGAAATCTTAAAGGAAGTCTTTCAGGTAGAAAGAAAGATTAAAAAAAAAGAAAAACAACCAACCAATCCACCAGATAGAAATGTGCATATACACAAAAGAATAAAGAGTATCAGAAATGATAATAATGGGGTAAATATGTAAGGTGTTTTGTATTGGACCAGCACCAAACCCTAGTGGTTAAGGGAGCCAGATCCCACATGGCATACTGTGGTCAAACCACAGTCCTAGATGCTTGAGAAACTGTGTGTGTGTGTGTGTGTGTGTGTGTGTGTGTGTGTGTACATGCTCCAAATACCAACAACATATAGAAATTGAGAAAGAGGGTTGTGACATAACTATACCCAATAGGGGAGTTCTTTCTCTACTCTCTGGCAAGCACTGATACCCTCTGGAAACGAAAAGAAAAATATTTTTTTTTAAGTATTTCTTTTAAAGTAACTTGACTACTTATCAAAATTAATGACAATATATTATGGTGTTTAGAGCACATATAGGTCAAATGCATTTCAACAATATCTTAAAGATTGGAAGATGGGAAATGAAAGTATATTATTATAAGGTTTTTATGTAATACATAAAGTGGTATATAATCACTTGAAGGCAATATAGATTAAAATTACACAAATCAAGCATCTGTAATCTGAAAATCTAAAATCTGAAATGCTCCAAAATTCAAAACATTTGAGGATTGTCATGATGTCACAAGTGACAGATCCCATACCTAACCTCATGTGATGGATTGTAGTGAAAACATTACAACATGTAAATATAGTATAAAATTACCTTCAGACTATGTGTATCAGGAGTACATGACAGAAAAATGAATTTCATGTTAGACTTGGGTCCCATCTCTAAGATATATCATTATGTATTTGTGAATATTCAAAAAACTTGAAACACTCTGGTTCCAAGTACTTCAGATAAGGAATATAAACCAATTTACTATTAGAACTAAAATAGCAACTAAAATAAAAGTTATGCTTAAAAAGATAAGAAAAGAGATAAAACTGGATCATAAAAACATTAATTCAAGGGGTCAGCAGGTGGCATGGTGATTAAGGTGCTGGACTCCCACATGGCCAACCACAGTTCCAGTTCCAGACCAGGGGTCTTAAAAATCGAGCCAGATGAGTATGTGCACACAGGAAATCTCAGTAGGAGAATGGAGAAGGGATTGCTGCATGTCTATCCCCCTGGGAAGTGATTTCTCAATTTGTCTCTCAAAAACCAAGAAAGAGGGGGAACCAGCAGTTAGCGTAATGGCTATGTCGCTGGACTCCCACGTAGTCGACCGCGGTTCGCATCCCGGACCCGGTGGCTTAAATCTCACGCCGGGCGCGTGTGCGTGCGTGCCCAAGATCCCGGGAGGAGAATGGAGGAGAAGGGATTGCGGCGTGACCATCCCCCCTGGGGGGTGATTTCTCGCTTTCTGTCTCTCTGTCCCTCTCTGTCTGTCTGGCGAGCGCACGCGCCCTATAGCGAAAAACCTCTCAAAAAAATAAAAAAAAAAAAACAAGAAAGAGGGAACCAGCAGTTAGTGTAATGGCTATGTCGCTGGACTCCCAAGTAGTCGACTGCGGTTCGCGTCCCGGACCCGGTGGCTTAAAACTCACGCCGGGTGCATGTGCGTGCGTGCCCAAGATCCCAAGAGGAGAATGGAGGAGAAGGGAATGCGGCGTGACCATCCCCTCTGGGGAGTGATTTCTCGCTTTCTGTCTCTATGTCTCTCTCTGTCTGGTGAGCGCACGTGCCCTATAGCGAAAACCTCTCAAAAAAAAAAAGAAAGAAAACAAACAAAATTAATGGGAACAGCAGTTAGCATAATGGCTATGTTGCTGAACTCCCAATGTAGCTGACCACGGTTTGAGTCCTGGACCTGGTGGCTTAAACTCACACCAGGTGCATGTGCGTGCGTGCCCAAGATCCCAAGAGGAGAAAGAAGGAAAAGGGATTGCAGTGGGTGATTTCTTGCTTTCTATCTCTGTCTCTGTCAGTCTTTCTGGTGAGCGCACGCGCCCTATAGCAAATAAAAAAAAAAAAACACACTCTCCAAAAAAAAACCCCAAATGAACAAACAAACAAAAGTTAAATCACAGGAAGGCAGAGAAAGGAAAACAGGGATTACATAGAATAAATAATAAACAAATAAGATCCCAGTCCCATAGCACAGTGTTGAGGGAGCCAGGTCCTACATGTTTAGCCAAGGTTTCAGCTCCAATCCTATTGACTTGAAAAATATGCAGGGAAAATGTGCATGTGTGCCCAAAATCCTAAAAGAAGGAAGAATGGAGGAAAAAGTATTATGGAGTTATGGAGTGACTTTGCTCCATTGTACAGTGTTTTCTATTTCTTGCTCTCTCTGGTTGAGTACACACAGACACTGACAATGAAAAAACTAACAAAATGATTGACTTCCTAAAAATATCAGTTAATCACATAAAATGTAGAGGTTTTAAACATGCCAATTAAAATATAAATACTACCAGTTTTGATAAAAAAATAAGAAAAAATTTACTATATTCTACATAAAAGAATGTACTTTAAATATAAAGATGCAAGTTGTTTAATAGTAAAATGACACAAAAATACATACCATGCAAAAAATAATAAAAAGAAATTAAAATGCTATTTAATATAAACAGAGTTGTCGATTTCAGTGTAAGCAATGCTAACAGGGATTGCGATAAATATTTCATAATGATAAATTCATATTTTCTTTAAGGGGACATACTAGTCACTCATGTTTATGCACACAATAACAGAAATTCAAAGTATGTGATTGATAGAACTTCAGGTAATAGAAAATTTGACAATTAGAGTGGGGGATTTCAGTGCTCTCTCAATAATTGATACAAGAATGAAAATTACAGAGGACATAGTAGACTTGAACACCATCATCAATTAACTTGACTTAATTGACTTCCTTGAACATTCCACCCAATTACAGCAGAATACATTATTTTCACAGTCACCCAAAGGATTTCCTAAAATAGACTCTATTATGATCTATAAAACAAGTCTCAATAACTGCAAAACTTAAAGTAATAGAAAGTGTATTCAGTAAGTACAATGGAACTAATCTATACATTAAGATAATATAGAAAAATCTCCAGATAATTGAAAGCTAAATAACACACCTCTGAATAAATCATGGGTTTGAGAAAAAAAATTGAAATGAATCAAAATGAAAATATCAACCTATAAGAATTTGTGAGATGCCACTAACCCAGAAAATAGGGGGACATTTGTAATGCTTTCATTAGAAAAAAGAAAAGCAAGGTGTAAAATTGATGACCTCAGTATCCACTTTAGAAAACGGAAAACATGGCCAGTTGCTGTGGTACAGCAGTAATGCAATGCTCTATGATGCTGAAGCCACATGTGAAGGTTGCAGGTCCATGTCCTGAGGTCTCTCTGTATACACAGGTGTGCACACTTGTGCCCATGATTCAGGCTTGGTAAGGCTAGATGTATGACTCCAGAGAAACCCTGCTGAGGACTTCATGTCTGTCTTCATGTATCTCTTTCTCTCTCACAGAAGATATAAATAAACTAAAAAAAAACCAAAAAACAAAAAAAAAGGACAAGTTAAACTCACAAAGGATTCACAAAAGGGAAATAATAAAGATCAAACCCAGAACCAATGAAATAGAAAATAGGCAAAAAAGAAAAGAAAAGAAAAGAAAAGAAAATCAATCAAACCAAAAGCTGATTCTTTTTTTTGAGAAAATCAATCAAATTAAATTGAATAGATCTCTAAGCAGCCTAATTTAAAAAAAAAGGAACAGAAAAGATAACAAGTTTCTAATATCAGCAATCATTACAATTTCTAACAATATTAAAGAGATAAAGGAGAATATTATGAGCAACTTTATGCCTATAAAGTCTAAAACTTTGATGAAATATACTAATTACTTGAAAAATACAATGAAAGTTCAATAAAGGAAAAATAGGTGAGCGATGTCTATTAAGGAAAAAGAATTTCTGATTAAAAACATTCCCACAAATGAAAAAACAAGCCTGGATGATTTCACTTGTCAATTCTATCAAGTGTTTAAGACTTAAGTCTAATTTTGAAAATAAGTTTTCCAGAAAGTTGAAATGGAGCTAATACTTTCACATTCATTCTATCAGGCCAGCATTACCCTGATACTGAAACCAAACAAAAATAGCAAAAGAAAACTAATCACCTATATCGACAATGAACAGAGATGTAAAAATTTTCAAAAACATATATAATCAAATCCAATATAATATGCATCATGATCAAGTGAGATTCATTGTAGACTGCAGAAATGGCTTAACTCTTAAAAATCTATCAGTACTATTCAGCACATAAAAGAAATGATTATGGGGCCAGCAGGTAGTGTAGTGGTTAGGACACTAGACTTTCTTGTGGCTGACCAAGGTTTGAGTTCTGGACCCAGTGACTTGAAATTTATGCTGGGTGTGTGCGTGTGCATGCCTAGGATCCTGAGAGGAGAATGGAAGAGAAGGGATTGTGGCACGGCCCTCCCCTCGCTGGTGGGGGGGAGGGTGAGTCAGTGATTATTTCTCACTTTCCTTCTCTGTCTCTCCGGCAGTCACAAGTGCTCCATGACAAAAACCTAAAAACAAAACAAAAACACAGACAAAAAGAAATAAAGGAATGAAAAACACATGATGGTCAATACCAAATGTAGTAAAGATGTTTAACAAAATCTATCATGCAATCCTTAGGAAAATTCTCAACTGGATAGAAATAGAAAAAAACTTCTACAAAGTGATGTAGAGCATCTATGGAAAAACTGTAGCTAACATCATAATAATGGCAGAAAACTTCTTTTCCCTGAATATTAAGAGCAAGACAAATAATTATTAAGGAACTTCTGTATTATAAGCAATCAGTACAATCTTTATCACTTAGTACTTGACATCTGACATTTGAAAATGAAACGACAGACCTGTCATTGTTAAGAAATAACACATAACTGGTGCTAATCATCATGTATTATTTTTCTTTCAGACTAAAACAACAATATGAAGCCACAGGCTCATTTTTAATATTTTGATATATCTGTAAAAGTATCTGGTTATCCTTGGTGAGAACCATTTATGATTTTATCTTAGCTGATATAGCTGCTTTTCTCCTTTCAGAAGTGTGTATCCCAAAGCTATGTCTTTCTAGATTTTCTTTTTAACGGCTGCTCTTGCTTAATGCTTTGTAACAGACCTACAACAGCTTTTCTCCTTTATTCACAATTAGAACTTCCTTGATCACATCATGATAGAATTAGGGTTAACTACTCCACACACAAAAGAGGAAAGTGATACCAATGTGTGAAGTGAGTATAAGTGACTGAATTTAATTGGTAAGACAAATTCACAAAACAATTAGTTTAGTTTGAAATTCTAATAAGGAGAGTTTAGGGAATTGTTAGATTTCATTAAATTTGCCTATACTCCATAAAAACACAGTCACATCAAAACTGTTGTGATGAAAGCTAGTGGTCTGCAGCACATCAAAAATTGTTGAAAATGAATGTATCTGACTATACACAATGAATCCATTTACCAAAAAAAATCTATACGTAGATCATTTTTAAAAATTTAAGAAACATAAAATACATGAAGGAAGTAATTTTTCAGATTAATCATGTAGTGCATCATTATATAACATCAAATAATCCTTTGATATTTCCTCATTTTTCTTGGATTTTTATACACTGGCTGTTTCTGTTGAAAATAGGTTGGAAGGGAAATATTCTTACAGGATACAAATTGAAATAGTTTATTTTAGTTGATCCCTCAAAATCCCTCAGTAATAGTGAAAGTATTATGTATGGGTTTACTTTTGAAATGGACTTATACTTTAATGAAACCATGTAATATAAATCTAGGATGTTTATTATTTAGCATAAAGTACTCATTAGTTGACAGAAAATAGTCCTCTTGCAGAATTTATTTTAAAGATACTTCTACTTTAAAAAAATGAACAGTTTTCAAACACCAAGCAAGTACTTCAATCCGTTAAGTGTGGTCACATCAGTAATTAGGTCAAAGCCCTAGTACTAGAGATCATATTTAAAATTTATCTTCTCCTAAAGTCTTTATGGTAACTGGATGTGATAGCAACTGTCTCATTTTTCTCTAGGTCTTCATAGACATCATACGTATCTTCCTAAATGTCAGATATGACTATTTCATATGCACTGGAAATGACCAGATCCTTAAGCATATACTGGTTTTATGAGAAATTAATCAGCTACAAGATTAGAAAAAAAATGATTTAAGTGAAAGATGAAAAGCTATATGAAGTGACTCCTTTCTGGTTTTTATAACCCTTCAGGACTAAATCTTGAAAATTTATCAAAAATAGGCAAGTAAATAGTGTGAAAGCACTAGAGTGCATGTCTGTTTTGCTGATGTGTTAGTAGTGAAGAGTGAAGACTTGAGATTTTACAGTAGAAAAAAATATAAATAATCTTAGCCTTTGCAATTAAAGTAGAGCTGAACTCTATATAAAATTCCTAAACTTGTAGGGCCTCTTTATTCTCAAAATGCAAAGGTCAGTTTGTTTGTACATGATGAATTTGATGCACAATGTTCTTGTGTTAATTTTTTAAAAAGGTAGTTTTCTTTCCTTAAATATCTTTTTTTAGAGGTTTTTGCCTTAGTGCACATGCACTCGCTGGAGAGAGAGAGAGACAGAGACAGGGAGAGGGAACGTGAGAAATCACCCTCTTCAAGGGGGATGGCCATGCTGGGATCTCTTCTTCATTCTCCTCCTGGGATCTTGGGTCTTGGGTACTCATGTACACAGGTCTGGTGTGATTTTCAAGCCGTTGTGTCTGGGACTGAACCCTGGTTGGCTGTGTGGGAGTCCAGTGACGTAACTGCTATGTCATCTGCTGGCCCATAAACATCTTTTTAAGTCAGAGTACATTATAATGAATCTCTAAGCGTTTTAAAGGCAAAAGAATGTATGCTCTAGTATTCTAAAAATTAAGCTTATTTACAGCATAGCATTATAATGCATATAATTTATTAAAAATTCAAAATAATGGCAAATTTATACTATTTGTTACAAAGGAAACGTATATGAGCCTTTTATAAAAACTAAAACTTGTCTTCTTAGTTTAGATCATTATAAGATACAACTGAGTTTTCAGCCATTTTGAAATTGGTACATGTTTTCAAACCCATCTTCTCTCTGTCTCCAGTTGTTGTCACCAGAGTTCAGGTTAGACATTTAGTATACACTACTTTTGATGTGAAACAATAACTCAGACACTGACTAGACTATTTTAAACATATAGGTGCTATAGCTATATAATATGTTTAATTGGTATACAATATGTACAGTGAACGAGAATAATTTTATACACAGATATACTCTCATACACATACATATGCTTTATCTAGATATTGAAGTTTGTTTTTTATTTCACACTTTCATTATGTTAAATCTTCTCCATGGTGAAATTGAAATTGAATACTCAGAGCTATTTTATGAAGCTCAAGAAGGATGTATTTGGGTGTTTTGTATTGATTTTATTGTTCACGGTATCCTCCCCCATCCTTTTTTTTATAGTTAGCTATAAGATGCATGCACTTGCTAGACAGAGACACACAGAGAGATAGAGAGAGAGGGAGAGAGAGAGAATGAGAGAGGCAAATTGAGAAACACTCCCCAGGGGGGATGGCCATGCCACATTCTCTTCTTCCCCATTCTCCTCTCCAGATTTTGGGCATGCATGCATAACGACCTGGCGTGTTTTACAAGCTGCTGGGTTCCAGAATCCAACTGTTCAGTGAGATATGTGGGATTTAGCCACCTTAACCACTACTTCATCTGCTGGTTCAACATAGTATACACAATATCTTTGCCAAAACTTTTGTAGTGAGTCCAGCATGAGTATAGTGCTTCTGGGGAAATATTTTGATACAGATGTGATTGCTATTTCCATTTTACAGATAAGGAGACACAAGTAGGTTAAATTGCTGGCTCAGGATCATGAAGATCAGGATTTTGAGGGATTTTGGAATGGCTCATTTACTTTAGTTTTTATTATCTAGATATTAAAGTTCGCTTTTTTTTCACACTCCTGTTGTTTTAGATATTATCATTTATATTTAAACTTTATACTATTAAACTATTGATGCTGAAGAAGCTTTCCGTGACATGATTTATTTATAGCTTTCAAATTGTAAAATGTCAGAATCCCATGGAAGTTTAATTAAAACAAAAGTATCATATTTGGCTACAAGTTGAAAATAACCACAAGACAAAAAGGAAACTGTTTCTGTCACCTCTGTTTTCTGTCTTGAGTTTGGATTTAGATTCAAACTTGTTTCTCTTCATTCTATATTTTGCTTTTTAAAATATTCAACTAGGAAAATGTGTGGTTTTTAATCTTTCACTGAAGAAAATTTAGCAGTAGCTTGCATCTTATTAATTTTGATTTTTTTCTTCCTACCTTTCTCTCTGACCAATTCTCACTTTTAAAACATTTTTTTATCTACTTTTACTATTTGAAATTCTTCCCTATCTATAGAAATATTTCAATATCGCTGAAGACAGTGTGGAGCAGGGGGTGGGAGGTAGAAGGGAAGAGTAAAGGGAAGAATAACATAAGAACAAATAGAGAGGCATATTATTAGTGGGACACAGAAATGGTTTATTACCTGTTGATGATAACATGTATACTATTCTCAACTGGACCAGTCTGAGAAGTATTTCATGTTAGAGTAAATTCTCTTTATAAGCCAAATGATGCATAGTGATTGTTTAAAAAATAATGAGGATAAAAAATAATAATAATCTGAAAAAAGTGAAAAGCTGTTTGATGATGATGAGGATAGTAATGTCTTTTTCTTGACTGATATGCACGGTAATCATGCTAGAAAAAGAAATATTATACACAGTAAAGATATGTGTGATTAAATGAAATATTAAAATATAATAATAAAAAGATTTAGAAAAAAAATTTTAAAAGAAATAGTTTAATAACATATAATTGTGTTTAGATAAAAGAAGGATAGGTTAAAATTATGTATTTTACTTACTTAAATAAAAGGATAGGTTAAAATTATGTATTTTACTTACTGTGCACGTGTTTCCTTCCCTGAATACATGTGTCAGTTATTGGAGTATAGAGCATATGATTTAGCACTGGAACACCTAACGTTGAAGGTTCCCTAGAAAATGAGAACACCCAGTTACATACAGCACAAAGTAATTCTGGGTAGTGGTCAGCCGAGAAGTGCAATTACCATAAAAAAATGTTACAGCAGATGGTGTAATGGTTACATCTCTGAACTCCCACGTAATTGACTGTGGTTCAAATCCTGGACCTGGTGGCTTAAAACTTATACTGGGCGCATGTACGTGTGTGTCCAAAATCCCAAGAGGTGACTGGAGGAGAAGCAGTTGCAATGTGGTCATTCCCTCTGGGGGGGCTGGGGATGATTTCTCACTTTCTGTCTCTCTTTCTCTGTCTATCTCTCTTATGAGTACATGCACTGTATAGCAAGAATATCTCTAAAAATTTAAAAGAAAATGCTACTGAAAAATTTCCTGTGAAGTACTGTGCTCATGCTGGACTTGCTACCAAAATTTTGAGAAAAAAAAATTGATGTGTGTATGGGCACTTGATCTTGCAAGCTAGTGAAAAATGTGCATGTAGCAGTCTAAAAAATCTTGATACTTGATTCTCAGGATCTTGTTTCCAACTTCATCCAAGTGTAAATCTTGAAGCAAATGAGATGCAAGAAGTTGTAGATAAGAAGCAATCTAAGAATAGGAAGTACAAAAGTCATTCATTTCTCTAAATTTACATTTATGGAACATATGTGCACTTTCATGATATGTTATGTATAAATATGCTGTACAAAGTTTTCATTAATTTTAAAAATACACTACAAATGTTGTGTTTTTGGCCTGCAAGTGATATGGGGGTTGAGGCAGCTAGATCTCACATGGTCAACTTCTAGGTTCAAGTTCTGAAACTGGTGGCTTGAAAGGCATGCCATGTGCATGTGTGTGTACCCAAAGTCCCAAGAGGAGACTGGAAGAGAAGGGACTGCAGTATGCCCATCCTTTCATTCTCATGGAGGTGATTTTTTACTTTCTCTCTCTCTCTCTTTCTCTCTCTCTCTCTCCTCTTTCTTTCTCTTTCTCTCTCCAGAGAACACATGTACCTTCCAAAAACTTTTTAAAAATTGTGCTTGAAACTCCTATATTCCTTATTTTAGGTTTAGATACAACTGATAGAGTTTTGCAGCTAAAGATTGATACAAATTTTTTTTTTTTTAGTCTGAGATTTAAAAGAAAAGAAATGTTGAGGAGAAGGCATTGCCTGGAAATATATTTTTTCTCAAGAGGACTATAGAGTGGAGCTCTTTTGTTAGCAATTACTTTTCCTACCATTCTCCTGGGGGCACATAGAGTTATTTTGCCCCAGGTCTTGGCATGGGAAATACACTAAAATTAGCAAATCTAGGCTATTCTAACTCCCTGATTATCATGTGGGGTATGCTGGCCTTATACCATATTCTCTCTAGGTACTATAAGGGTGAAGGAAAATTTATTCCCCCACCAAGGGTTTGAATCTGTTGAAATAAACTGACAATAGACAGAATAACAAGAGAAAATCTGATACAAATTTATTAGTGTGCATTGGCATGGGAGTCATTCACAAAATTTGGGACTCAAAGAATGGCAAGTCTAAACACACTCTTCATAGGGGAGAGGCAAGTGGAATCTAAGCAATTTAGAGGGGTAGTAGTAAATGATTTTTAGGGAAAATGAATGAGCCCAAATAATGAACAATAACCTTGGATGAAGTTCCTCTGTGCTCGGAAGTGCTAATAAGTTATGGAAAGGCAAGGGGTGGAACTGTAGTGCCAACAAAGGTTGTGTTATGTAGATAAAGGTCTCAGGTAACAGCCCTTAGAAGAACAGTTGAAAGAATACGTGAAAAATCCGTTGAGCCTGGCATCTTGGATGTGGAGACTTACAGTTTCCTTTCCTGTGATGAGAGTTAATCTTCTCTGGTTAATGTAGATTCCAGGGAAGAAGTCCAAGACAATTGCAGTCCTTCTGGATGAACTTTCCTTAGTCTATAAGGGAATCCACAGAAGTCTTCTCTCTGAACTTTGGGGGAGGGTAGGAACAGGAAATATTAGAAACCCCTTGATTGTTGGGACCAGTAGATGGCAGAATAGTTGTCACTGGACTCCCATGTAGTAGACTGGAGTTTGAGTTGTGGACCTAGCAGCTTAAAATTTATGCCGGGCGTGTCTATGTGCCTGCCCAAAATCCTGAGAGGACAATGGAGAAGAAACTGTGGTGTAGCCATCCCCCCTCAGGGGGTGATTTCTTGCTTTCTGTCTGTCTCTTCAGTGAGAGCAAGCACTCTATAACAAAAACAAAACAAAACAAAAACTCTCAAAAAAAAATCGCTTGGGAACCAGCAGTTAGCATAATGGCTATGTCGCTGGACTCCCACGTAGTCGACCGTCGACCACGGTTCGCGTCCCAGACCCAGTAGCTTAAAACACACCGGGCGCGTGTGCGTGCGTGCCCAAGATCCCGAGAGGAGAATGGAGGAGAAGGGATTGCGGCGTGACCATCCCCCCTGGGGGTGATTTCTCGCTTTCTGTCTCTATGACTCTCTCTGTCTGTCCTGCGAGCGCACGCGCCCTATAGCGAAAAAAACCCTTGATTCTGAAAGTAGGCTCTAAGGCATTTCAATTCAGTTTATTCACAGTACTTAGCATTTTGGCAAATATGGCTAAGGATCATATATGGGGGTATCATTTTCTGACTCTTAATAGTATACACCTTTGATAACTTGGGCAACATGCTGCTGATTACCCAAACTTCTAAAATTCAGAAGGCAATCTTGTTTCTATTTCTACAATCAGACCCTATCACTAGGATGGAAACACCTTCTAGGAGTTCTGTTATGAATCATTCACTCTATCCATATCTTTTTCTAATCTAGGCCCTTCGGGCTCCTGAAATGTTTTACATTATTCTATAAAGCATCTTTTGTTTTAGAATCTGTCATATTGAAGTACTCTTCAATATGAAGTACATGGAGGGTTAAGTAAGAAGGTATTATGATTTTTGGACATTGATTAATTCTTACAAAGATAAGTTGAAACTGCAGTAGTATTAACAAGTACAGGGAAGAATGAAAACAATTTCAAGTTAACCAGCTGAAAATTTCCAACCATTTTCTTCGCAAGGTAGATGTAGGAGGAGAAAATTTACAAAAGAAAGTACTGTAGTTTCTCAATAGTTGGGGTTGCCCTGAGAGATAATATTATAATAGGTTAAAGCATTTGAAATTTGATTGCATCTTATCCTTGTTAAATAAAGATTAGTGAAGGGGCAAACTTACACAAGCATTTAGTGAATTGGAAAATACTTCATTGGGAGTTAAGTGCTTGAAGCTCCAGTTACTATACTGTGTTTGTAGTTTGGGTTACTGTGAGTAAATCACTAAGTGTTTGGGACTCAGTTTTTTTCTAGTATAAAATGAGGTTAGATTTGATGATCTTTAGAATCCATTCCAGACATAATGTAATGGCTTTTTACCTGTGAATGTAATAAAAAAAGAATCATAATTGCTTAATTAATTGGTACTGTGAATGTTTAGAGAAGGAGAAAAAATAAGCAAAGGCTCGAGATACTTGGTGGGTGGGTTAGGGAAGAGGTAGAATTTAAACTGTAAAGATATCTGTTTTAGTCTGTTCTCTGTTACTTAATAATTGAATGTCTGAATCTGAGTGATTTATAGGAATAGAGGTTTTTATAGTTCATAGATTTGGAGGTCCAAGGTCAAGGTGAGAGTCTTCTTATTAAAGAAATATGGCAGAGGGCATCATGTGGCAAAACAGAGGCAAGAGCATGTGTCTGTGTCCATGTGTCTAATTTCCTCTCCTTACAAATCCATCATACTTTAATCATGGAGCCCACCCTGATTATTTTAATCTTAATCACCTCTCAAAGACCTCACCTCTAATCCCACAATCAGATTAAGTTTTCACTCTCTTTATCCTGTCACAAAAATTCATCACAGAAATTTTTGGGTACACATTCAAACCATAGCCATCACAGCTGCTTAAAAAGCTGGAAGGAATTTTTATAGGTAGAAAGAGAAAAGGGTTAATTCTTGTAGGAGGACTAAATGGAGTGATGAGGAGAAGACGGAGTGGTTTTGTAAGTGGGTCACTCACTTTGACAGGAGTAGAGAAGCAAAATATGACACATCAGATAGATTGTGTGATTTATACGACTAGCACGTTAAGTTCTCACAGAACATATTCCAAGATCATATTATGTTCTAACATTTAAAAAAATTTTCAAAACACAAAATATTTTTAAACACCCAGTCATCAAGTGAAAGTTCACTCTACGTTAGCATGTAAGTTCCATGTGATTAGTATCTGTTTTCCTACTGTATTCCCAGAATTTAAAATAATGGCTGGAGTAGGAATATATTTTTCCCCTGTTAGAATTTGCTCTAGGGAGCCAGCCAGTGGCATGGTGTTTGGGCAGCTGGATCCTCCATGGCTGACTGTGCAAATCCAGTTTTGGACCTGGTGACTTGGCTTGAGAAATAAACCACACAGGTGTGTTCAAGTACCCAAATCCTGAGAGGAGAATGGAGGAGAAGGGATTGTGGCACAGTCATCCTCTCCAGGGAAATGGTTTCTCCTTTTCTTTTTTCCTTCCCTTAACCCCCCCCCCCCCCCACCACCACCATTTGTCTGTCTCTGGCAAGCTCACACACCTTATAATTTTTTTTTAATTACTTTAGGGCCAGCTGGTGCCATGGTAGTTAAAGTGACTGGATCTCACATGGCCAAGTGTGCAGTTTAAGTTCAGGACACAGCGACTTTAAAAGCATGCCAGGGGCTTGTGCATGCCTCAAATCTTGAAATAAGGAAGAAAAAGAAAAGGATAAGGTTTTATGGGTTGACCATTCCCCATGAGGAGCGCTTTCTCTCTCTCTCCCTCGTGAGCACACCAAACCTCCGACATTTTTTTAAAATGTGCTTTAAATAAGTCATATTGGTTTCACATCATGAAAAATGGGACACTGTACATTAATGGAGCTTTGTAGCAGGCCGGATATTGGAACTGCAGTAAGATGCAGCACTCTGTGAGACTGACCCACATGGGTTTGCATCTAGAGACCTCCTTGAGAACACTGGATGTGCACATGTGCCCATGATCCAAGTCTGAATGAAGCTGGGAGTGGATCACCGTGCCAATACTCTGTCTTGAAGTGCTGTCTGTCTACTTCTGTCTCTACCATTTACTTTTTGTCTCTCACTCATGGAAGAATAAATAAATACACTTAAAGAAAGAGTCTTATAAGATCAATCCCTTTCATAGAGAGACATAAGAAAAATACAACTGCTATAAGCAACCTTATTATTTTTTCAAAAGGAGAACTAGACATTTTTGTTGCTTTTCAGCTGCAGGCATTTATAACTATATCCTAAGTATTAGTAAATAACAGGTCTTCATTTTTCAGGTAGAAGTGGTAACTAGCCATCCATGGTTTATTGCTTTCTCTCAGGACACTGTGTTAAATGTGAGTGTACCTACACTATAAAACAACCTCTGCCACTAGAGTGAAAGCCATTTGAAAGTCAGCACACTACAACTGCTGTTTGCTATGGAACACTGTGCAAGAATGCTATTTGAAGCTATTTAAAACAGCAGGACAGCAGTTCTACTGACAGTAATAGAATTTGTCTGGACTTCATTTTCTGCAGGCTTTGAGACTAGTGTTTTTATTCTTCCATTACATTTTTAAATTCATAATTGTACTATTTAAACAATCATGATAGGTTTAGAAAGTATTTGCATAATCATCAATATTAAGAAAAAAAGGCACATATTCTTTGGATGTGTTAGCATTAAGGAAGGCCACAGAACTTGGCCATTCTGTGTATTGAATTTCCAATTTTAAGAAATGTTACTGGTGTTGAATCTTTTCCTCCCTGGTGCATCACATATTCCAATTGCTTGAAATTCATTTTCCAGCAAGACACAATTTGCAGTGAAATTAATGTAACTTCTGACAATTTCATATTTGTTTTTCATAATTGTCCCAGCCCATAATCACATAATAATAAATAAATCGATATGCATGATATTTTCTTATTAATGAAATCATTAAGCAAATTACATTTTCTGATGACTCTCAGCTAAGGATCTAGAAACTTCTTACATTTTCAGTATTAAAGATTAAGAATTGTCCTTCAGCATTTGTGAGGAGAGCTTCCAGTTGCTTTGTCAATAGCCCTCATCTGGTGAAGTTGCAGGGAAAATTGTATTAGCCAACTTTTTTTTTTTTTTAAAGAGGTTTTGCTATAGGGTGTGTGTGCTCACCAGAAAGACAGAGAGAGACAGAGAGACAGAAAGCGAGAAATCACCCCCCTCCCCAGGGGGATGGCCGTGCTGCAATCCCTTCTCCTCCAATCTCCTCTCGGGATCTTAGGCATGCACATACACATGCCTGGCGTGAGTTTAAGCCACTGGGTCCAGGACTCGAACTGCGGTTGACTACATGGAAGTCCAGTGACATAGCCATTACGCCAACTGCTGGTCCCATGTATTAGCCAACTCTAGAACTATTCATTGGTATGGCTACTACTCTGGCAGTACCATAGATATTATGACTGGTTCTCTCATACCTTCTGCAACTACTAACTCTCATCAGAGACAAATGGTAAAAAGAAGACTCCCCTAAGAAACCCAATACCATTCTCTAAAATTCTGCCACTCTTACTGTAAGAAAATGGGCTTCATGGGAAATCATATTGTAGCCAAGTTTCCTAAATATCTATCCCATATCAAAAAGTATGGTACTGAAAATATACTTTAGAATGACTATTGCTTTCACTTTTTTGGCCGAGATTTCCATTCAACTGCCATAGACAATTGCTCTGAACACGAACTCGCTCTTTTCACAGTATTGCTTTCACTTTTAAGAACACCTTTAATGGAGATGAGTTAGATGTTTGTTGCATTAGAGTCGATTTGACAATTGATGAGTTATTAATCAGTAGTCTCTTAAATGTAGATGTAATGATGCTTGATGGGCTAGCCACATAGCCTACTGTTTAAGGGACTTCATCCCACATGGCCAACCACTGTTCAAATTCTAGCCCTGGCTTGTAAAACACTGCATTTATGTGTGTTTTGCATCCTCCAGATTCCGACAAGATGAGGAAATGGAGGAGAAATAATAGCTGAATGACCACATCCCATTGGGATGCTTTCTCCCTCTCTCTGTCTCTCTTTCTCTGGTAAGCACACAGTACTCTAGGGGGAAAAAAATCTAATACCTGATTTCCACTTTCAGACACAATGTTTGAAATAAATTGAACAAAATGAATTTTATGACCTTTTCCTTCACTATTTAAACTCAGCAACAAGCACTATTTTGTATTTGTCTCTTTTCTCGGTTAGGTTTAAAAATTTCTCCTTTTTTCTTAAAAGAAGTTACTTTGAAAAAGTACGAGTCTGGGGCTGGCGGGTGGCGTGGTGGATAAGGGTGCTGGATTCCCAGTTTGAGTCTAGGACCTGGTGGCTTGCTTTCTTGCTTTCCCTTTTGCTCTCTGTCTGTCTCCCTATGGTCAAGTTTAAAAAATAGTAATAATAACAAATGGAATTAAATAAATAAATACTAATGAAAAATAAGAAAAAAACTATGAATCTGCCAAAGAATGAATAAAGCTAGCGTACAATAGCACTTTTAATACCTTATTCATATACCTATATTGGAAATTAAAAAAAAAAGAAGATTGCTTTGTGACATATAAATCTGTAGAGAATTTAAGTTGAGGAGAGGCAGAGGGACTTGAAGATGCATCAGACTGATATTTTAACCAAGGTAACATGAACTGGCATATCTGGTAACAAAATAATGATCTGAGTATTTGAATTATTTACTTCTACCTTTTTTATTTTAAAGCAAGTTGATACTGGAGGGAAAAGTCAGAAATTTAGCATCCACAAGTAATTTCTTATTATTACTAAATCTCATGAGAGAGCTAACCATAAATTATCTTCTGCTTTTGAGATTTAGCTCTTGTACCTCCATATGTTTTATCATCTAACTATAGGTTCTATTTTCTGTAAGTTCTAAGATTCATGTCTTCTAATCTTTGTATATAGTTCAATATTCTTTAATAAGACTGGGAATATAAAAATCAGTTTCTTACATCACTGCTATTTGGAAGTGTGTTTAGAAGTCAGGTTATTTTGGAATCAGCAGGTGGCGTGGCGGATAAGGGTGCTGGATTCCCACATGGCTGACTGTGGTTCGAGTCCCAGACGTTGTGGCTTGCTTCTCGCTTTCCCTTTCTCTCTCTCTCTCTCTCTCTCTCTCTCTCTGGTCAAATTTAAAAATAATAAGAACAAATGGACTAAAATAAAATCTATAATTCTTAAAAAAAGAAATCAGGTTATTTCTTATAAATTTGTAGTATGTAGTTTGATAGCATGAGCTGTTTTGATCTACAATAGCATGAGATTAATGTCTATTATATGTATGAATGGCAGAATATAGTAAAACTGACAGTGTTGTGGACATTAGATTACCCCTTGATCTTGACAAATATTTTGATTTTATAATGAAAAATATTAGGTAGAAATGCTAATAAGACAGACCTCAGTATAAATTGATACTGTTCCAACTAGATAGACAACACATTTTTTAAAAAGGTTATCATTTCCATAAACAAGAGAAACAGGGAGGAAAGACAAAGGGACAGCACCTCCAATATAGTGTTGACACCTCATTCCATCACCTGCCTTCAGCCAGCACTGAATTATGGGAATGCATGTGCCTGGTGTACTCAGGAAGGTTTCCAAACTTGAACCAGGAACCTTCCCATGTGGCATTGCAGAGTATTGCATTTTCTGCTTCATCACCGTCTGGCCTAAATAATACATTTTTGCTAGCTATTGATAACATCTCTGGCAATAATAACATATTCATAATGCTTACTCCCTTTTTTCTTCAAAATAATTTAGAAGAGTTCAACTGAATTTTTTGTTTAAAATGTAAAATTTCACAATTTTACTTTTTGTGTTTTTCAGTTTTATTGAAATGAAACTGACAAATAAAATTGTGTATATTTAAAGTATGCAACATGATCATTTGATAGATGTATACATGGTGGAATGATTACCACATCAAGTTAACTAACACACTGCTAACCTCAAATAGTTACCCCTTTTTTGTAAGAATGTTACTCTGTTTTGTTGTGTGTGTGTTTTTTTTTTTTTTGTTTTGTTTTGTTTGTTTGTTTTGTTTTGTTTTGTTTTGTAGGTTTTTGCCATAGGGAGTGTGTGCTTGCCAGGGAAAGAAAGACAGACAGAGGGGAAGTGAGAATTCATCCCCCAAAGGGGATGGTCATTCTACAGTCCCTTCTCCAACATTGTCCTCTTGGAATCTGGGGCATGTACACACATCTGTGTGGTGTGATTTTCAAGCTTCCAGGGTCTGGGATTTGAACTGTAGTTGGTCATGCGGGAGTCTAACGCCTTAACCACCATGTCACCTGATGGCCCTGAGTAGTTCTATTTTTAATTTTTTAAGGAACTTTCATAGTGTTTTTCATAATGGCTGTATAAATTTACCTTTTCAACCACAGTGTGCAAGTGTTCTTTTCTAACATTGTTATCTTTTGATTTTTTGGTAATGACCATCCTAAAAAGTAAGTGGTGATAATGTCACTATTGTCTTAATTTCCATTTCCATGATGATTATTATGTAGAGCACTTTTCATGGACATTTGTATATTGTCTTTGTCTTTTCAGATTCTTTTTCCATTTTAAATTTATTTATTTATTTAGTTTTTACTATTGAGATGTATGAGTTCTTTTTAGATATTAATCCCCTATTAGATCTACAGTTTGCCAACATGTTCTGTCATTCCATAGGTTGACTTTTAATTTTGTTCATTGTTTCTTTTGTTTGCAAAAGCTGTTTTTTGTTTGATGTAATCACATTTGTGTACTTTTATTTTTGTTGCCCATGTTTTTTGTGTCATATCAAAAAATTATTGCTAAGATAGTGTAAGGTGTTTTCCCCCTACATTTTCATGTAGGATTTTTATGGTTTCAAGTTTTACATTGTTTTACTCCATTTTTAATTAATTTTTGTATGCAGTGCGACATAGGGGTCCAGCTTCATTCTTTGTATATGAATATACAGTTTTCCCTGCACTATTTATAGAAGAGACTGTTCTTTCTGGGTTATACATTCTCAGCATCCTAGTTAAACACTGATTTTATATATGTAGGTTTATTTCTGGACTGTCTATTCTGTTCCAATTGTTTATGTGTCTATACTTATTCCAGAATCACATTTTGATTACTAGAACTTTGTACCATAATATGAAATCACAAATATGATGCTTCCAGCTTTGTCATTATAGGCCAATATACCTGATGAGCATAGATGCCACAATCCTCAACATAATACTAGTAAACCAAATTCAACAGCACGTGAAAAAAGTTTTACTTCAAAGTTTTAGCAGAAATATATTTGATGGTGCTTTTGATATATTATTAAATCTGGGACCAGAGGATGGTGTAATGGCTATGTTGCTGGACTCCCATGTAGTTGACGGCAGTTCAAGTCCCAGACCCGGTGGCTTAAACTCATGCTGGGCATGTGTGCATGTGTGTCCAAGATCCTGAGAAGAAAATGGAGGAGAAGGGATTGCGGCATGGCCATCCCCCCTGGAGGGTGATTTCTTGCTTTCTGTCTCTCTGTCTCGCTCTTTCTGGTGAGCGCACACGCCCTATAAAAAAAACCTCTCCAAAAAAAAAAAAGGAAATATTAAAACTATGAAAGTGTTAATAATGCTTATTTTTTTTTAACATTTATTACCCATTTCATTATGTTTACCAGATAAATAAATTATTTTTCCTTAAGTACTAAATTATTTTTATATTTAGCATTTTCACACATGGGAAGGATTATGCACCATACATAGATATGATTTATCTCTGGGGTGCAAGGTTGATTCAATATATAGAAACCAATAAATGTGATACATTATATTCAAAGAACAAAAGATAAAAATCAATGATCACCTCAATAGATACAGAAAAGCATTTGATAGCCCCAGCCATGGTGGTGTAAGCAGGAAGGCACTGCTGCTAGATGGCTGAGGCAGCATGGGAAACCTGGGTTCCAGTTTACACCCTGACTTAAACAGGCTGGGCATGATGGTGCATGCCTGTGGTTCTAGCTAACTAGGAGGCTGTGGCCGGAGGATTGCAATATCATGAGACCCTGTCAAAAATCTTTCTATTTCTCTTTCCTCTCCCACTTTCTCTTTCTCCTGAAAACTAATTTAGAAAATTAGGAAAATTTAAGAAAAGCATTGATAAAATTCAACATCATTTCATGATAAAATCTGTCAGCATATTAGTTATGGAAGGAATATTCTTCAACATAATAAAGGCCATATATGACAAGATTACAACTAATAGCATACTGTGTAGTGAAAAACTGAAAGCTTTTTTCTCTAACATTGGGAGCAAAGAAGGATGCTCACTCTTGTCACTTCTATTCAACATAGCACTGGAAGGCCTTGCCAGAGCAATTAGGACAGATAAAGAAATAAAAGGCATTCAAACTGGAAAAGGAAAATAGTCTGTTTTCAGACGACACAATCTTGTATACAGGAAAGACTAAAGATGTAAAAAATAACTAGAACTAATAAATGAATTTAGTAAAGTTGCAGGATACAAAGTCATGATAAGAAAATAAGTTGGATTTCTTTACACTGACAATGAAATATCTGACAGAGAAATTAAGAAAGCAATTCCATTTATATAAGAGCACCAAAAAATAAATTTAGGAGTAAATTTCAGGGAAGTGAAAGATCAGTAGCCTACAAACTGTAAGACAGTTTGTTGAAAGAAACTGAAGGAGACACAAAGAAACATAAAGATAACCTGTTTTCTTGGGTTAGATGAATTAATATTATCAAAATACATTACATTATCAACATACTATGCAAAGTGATCTCCATAATCTATGCAATCTGTATCAAAATCCCAATGGCATTTTTATAAAAATGGACAAACAAATCTTAAAATTCATATGGAACTATAAAAAACTCAGAATGGATAAATTGATCTTAAGAAATATTATCTTAATATCTTTTTTTTAACTGGTCAAATACAAAGTTATTCAAGTCTTGCCCAAGACTATTTAAATTCCAAGGCTTCATCCAGTTACTTAGCTAGAAAAATGCATATCACGGATTAATATGATAAGGTGACATTATATTAATAACAATATAATTTTTATTTGAAAACTTAATTATTACAGTTGCATGAAGATCATTTATGTAGAGCTCATGTTTATACAATACATTAAGTTCATACTCACTGAATTTAAATAATACTTTTATATCATATTTTCTACTTGAAAATGCTCCTACTGAAGTGTGGTTTTTCTTCTCCAGACTTTTCTTCCATCAGCAGGATTTACATGTGCTTTGTTTAGGTAACTGACAGATTGTGCTTGAGCATGCTCCATCTCATATCTGTGCCTTTCTGGCTTAGCAACATGCGATGTGAGATGAACTGTAATGACTAGGGTACAGGCTTAAACCCTTAGCAACTTCAGGAACCGTAGACAGCTCTTGAAAACAGAAAAAATAGATAAGGCCAGAGCTGAAGGAAATTGCTTATGTTTAGTTTAAATGGTGCCAAATTTTGCTATCATTTGTGGGTCACTGAGTTTCTCTCTTTCTTACAGATGTTTTTGCATAATTATGACAGTTACTGAATTTGTAATAGCCTTAACATTATAACAATGCATGACGAAGGGTACTATGCTACTTACTTTTGTTTTAAATAGTTTGAAGTACATTCAGCTCTTAAAAAATAGAATAAACAGCTATTGTTAATATAGGAGATGAATGAGAATGTGAAGTTATGACAATTGTCTATGTTATGAGTTATAATGAGTGGGAGATAATACTAATCTAAGAAAGAAGAATATAGAATGATAGGCAAAATCACACTGCCTGGGAAGATAATTCTTAATTTTATCCTGTTTATAAGTTACATTTGTGGGGACTGGCAGTTAGCGTAATGGCTATGTCGCTGGACTCCCACGTAGTCGACCGCGGTTCGAGTCTCGGACCCGGTGGCTTAAACTCATGCCGGGCGCGTGTGCGTGCGTGCCCAAGATCCTGAGAGGATAATGGAGGAGAAGGGATTGCGGCGTGGCCATCCCCCCTGGGGGGGGGGTGATTTCTCGCT
The DNA here is from genome assembly GCA_026018925.1 of Tupaia tana. Classification (NCBI taxonomy): domain Eukaryota; kingdom Metazoa; phylum Chordata; class Mammalia; order Scandentia; family Tupaiidae; genus Tupaia; species Tupaia tana. The sequence goes on along the minus strand of JAKSZU010000009.1, from coordinate 62,701,385 downwards.
TTCTATCTCTCTGTCTCTCTCTGTCTGCCTGGCGAGCGCATGCGCCCTATAGCAAAAACCTCTCCAAAAAAAAAAAAAAGTTACATTTGTGAGCATACAATAGTAGAAATGGAGTTTATTCAAACAAACACATTTTATCTTTCCTATGTCAAGCATACTGATGGGCCCTTGCAAACCCAGTTTTGACTTTCCCTCTGCCTTCATAGCCAAAAGAACAATTAGAGGCCATGCACATCAGATGTTCAGTTTTTAGCTTTGGCTTTATTGACAGCAGGCTGTGGGTGGAGTGCCTTTTAAACACATTTGTGAGTTAAATTTAATTTACAGTTAAGTAAGTGAGGGACCAAACGATTAAAGGACTTGACAGTGAATACACAGTTCTACAGTTCATGAAACCTGATTTCTTTGTCTCAGTTGAGAATATAGTGATTCTCCATCCACTTTTTTTGTACCTATCTATTAATAAAAGTTCTGCTTCAATTAATAAAGTTCTTTAAGCAACTTTTAGTTATCACTTCGAGAAGATAAACACATGAACTTATAAGAGAAGGGAAGGCTACAGCACCATACTTTTGGTTCTCTCAGTTTTAGAAAGCCACATTCTGTGAGTTGAATTCATGAATATTTGATGCTTTTGGAGGTAATAACTTATTCAGAATATTATTTCCTAGAATATGGAGATATATTACTCACTTAAAGATTTTATCCTATTTTTTTTCTATTGCTTTTGTCAATTTGTTGTGTGAAAGGAAATTCAATTTAAGGGAGAGATGTTGGAACTCCCTTTTCCTTTCTTTTTCTCAGTTACCTGTGTCTGGTTATTGGAAGGGTAATAGTCTGTATGGGTGAGAATGCTGTGGGAAAAGGAGATAAGCCGAAGTATTTCCTTGTTTTGTAGTCACCTGTTAACATTCCCAGAGAGCTGAGAAAGTAGAAAACAGAAAAAAATCTAGCAATATGGCATGAGCAGACATCATGAACTCAGGAATACTTTATTCTGTTGTCCCTACATAGACAGATCAATATTTAATCTTTTAAAAATGATGTAAACAATAACTACTCAGTATTTACTTTTTTGTTGTTTGTTTTGTTATTGTAATTTTCTTATATTTATGATTTAATTGGCAAATGAAATGTCTATGTATTTATGATGTACAATATGATGTTTTGAAATATGTATTCACTGTGGAAAGGCTACAACAAGCTAATTAACTTATGCATTACCTCACATATTTATTTGTGGTAAAATGTACTCTCAGCAATTTTTAAATACACATTTCTATTAACTGTAGTCATTATGTTGTACAACAGATCTCTTGAAGTAGTATTTCCCTTTGTAATTTAGAAAGTATGTTCATGTTTTATTATTTCATTAACAAGCCTGAGAGGAAATGTAATTATTCCGATTTTAGTGGTGAGAAATTTATACTTACAGTTTTTGCCCTTACACTTAACTAATAAGGAGCAATGTCAGAAATTGAAAAAGATCTTCTGAGTGCAATCCATTTGCTTTTCTTTCCTCTCTGATCTACAAAGTGAATCACAGTTTTGGGTAGTGCAGTGGACTGAAATGGAAGCCTTTAAGTATGAACTGATTAAAAAAAAATTAACTCCTCAAGCTATTAGAGAAATTCTATATCTGTTTTTAAAACTATGATACCAGAATAACTTGTTAGTAATGGTTATTTATGGAAAGTGAATTTAGGATAAGAGATTCAGTTTTCTTTCTATTTCCTTCTGTATTATTTCAATATTTTTTCAATATGCTCACAATGTATTTCTTTTTTCTTGAGAGGTTTTTGCTATAGAGCACGTGTGCTCACCAGAAAGACAGGAGAGATAGAGAGACAGAAAGCGAAAAATCACCACCACGCCCCCCCCCCTCCTCAGGGAGATGACCATGCCGCAATCCCTTCTCCTCCATTCTCCTCTTGGGATCTTGGACATGTACGCACATGTGCCTGGCATGAGTTTAAGCCACTGAGTCCTGGAATTGAATCACGGTTGGCTACATGGGAGTTCAGTGACATAGCCATTACCCTAACTGCTGGTCCCTGCTCACATTGTTAAGTATTTATATTCAGTCTACCTGCAGTACAAACAGGAAAATAAAAATAGAAATACCTTAGATCTGTAATAGTATTTTCACTTCTTAAAATGCCACATCTTTTTTTGGTCTTTGTGGTTTTGATTTGCATTTAATTTATAATAAGAGATATTGAGCATTTTTTCATATTCTTTTTGGCAGTTCATATATCTTCCTGGGAGAATTGTCTGTTCAGTTCATTTGCCCATTTTTTTAGAGAGATTTTTGGTATAGGGCCCATGTGCTTGCCAGAGAGACAGAGAAAGACAAAGAGACAGAAAGTAAGAAATCACCCCTTCCCTCCAGGGAGGATGACCACACCACAATCCCTTCTCCTCCATTCTCTCTTAGCATTTGGCGCACACATGGACATACTCCTGGTGAAAGATACATACTGGCGTGTCTGGGGCTTGAACCATGCTTAGCCATATGGGAGTCCAGTGATATAACTATTTTGCCATCTGCTGGTCTCAATTTGCCCATTTTCAAATTAATTTTTATTTATTTATTTATTTATTTATTTATTTATTTATTTATTTAGCAGGTAAGCTGGTTGAGTTCCCTGTAGATACTTGTTATCAGTTCCTTATCTAAGACATAGTTTGCAAATATATTCTGCCACTCTGAGGGTTGACTCTTCACAAATTACTGTTTCTTTGCTGTGGAGAAGCTTTTTAGCCTAGTGTAGTTCCACTTGTTTGTTTTCGGGATTATTGCTTATTCCTTTGGGGGATCTTACTTGAGAAGTCTTTGCCTAATCCAATGTGTACAAGAGTTTCCCCTGTGTTTTCCACCAGTAGTTTTATAGTTTGTGATTTTATGTTTACATCTTTGATTTATTTTGAATTGATTTTTGTGAATGGTGAGATAGGGAACCAGTTTCACTTTTCTTCAGGTGGATATCTAGTTATGCCAGTACCATTTGTCGAAGAGAATTCCATTTCCCCACTGTATTGTCTTATGCTCTTTGTCAAGAAACAATTGGCGGTATGTTTTGGGGCTCATTTCTGGGTTCTCTATTCTGTTCTATTGGTTCACATGGCTGTTTTTTTGCTTGTTTTTGTTTTGTTTTGTTTTTTTGTTTGTTTGTTTTCCAGTATCAAGCTTTTATTTATTTTTTTCAGAGAGATTTTTGCTATAGGGCATGTGTACTCGTTGCAGAAACAGAGAGACAGAAAGCAAGAAATCCCCCCTACTTGATCACAATATATAAGCATTTTAATGGGTTGTTGGGTATGACTAGTATTTTGAAACTTTTTGCATCTGTATTCATCAGGGATATCGGTATGTAGTTTTCTTTTTCTGTTATGTCTTTGTCTATTTTTAGAACCAGGATGATGGAGGCTTCACAGAATACATTTGGGGGAGTTCCTTCCTTTTTGATCTTTAGAATTAGTTATAGAAGTATCAGAATCAATTCCTTAATTGTTTCTTAGAATTTGGAAGTAAATCCTTGGGATCTGGGCTTTTCTTTGTGGGAAGACTACTGATTCAATCTCTTTGTTTGTTATTGGTCCATTTAGGCTTTCTATTTCTTCCAGGTTCAATCTTGGTAAATTGTATATTTCCAGACATTTGCCCATCTCATGTAGGTTTTCTTGTTTACTGACAAATAATCACTCATAATATTCCTTCATAATCTTTTGTATCTCCATTATTTCTGCTGTAATTTTGCCTGTTTCATTGATAATTTTATCTTGTTTCTTTTTTTGTTCTTGATTAGTCTAGCTAATGGTGTGCCAATTTTGTTTATCTTCTCAAATAAACAGTTTTAGTTTCATTTATTTTCTGTATAGCTGTTTAATTCTTTATTTCATTTATTTCTGCTTGAATCTTTATTATTATCTCCTTCTCCTGATATTTGTGGTTGTTGTTGCTATTGTTTTTCCTGTTCCATGAGTTGTGTTGTTAGGTTGTCTATTTGCCACCTTTTTTTTTTTTTTCCTTATGGGCACCAATTGCTATGAACTTCCTTCTTATCACTGCTTTTGCTATGCCTCATAGGTTGTGAAAACTCAAGTGTTCATTATCATTGGCTTCAATGAATCTTTTGGTTTCAATCTTAATTTCGCCAGACAGACAGAGAGACAGAGAGACAGAAAGCAAGAAATCACCCCTGAGGGGGGATGGCCATGCCACAATCCCTTCTCCTCCATTCTCCTCTCGGGACCTTGGGGACACACGCACACATGCCTAGCGTGAGTTTAAGCCACCAGCCACCGGGTCTGGGACTCAAACCGTGGTTGACTAAATGGGCGTCCAGAGACATAGCCATTACACCAACTGCTGGTCCCCTTCTTTTGCCAGTTTTAGAATGTTGTCTTTGTCTTTGAGTTTTACCAATCTGGCTATAATGTGCTGAAGAAAAGAGCTGCTTACGTTGATTCTATTTGGAGTCCTTTGTATTTCCTGAGTTTGAGTGTCTGAATGTGTCTCTAGAGTTGGAAGATTTTCCTCAAGTATTTTCCCCCTAAATACAGTATTTTTAATAAAGATAATCAAAAATATGGAAAAATCAGCTCAGAAAGGCCAATTACTGCTTTACTAGATCAGTTTTTTACATAATAATGTACATAAATTTTAATTACTATCACATAAAGCATGGTGGAGAAAAGAAATTTTACTTCATAATTAGAAAAACAATAAAACTTGGGACAATAGTGTAATGGCTATGTCGCTGAACTCCCATGTAGTCGACCGCAGTTCGAGTCCCAGACCCAGTGGCTTAAACTCACACTGGGCGCGTGTACGTGCGTGCCCAAGATCCTGAGAGGAGAATGGAGGAGAAGGGATTGCGGCGTGACCATCCCCCCTGGGGGGTGATTTCTCGCTTTCTGTCTCTCTGTCTCTCTCTCTCTGTCTGGCGAGCGCACACGCCCTATAGCAAAAACCTCTTTCTCTCAAAAAAAAAAAAAAAAGAAAAGAAAAGAAAAGAAAAACAATAAAACTTGCCAAGAAAAACCAGAATAAAACAAAAGCTACTTTAAAAATATAGTACATGCCATAGTAGTATAAAATGAAGCCAGAAGTCTTCAGATTAAAACATTTGTCTTCTGAATATCTTCTGACTTTGTAAAGAGTTTCCTGAAATTGATGCAACTTTCAAATCAAGGGTTCATGAGTTGATCTGACTTGGCTCCTTTGGTATCTGTTTTTTTCACCACTATTTTCCTCAGATTTATCCTCTTCCTTAACATCTGTTTTTTTTCCCCTCTATTTCCTTCTTGTCTTCTTCAATTCTTACTTTCTTATGATATTTTCCTTAGATTTATCTTCTTTCTTAACATCTGAATTTTGTCTTCCATTTCCTTCTTGTCTTTTTCAATTCTAGCTTTCTTTGCTCCTTTCTTATAATCAGCCACATTTCTATGACCTCCTTCTCTTTCATCCTCAGAATCTGAAAATATTTCATCACCAGCTATCCTTATCTGATGCTTTCATAGAAAGTCTATTGTCTGGATCTTCTCCATCTTCATCTCTACTGTCTTATGAATAGCATCTTCCAGAATAGCTTGCATTTGGACACCAGGTACATGTGGCAAAATGCACAAAATTTCAAATAAATTCTACTTTATCATTTCCATATATTCTGGAGGGTTCTGGTTTGTAATGTTTGAAAGACTAATATGTGGTTTGAAGTATTACCCAAAATATTCAATTTAATCATTATATGGCAACTCATTAGGAATCTCACTATAAAGGGCAACTGCAGTCTCATATGTACAACACTGAGCAACATTATGAACTGTGTATCCACCTCCCCCAAGCATCAGTAACAATAAGTTAAAAGTTTTGACAACTTCTACACATTTAGTGTAACTTTTAACTGTTAGGTTGAAGTAACCCAGTCTATCAGCAGAAAATGAGCCTGCGCCACATTATAATACCACAGCAATAGGTTGATACATCTCTATCACGTTGAAGATAATAGACTTAAATATCTGCCCATATCTATACCATCTCTCATTGGAAAATTGCCAGCATAGTATTTGCCTTTTCTAGAACACAAATCTCTTAAGTCTCTTCTGCTAGGAAAGTACATCCCATATTTATGGAATGATACAGTCATTACATGATCTGTTGTATAAAAAGCTTCTTCAACACCATCACCATCATGAATATCTATATCAATATATAAGACTCTCTGATGATACTTTAGTAATTATATAAGGACAAGCACAATTCTTCAAGTATTTCATGGAATAGATCTTCTATGCACTTATCAGATTATATACATTCTGGAACACAAATTATTCAGTTATTTAGTCATTTAGTGGCATCTAGTATTTCCCATATTTTTCCTCATTTTTTGGTTATTTTTTCTTTCTTCCTTTTTTTGTGATTCTAAGTCAGAGACTTTGTCTTCTAGATCAGAGATTCTATATTCTCCATGGTCTCTCTTCTGTTATTAATAATTTCAAAGGAAATTTTGATTTTTCTATATTATAATCTTTATCTCTAGCAGTTCTGCTTGAGTTTTCTTTATGGTATCTATCTCTTTATGGAGTTCCTCTTTCAAGTTGTGGAAGAACTTCCTCATGCTAAGTTCATTGTCAGTTTTCTCTTGCATCTCATTTAGTTTTGTCTCTATGAATATTCTGAATTCCTTTTCTTACATTTCTGCAAATTCTTTTGTGATGTTGACGAGAAGTTGCTGTGTTCCCTTGAGGTAGAACTATTTTATTTTTTTCTCATATTTTTTGTGCCTCTGTACTGGCTTTTAGTCATCTGATGAATTACATGCTTCTTACTACATTTTTGAGTGGATTCTGTGGTTTCAAGGGAAAAGAGCAGCTCTTTTTTCCTGGTGTTTTTTTTGGTAGAGGGGTGCATCTTCTAATCAGAGTAGGGTGTATCTAGGCAGTTTCAGGTGCTTGTTTCCCCGCCCAACCTGTAAACCAGATGCACCTGGGACTAGGCTGGACTATGTAACTGAAAAGAAGCATAAGACGTGTGGGCCGGTGAACTGTGATATCTGAAAATACAGTTGGGCAGTCTAAAGGCACCAGCAGGAAAGTCAGAGCTGCCCTCTTCAGCAGCTTGTTCCTTGGTCTCTTGTGCGCCAGTTGGTGGGTCTGGGTAAGTCAATCCCTAGTTCTTTTTCTTATTGTGTGGTTCTGTGTGATTTACTTGGATTTCAGTTTCTGCATTTAAAAATTGAGATAAATGATAACTATTTTACTAAGATGTTATATGGAGAATGCATCTAATAAGTTCCCAATGACTTTCCAATGACGTCAGTTACTTTGTGCTTTTCAGTGGGTCATGAAGTCCAGGTGCAAGTGAAGATGAAAGGCATTGTCAACTATAATGCCATGCAGATATTATTTGTTATTATTATAATTAAAAAATATATTTAAATGTGTTCCCTTAGAAGAATGGGCAAGAGGAAAAAAAAGCATAACAACCTGTTCTTTTCCTTACTTTCGTTCTTTAAGAAAAACATTAATGGAACATTAAGACAAGATGTATAGTTCAAGTAAGCAAAGAAAGCTTTCTTGTCTTTTTGAATTTGCACTTGGAAAAATTTTCTTGATCTTTTCCTTCAAAGGGAGTAGAGAATTCATTTACAAGAGCCTGAGGTCATGATTATTACAAAAAAAGAGAAAAAATAAAAAGAAACTGAATACTTTGTGTAATTCAGTAAAACAAAATAATTAAGCCTACCCCATACACTTAAGTGTTTGAGTAAGGTTGGAAAGGGCATTTAACTCCTTTTGTTAAGGGGGACCTCTATAGACAGTTTTGTCTGGATGAAAACGTTATTCAGTTTTCAGCATGATAATAAGCTCTAAATCAGAAAGTTTTGTCAGATATACAAACAATGAATTCAGTCTGGAAGATAAATTGTTCACTGAGGATAAGGTGGCTGAATTTCTGTTATAAGTGGTCATATGATCATGAGAACTTTACCTCAAATAATAACACAGATGTTTCTTTTTTTTTTTTTTTTTTTTGGAGAGGTTTCTCGCTATAGGGCGCGTGCGCTCGCCAGACAGACAGACAGAGACAGAGAGATAGAAAGCGAGAAATCACCTCCCAGGGGGGGTGGTCACGCCGCAATCCCTTCTCCTCCATTCTCCTCTCGGGATCTTGGGCACGCACGCACACGCGCCCGGCGTGAGTTGTAAGCCACCGGGTCCGAGACGCGAACCGCGGTTGACTACGTGGGAGTCCAGCGACATAGCCATTACGCTAACTGCTGGTTCCCAATAACACAGATGTTTCTAATTGACAAGTTACCTCACCTTCAGAGAGCAATTTGTCTCTGGCTTAATGCATGAGTCTTAAGAGAAAAACTTCTTTTTTTTTTTTTTTTTTTTTTGTCTATTTTAAAAACTAGTTGGCAGAATTCTGACAGCAAACAGAAACTGTCAGACAAGTCCCTGATATTTCTTCTAGTAGCTGATTACATCAAATTTAAGCATTGAAAGCTTAGGTGAAACTAGAAGAAAACTTATTTGACTGCTTCAAGGTAATTTGTTCTATGCTATTCTATATTAGCTACAGATAAAATGGTATCTACATGTAAGACATACTTTTTAAAAACTGAATGAACAGAAATGGTGTTTACCAGAGGCTAGGGAGGGGAGAAGATTGGGGAAATACTGGTCAAAGGAGACAAAATTTCATTTAGATAGGAAGAAAAAATTAAAGAGACCTATTGTACATCATGGTGACTATAATTAAAAACAATGTATTGTATAGTTGAAAATTGCTGATAGGGACCAGGAGATGGTATAATGGTTATGTTGCTGGACTCTCAACCACTTAACCACAGTTTGAGTCCCAGACCTGGTGGCTTAAAACTCATGTCAGGCACATAGTGCATGTATGCCCAAAATCCCGAGAGGAGAATGGAGGAGAAGGGATTGCAGTGTTGCCACTACCCCGGGGGGAGGGGGGGAAGGGAGCGGGTTGAGTTCTTGCTTTCTTTATCTCTGTCTCTCTGTCCCTGTCTCTCCAGTGAGTGCACATGCCCTTTAGCAAAAATATCTCTTTTTTAAAGTAAAAAGAAAATTGCTGAGACTAGATTTTATGTGTTCTCACCACAAAAAATATGATATATGAGGTAATGCATATAGCTTGATTTATCCTTTTCACAGTTTATGTGCATTTATTGAATCATTGTATTGTATAACATAAATATATACATTTTTGTTAATTTAAAAATAAAAAATTAACAAATATTTTTGTAAAGCTTCCATATTGGATTTATTTCTCATTTGTGTCAATTTCTTAGTGACAATTCTAGTGTGATTAGACTTTTTAAAAATTTCAAAATAGGGAACCAGCAGTTAGCGTAATGGCTATGTTGCTGGACTCCCACGTAGTCGACCGCGGTTCGCGTCTCGGACCCGGTGGCTTACAACTCACGCCGGGCGCGTGTGCGTGCGTGCCCAAGATCCCGAGAGGAGAATGGAGGAGAAGGGATTGCGGCGTGACCATCCCCCCTGGGGGGTGATTTCTCGCTTTCTGTCTCTATGTCTCTCTCTGTCTGTCTGGCGAGCACACGCGCCCTATAGCGAAAAACCTCTCAAAAAAAAAAAAAAAGAATAAAAAAAATTTCAAAATATAATTTTTTTCTATAATATGAGCAAATATTTATTTTTCTCCCCAGATGGCATGGGTGCTTATAGAGAGAGCCAGAGAGAGGGAAAGTGAGAAAGCAATCCCTCATGGAGGATAGTCACACTACAGTCCTTCCTCTATTTCCATCTTTTAGAAGTTTTGCATAGGTACCCATGTGCCCAGCGTGTTTTTTAGGCTGCCAGGTCTGGGACTAGAACTGTACTGTTGGCCATGTGGGATCCACCTTAACCACCAAGCTATAGACTGGCCCAGTAAATCTTTAAGAAAGAATGCTAAAATGTATATTTATTATCTTGGTTAACTGTAGATTGATCTCATAGCCAGTTACCCTTACCTACCCATGGTTCATTTAGGTATTTAAATATTAATTACCTTAACAGGGCCAGCAGTTGGCATGGAGGTTAAGGCAGCTGGATCTCACATGGCCAATTGTGAGGTTTGAGTCCCAGTGGCTTGAAAAAAGTCACATCAGGTGTGTATGCATGCATGCCTAGAATTCCAGGAGGAGAATGGAGAAGGGATTATGGCATGGCCATTTCCCACCAAACTCCCCTGGAGGGAGTGATTTTTCACTGTCCCCTCTTCTCCCCCTCTGTCTTTCTCTAGTGAGTGTATGTGTCCTATAACAAACTAAAAGAAAAAAAAAATTACCTTGGAGCCAGCAGGTGGTAGAGTGGTTAAGGTGCTGGATTCCACTTGGCCAATCATGGTTCGAGTTCCAGACCCATAAAGATGAAATAGGATAATGTTTGAACATAGCTTAGTATCATGACTGACACATAGTATGCACTTAAAACATACCCTTTATTTTACTTCCTTTGTAATTATTAATTGTTGTGAGAGTGATATTGGGACTCAGGCCAGGAGGTGGCATGGTAGTTAAGGTGCTGGATCTCACATTCATACTAGTGATTCAAGTCCTGGAACCAGAAACTTTAAAAACACACCAGGTGCATGTACATGTCTGCCCAGAATCCTGAGACGAGAATGGAGAAGAAACTGCAGTGTGACCATCCTCCTCTGGGGTGATCTCTCATTTTCCCTCTCTTTCTCTCTGTCTCATTCCTGTGAGTGGACATGTCCTATGGCAAGAACCTAAAAAAAAAAATTAAAAAATGATATCGGAACTCAAAAAATTGAATCAAAATACCCCGATATGTTGTCTTATCTTATAATTAAATAAACTAAAAAAATCTATTGTTTGTGTTCCAGATAGTCTTTTTGTGCTAGAGATGATATGTTGGAGAACTGAATAACAACAAAAGATGGCTGTCCTCAGAGCACTTAAAATCTAGCAGAAGCAGAGAAAATATTGAATATTAATTCAGTCTCTATATTGTAGAGACTGTCAGAAAGTGATGGCCTTTTTAGAGCATTGTAAATTGGATTAGGAGTGCCGGGAGTTGTGACTATAGCCATTTTGCGAGTGGTCATTATTTGATTAATTGAAATCTGAGCCAATATTGAATGTGGTGAGGGAATTTGTCAAACAGATAGTAAGGAGAAGAATGTTCCTGAAAAAGGGATGATCATACTTTATGTGAAAATATAATAAGTGTGTTCAAAAAACTGGAAGAGGGCCACTCAGGCTAAAGCAGCTTCAACTAGGGGTGAATAATAAGAGAGGACATAAAGGGGAAGGCATTGGTGGTGGTGGCATGGAGATATCTTGAAGGGCCTTCAAAGAAGCCACTGTAAAGACAATGGGTTAACTCAGTAAAAAGGGAACTACGGCAGTCTTTATATTTATTTCATTTGTTATAGGGCATATGCACTCAATAGAGAGAGAGATATTGATAGAAATGAGAGAGGAGGGCAAAGCACCTCTGCCAGAGGGATGACCATGCCACAGTCCCTTCTCTTATATCTTCTTCTTAGGGTTTTGGGCACGTGTACCAGGCAGGTTTTCCAAGTCATGGGTCTGGGCCTCAAATCACCCAGTCAGCTGTGTGGGGTGGGTGGGCTGCCTTAACCACTGAACCACCTGGCTAACCCCATGCTTTTAACTAAAGGTACAAAATTACTTTACTTGGGTTTATAAAGAAGCACTATGAGGGCTAGCCCCATAGCACATTGATTGAGCGTTTTGTGTAGAGAGCTGATCCCTCAGATTTCACTGTTTTTGGAAGCCCTGCACCATTGGCTTGAGAAATACATGGGGTACATGTGTGTGCATGTCCCAAATACTGACAGGATAAATAAATGGGGGAAGAAGGATTGCAGCATGGTCATGCATCATTGAGTTCTCTCTCTCTCTCTCTCTCTAATGTACATACCCTCTAGCAATGAAAAGAAGTATCACTCTGGCTACTGTGTTGAGAATAGTGTGTATGGGGGTAATCACACAAGCAGAATCATTTTGCAGTCATATTCAGGAGAGAATGGTGTACCAGGTCAGAAGCAGTAGAGGTGGTGAAAAGTGGTCAGATTCTATATTTATTTGAAGATAAAATTAGGATGTCCTGATAGACTTAAGATGTGAGATGTCAGAAATATAGAGATGTCAAAATAATGCCAAGATTTCTGACTTTAACAATAGAAAGAGTAGAATTATTATCACTGAGATTGGAAAGAGTATGAGTGGGGCATGTTTGTGGATGATACCAGGAGTTTAGTTTTAGACATCTTAAGATGTAGCTTTGTATTAAACATCCACATTAAGATATTGAGTGTGCAGTGGGATATAGGAACCTGAGATTTGGGGGCAAGGCCAGGTTGGAGATATAAATTTGGTAGATAACAGCATATTGTTGTTATTTAAAGACCTAAGACTCACCAAAGGCATGATTGTGTAGATACAAAAGGAATAAACTTCTGAGTACTCCAATATTTGGAGATCTAGGAGAAGAGGAACTAGTCAAGGAGACTGAGGAATGGCCTCAAAAGTAAGAGGGAAACTTGAATGTGTGGTGTCTAGGGAGCCAGGTGCAAAAAGGCATCTTGGAGAAGGGAGTGATGAACTGGGTTAAATGCTATTGATATAATCAAATAGGGTGAGGAGGAAATTGACCATTGATGATAATTAAGTGACTTCTAAGAGACAACCTGAGTAGCCAAATGAAAGAAGACAGTTAAATGTCATGAAGAATAGATGACTTAGGACTCAAGGATCATAAATGGACAAAGGTGGGCTTTGATGCTTTGATCAGTGTTTTCCTTTTTTTAATTTATTTTTTATTTATTTATTTTTTTATCAAATGTGAGACTGATGTGAGATACATGTCTGCTCCTGGCCACAGATCTCCTATTTTCATATTGTCTTATATTTAGGAGTCTTCAAATATTTATGAATTTTTCTTGGCTCCTGAAGGAGCTTGGCTGCTTTGAGTCCGTGACCCCTGGTTATTTAGTGTACTTTTGCTGTGGTACAGAGAAAATAACCACATATAATTCTGAAGGCACAATTATTTCCATTATTATAGATATAAAAACCCTGATTTCCAGCTCAAGGTAATTGAATTTTTCATCTAAATTCATGTCCTTCTTGAAGGCCAGACATACTTTCGTTTTATAAGAGCATTGAATGATGGACTCTTTGTTAGATGGAACTCTGGTTTGCAATTTGGCCTTTCCTCATTCCTCTTCACAAAAGAGGGATCTGAACACAGGGGTTGAATTGCTTGAGGTCACACAGCAAATAGCCAGCTGTGATATGGTCAAAACTAAATTCTCATTCAGCCTGTGAATTTTTTTAAGTATAAGGTAAGGGTCTTCAAAAAATTACTGAAAAATTATTTTTTATAAAAAAGCTACACAAGGATTTCAAAAATTTTTGCACCAAAATAAACTCATACTTTAATTCCATTTTCTCCACACACACTTTTAAGTCCCCTCATCTATCGTTTTGGTCATCTGAGTAAAAAATATCAGTTGACTGTTCTTTTTAGTATGTTATCTCTAACCACTTGTTTAATTAACTCTGTTTATGTCAGTAATATATGTACACTGCTGCCATTTTTGAAAGCAGGAAATGCACTTAAATTGTGTACTTAAATGTATCAGAATTGCACATGATGCTTTTTATCACATATAGTAGTTTTTAAGATTATATTTATCCATATTACCTCAGTAATAATTTATGACCAGGTTAGCTTAAGTGGGGAAAAGCCATATAAATGTTCCACTTTGGTTTTGAGAAAACCACCTGTGATCAATCCATTATTCTTATTATCCATTAGAATTCCTCTTTTGTCCAGAAATTATTCAACCCTTAGAGTCAAGTCTCTGTACTTCCTCATTTATGTTTGTCTCACTCCAAGTCTAAGTAGACACCATGTCTGCAATCTTTCCTGCCACATCATGGTTATAGATAATATATCTATTGAGATATAGATTGCAGGAGTAAAAGGATTTATTGTATAAAGTTATAGTAGAGTTGAAATTGAAAAATAACTTTTAATTATATAGACATTGTGTGCACTGTCACTGACGTAGCATAGTTTTGTTTGTTTGTTTTGTTTTTGCTCAAATGCTTGATCCAATCTCTGTCCAAATTACAAAAATAGATTACTGTAAAGAATAGATCAGCTTCTGCCTAAGGCTGGATAATTTTCCTTAATGCTAAGTGCAAGACATACTTTCAATATGTTATAAAGGTTGCATTGACTTATTACAACTGTAAATACTGGGATGTTGGAAAAGTCATGACATATTTTTCTATGATTTTCTATGCAAAAATGCATTATGACTTTTCCGATGACCTAATGTCTTTGAGAATTTTTTTCAAATGACACAGTATGAGAGGCAGAGATTTCTTGTCTGCCTTTATCTTCAGCTATTACTGGGCAGAGTCAGTGTGCACATGTTACAACATTTGGAAGTGAGTATCCTGATCTACTAGTGCTTTAGGAATAGCTGGAACAAGTCCCATTCACCACTCGGATAGATCTGGAATTAATCTATTTTCCTTTCTTCGTTTCTTCATTCCATAATTCAAAGCATCATAATCTTTTCTCTTACATATGGTTTGAAAAACTGGCATCCCCAAACTACTTTCTGTCCTAAGTGATATTTGCCCAACATTGTTTCTTTTCTTTTTCCCTCCCTCCCTCCCTCCCTTCCTTCCTTCCTTCCTTCCTTCCTTCCTTCCTTCCTTCCTTCCTTCCTTCCTTCCTTCCTTCCTTCTTTTCTTCATTCTCTCTCTTTCTTCTTTATTTTTTTTCTTTTGAATAAAATTTAATGTCCATAGTAGAAGGGGAAGCATCCAGTTTACATTTGCAGTATTTATGTATCATTTGAAAGCATTTGGATTGTAATTGAGTCTCCTAATTGGTATTTTCCCCTTCAACCTGTCAATCCTCCCTGTCACATTAACCCTCCATGCTTTCTCCAGATACAGCATTCTAAAAAACCACTTCTGATTGCACAAACAATTTTCTAAAAAATCCCTTTGGTTTCCCTAATGCATGTGGGGTAAGATTCATACACTAACACAGCACACAAGAAGTTTCATCACATGGTTCCAATCTACTTCTTCCAGTCTCTTCACTTTGACTTTTTCTTAACGACCTGTCTCCTAGCATACAGCAAGAGCTCCAACTGGGCACACTACACCTAGTAGCTTTAGTCTGAGTGCTCTTGCATGTCCTTTCTTTTATTAGTGTGCTTTTCTCTGTCTATACTACTTTTGACTTCCTCCCCCATCTGAAAAATCTCTTTTCTAAGCCACAGCTCATGAAACAGTACCTTTGTGAAGTTTCCTGAGCCTCCTGGGCAGTCGATTCTTTTTTGTGGGCTACCAATCACACTTTGCACGGAGCTTTATTGTAACACTTATCACAATGTATTTTACGACTTATGTCAGCTTCACTTTCCACTGTGATAAGTAGGGTTGAATCAAATTCATTTTGGGATCACCATTATCCAGCAGCGTCCGGCACATAGGAATGTTTCTTGAATAGGTGAAAGAGTGATTTCCTTACTGACTCCTGCATATATTCTGTGGGCAGCTGCTATCCTCCTTCTGGTCTGTCTGATCCTCAATCTCTTCTCCCTGGGACCTCTCAGACTTCCTCATGGCATTTTGTTTATTCATCCTGTACCAGTAGTCTTAGATTTTGGAGATGGCAATAAAGATGGAACTAGGGCTCTGTGATTGATTACATGTAGACATTGCAGTTTGGTTTGGCGCCAGTATCGGTGATAGAGGCTGCATTATTTTTCTCAGTTTCCAGGATTTCTTCCAATATCATAGGACATCATCTAGTTCTAGAGCTATCGCGAATGATTTGAAGCTTACCATATGTGTAATTCTGTACTTCATATCTGCATTTATTGTATGATGCATGCCTTCTATCAGGGCAGTTTTGTCTGTTTAAAATTTAACAACAAATCAAAGACACTGACTCTTCTGTGTATCGGAATGTACTATTGTGAAACTATTTTAATGTTATCCAGATAAAAATCAGATGGAAAACATAGTATACTAATGATATATTGTTTATATGCCTGTAACAAATATGAAAAGGCTATCAGTAGTGGATAATCGTAATAAAACACAGTAAGTTTATTCTCGAAAGTTAGATTACACAAATTCTAAAAGAGCAAATCTATTTGGCAAGACAAAGAATATGAGACTGGCAAAGTCAGTCTTCTAGAGTGTATATGCAATAATGTATATTACTTATAAATATTAAAGGCAATTTAATACATTTTCTAAGTGTAGGTGCAAGGCAAGAAAGAAGAATGGCAGGCTGTTACTTCTCATATTGTCTTCTTTAATATATTTCCATCTTTCCTTCCTATCAATGACAATGATTATTCTTAGCATGAAAATATAATTTTATATATTCAGGGAACAGAAGTACAGGGAACCTAAATAACTTGCCCATAAAACTAGTTAATGACAGGAATGGGGTTAAAATCCAGGTCCTTTCACCTCCAGATAGAGGATCTGAACTCTTTTCTGTTTCATTTGATGTTTTTGTCCAGAGTGTATGAAATTTTATTTACTATACAGAAAAGATGTTCTGTTTCTCTACAAAGAGATTACAAATTGGGTGTTAACTACACTCATCATATTTGTTCCCATGAATAAATGAAATGCAAACTGTCAAAAATACTTAATCCTCTCTGCCAATGAAGATATAACAAAATGATAATTATGGCTTAAAAAAAGTCATAGAGCTACAATCAAGTTGCTCGATGCTCTGTCTAAACACAAGCACTTTAAAAAGCAATGGATTAATACGATTTTTCAAATTCCAACTCATCCAACACAAACTGAAAGTCTCAATCATCAATGGTTTAAGGATTGCATCAGAAACTAAGGAGGCATTGACAAGATTACTAAATGGTATATCTTATCCTGAAATGCCCTTGTTTAAAATTAGCAAGAATATGCTTGGTCTCTAATTTCTGAGAAGTAAAGACAGCTGTGGCTGTTTACCCTAAGTTTAGGACAAAATTGAGTTGACTGAAAGCAAGAAGTAGAGTAGAAATTCTAACATTTTAAAAGCTGACAGCTTTAACCTGAACCAAAGTATTTATCTTCTTACAATAGGTCTGGGATCCTAGGTCAGGGCATCCATTCTTTCTGAACTGCCCCTTATGCATGTCTTCTTTCAAAGTAAAAAGTCAAGCTGACCCAAAGCAGGAAAGTTTCCTTGACCAATTAGAACCTTTTTTTTAATGATATCTCAACAGAATTCAAGGTTCTTTCCAGGTCTATAATTATATCTTTTAATGGATATCTTAGAAAAGAAATGTTAAGAAGTGACAATTTAAAAAAAGTTGGGTAGTCTACAGAGCACTTTGTGCTACTTTTGATAAAGGATATGTGTTAAAAATGATAAAACTGCATTACTATTTATTTTATGTTAAAAAGAAAAGGAATAAATAATAACAGTTGAAATTTGTTTGTTAACTCAATGAATACCACTGAATGCCTACTATTTGTTATCCATCTTTTTTTTTTTTTATTGACACATAATAGCTGTATGTATTTATGGATTACAATGTGATTTTTTTCTATTTTTTTAAAAGAATTATTTTATTTAACCTTACTTTTATTTATTTATTTTAATTTGACCAGAGAGGAACAGAGTGACAGAGAGTGACAGAGAGAGAGAGAGAAAGCTAGAAAGCAAGCCACCAGGTCCGGGTCTTTAACCGCCATCGGCCAGGTGGGAGTCCAGCGCCACCGACCACCATGTCACCTGCTGCCCCCCCACCCCCATGTGATATTTTTCAATGCATGACTATAATGTGTAACGATAAAATCAGGCTGATTAGCATATCCATCATCTTGTACATTTGCTATAACTTTGTGTTGGGAAAGTTAGAAATCCTCTTTTTTTTGTTGTTAACCTCAGATATACAATAAATTGTTGTTAGGTATAGTGCTATAGAATACTGAAACCTGTTCTTATCTATCTGGAATTTTGTACTTGTTAACCAATATCTCTCTACCCATGTTCCCTCCTACCTTTCCCAGCGTCTAAGAACCACTATTGTACTCTCTCCACCTGGGAGGTCATCTTTTTTTAGTTTTCACATATGAGAGG
This sequence comes from Tupaia tana, assembly GCA_026018925.1. NCBI lineage: Eukaryota > Metazoa > Chordata > Mammalia > Scandentia > Tupaiidae > Tupaia > Tupaia tana. The sequence continues at coordinate 62,683,202 of JAKSZU010000009.1, read as the reverse complement.
GAACATGCAATTTTTCCCTTTCTGTGCCTGGCTCATTTCACTACACATAATATCCTCCAAGCTCACACATGTTGCCTCACACAACAGGATTCTATTCTTTTAGATAGCTGAATAGTATTCTCTTATATAGATATGTATCTCACATTAAAAAATATTTATTTGATTCTATTTGTAGTTTATTATTATTATTTTTTAATTCGACCAGAGAGAGAGAGAGAGTGAGAAAGCAAGCTGCCAGGTCCGGGACTCAAACAGTGGTTGGCCATGTGGGAATCCAGCACTTTTAACCAGCATGCCACCTACCAGGCCCCTATATCTCACATTTTATTTACCCTTTTGTTTGCTGATGGATACTCAGGCTGAGTCCATGTCTTGGCTACTGTGAATAATGCTGCTATGAACAGCATTGAAGTGCAGATATGTCTATGGCACACTGATTTCCTTTCCTTTGAATATATGCCTAATGGAGGGATTGCTAGATCATCAAGTGCCTTCTATTTTTGAAGTTCTGTGTAAGGCTCTGGATATATATTCTGGGCAAAATTTGTTCCAGGTACTTAAGAAGCTCGCAATAGAGTGACAACCTTATTATATAGTAAATGCTTAATAATGCTACAGTGCTATGGCTGACCAGTAATTGGCGATTGCACTTCCATCCACATTTAACACTGAATGAAGAAATGAATAAAGGAAAACTAAAGGAGAATCAAATCTCATCAATATGATCACTATCTTGACTAATTTTTTTCCTCATTACTCAAGAGAAACATGACTTATCCTTCTAGAAATCAAATATTCAACAGTGATTTTTAGTTGTGATTTCTTAAGTATTCTGGAAGTCTACAACACTGCAAGATGTGATAAAATAGAAGAGTAGCTACCTGATAAATCCTCCATTGCCTGCTCTTGTTGCACACAATTATTCTTCAATCAGAAGAAAATTAATTTGTGAAACAGAAATTTTAGGTTCTATCCTGGATCTTCCACTTAACTTTTTATACTGTCAATAAAGCCAATTTAATAAAATGGAGATTATAGACACATGCGAATGATCCATACTATATGTTATAAACTGGTGGCAGAAAAAGTATCATAGAAAATTGCCCATAACATTTTTACAGAATGTATTAATCATATAAATCTTACACTGTATTCTTCTCACATTATTAGCATCTTAAGTTACATTTGAAGTCTTTGAGCTTAAAATAAAAATCCCAATTTATTACTGCATACTTCACATGGAAGTTGTCTTTCATGTGTTTTATTACAAAATACACATGTAGACTTCTGTACATCAGTGATGTTCTTCAACCTTGGGATTATTATAGGATTATTTTTAAATCAGGGGAAATTTTAAAATAAGGTGAAATCCATGTGGTATGACTGTCCTAATTTTTACTATATTACATTATTAAAAATGTTTTAATAGTTCTTTTACTCATTAGAATCACATCACTCTTGGGGTTTTCACTTTTTGAATCAATATTCTGCTAGATTTTAATTTGAGTAATTATATATTCATTCATTTTTAGTAGTTTAATTTGTTTTAGTATGTGTGGAGTTTGGCCATTGTTTTATGTTTTAAAAATTTTGGTTACTATTTCTTTAATAAATTTAAAATTACTCCTTTTTCCCTATTTAATGTTCCTTAAAAGTCCACTATTACTTTGTATGTAGTTGCTGAATCTTTCTAGAGTAAATTTTGACTCTGAGTTAATCTTCAAAGATGAGTTATCAGTAGGAATTCTCTTCTGCCTGGGTTGAATTCCATCGTTTTACATAAATCTTGAATTTACTACTCTAGACAATCCAGATGTATTACCTGCTGGATACCACTTTTTTCCCTTCTTTCTTTTTATAAACTTAATTGTATTAATACATCTCCATAGCACACAACATGATTTTCAAATCATAGATTTTGTTACCATCAAATGAAGAATATGACCATATACATCTTTTCCATCAGAGAACATTGCATTTTTGTATCTGTCCCTTCCACTCAACACCCCCTGTCCAACCCACTCCTATCCCCAGTTATCCACACGCCACCCCTCTAATATCTTGTATCTACACTTGTCATTCCTACCATTATATCTTTGGGTCTGTCAAATTCTGTCATAGAGTGTAGACATTTGGTATATATTGAACAGGGACATACAGTATTTGTCTTTCATAGTCTAGCTTACTTCACTTAGCATTAAGTCTTCTATGTTCATCCATTTTGTATCAAATAAAAGGGTCTCTTTTTTATTATTATGGCTGAGCAATATTCTATAGTGTACATGTGCCACATGTTTTTATTCCAGTTATCTGTTCTCGGGAACTTGTATTGATTCCATGTATTAATAATTGTGAATAATTCTTCAATGAATGTGGATGGGCAAGTATCATTCTATTTTTCTGTCTGTTGGGTAGATACAAAGGAGTAGGATTACTACGTCAAATGGAAGTTCTATTTGTAGGTTTTTGAGGAACCTTCTTCACACTGTTTTCCTCAGTAGTTGTACCAATTTATATTTCCACTAGCAGTGTAGGAGAGTTTTCACCACAGTCTTGCCAGCACTTGCTCTTTATTTTCTTCATTAGAGCCATTCTTACCGGAATTAAGTGATATCTTATTGCATTTCCCTTATGATAAGATATGTTGAGATTTTTTTTCATATGCTTTATTGGTTATTTGCATTTTTAAAATTGTGTTATTTGTTGGTTTTCATTTTGTTTTGTTTTGTTTTTGTGGTTGAGCTGCATGAGTTCCATGTATATCCTGTGTTTGAGTTCCATGTATAGCCTGTTTTCCACCAGTACTTTTTTATTATATTTTATTTAAAATTTTATTTATTATCATCATTTTGTAATTTGACCAGAAAGAGAGAAGGAAAGTAAGAAAGCAATCCACATGACTGGCCATGGTCTAGGACTCGAACCATGGCCAGTCATGTGGGAGTCTGGCACCTCAATCACTATGCCATCTGCCAGCTCCAAAGCCAGTACTTTTAAACTTTGAGGTTTTACATTTGGATCTTTGATTCATTTTTAAAAATATTTTTATTTCAATTTCTTTTATACATTCAATCACATATGTCACTTAGCTTGCAAAGTGAATATTCCAACATGTATACATTTCTCACCAGTGCAGTTGAGAATACTATACACATTTTCTTCAATATAACCCATTTCAATCTTGTCTGGATAGATTTTGTTTGAGCATTATTACTGGTTTGCAGATAATACCCATTTCTTTGTCCCATAAATGCCTTGCCTCTCTATTTTTCTCCTTAATGTTCTTCCTCAGACTCTCCTTTGATTCATTTTAAGTTGACTATTGTTAATGATGAGAAATAGGGGTCTAGTTTCATTTTTCTATATATGAATATCTAGTTTTTCCAGCGCCATTTGCTGAAGAGACTTCCTTTTCCCCATTGAATTGCTTTGTGTCCTTTTTCAAAAATTAGTTGGTGTAATGTTGGTTAGGGTTATTGTTGGGTTCTCTCTTTTGTCCCATTGATCTGTGAATCTATTTCTGTGCCAATACTTTGCTGCTGTGATTATCACATTTTACTTTAATATTTTTACTTTGACTCTCCCTAGACCACATGAGTAGTAAAAATTCAAAGAAAAACATGTTGAAATGCAGATCTGTATTTATAAATTCTCAGGAAAGATTTTTTTCCCAACAAAGGCCAGAATAAGATAGGCACAGGTACTTGAAATTTCAATGTTTTAATGGGTAATTTTTTTTCAATCCAATCTATGTATTGGGTTGTCAGAAAAGTTATGACACATTTTTGAAAAACAGAAAAATATGTTATGATTTTTTCAACAACCCAATGTAATTTTTCAAAGATAACTAGCTTTCTTGAGGGATCTCATTTTTAATTTCTTATCTCAAGTGAACCTAAGACTTGGCCTCATGCCATTTCTTTGCAATTAAATCACAAGTCCCTTGGTTTGAAGAACTATAAATCCCTCCTCCCCTAATATTCCCACCAGGCACCTTCAATGTCAGATCCTTCTTTGTTTTGTTCTTGTGAGGATTGCTTTCCTTTTCTTGTAATCTAAGAAATACACTTAAAGAAGTGTTGTTGTATGTTATCCTGTAGTTCCATGAGTTTTCTAGCAAGAGAGTGTTCAGGTAATCTGTTCTGCTATATTACTTGAAATGGAAACCTACTAAGTTTTACATTCTCAAAAGTTTTATTTGTGGTATCAGGGAAAAACAAACTTAAAACATACTTTTACCGAGGAATGTTTGCATCCTTCAAAGAGTACTGTCACATTTCAAAGTAAAATTATGGGTTTCTCTGAGATTTTTGTTTCAGTTATACCAGGGTCTTGAAAAAGTTCATGGAAAATATATATTACGAAAAAACTATGCGTGGATTTAAAATTGCTATGCACCAAAATAAACTTGTACTTTAATTCCCTTTTTGTTTCTGTGAACTTTTTGATGAAGCCCTCTTGTATCTGAACTTAACTTTTAAATATATCTTGCTTGTCTTCTTTCCTGTCTTCCAAGTTCACATAGTTACCATTTCAGAAAGAAAGGGTATATTTTATAAAACTAGCAAAAATCTACATCTAGCTTGAAATCTACTTTATCGGAAAATTTAAATTAATTCAGAATAAAAATAATCTAAATGCTAAGTTAAATGCTAGTATGGAAAATTGTCTTTTTAAAATGCATCTTTTTTTTATGAGCCTGAAATGTCTGGTGGAAAAAGCATAATTCTTTCACGAAAGGGTTTCATGAAGCACAGATGTTTTTCAGCCTCCCACAGGGATATATACCACCACAGTGAGGACAGCAGATGCCTCTTCTCCCACTTTCATATCTGGCTTCATTCCTTAGGAATCTATTTCTTTCAGTGATTAGCTCAAATAAGCTTATTTCAGCACAGTTAACCTCAGCTTCTTCTTGAAACTAGATTTTATGGGATGAGATAAGGAAGAAATAGACCAACTCATCTAAAAATTCTTTCAGTTGCAACTGCCAATTTTTCTTTGGGTATCATTTTAAATTATGCCCACCAAAAAAGCAAATATCTAAGAATTCAAATTGCTTTAAGGAAATAATTTAATGTAGATCAAAATTAATTGAATCATAAATGTGCCAACTTTATGTTGAATTATGTATGAATCAACCATTTTAAAACTCATTCTTTATGTATGTCATTGACACTGTGTCACTGTCAATATGTAGTAACTGAATCATATGTATCTGTGTATTAGTTATCTATTGCTAGTGCAACAGATTATTACAAATATTGTGGCTGAATCAAATACACATCGATTATTTTACAATTCAGATGGTTAGAAGCCTAACAAAGAGCTCAGGAGTCTAAAATCCTGGTGGCAATAGGGTTGGGTTCCTTTCTGGAGGCTCTAGGTAGACTCTCATTCTTTGCCTTTCCTAACAACTTTTAGAGGCTGCCTATGTTCCTTGACTCAGGGCCCCTTTCTCCACCTTCAAAGCAATGGTTTTTCATTTTTCCCCTCTTCTTCCTCCCACATCTCCCTATAACTACATCCTAGAGATTTTTTTAAGTACTCATGTAATTAGATTATATTCGTCTACATAATCTAGGTTAATTTCCCCATCTCAAGGATCTTAACCTTAATTACATCTACAAAATCTCTTGTGCCATTCTAGTTAACATAGCCATAAGGTTCTGAAATTTGTTCATCAATATCTTTGGAGGCTGTCATTCTGCCTTATCATGATGCATGCTATTAAGATCTTGTTCTCAGCTGTTTGAAAGTTTTCCTGGGCAGAGGAATTGGCAATGTAATCAATTCAGTTTAGTTGCTAATATCATCATCATAAAAAATTAACTGAAGTTTTTAGAGCCATATTTAAGATAAGCAATATTGGAATCAGGAAGGATGGACATTCTTGGGGCCTTCTAGTATCATGGTAGGACATCTCCTGCAAAAGGAATGATTTAAATATTCAACAAGTATTCGTTGAGCACCTATAATGTACCAGACATATTGACTCTTAATTAGATAACACTAAATTGAATTAGATATTTTTTAATTGCCTGAGGACATAACTGTTGCACGTGCATGAGAGAGAGAGAGAGAGAGAGAGAGAGAGAGAGTGAGAGAGAGAGAGAAAGCACTCCTTAATGGAGTGTAGTCTTGCCACAATAGTTTTTCTACCATTTCTCCTTCTATCAGGATTTTAGGCATCCATGCACATGTGCACATACATGCATACTGATCACAGGCTGGTATTCATACTGCTGTTGGCCAAATGGGATCAGGCTCCCTTAACCAATATACTGTGGCACTAGCCGTGGGTTAGACATTACTAACTTAATGAATGCTTGCTGTTTACCTTATATCAACCTGAGAAGATTATATTATAAATTTTTATAATAAATTATTATATTTAAAATATATAAATATATTAAGATTATATTTATAAATTTTTATAATAAATTATTCATTACTCATTACACATATTTTACATTGTGTGATAAAATATAACAAGTTTTATTCATACTACAGTTGCACAAAATATTAGGAATTTTATGGTAAAAATAATTTTCATCTTAAAACATAAAATACTGAGATATCCATTAGAAAAAACAAATGTTTAGAACAAATATTACCATAAAGAGACTTTTTTGCAATTCAGAAATGCATAGGAATTTGTGGTAAAAGACAATTTTATGACTTATTCAAGTAAATCATTCTGTATTCAGAATTAGACATTACATACTAAAATAAAATATTGTTTTACTCAGCCAACAATTCAATTTGTTTTTCCTTTGTGTGAAGTTTCATCAACTTAATAAAGCATTTAAGAATTAATTAGCTTGTATTTCAGCGAGGTTTAAGAATTGAAACACTTTGAAACACCTTATGGTCTATAAAAAAAAACTCTCACAAAGGAAAAACTAATTTCCTTTAGAGAAAAACCATGTCTTAATCATCTTTGTATCTCCCATAGTGTGATGGTGATTTTGTTGTTATTGTTTAATTTATGAGCTGTGAAGATATCAAAGCCAATTCTTTTTTAGAAGTTAAAATTTTACACTGCAGAGAAAAATTCTTGGAATAGAATTCTACTCTTAGCATACTTCTTTTGAGTAGCAATAATGTAACACTATTATTATAACATTAGATTAATCTGTGTGAAGGCTGTTATTTACTTTCTTTTCCCATTTTTCTTCTCCTTCTCTTATCCTCTTTTCTTTTTGCTTTTCCCTCTTCTCATTTTTCTTTTTTCATTCTTTATTTTCTCTTTCTCACATCTAGCCTTCCCACAATACCAAAGTTATTGAAAATGTGCTACTGAAAATTTCTCAGTTAATATATCTTGAAGGTTATGCTATAGTGATATGTAATAGTATAATATGTTTTCTCCTTTATTTAGTTGATGAGAAATATGTTGACTAAATCTGAGTATGTCAATGAGTATGACATTCATTTCTGTAGTCTCTTCTCTGAAATTTACTCCTATAATTTACTTCTCTGTCTCACACAATTAACTGTAACTTAATTATAGCAATCAATTCACATGTCATAATCGTATTAGCTGTGCTATTATAATATGTATCACCTGGACCTGTATTTGTTGTAACAGGAAGAATCAATAATTCTAAAGTGGGCAAATATGTGATGCTGATTATGTGTTCAAGTGATCAGAGATTAGGCAGCATTTGAATAAATGTACTGCTTGGAGATTTTGCAATTCCATTTTTATGTGCAAAGTAGAAGTTATTTAAAAAATTCTAAATTAGAGCATCATGTTCATTTTATCTTTGTAGCTTGGTGGTCATTTTTTGAGGGAATTCATATGATACATATACCTCCCTAGTATCTCCATCAAATATCAGAGAATGTGGTCCAGCCCGAGTAGTACAGTCAGTAATGTACTGGACTGCAGTGCTTGAAGCCATGGTCAACCAAGGGTTCAAATGTCTGGCCTGGGAAACTAGAAACATGCTGGGTTTGTGCTTGAATGCCTAAGGTCCTGAAAGCTTGAGGGATGGAGGAACGGATTGTGGCGTAATGAGACCCTGTTTAGGGTGCTTTTCTCTTTTATCTCTTTCTCCTCTCTCTCTTGATCTCATGCATGCACATTGTAATCTCTGTAATGAAGAAAATAAACTTTGACAGTAAAAGGGAAAAAATCAGAGAATAAAGATGTCAGATGCATCTACAGAGGTAGACAGCATACTCACTTCATTAAAACAGTGTAATTTACTTTTTCACTGGTTTCTTTTCCAAATTAAGCCATTGTCCTTGTTTTAAAACCACCTTAAATTAGGGATAAATATTGAAGACAAAAGTGGCTTTCATTAGGACATTTAATTTGTTAGAGTATGCATCATAGAAACATGCATATTCTTTTTTGAAGTAATAGAATGAAGCATTAAAATACCAACACAATTAAAAGAAGTAGATAAAATGTTGAGAAGATTTTAATTTTAACTATAACTTGCAGAAACATCTAAGAATGTGTGTGAGAGCAGATACATTTGATGGATTAATAAGGGTCAAAAGTGTTACATTATGGTTGTTTCTCAGAGCTTTGTTTGTAATAGCATGATTAGAGTCTTTGTCAGATAGAATACTGGTTGGGAAGGAGGAAACTAGTACCTAGAGGTGGTTTTGGACTTGCTGAGTTTTATTTTAAAATCAGAATTCTTAGTCACTTAGGAAATTTATCTTTACTGAAATTCCTAAATAGTATCTTTAGCAGTAAGAAAGTATCTTTTATACTCATGAGGTAATTTCTGTAAAATATACCTGTTGAGAAAGGACATTATCTGATTTCTTAATGTTATATATTTCTTTTAGAATACAAAACTATGACAGTAAATGTTTATGTGAATCTGTTGTGGGCTCTTTCCACAGTTTTATATGTGAACATTTTCTATAGTTAGTCCCAGAGGCAGAGAAAATCATTGCCTTTTTTATGTTCCCACAGCAATTTGCCCATATCTCTTTTATAGTACTTATCACATTGTACTGTAACTTATACATTTATATTTATATCTGTCTGACTATATTTTGAACATCTTAGGGGCAATGAGTATGACATTTCTGTAGTCTCTTCTCTGCCTGTCAGTCAATAAATATCTGTAAAAAGCATGAATTATATAAGCATTTCTCACATACTGAACTGTGTCCAAAACGTAGTAGATTCTCAATATTTACCAAATGAATGAAATAGCATTTGAATCTTGAAATGACTTGAAAGAGTAATAAATATACCTAAATATAAGCAGTGCAAGCAGTCACTTACCTTTATATTTTTCTAAGTGAGTTTCTGACCCATCCTCACATCACATAGGCTAATTGTGCTATGGTGTCCTATGTAGTCCAAGTAGGAGTCTGTTTGAAATCCAAATCTGAGAAATGCGCATTGATCAGTCCACTGTGAACATTGTTGCTGGTTGCCGTACAAAGCAGTTGTTGAATGCAGGTTCTTCCCAGTCTGGTGGAAGACTCAGATTAGTGTTGATGGTGTAGTGTAGATCCAGAACTCAACACAATCCCTTAGGATTCTTCTAAAGTGAATGATCATATCCCACTTAGTGTGAATATGCGCAGCTGTCTATGGCTACCCATTTTGGGGCTTCCAAGGAACTTCTTGATACAAATATACATGTATTTCCCAGGGTACCAACTGGCCCAAGGAACTCTGCACCACGTTGGGATTTTGCATCTATTAACTTGTAGATTCAGATGATTCACCATCACATTCAATATATGGAAATCTACTATGGCTGAGGCAGCTTTTCAGACCACAACAGACCTAATTAGACCTGTTTCATTAGACAATAATGTTTCTCAAACATTCTTTAGAAGGAGACTACGCATCACAGTAATAGGAGGCCCGAAGAAAGTCCATCCTTTCTAATTCCAATGTTGCTTATAGCTCTTAACAAAAGAACAAACAAACAAAAACAAAACTACTCTCATTGATTTTTCCAATATTTCTTGTCTAAAAAAAGAAAAAAAGAAAAAGAAATTGGAACAATGCAGAATGTAACTTTCTTTTTTAAAGGCTTTTGCCATAGGGTGCAGGAACTTGCCAAAGAGAGACAGAGGAAAAATGAGAAATCATCCCCCAGAGGGAACAGCCACACCACAATACCTTCTCCTCTCAAGACTCTGGGCACACATGCACACATGCCCTGTGTGATTTTCAAGCCACCAGATCTGGAACTGAAAACATGGTTGGCCGTATGGGAGTCCAGCACTTTAACCACCACACCACCTGCTGGCCCTGTAGCCTGTAAATTTAATCTCAAATGGGAAATGGTGTCATACCTTCTAACTACAGTTATGAAGAAAAGATTGCATATCTAACCAATTTATGAATTCTGATTTCATAATGCATGTTAGCATATTCAAAGTTCTGAGACATCCTGATGAAAATAGATTTAAACTGTGTTCACTCAGATTCTTGAATCTGTAGGTTTTAATTTTTTTTGCCAAATTTGGAAAATGTTCAGCTACTATTTCTTCAGATATCTTTTCAGCCATGCCCTCACTCTTCTCTGCAGAACTCTGATGACATGATCATTAGATCTTCTGTTATAGTCCTAGAGGTGTGTGAAGTTCTGTGAATTTTTGGCGGTGTGTTTTCTCTCTGTTGTTCAGATTATAGAAATGTGATTTATCTGTGTTTAGCTTTTCTGATTTTTTTTCTTCTGTGAAAAGTTTTCTGATCTTTTCCTTTCCAGATTGTTCCCTCCATTTTGGTGTTAGACATATCCATTGAGTTTTTAAAGTTTGGTTATTGTATTTTTTCAGATATAGAATTTCCATTTGACTTTTTTTTATATATTATATTTTATGGGAGACAGGAATTTCTATAGCTTTGCAGAGACTCATTATTTTTTCAATTGTTTGAAGTGTGTTTGTAATTGATTATTGAAGGATTTTTATGATTGCTGTTTTGAAATCATTTTCAGAAAATTCTAACAGTTCTGCCATTTCAGTATTGGTGTCTATTGATCGCTTTTTCTTATTCAAGTGGAGATTCTCCTGCTTCTTGGTATGATTTTCAATCGAAATATGGACATTTTGAGTATAATGTTATGAGATTCCTGATTTTATTTAAATTTTCTGTTTAAACAGGACTAATTTGTCACCACTCCAGTGGGAAAGGGAGCATTACCTCATTACTGTCAGGTGGTAGTGGAAGTTCTGCTTCCCCGCTCAGCTTCAGATGACAGTGAGGCAGTGTAGGGGCTCTTCCTTACTGCTGGGTGGGGTTAGAAGCCTCCTTTTCCCCACTAAGCCTCTGCTGATATCTCCCTAGCTGTGGGAAGCAGCATACCCTCATTACTACTCTCTTTGTGGCCTGCATGAATGCTGGGTTGCTGACCTCACTGCTGTTGTGCAGTGACAAGGAATATGATGTATCACTAGATCTTCTCTAATACCATCACTCCCTCCAGGGCAGAGTTGAGCTATACTTCACTATTCACTGATATCTCTTGGGTTGAGAATAAGAGTGACTCATTACTATTATTCAGTCTTTTGTGTTTCTTTTATTTATAGTGTCTAACTTTTTAGCTGTAGTGAGTAGGAAGAATGGGCAAAAGTACACCTACTCCATCTTTTTGTGTGTGTGGTATACAGATGTGGTAATATAACACATTTTTTTTTTTCTTTTTTTGGAGAGGTTTTTGCTATAGGGCACATGCGCTCGCCAGACAGAGAGAGACAGAGATACAGAAAGCAGGAAATCACTCCCCAGGGGGGATGGCCAGGCCGCAATCCCTTCTCCTCCGTTCTCCTCTCGGGATCTTGGGCACACACACACACGTGCCCGGCGTGAGTTTAAGCCACCGGGTCCGGGACTCGAACCATGGTTGACTACATGGGAGTTCAGTGACATAGCCATTATGCTAACTGCTGGTCCCCAGTATAACACATTTTGATACTTAGTGCTCAGATTCATTAATATATCAGTGATGCAGCAAAGTGGTATTCTAATTCTGTCATTGATTATCATTTACTAGCTAGAATACTTTTATAAAGAGGTGTTTCTTCTCATCCACTATTTGATTACCCAGTGATAAAATTCATATAGAAAGAGCAAAATAAATGCATGCATCTTTTCCTCTCCTTACTAGTTTCTAAGTCAATGAATTGGTACTGAAAGTAGAATGTCATATCATTATGAGATTATAGGTTCAAATATATCTGATGTGTTTTAACCCATTATAATTGTTATCCTTATTGGAGCTCAGATTGTTCTTCCCGCCCCTTTTTTTTAACAGTAAGAACTTCTTTTTTTTTTTTTTTTTTCTTTTTTTGGAGAGGTTTTTGCTATAGGGCGCGTGCACTCGCCAGACAGACAGAGAGAGACAGAGAGATAGAAAGCAGGAAATCACCCCCCGGGGGGATGGCCACGCCGCAATCCCTTCTCCTCCATTCTCCTCTCGGGATCTTGGGCACGCACGCACACGCGCCCGGCGTGAGTTTAAGCCGCCGGGTCCGGGACTCGAACTGCGGTCGACTACGTGGGAGTCCAGCGACATAGCCATTATGCTAACTGCTGGTCCCTTAACAGGAAGAACTTCTTAAAGCTGGCTCCTTAGTCATTTTTTACAAGACTTTGCTAGTTTTGACAGTTTACTTGCTATCTGGGAAGATAAGAAGATCAAGGGATACCTTGTACATTTCCTTACTTTGACTTTGGGTCTTCCGTAATTCCAAAAAGGCCTCTTTTCTTTTGATGGACATTATATTTTGAAGCCATAATCTTTGTGCTATGAGTGCTAAGTGCTACTGGATGAGTCATTGTTTATAGGTCTTTTTGGTGGACACAGATTCAGATGTTCATGTATATGTATATATGCATATAAATGAAAAGATAGACTACTTAATATATTCACACTTTTAACTTGAATTCATAGTCAGGAAAAAAGATTTTTTCATTTAATGTCTTCCATATTATATCTACACTTCATTTCACATCTGTAATTCTGATTCTTGAGAGAATCAGTACAGTTCATGATTATCATTTGTTTTATCCCACATTACACCTTTAATAGTTTTAAAAATAATATATATATATATATATATATATGTATATATATATATATATATGTGTGTGTATGTGTGTGTGCGTGTGTGTGTGTGTGTGTGTGTGAGTGTGTGTGTGTGTGATATTTTTCCAATAAAATCATTGGAAAAAGTTAAAAATATTTTTACTTCTGTACTCAAATTGTGTACTCACTTAAAAACCATTGCACTATATGGGGTCAGATGGTGGCACAGTAGTAAAAAGCAATGCTCTGCAAGGCAATCCTACATGGGAAAGTGTCTAAATTTTTCAGCTAGTATTCCTTTAAATAAAATTTCTGTACATTTGTCATTCTTCTTCTTCTACAAATGCCATTATTTATATATTACTTTTCTATATGGTTTTTCTTAAATAGTGTAGACTCTACTCATTCATTTTCATTTGTTTTTCTCTTATTACTCCCTTGACTTGATTAATTAAAATGACCTGACTTCTATTTCATATTATTTCTTGTGCTTAGTCAAGTCTGCTGTTGATGCTCATTACATTTTTCATTTCATTTATTGCATTCTTCAGCTCCAAAATTTGTTTGGTTCTTTTTTCATGTTTTATATATATATTTAAATTTGTTTGTTGAACCTCTGTTTTTGTTCAGGTACTATTTTCCTACTTTGTGTTAAGAAAATGTGTTGTCTTGTAGCTTAAGTTTTCTTAAAAACAATTATTTTAAATTCTTTTTTTTAGCAATTCATAGACCTCTGTTTCTTTGTGGTTGAGTTACTGGGAAATATTATATTGCTTTAGTAGTGCTATATTTCCTGTACCTTTCATGTTCCTTAATGTTTTATGTTGTTACCTTTATATGTAAAGAAGCAGTCACATCCTTCAGTCTTTATTGTCTGTCTTTGAGAAATATCTTCACTAGTCAGCACTAGGGATTCTGAGATTCTCTCAGACTTTTCATAAAGATACACCTACTTCTTACTTCTTGTTTTTTCATGGGGAGGCAGAGATTCTTAAGATTGTATTCCTTCTCTGGATCGTGCAAACCTGAACAGGTGTTGAGAAACTTCTGTTTGTTATTCATAGAACAGTTTCCTGAAATGGTCATTTGTGTTCCTTCTCTGAATCCTACAGAGATATGTCAACTCTCTGTATGTATTCATGAGATTTTTTTCTGTCAGCAGCAGTGTATTCAGGGGCATAGGGTGAGGCATGCAAAGTGTGGAATATGTATAGACTAACTGAGGGATCTAACAGTATGTCCCAAGCAGTTTAGGGGCAGGTTTCCAGATGTAGTATGTGGAGTGGTTAATAGAATTCATAGTTCTTGGTTGAGATTTGAGCCCCCATGGCTGTGAGCATCTATACCACTAGGTGAACTGGGCACTCATTCACTATATGCTCACTTCCACCATCAGAGAACTCACAGGCCAAGGGCATTTCTCTTGGAACTAAGTTGTGCCACTATGAGAGATAGATTATGTCAGTAAAATTAAATTCTTTTCCCAGAATGTTCAATGAGTCTATTCTCAACTTTTTTTTTTTTCTTTTTGGCTTCAGAGGTATGCTGGAACTTCTCCATTGATCAGCTGGAGGCCCACAAAGATATCTTGTTAATAGGTGATTGTCAACATTGAATGGTAGAAAACTTCTACTCTGCCATCTTACTAATGTCACTTTCTATTTCTTTATTCATGGATTTTTAAATTTAGGATATTTAGGATATTAGGTTAAATTTAACTATTATTTTAGTACTTGGAATTTACCCTAAATATTAATCATCATTAAGCAAAGAAAGAAACATGGAGAAGGTTGTCAAATCTCCAGAATATCTTTAAGTTTATATGAAGTAAAATAAATTACAAAGACACGAACTCTTTATTTTATTTTAAAAATATTTAAAGGTTACCTTTTTTTTTTTTTTTTCCTAAAGACAGAATCTCACTGTAGATATCCTCTTGCCTTAACCTCCTAACTGGGACTAAAGGTACATGCTCTCATAGCTATCTCTCTATTTTTAAAGACAGGATCTCACTATCTTGCCCAGGCTAGCCTCAACTCTCAATCCTCTTGCCTTGGCCTCTGGAGTCATTGAGATTACAGCCATGTGTCATTGCCCTTTTCCTTTAGCTTAGATTGGGAATGAAATTTGACTCTCCCATGCAGTCCCAGCCTGTTGATCATGATGTCTTAAAAGTTGATGCCACTATGCCTTGGCTCATATGAACTTTTAAAATGCTGTGATTTAAACTAATCTGTAGTAAGAGAAAAATGAATTAAAAAAAAAACATCAGAAAAAGGCATATGAGATCTCTATTTCTCAGTAGGTATGTATAACTTCATGTAGGTGATGTTGCGTTGTCTAAATTTAATATTCTGCAATTAAAAGCAGAAACACTATGTTAATGTGCCTCAGGACTGTCTTTTTAAACCTATGTCCTAGGTTTTTCAAAATAGTCCTGGTTTACTCCACTTTTTTTTTTTTCTGCCATCCTAGCAATATAAATTTGTACTCAACAAAAGTGTCCCAGGTTAAATGATTTTTTTTCTTGCTCACATAGAATGTACTTAAGATACAAAATCAATGTATATTCTAAAGTATTGTATGGTAAAAATATACCTGTATGTTCTAAATCATGGAATAAAGTGGCCCAATGAGAAACTGTGTTATCCTTATAAATGTTTTGCACTAAACAAGTAGCTTTTTCCATTGCCTCTTTATCATGATGACCTAAGCAAAAGACTAACAATATTAGCTGTAAAATATGTGTGAGAGTGAGAAAGAGATTATATGAATTTACTGTATGCATTCAATACACTGATTAGTATAGTATATATTGTATTCACAATAGCCAAAAGGTGGGAACAACCCAAATGTCCATCAAGTGATGAATGAATAAGCAAAATACATTATATTCATATAATGAAATATTATTCAGTCATAAAAATAAATGAAATACTGCTACATGCTACTGTATAGATGAACCTCTAAAATATTATACAAATAAAAAGTTAGTCATAAGAGTTCACCTAGTGTATAATACTCTTTATGTGAAATATTCAAAATAGATAAATTTATAGACACAGAAATTAGATTTATCAGTGGTTTCAAGACACTTGGAGGAGAAAGGAATAAGGAGTGACTACTTAATAGATAGGGGCTTTCTATTTGGGAGAAGAAAAAAGTTCTGAGACAAGATAGTAATGGTTGGTCAACATTGAGAATTTATCAAATGTCACTGAATTATAAACTTTTTAGAAAAGAATTATTTATTTAATTCAATTTGCTATTATTATTTTTTAAGTTTGACTAGAGAGAGAGAGAAAAAGAGAAAGGAAAGGGGAGAAAGCAAGTTGCCAGGTCCGGGACTCAAACCACCTTTAGCTATGTGGGAATCCAGTGCCTTTAACCACCATGCCACCCACCAGCCCCAAATTATAAACTGTAAAATGATAATTATAGAGGTTGGCAGGTAGTGTAGTAGTTAAGGCACTGGACTCCCACATGGCCGACCATGGTTCAAGTCCTGGACTTGGCAGCTTGCTTTCTGGCTTTCTGTGTGTGTGTGTGTGTGTGTGCATGTGCGTGTATGTGTGTGTGTTTGTGTGTTGCTCGAACTGAAAAAATAAGATGATAATAATGATGATGAATAAAAAATTATAATTATTTGTCATTTTACCAAAACAAAAGCATATTATAAGTGTAATGTATACTTCCTTTGTAAATTGTTGTGTTTTAGAAGTGTGATTCCTTAAGAACAAAAATCACTGACATATTGTATTTCATTTTCTTCTTCAATAGAAAATAACATTTAAATAAACATTTTATTCTGTCATCTCTATTATTATTTTTCTATGGCCATGGTGGTATTTGTTAATATTACAAAAGTCTCATACAATTTCTGTATGTCTCAACTGTAGTTTTAGCTTATTCAGACTAATCATTTCCATGATATATATGAGGGGGTCTTCAAAAAGTTCATGGAAAATGTGTATTATAAGAAAAAAGCCATGCATTTAAAATTTTTTTGCACCAAAATAAACTTGTACTTTGATTCCAATTATCCTCAGACTTTAAAAACTTAAAGTTTGGAAAAAAAAAAAAAAACAAACTTAAAGTTTGGGAACCAGCAGTTAGCGTAATGGCTATGTCGCTGGACTCCCACATAGTCGACCGCGGTTCGCGTCCCGGACCCGGTGGCTTAAAACTCACGCTGGGTGCGTGTGCGTGCGTGCCCAAGATCCCGAGAGGAGAATGGAGGAGAAGGGATTGTGGCGTGACCATCCCCTCTGGGGGGTGATTTCTCGCTTTCTGTCTCTATGTCTCTCTCTGTCTGTCTGGCGAGCGCACGCGCCCTATAGTAAAAACCTCTCCAAAAAAAAGAAAAAAGAAACTTAAAGTTTTAAAATGTTTTTTCTAAAGCTTTTAAAAGACTTTTAAAAATTAATTGCTAGAGGATGTGTGTACTCATGAGAGAGAGAGAGAGAGCACTCTCCAGTGTAGGGCTGGCTGGTCATGGTACAATCCTTTGTCCTCCATTTTTCTATCCTGTCAGGATTTGGGGCTTGCACACACATGCACCTGAGACTGCAGTAAGCCATGTGGGATCTAGCTCCCTATATATAGTGCTTAACCACTATATTATGGGATGGATCCAGCCCTTCCACAAACTTTTAAAAATCCTTTCATTGTACAACATTTTGTATTTGTGTGTGTGTGTGTGTGTGTGTGTGTGTATTTAATTGTCCTTTCATGTAATATCTTTTTATCCATCTACATTATAAGCTCAATGGGTAAGAATTGTGACATGGCTGTCCCTCTTTAGAATGAGTACTCACTTTCTCTCTCTCTCTCCCTCTCTCTACCATTGCTGAGCACACATGCCCTATAGCAAAACAAAGAAAAGGATATTGGAATCATCCACCAAAAACTTAAATCTGCAAATTGATATTTGTTTATCCTCTTAATTATCTTTTTTTTTTTTTTTGGAAGACAGCTATATTTCTCATGGTATTTCAATCAGAACAATATGTTTGGAAAGAGGCCACATTAAATTGTTACTAAAAATGTGACATAAATAGCATAAACTTTGAAGGAAAACTAAAATATTCCCTTCAAAATTCATATGGTTTAGACAAAATAGAAAAAGTAGGGCTTTGTAAAAAAAATGACAGCTTCAGATTATTTATTTGAAGAATAAGAATCTTGACTCTACTAGAAGATGAAAAGGCTGGGAAATACTCAAGGGATCAGATGGTTAGAACAGTAACCCATTTGTGATAACTGATTTTATTGGTGGGTTGATTTCTGTAATCTAGTGTGGCACACTTTTTCTCTTTTATTGTTACTTTTGTAGCTATACCAAAGAAATATGTTCCTGGATTAAGACTATATGAATAGCTGCCCTAATCCTAGTAGTTCAGAGTAAGTAGTGACAACATTTAGAAGTCTAACTTAAAAAATAGAAATACAACATTGCCTCTAATCATCATAGCTCATAAACTAATCCTAGGTTAATTACAAAAGAAATATTTTTTCTTCATATGTGGCAACTGGCAGGAAAACAGGCTCTACTTTCACCAGATAAGAAAGCAATGGCCATATATAACCAGGGACAGATCATACATATACAGGCTACACTGAACTTACACTCCTTAATTAGTGTTAATTAATGAATATTATGACTTTAGTGTGACTGGGATATTTTGCCTATTTCAAGTAGACTATATTTGAATAGTATTCCATAGAGTATATGTGCCACAGTTTTTCAATCCATTCATCTGCATGGGGGCATTTGGGTTGGTTCCATGTCTTAGCAATTGTGAATAGTGCTGCAATAAACATCGATGTGCAAGCACTTTACAATGAAGAATTCTTCTGTCTTTGGGTAGACACCAAAGAGTGGGATTGCTGGGTCATATGGTAGTTCTATTTGTAGGTTTTTGAGGAATCTCCAAATTGTTCTCCATAGTGGCTGGACCAATTTACATTCCCACCAGCAGTGTAAGAGAGTTCCCCTTTCACCACACCCTCGCCAACACTTATCATTTTTTGTATTTTTAATCTTAAACATTCTGACTGGGGTTAGGTGGTATCTCATTGTTGTTTTGATCTGCATTTCCCTTACAATAAGGGATGTTGAGCATTTTTTCATATACCTTTTGGCTATTCATATGTCATCTTTAGAGTGGTTTTTTCAACTCATTCTCCCATTTTTTAATCGGCCTGATGATCTTTTTTTCAGAAAGGTGCTTGAGTTCCTTGTGTATTCTGGTTATCAGTCACTTATCTGGTGCATAATTTACAAAAATATTTTCCCTTTCTTAGGGCTATTGATTCACACTAATTACTGTGTCTTTTGCCATGCAGAAACTTCTTAGTCTGATGTAATCCTACTTGTCTATTTTGGGGGTTATCAACTGTGCTTTGGGGTTCTTATTTAAAATGTCTTTCCCTACCCCAATGTCTCCCAGAGTTTCCCCAGGGTTTTCTAGGAGCAGTTTTCTAGTTTGAGGTCTTAGATTTAGATCTTTGATCCACCTTGACTTGATTTTTGTCAAAGGTGAGAGGTAGGGGTTCAGATTCATCTTTCTGCAGGAGGAAATCCAGTTTTTCCAGCACCATTTGCTGAAGAGGTTTCCCTTTTCCCACTGGATTGACTGGTACCCCTTATCAAAAATAAGTTGAATATCTGGGGATTAATTTCTGTGGACTTGATTCTGTTCCATTGGTCCACATGTCTGTTCCTGTGCCAGTACCATGTTGTTTTGATGACCACAGCTTTGTAGTATATTTTGGGGTCTGGCAGTGAGATGCCGCCCACTCCACTCTTCTTGTGTAGAATTGCTTTGACCATACGGGGTCTTTTATCATTCCAGATGCATTTTATGATTGTCTTTTCTACATCTGTGAAGAATGTGTCTGGTACTTTGATTGGCATAGCATTAAATAGGTAGATTAATTTGGGTAGAATTGCCATTTTGATTATATTAATTCTTCCAATCCAAGAACATGGGATGTCCTTCCACTTTTTTGTGTCACATTCAATTTCTTATTTTAGCTTCTCATAGTTTTCCTTGTGGAGGTCTTTAACTTCTTTGGTTAGATTTATTCCTAAGTATCTTATACTTTTTGTGGCTATGAAAAATGGAATAACTTTTTTCAGTTCTATCTCAGTCTGCCTGTTGTTCATATATAGAAATGCTATAGATTTCTGTATATTGATTTTGTATCCTGCACCTTTACTCTATTCATGCATTACTTCCAGAAATTCTTTCATGGAAACCATTGGGACTTCTATGTATACAATCATGTCATCTGCAAAGAGAGAGAGAGAGAGTTTCACCTCTTCTTTTCCTATTCAAATGCCTTTTATTTTTTCCTCTTTTTTGACTGTGTTGGTGAGGACTTCTAGTACCATATTGAAAAGGAGTGAAGAAAGTGGGCATCCTTGTCTTTTACCGGTATTTAGTGGGAAAGATTTCAACTTTTCTCCATTGAGGATGATATTCGCTATGGGTTTTTCATAGATGGCTTTTATTGTGTTGAGAAATGACACTTCTATGCCGATTGTGCTGAGAGTCCTGATCATGAAGGGATGTTGCATCATATCAAATGCTTTTTCTGCATCAATCAATATGATCATATGGTTTTTATCTTTCTTCCTGTAAATATGGTGTACTACATTTATGGTTTTGCGCATGTTGAACCAACCTTGCATTCCTGTAATAAAGCCTACCTGATCATGATGTATAATCTTTTTTATAAGTTGTTGGATATGATTTGCTAGTATCTTGTTGAGAATCTTTGCGTCTATATTCTTCAGAAATATTGGTCGACAGTTTTCCTTCCTTGTCCTGTCCTTATCTGTTTTAAGGATAAGTGTGATAGAGACTTCATAGAATAAATTAGGGAGAGATTCAACCTTTTGGATCTTTAGAAATAACTTGAGCAGAATGGGGGTTAACTCTTCTTTGAAAGTTTTATAGAGTTCAGAGTTGAAGCCATCAGGGCCAGGGCTTTTCTTTGTTGGAAGGTTATTTACTACTGATTCAATATCCTGGCTTGTTATGGGCCTATTCAGACTTTCTATATCCTCCTGGCTCAATCCAGGTAGATTATATGTGTCCAGGAATTTGTCCATCTCATCCAGATTGTCTTTTTTCTTGGAGTATAGTTGTTCATAGTATCCTCTAATGATGTTTTGTATATTTACTTTGTCTGTTGTTATATTTCCTGCTTCATTGCTGATTTGATTCACCTGGTTCCTTTCTCTCTTCCTCTTAATATGTTTTGCTAGTTATGTATCGATTTTGTTTATCTTTTCAAAGAACCAGCTTTTACTTTCATTTATTTTCTGTATAGTTTGCTTATTTTCTAAATCGTTTATTTCTGCTCGTATGTTTATTATTTCCTTTCTCCTGGAGTTTTTTGGATTTTTTTTCTGTTGCTTTTCCAATTCTCTAAGGCATGATGTTAGGTGATCCATTTGCCTTCTTTCCGTCTTCCTCTTATGTGCACTAATTGCTATAAACTTCCCCCTTATGACTGCTTTAGCAGTGTCCCAAAGATTATGGAAATTCGTGTTCCCATTGTTATTGGCTTCCATGAATCTTTTGATTTCAGACTTTATTTCATCAGTAGTAGTGGAGTCATTCAGGAGTGGGTTATTTAGTTTCCATGTGTTTGAGTATTTTTGAGGATTTCTTTTGAGATTAAATTCAAGTTTAATTCTGTCATGGTTGGAGAAGATGCTGGGTATAGTTTCTATGCTTTTGAATCTGTAGAGGCTTGCTTTGTGCCCTATGATGTGGTGAGTCTTCAAAAAGGTTCCATGTGGGGGTGAGAAAAAAGTGTATCTCATGATTTTTGGATGAAAATTTCTATAGATGTCTGTTAAGTCCATTTCATTTATGGTATGGTTCAGATCCTTTATCTCTTTATCTATTTTTTGTCTAGATGATCTGTCCAGAGGGGATAGTGCAGTGTTGAGGTCTCCAATAATTAGTGTATTGCAGTCTATCTCCTCTTTTAGATCTAGTAGTCTTTCCTTCAAATATTTGGGTGCTCCTGTGTTAGGTGCTTAGATATTTATTAGAGTTATATTTTCTTGATCTATTGATCCTTTTACTACAATATGGTGCCCTTCTTTGTCTCTTTGAACAGATTTTGTTTTAAAGGCTATTTTGTCAGAAATTAGTATCGCAATTCCAGCTCTTTTTTGGTTCCCATTTGCATGGAAACCCTTTTTCCAACCCTTCACTTTCAGTCTATGTATGTCTTTATCCATGAGGTGGGTTTTCTGTAAACAACAGATAGAGGGTTTCTGATTCTTTATTCCATTCAGCCAGTCTTTGTCTCTTGATTGGAGAATTTAATCCATTTACATTCATTGTGATTATCTACGTTACCCGATCTGTCCCTTTTTAAGTTGTCCATTATCTCAGCTGCCTTTTATTCCTTTGTTTCTGTCTGTTAATTCTTTAGTTTTCCTGGAACAGTACTTTCTTCAGGGTTTCTTGAAGAGCTGGTCTGGTGTTGGCAAATTCTTTCAGGTCTTGTTTGTCTGAGAAGATTTTAATCTTTTTTTTCCCATATGTAGGATAATCTTGCAGGATATAATAATCTTGGTTGAAATTGTTTCTCTTAGCACTTTCAATACATTTTTCCGTTCGTTCTTTGCTTTCATTGTTTCCGGTGAGAGGTCCGGTGTTAGCCTAATGGGATGACCCTTGTAAATCATTTCTTGTTTCTCTCTTGCCCGTTTTAGTATCATGTCTTTATCTGTGGTCTTGGATAGTCTGGCAAAGATGTGCCTTGAGGAAGATATTCTGGGGTTGATTCTATTTGGGGTCCTTTGTATTTCTTGAGTCTTGACGCCTGAGTGCCTCTCTAGACTCAGGAAATTTTCTTCCAGGATTTCATGGAATAGATTTTCCATGCAATTATTAGTTTCTTCATCTTCTGGAATTCCAATTATTCTGATGTTTAGGCATCTTATGGAGTCTAGTATCTCGTATGTTATCCTCATGATTTTTTGTTATTTTCTCTATCTTTTTGGTGTTTTTTTCTAGGTCGGAGGTTTTATCTTCTACATCAGAGATTCGATCTTCAGCATGATCTTATCGACTTTTAATGCTTTCAAGGGAGTTTTTGATTTCCTCTATTCCAGACTTCATATCAAATAGTTCCATCTGGTTCTTTCTCAGAGTATTCATTTCTTCTTTCATATCATGAAATGACTTCCTAATCTCCTGCAGTTTGTTGTCTCTTTTCTGTTCTAACTCATAGAATTTGGTCCCCGTGAATGTTCTAAATTCTTTCTCTGACATTTTGGTAACATCCCCCATTTTCATGAAAGATGAAGGGGAGTTACTCTGTTCCTTTGATGGAGATATATTTCCTTGTTTATTCAGACCTGAGGCTCTTCTTCTACTTCTAGCCATTGGAAGATGTACTTACTTTTAAGTACCTTTTAGGAGAATGTTTCACTGTCTAGGAGTATGTTTCCCTTTTGCTGCGAATTGACACCTGCTGAAGTCTCTGTTGTGTTGTTTTTAGTAATGTGGTCTCAAAAAAGATACTATATTCAGGTGTCTGAAGAGCAGTATCTTCTTTTTCGCAGCTGGTTCAGTACAAGGGAGGTTCCGATAAAACCTTATATTACTAGAAAATTTCAGATCTCTGATTCTAGATCTACCTAGTCCCTCTGGCAAGGTGGAAGATGAGGAAAAGAAGATAATATAAGGGAAAAGAAAAGAGTACAGAAGGGAATAAAGAAAAAGTCGCATGCCAGTCTTGGACTGGGGAGTCTGGAAGTGAGGCGGTGGGGGCAGTGTTACCCCTGCCTCAGTGTCTCTTACTGCCCAGATGCCTTCAGATGGACCTGGTGGCTGACTGCTAAAGCAAAAGGGACCGATCCATTGTTTTTAATCCTTTCTCACAACCTTAAAGTCTTCCATAAAAGTTAGATGATTAGGGCCAGTTGGTGGCATGGTGGTTGAGGTGACTGGATCTCACATAGTCCTCTGCATGGTTTGAGTCCAAGACCCCGCATCTTGAAAAATATGTCACACGTGTGCATGTATACCCCGAACCATGAGAGGAGAGGAGAGAGGAGGGGAGAGGAGAGGAGAGGTGAGGAGAGGAGAGGAGAGGAGAGAGGAGAAGATACTATAGCATAGCTGTCTACCCATGGAGGATGCTTTCTTACTTTCCCTCTCACTTACTCATTCTCTCTGTCTCTATCTGGTGAGTGCATGTACCTTATAGCGGATTATTTTTTTAATGTTAAATGATTATGTTCTTCATATAATTTAGTATGTATTCTAGATTAACCGATTCTTTATTGAAAATTTTCATTATTTCCTCTCACAAGAAATCTTATAGAATATTTTTATAGCAACATAATTTGTGAGAAGTATAAGTTTAAAAGGAATTTTATTCATATTTAGTAGTGTTCAGACTTAGTTTTTTTAAATGTAGATTTAAAATGGTACAAACTGTATTTTGTGATAGGAATATTTAAAAATTATCAGAAATTCTTCACTTTGCCTTTTATGATGTGTTATATATAAGATGGAAATTGCAATGCAAATGAAACAAATTTTAAAATGTTTTTGTGTTAAAGGCATTGAATTCACAGGTGGCTGAACCCTAGTTGTAGTCCTGGACCCAGGTGACTTAAAAATCCTGCTTGGTGCATGTGTGTGCATGTCCAAAATCCCAAAAGGAGTTTGGAGAAGAAGGACTTGAGGCATGGCATCCCCCCTGGTGGATGAGTTCTCACTTTCCCTCTCTCTCTCTCTCTCTCTCTTTCTCTCCAGTGAGCACACATGCCCTATGGCAAAAATCTAAATTAAAGATATATATATATATATATATATATATATATATATGTACGTGCACGTGTGTGTGTGTGTGTGTTCTAAATATATTAGTACCTTGAAATTTATCTCAAAAATTTTATGATAAGAATACGTTTATATGTTTTGGTTTTTTTTTTTTTTTAGAGGTTTTTGCCTTAGGGCATATTCCCTTGCCAGGGAGAGAGAGACAGAGACAGAAGGAAAGTGAAAAATCACTCTCCAATGGAGATAGTCACACCAAAATCCTTTCTCCTTCATTCTTCTCCCAGGATCTTCGGCATTCATGCACACATGCCTGGCATGAGTTTTAAGCCACCAAGTATGGAACTTGAACTGTGGTCAGCCTTGTGCGAGTCCATCTATGTAACCACTACACCGTCTCTTGGTCCAGATAGGAGTACGTTTTTAAAGTGATGAAAAATAATGTTCCTATTCATCACGTAAGCAAATAAAGAATCATGTAAAACTATTTTTGCAAATGATGAACTTTCACTTAAAATAGCATATACATTGCATTCCTCCCCAAAGTAAAAGGGGCTTAATATTGGGCACATTGAAACTAATTTAGAGAGTTCAGTCAACATACACATCACCTGTGGTAGTTATTAAAATACCCTAAGTGGTTATATCTATTTCTCTTTTTACTCATTCTGTGTTTACAGATGTAGTAAATAACATGCATTTTTTCTTTCCAGAAAAATTATAAATTAATCACAATGACTTAAGGTAATGTTTTACTCTCTCAACGTGTTCTCTCATTACGTCATTAATTCATGATCCATATATATTTCCATGTGCACAGAATACTTTGGCCTTATGTGTTCAAAATACTTGATAAAATGATTGTAGAAGATTGATATGTATAGATCTTGTTACTGTATTTTAGATGAATAGTAGAGAAGCCCTAAGTTAGTGAAAAAGTAGCCACTAGTTTTATTTAATTGCCCAAGTTTCACAATGTATCACTTACCTCAACATTAATGTGCTTTATTTTTGAAAAGGCAAGTATTTCTTAAAACAAATGAATTCTAACTTGTTTGATCAATTTCTTATTTTAAAAGGCAAACCCAACACACACAATATATAATAGTATATAGAAACAAATGTTTATGGTCTTGAAGGATTTTACAAAATCCAAAGACACTTTGAACACCAAAACATATTTTCTTTGTTTCTTTTTTCTTTTTTGAGAGATTTTTGCTATAGGGTGCATGTACTTGCCAGAAAGACAGAGAGACAGAAAGCAAGAAATCACTACCTGGAGGGGATGGCTAAACTGCAGTCCCTTTTCCTCCATTCTCCTCTCGTCATCTTGGGCTCTCACGCACATGCACCTGGTGTGTTTTAAGTCACTGGTTCTGGGCCTCAAACTGCGGTCGATTACATGGGAGTCCATTGATGTAGCCATTATGCCATCTGCTGGTCCCCAAAACACATTTTCTTAATGATATAATTTTGCATTTTCCTACCCTGTGGCATGATTGCTTATTGTATAGCGTAAACTAGGATCACTAGATAGATAGGATGGATAGAATAGATAAATATGGTATATAGATTGATGAATAAGACAAATACATAGATTTGTTGATAGGATGCATGGAATAGAAACATATGGTGAACAGATCAATAGATATGATAAATACGTAGATAAATTTATTGATAAAATAGAGAGAACAATGTTAGTTTTTAGAACACTAAAAGTGTCCCTGAAAAATCACGTAGTGGGAGCCATAGTTGATAGATAAGTCACTGAAAGTCGAAGAACACTGACTTGCCTAAAATCCGAAATCTTGCTAGTGGTAGAGCCAGTCTTAGAATCTATGCTTATTTTTCCCACAGTAGTTCTAATACATTTTTATGTCACCCTATTGAATATTCTAATATCTAAGCAGCAATTCTTGTTTTTGGAGATAGCTTTAAAAAAGCCCATCTTGACACATGTGGCCATTACACTACCTAATAGGTAAATCTAGCACATATCCTTTGTACTCTTAAAAACTTTAGACACAACTTGATTCCTCACTTTGTATGAAAATAATGAAGTGGTAAATACATAGGACAGCTGTGTGTTCATAAAGACCATGTGTTATTTTTGTTTAACATAGTAATGTTTTGATGTGCTGCCGAGTAGCTTGTCTTTGGGAGACAGTAAAATGGCAGCTGGTTTTACCCTAGAAGACCTCTTACTAGAGAAATTCCAGCTGTGAATATACGATACTTCCTTAAATGGGCAAAGAGAATTTATCCCATATGTAAAATTGTTCTTCGCATCTGTACTACTTTAGGAACCATATTCTCTTTGTAATTGGCTTCTACGTGTACGAGGATTTTTTCCCACTTGATAATAAAATGTGGAAAACTGAAGTTGGACAAAATATTTAAAAATAATTGGAATGAGTATTTTAAAAACACTTTTGCAAGTGTGGCCTTTTTGAATGTACAAATTTATGCTGATATTTGAAGGGATTTCTACAGAACGAGGTGCCATCAGTGTTAAACAAGTAGTTAAATCAGTGTGTGCCTTATTTTTAAAAAAATTCCTACCTAAAATTACTTGTGAACTTACAAAAGTAGACTTGGTGAAGGTCTATATCCCCATTAGGGAAAAGTCCTTTGAATCTTTACTAAAAGCATGATATTGCTTATCTTTAATGGCAATTAAAGCAAAATACTAGATGTTCATACTTAACAAACTTTATGAGTACCTACAATTATAGTAAACAGCCAAATGATTAGGCTGAGGCAACCAGATGACTTAGCAAATATTTAGCATCTGCTCATCCCATTCTTTTTCTTTGCTGTCAGTTGTTGGGGAGAGAAAGCAGTACATCATAGGAATGATTGAAAAAGGATTATCTGAAACCACTACATACTGCTTGAGTCTCAACACAAAATAATATGTTTTTTTTTTTTTTTTTAAGAGGTTTTTGCTATAGGGCACGGGCGCTCGCCAGAAAGACAGAGAGAGACAAAGAGATAGAAAGCGAGAAATCACCCCCCAGGGGGGATGGCCACACCACAATCCCTACTCCTCCATTCTCCTCTCGGGATCTTGGGCACGCACGCACGCACACGCGCCTGGCGTGAGTTTAAGCCACCGGGTCCGAGACTCAAACTGCGGTCGACTACATGGGAGTCCAGCGACATAGCCATTATGCTAACTGCTGGTCCCAATAATATGTGTTTTTCAAGTATTCTCTATATGACGTTAGATGCATTTTGATTCAAAAATAATAATAATAATAATTAAAGAAGATTGTTGTAATAATAAACAAATTAATACTAATACTTTAAAATGTCAGATGGAGGTTATCCATGGAAGATCCAACTCCCTTATCCACTAAGCTACAGGCTGGCCCTCTACTTTTAGAGAAATGAGTCCTAGCTAAGTTAAGAGGGCTGAATATAAATATATCCCTTGGAAAAGAAAATGTTTGTTTTCATTTTGACAAAGTCATGCATTCATCAACAAACACTAGAATGGTTTTTGTAAAGTGGGCACCATTTTAGGCGAAAAGGTAGCAATAATAAGCAACATAAAGTCCCTGCCTTTTTGAAACTTACATTCTGGTTGGACAGCAACTGACACAATGTCAAGTAGTGATAAATACTGTGGTGAAAACAAAATTAGTTGATAAAAGAGGGAGTAGAAGGTACTTTAGAATGAATGATTCAGTAAGGCCTATCAATAGATATTATACTCAAGCTGAAATGTTCTGAATGCGGAAAAGTATGTGTTGATAAAAAGGTACTGCTATGTATCTGGTTGTGATAGCCTAATGGCTTAAGAAAGCTGAATCTCATATGGCTGTGAATTGAATCCTGGCCCCAGTGACTTGGCACACACTTCATGTGAGGAAAAAAAAATGTCACATGGAATTATAATTAATGTGCATCAGTAAGTAGAATATTATTATGAAGGTAATGTTACCAGTTTTTAAATAAATTTACCAGTATGTACAGAGTCAAAAATACCATTGCTCTCATAAGCAATTACCTTGAAATGCAATTTCAAATAAAATATTCCAAATATGGTCTGAGCAATAGCAGTCTCCATGTGAGTAATGAACTTATCCTATTAAGATAGCTACCTAGAAATAAGCTGTATTTTTGGGACCAGCAGTTGGCGTAATGGCTATGTCATTGAACTCCCGTGTAGCCGACTGCGGTTCAAGTCCCGGACCCAGTGGCTTAAACTCATGCTGGGCATGTGTGCGTGCATGCCCAAGATCCCGAGAGGAGAAGGGATTGCAGCATAGCCATTCCTCCTGGGCGGCTCTTTCTCGCTTTTTATCTGTCTGTCTCTCTCTGTCTTTTTGGCGAGAGCACACACCCTATAGCAAATAAATAAATAAATAAATAAACCAAAAAACAAAAACCAAAAATCCTTCAAAAAAAATAAATAGTTGTATTTTTTAAAAATATACATGTTTTGATAGATTTGTTAAAAATCAGTGTAATAATATGTAGTCACATCTTCACATGGTATTTGTACTGTGCATGCAAATGAAAGCATTTGTGTGTGTACTCTCTTTCTCTTTCAAATATTTTTTGATGAGAAATTAGGGAACCAGCAGTTAGCGTAATGGCTATGTCGCTGGACTCCCACGTGGTCAACCGCGGTTCGCGTCTCAGACCCGGTGGCTTACAACTCACGCAGGGCGTGTGTGCGTTCGTGCCCAAGATCCCAAGAGGAGAATGGAGGAGAAGGGATTGCGGCGTGACCATCCCCCCTGGGGGGTGATTTCTCGCTTTCTGTCTCTATGTCTCTCTCTGTCTGTCTGGCGAGCGCACGCGCCCTATAGCGAAAAACCTCTCCAAAAAAAAAAAAAGAAAAAAAAAAAAAGAAATTAAAAAAGAACCTCATTGCCTGTCTTCCAGTTCCACTCTGTCTTCATTTGTAATCTTACATTATGAGAGGAAGACTGTGTGCTCCAAATATGGAGGCAGCACTTTGCCACAAACATCCTGCACATGAGCTATGAATTTTATTTTTACATTTTCAAATTTTTAAAATTATTTTATTTAACTTTATTTGTTTATTTTTAATTTGACCAGAAAGGGACAGAATGAGAGAGTGAGAGAGAAAAAGTGAGAAAGCAAGCTGCCAGGTCTGAGACTTGAATCGTGGTGAGCCAGGTGGGAGTCCAGTGCCCTTAACTACCACATCACCTGCCAGCCCCTACATTTTAAAAAAATTCAGAAAAATACCTTTTTGTCATATAAGAAAAATATATGAAATTCAACTTTCAGTGTCCTTAAAGTGTGTGTGTGTGTGTGTGTGTGTGTGTATGTGTGTTTTAAAGAGATTTTTGCTATGTGCCCACCGATAAGGCAGAGAGATAGAAAGGCGGTGAGAAATCACCCCCCAACAAGGATGGCCATGCTACAGTCCCTTCTTCATTCTCTTTTCTGGATCTTGGCCATGCACACACATGCAGCCAATGTGAGTATTAAGTCACTGGGTCTGGGACTCATACCATGGTCCACTACATGGGAGTCCATTACGCTATCTGCTGGTCCCTGTCTGTAAAGTTTTATTGGAACATAGCCACAACCATTCTTTTATGTGTTTGTCTATTGCTAAATTCTTAACAGTGGAGTTAAGTAGTTGCAATAGAAACCATATGATCCAATAAATATAAATTATTTGCTATCTGATCCTTTACCAAAAAAAAAAAAAAAATGCTAACCCCTGCTGTAGATCACCCACAGTGGAAGAAATGTGAGAGTAGCAGAGGAGATACATTTCCCTCAGGACCCAAGTAACTCTCATTTTCCAGTCTTGATAGAAAATTATATGGGTTTAAAAGTGACCTGAGTGAATAAAAATATTGGGTTGTCATAAAAGTCATAAGGCATTTTTGCATAGAAAACCAGAAAAATACATTATGGCTTTTCCAATAACCCAATAGTATCTTCATAGGCTGCCCTTTGGGATTTAGGGGAAGAATAATTTTCCAATTTTAGGCATTAAGCCATTATGAGCATGTGTTTCTGAGTGCCATAGTTCTGTGTCAAATATTATATAGCATAAAGTGTGGGTGGAGAGAAGAAAAGACAACTTGTGATTCTAGTCTTCATTTTCTCTCCATCCTTCATGTGAGGGTAGAAGCTGTAACTCCTTCAAGATGGGCATGGCAATGTTATTATCTGACTAGAAGGTCAATGCAGGGAGGAAAATACCTACTCCAAATCCATTAAAGAACATTTCTAAGCTCGAAGGGGAGAATTGTACCCATTTGGAATGCCTGTTTCTTCAGCTTTTGCCCCTTCTTTTATGGAATTGTGACTGTGATGAGTATTTATTCTGCACAACAGTCAGGGTTATATAGGTGCCATTATAGTATGTCTGCTTTATGTTCAGAAATATGCTTTAAATTTCTTTCTTGGGCTAAAATCTTCAGTGTTACACAGGCATATGGTGTATGCATACATATATTGTGCACACATACATAGTACATGTACATACTTTGTACATTACATATAATGTGTGCTATTTGCACATTATATTTATGTATATATGTGTCCCAATAATAGTGTCATTGCTATGGCAACAGGATAATTATCGCTATGCTCTAATAAAACTTAAATTTCTTATTTCATTGAAATATATTTAGCAAGGGGCTTGTTGATCTGTATAAGAAAACTCCTAATTGACATCTAAATGCCCTTATAGTACTTAAATTTCCATCTACTAGCTGTACAGATGCCAAATAATACAGAACATAGGGGGCCAAAGCAATTTTCACTGATTGCTTCTTAGCTGAAGGATAGGAGATATGCAGAACAAGTTAAATAGCCCTAGGGACCGTGTATATTATGGCTAAGAAAGATAGAAATGTGTGTCATAAATTAGGTTTATTAGATCGTGTATATGGTATAGCAAAAGAAGCATGAAAGTGATACCATTTTTGTTCCCTTTTTCATTCATCCATAAATATTAGATTTATCAATTATGCTTAGTGGTTAGTCCATGCATGAAAGAGGCATTATAAAATCGATATAATCCTACAAAGTAGCTGCAAAAATAATAGTTAAGTATTTGACACTCACTTATATAAACCAAACTATAATAATCCAGAAGGAATCAAGTTAACATTCAATGTTTCAGCCAAGAGATGAGGTCTAAGTTACTATTATAACTGTGTATATGACCACTGTTATGTCATTGAATTGCAAGGAAATCCACTTCACTGTATAATTTTTTTACCATTTCAATTATGCATATTTAATGTGTAATTTTTTTGTTAAAAAATTATAGGCTTTACAATTTGACTTTATTTTCTCACTTACAATTTGTCATAGATGTATCTTAATTGTCCTATCTTGTTTTCATTAAATTCCTTAATACTTCTTATAACAGTTTTCTGAACATCTCACCTCACCTTCAGTTAAATCCAATTTTCTAAATATTATCATTTAGTTATCTCACAGTGTCTAGTGAACTGCTCCCTGTACAATCAGTGCTATTAATAATTTATTAACTAATTAAGAGAAACAAAGGCAAAGGTTTAAATTTATTTAAAGATTACAGGGAACCAGCAGTTAGCGTAATGGCCATGTCGCTGGACTCCCACGTAGTCAACCGCGGTTCACGTCCCGGACCCGGTGGCTTAAAACTCACGCTGGGCGCGTGTGTGTGTGTGCCCAAGATCCCGAGAGGAGAATGGAGGAGAAGGGATTGCGGCGTGACCATCCCCCCTGGGGGGTGATTTCTCGCTTTCTGTGTCTATGTCTCTCTCTGTCTGGCGAGTGCACGCGCCCTATAATGAAAAAAAAAAATCTCTCCAAAAAAAAAAAAAAAAAAGATTACACAGTAAGGGAAGTCTCTAAAAACTGGTTGAAAGTTCTCTGAAGTATATCTGTGGATAACATTACATACCTCATATTCTTCAAGATAGTGACAGTAAATATTATGGCAGATGTGAACATTCAGTCTTTATTTTTAGGCTTTTTACTTGTGAATTGAAGTCAGGCCTAGACTGCTCTTATGACCTAGAGTTTATTAATCAATCATTTTTCAGCACCTTCATTATTTGTACCTGGTCCACGCCACTGATATGTCTCACCTAAATTATTCTAATAGCCTCTATAATTGTCTCCTTGCTTTTCTACTTGATTTTCCATACTTCATTGTCAACGTAAGAGCCAGAGGTATTTCACTAAAAGGAATCCAGCCGATTCTTCTGTTCAAATCTACAATGGCTCCCCTTCTTATATAGAGTGAAACCTGAGGTCCTTACAATGGTTGATAACGCTCTGTATGATCTTCCCTCAGATTTGTCAGTGTAAATGTATTTCAACTTGATCTCATCTCGTACTACTTTCTCCCTCACTCAAACTACCTTCTTTGCATTTCTCTAAGAATTGTTACTTTTAAGTTATAATTGCTTTTCCTTTTTAAAATTCCATGCCTTCTGAATCATTTCTTTGGGACTCAACAGGTGGAAACATTGGTAGAAAGGAGGCCAAAAACATAGTAATAACAGCAATAACAACAACAAGCTATCTTTGTTCTCCTTTTGAGATTTTATGCTTAAACTACAAATTATGCCAGGTTGAAATGGAGAATCAATGAGCCATTGTGAGCAACCTACACACACTGTTGGTTTTGACATTTTCTTAACTTTTTGGTGGGCCAGAAGGGTACTATTGAAAATTACTGCTTCAGTGCTTGAAAGAGTTAATGTAGCTTCCAGAAATGCTTATTACACTCCCCAGGAGTAGCTTGTGCATTAGGAGAACCTGGCTCAGTTTGTTGAGAAAATGCACATCTGCTATAGGACAGGATAGGGACATCTGCTGATTAAAGGGGACTTTACTGGTTCTATTCCTTAGGAGAGTACTATCAGTGCAAGTTTACTGATTAGAAGTGCTTAAGAATTATATTGAAAGTCCAATGTGATTTTATCACCTCCTCCCACTGGTAATTAAAGGAATGTAAGTGACATTATTTTATATGCTCAAATTCTTCTTCATTACTCTTAGCTTTTTTGCCATCCTACTTCACTGGATTACTTCCAGTCTTCTATTGTTTTAGGCAATCAAATAGACTGAAATTTATTCCTCTTTCTAGTTAAAAACTAAAATATGTGACAAAATCAGAAGCTGAAGGAAATCAGGCACTTATAATAGATATGAGACTATGGAACTGCCATGTCATTCAGATTTCTTTGGGTCATAATTTGTTCAAATACTCCATACATAAGAGATTACCGTATCTACTTCCTTTAGGTTAAAATTAAATGCTGGTGTAAATGAGCTGTTTTATAGATTTATTGTAGCAGGTGCTATTTTAGGAATCTTTGCAAAAGAATGGGAGAGAGCGAGTACACTTCAAAACTGTTATTGCCTTTAGGTAGCATTAAATACTTCTTGAAAATAAAGAGAACCTTTTTTGAATTTTTAAAGATACTACTAAAGGAACATTTGATTCACTATGGTTTTTCATGTTTTATATTGATAACAAAAACAGACAAAAATATAACAAAAAAAGAAAGAAAAGAAAACTACAAACTAACATCTCTGATGAATACAGATGCAAACATCCTCAGCAAGATACTACAAAAACACATTAAAAGATTACACATCATGACCAAATAGGGTTTATCCCAGGGATGCAAGGATGTTTGCACATATGCAAAATAATAAATGTAATACATCATATTAATAATAGGAGATATTATGTTATTCTTGATTCCTAAATTCTCAATAAATCTGGACATTAAAAAAGGAGAAATAAAATAATGTTAGTTAAGGTTTTTTAAAGAGAGATTTTTGCTATAGTGTGTGTATGCTTGCCAGAGTCACAGAAAGAGAGTCACAGAGAAAGCCAGAAACCCCCCGGAGGGGATGGCTACGCCACCATCCCTTCTCCTCCATTCTCCTCTTGGGATTTTGGGCACACACACACATCCAGTGTGAGTTTTAAGATGCTGGAGCCAGGACTCAAACTGTATTCAACTGTGTGGGAGTTCAGTGATGTAACGATTCCACCATCTCCTGGTTTCATTCTTACTTAGTTTTAATTAGGCCATTAGTTTTCTTTTTCAGAATTATTTACTTAATTTTATTTATATTATTATTATTATTTAATTTATTATAAGGCATGTGTGCTCACCAGAGAGAAATAGAGAGAGACAGAGAGAGAGAAGGAAAGTGAGAAATCAAGCCACCAGGTCCGGGATTTGAACTGCAATTAGTCATGTGAGTGTCCAGTGCCTTAACCATCATGTCACCTGATGACCACTGAACTTCTATTGATTTTAATATATCATGCATAAATTTCATAGCTCCAAAGAATGAATGCATACCACACAACTAATATTACAGTATAAAAGTTTCCACATTTATTTTGATCCTATAGTGAGATGTGATTATTAATTAATCAATTTGAATACATATAATTATTGCCTCATGCAAATAAGGTATATAAATATAATTTCTATTTTATATTACATTATTATGTGATAAGAATGCAAGTGTGAATATTTCCCACGCCACCCATTAATTTTTTTAAAAAGAATTATTTATTTAATTCCATTTGTTATTATTTCTTTAATTTGACCATACAAAGACAGTGAGAAAGAGAGAAAGAGAAAGTGAGAAAGCAAACTGCCAGGTCTAGGATTCGAACCGTGGTCAACCATGTGGGAATCCAGGACCTTTATTCACCACACTACCTGTCGGCCCCCTAACCATTGAAATTTAATGGTCAAAATTAAGTAACTGTCTATAAATAACCCATAATAACTTCAAATATTAAATTTCTGGGGCCAGAAGATGGTGTAATGGTCATGTCTCTACTCTCACGTAGTTGACTGCAGTTAGAGTCCCAGATTTGGCGGCTTGAGACTCATATCCCAGACATGTGTGTGTGTATGCCCAAAATCCCAAGAGGAGAATGGAGGAGAAGTGATTGCTGGTAGTCATCCCCCTGGGGGTAATTTCTCACTTTCTGTCTCTCTGTATCTTCAGTGAGTGCATGGACCCTCTAGGAAAAATATCTCCCCTCCAAAAATTAAAACAAAATTAAATTGCCACATTTAATAGAATGTGGAGGGTACATTCTTTAATAAACCATCAGAAATCTTTGTCTTGAATAAATTATAAGCTAGACACACTTACTTTTTATAAATACATGAGTAGATATTAATAGAAAGTGAATCTGTATTGAATAAATGTATCTTCCAGGAGATTTCAGTACATCAAATATCATATTGCCTTTATTAAAACACATACTTTACAAGATTTGTCATTCTTTTTTAAAATTTTTTTGAGAGGTTTTTGCAATAGGGCGGGTGCACTTGGCAGAAAGACTGAGAGAGACAGAGAGACAGAAAGCGAGAAATCACCCCCCAGGGGCGACGGCCACACCACAGTCGCTTCTCCTCTCAGGATCTTGGGCACACACACTCATGCGTCCGGCATGAGTTTAAACCACCGTGTCTGGGACTTGAACTCTGGTCAACTACATGATATTCCAGTGACATAGCCATTATGCCAACTGCTGGTCCCATTCATTCTTGAATATAACAATTTTGACATATATTTTAACATTTTTTTCTAATGAACACCCACCAGTGGCTTTTACAGTAACATACATCAATTTTCTTTCAATGAACTACATTAGGCTATTGAGTGGCCACTTTGAAGTACATAAAAATAACTCTTTTATGAAAGATTGTAGTTCATGAAGGTATAAAGTACTTGCTCATCTTTTAAGAGCACATTTCAGCAATTTTCAGTTTTTATACCATTGTATGTGACCTACAAATAATTATGCATTTTCCATATATTAAATATTTTTATATTATTATTGAAGAAACACACCTAACATTCATCTTGAAAGAAGTGATACTTGCATATTGAGTGAAGTATAATCCCCACATAAATTCAATCATATTCAAATCCTAATAAAAAGTTTTAATTTGCTCTTAAATTGTTTGAGCTTCATTTACAAATATACTATCAAAAGCATAACTTTCTTGAGGTTTGAAATAGCAGCATCAATGTATTAGGTATAATCTTACATTTATAGCTGATTGATAGAGTTAATGAGAAAAATACTAACTTGTTTATAATCTTGCAAGGCTGAAATAACTCAGTAAACTATTTGTTCAACTTGTCAATTTAATATAAGTATGTCTGCTTTAAAATTTAGGAATAATATTTTTCAAAATTAAATATTGTCTCTCTTAGCATATTGGCACATAACAACAACAGCCCTTGGGACCAGCAGTTGGCGTTATGGCTATGTTACTGGACTCCCATGTAGTCAACCACAGTTCAAGTCCTGGATCTGGTGGCCTAAACTCATGCCGGACGCATGTGCATGTGTGCCCAAGATCCTGAGAGGAGGATGGAGGACAAGGGATTACAGTGTGGCCATCTGCCCTGGGGGGCGATTTCCTGCTTTCTGTCTCTCTGTCTCTTTCTGTCTTTCTGGTGAGCTCACGTGCCCTATAGCAAAAAATCTCTCTCTCAAAAAAAAAAGAAAAAAAAAAAAAAAAAAAAAAAGAAAAGAACAGCAGCCCTTAAAAATCCAAATAATTTACTTAATGTATTTTACTTCTCTTGGTTTCATTTTCATTGAAGTTGCATTGCAGTGTCTGCAATTATTGGTCATTGCTCTATTTTATTCCCTGGCAGTGCTAGTTGGTAGTGGTTAGGTAAAATGTAGAGGACTGGGGTATAAATCTATGAATAGCTGAGAGCCTAATAATTCTCTAACATATTGTCAGGACCATTATCCCATAAGGCCTGTAATTCCTAAAATATCTTGAAGCTTGTGTTTTGAAATGACGATTTTTGCAAATAGATTAAACTGATTTCTCCTAGTTTGTCATCAGAGTACTAAATGATCTTTGGCTTTCAGGTCTTCATGGGCCATTTGTCTATAGTGATGGAGCTAAAACCTGGAGCTAGACAAATGAAATGAATATGCAGAGAGATAATCCCTCGGCTGGTATAATTTATAAGCAAATGTTCACCATATGAAAAAAATTTTCACAGAAATAGTAAGTTGTCAGTGTATCAGTCAGAGTGAAGTATAATCCCCACAGAAGTTCAATCATATTCAAATCCTAATATAAATTTTTAATTTGCCCTTAAATGGTTTGAGCTTCATTGACAAACATACTATCATAGGCATAACTCTCTTGAGGTTTAAAATAGCAGCATCAATGTATTAGGTATAATCTTGCATTTATAGATGATTGATAGAGTTAATGAGAAAAATCCCGACTTATTTATAATCTTGCAAGGCTGAAATAACTCAGTAAACTATTTGTTCAACTTGTCAATTTAATATAAGTATGTTGTTGAAATTCCTAAAGATATAGTCTAGTTGCCTGGCAATGGATTGTAGTGAAATTCATTTAAAGTTCATTGAACATGGGAAGGATGTAATTTATTTAAATCCCCCACTTATTAAATCAGGATTTGACTTTTTAAAATATTTATTTTTTTTCAACTAATGAAATGGACTTGAAAAGAATTAGTAAAATCTCTGTAGAATTGTGACAGAATAATTCTGATGACTATGTTGTCTATTAAAGTTTTCACTGATAGGAGCTGAAGGCAGAATTGAGATGAATATATTTACTGTTGTTTAGAGGATATATTTTTGTTTTGATTTGTTTTTCCAGAAAGATATTCACTTGTAAATGCTTTATAATCTTCCTGTACCTCCCTTTCCAGATGAATAATGAGGTCATATATCTGCATATTTAATGGCCATACATAGTAACAAAAAGTTTACAAAGGGACTTCTGAACTTAAGAAAGAACTAATGACATAGGTAATGGGAGGTAGAATTTTGTCATGGCTTTAATTATATTGGCAAGTAAGTACAGACCTTTGAAGCATAAATATATAATCATTTTAAATATGTAAAAATTTTGCATCTGACTTTGTATCTTCCTTACCTATAAGTTTTGATTTTACAGTTTTTTTTGTTGCTGCGTGCTGCATGTAAATGATCTACCCATTCATAGCTATGTTTGCATCAATTCTTCTGAGATTTCAAACCTTCAAATTTTAGGTAGGATCCTTAGCCATTTATGATTAAGACCAAACTCATGAATTCTTGTTATTAAGAGACACGCCTTATGATTTAGTAAAGAATTACTACCATGTTGTTTTCTGATTAATGTAAGTACAGTGGAGCTAAAAGTGAAAGCAGTAGGTATGAAAACGAGTTATTTGGGGAATTCTTCATTTGCATCAAATAATGTGCATGATATGTAACCACATCTATATCTGCATGTGTTCTCAGCCCTCTCATATCTATGATTTCTTTCTCTGAATTACAGAAGGGATTCCTAGGGAGAAAGCCACATTGCTCCTAAGTTCATAATTAGCAATTAGTAGGAAAGATAAGCTTTAAATTAGATCTTGATAAAACTGATAATGCTTCTTTCAAAATGACAACATGGACTGCTTTCTCTCTCCTCCTGCTCTAATAAATGAATTAGGCACAAACACAGAATTAAAGAAGTTCACAGTGCCCTAAAAGCTCTGGAGGACAGAAAGATGAATTACACCTGGTGCTAGCCCTTAGGGAGCTCTTAGTCAAATGCGGTGAGATAAGAAATATAGGCAGATAATTACAAATCAAGGGAGAAACTGATTGATTCCAAAAAAAGAGAGAGAGTCTGAACCACAGGAGACCAGAGGAAGGTAAAATCGATTTGGGCAGGAGAAGGATTCCTAGTGTAAGCGGTGCTTGAGCAGGTCATTAAAAGACCAAATGTAGGCTGTGGTGCAGTGATTAAGCATTGTGCATATGGGAATCAGCTGTTAGCGTAATGGCTATGTCACTGGACTCCCATGTAGTCAACCACGGTTTGCGTCCCGGACCCGGTGGCTTAAAATGCATGCCGGGCGCGTGTGCGTGCGTGCCCAAGATCCCAAGAGGAGAATGGAGGAGAAGGGATTGCGGCGTGGCCATCCCCCCTGGGGGGTGATTTCTCGCTTTCTGTCTCTATGTCTCTCTCTGTCTGTCTGGCGAGCACACGCGCCCTGTAGTGAAAATCTCTCCAAAAAAAAAAAAAAAAGGCATTGTGCATAGAATACCGGTTTCACAGGCTGACTGTGGCTCAAGTCCTGGATCCACTGGCTTGAAAAACTCACTGGGTGCATGTGCTTGTCTGCCCAAAACCCTGATGACCTGGAGAAATGGAAGAGAGATGATTATAGCATAACCACACTCCACTAGAGGGTGCTTCTCCCTCTCTCCCTTTATATCTCTCTTTCTTTCTCTGTCTCTCTGGTGAGTGCAAACTCCCACTGGCAATTAAAAGAAAGAAAGAAAGAAAGAAAGAAAGAAAGAAAGAAAGAAAGAAAGGTCAAATTTAGACCTCTGGGTCGTCATATAACAGTATCTCAGAAATAAGAAAAGACTATTAAATGCACTAACACAGGAAATTTCTGGTGTACACGGATACATATCAAACAGTTCAGTTTTATTGAGTGAAATATATGAAACAAAATTATTGGAAGGAAGTGTGAAATGTTTAGGTTTGAGTCTTGGATGCCAGGTAAAAGAGCTCAACTGACATTTACAATTTTGCTGCTGGAGCGTCAGAATTGTACTTTAGGAAGTTTGT
The DNA here is from genome assembly GCA_026018925.1 of Tupaia tana. Classification (NCBI taxonomy): domain Eukaryota; kingdom Metazoa; phylum Chordata; class Mammalia; order Scandentia; family Tupaiidae; genus Tupaia; species Tupaia tana. The sequence goes on along the minus strand of JAKSZU010000009.1, from coordinate 62,642,711 downwards.
TTTGGCAGAGATGTTGGTAAAGAATCTGTCTCTAATCTGCTTCACTATATTTCTAACCATTGCTACTAAAGATATATTGACAGTGATATGCTGGAGCTGACTAGTACCCATTTGTGAGAGCCAATTGTGCACTTCTCTTTCCAACTCTATCCAGTGATATCACATTTTTAGCTTGAAATAGGAGGTAGTGGGAGTATTTACGCTGCAGAAATTGGCAAATGCTCTGACAGGGTGATTTTCACCCTTTCTGAGAACTGGTCATATAATTTGGACCAGCACACTACTGGATGGAAACGATATTATGGTAGTTACTACTTGTGATTTCAGAGTACATAGACTTTATTTCTCATTAGACCTTTCAAGATGATAACGGACTTTTGAGAGAAAATAGAGATATTATCATTGTTGCTTTATTATAAAAGTGAAATTGTAATTTACAGAACATAGCATTATAGTCTTATCCTCTAAGGAATTAAAAACTTGAGAAATTTACGTTGGAAATCATTATCATTTCCTTGGAAGAAGTTAACTAAAAATACTATGCTGTTTGTTTTACATTGGTAATGGTACTATTGTAGATTGTTTGTTACTCTACAAATTCTGTGTTGGTTAATCCAAAGAAAATAAGCATGGCAGGGGTGCCAAGGAATATAAGGATCCCCTCCCCCAGAGGATCAAATAAGCAACTTAAATGCATAGAGCATCACTGGAAAGACAATGCAAATATTTTATTCAGCTAGTTCACTTAAAATTGCATCATATTTATAGAAGATACATTTTCAGTCAATTTTAGAAAACATATTAGTTTTAAATATGCAAAAACATTCTCTTTTTATCTTGATTTAAGATTCTTCTCTAAATATAATTGCCTCTAACATACTTTCCCATGGGATCAAGTGATACTACCCTTGCATTTAAAACTTCCTATACAGGGGCCCTCAGGTGGTGTGGTGTTTAAGGTGCTTGATTCCCACATTGGCAACCCTGCCTGGTTTGAGTCCCGGACTTGGAAGCTTGAAAATCACACCAAGCAAGAGTGCATGTGTGCCCAAAATCCTGAGAGGAGAGTGGAGGAGACAGGAGTGTAGCATGGCCATCTCCCTTGGGAGGTGATTTCTTACTTTCCCTTGCACTGTCTCTTTCTCTCTGACTAGTGCACATACCCTATATCAAAAACCTAAAACAAAATGAAACAAAAAATAAACTTACTATGCACTTTCCTTCTGAGTTCACAAAATTGAGATAGAACAAGAACAAAGGAGAAACTATATACCATGTGGATATATATCCACAATATCTCCAGTTGTATATACACCTGCATAGGTACAAAAAAACTAAAGCAGAAAAAAGAGAATGAACAATGATTTATCTTGAGAGTAGTAACATGTCTTTGTAATGATATCATACAGTTTAATAGTTTTTAAACACACACTCCTTTGTATGACATATCCTTTTATACTGTGAAGTATAAGGATGTAGAGTATATAATAAAATGATAATTATAATAATATACATTTATATTTGGAAAAAATAGTGTTCTACTTTTATATTTCTTGAAACTTAAACATTTTGCGTTTTTATCATCTATGAGTGTAACCTGTAAGAACTAGAATTCTAGTCCAATCATTCTCTTTATGTCTTGATTAATCTTGTTTTGTAGACAGAGATGGAACCACTCCCTGGCCTCCGGATTGATAGTGCCTCCAGCTCTTTTTGATAATCAGTACATTTAAGATGACTCTGTTCTTTCTGTACTTGAATGCTGGCTCGTTGCTTAGCTATATTTTTACTTTGTCTGGGATGTGGTGCTATTGTGCTGTGTATTAAAACTTGATATATGGCACAGTAAAACCTAAATAGTATATTTATGGCTTAAATTTTCAGGTTATATATACAGGGATGAATAGCATTTTCTCTTTTTTTTGTTGTTGTTTTTAAGAAGTCAGAATAAATAGTTTTCCCTGTCTTTTCATATTTCAGACAGATATTTGAACTCCATTGTGTTAAGAAGAATACTGAGACAGATTTTTGGAAGTCTAATTTAGGAACATGCACATGATGTATTTTCGAGCAGTGAGAAGGTTTTAACATCCCCGAAAAAAGCAAGCATTATCCAGCTCAATGAATTGTCAAAATCAAAGTAGCTGTATGCAAGGAGCCACTTTGGGTTACCCCCCTTCTTTTATGGATGAACCTTAAGTGCACAATGGAGGGTTGCATGGGAGGGAAAAATATTTGCATTCAGATGTATAGGAGGAAAAAGAATACTTGCTGACTACTTTTTTCAGGTCAAGCTAATGTAATGTCATTCATGTCAGTATCCGAAGTAGATTCTTACTTAGAGTATATGTGATGATTGTGAATGTCTTAAAATGTAGGACTTTCATGGTTCTAAAGAAACAACTGATATTCTAACTTATGATGTTTCGAGGAGACATATGATCTTCTGAAAATAACACATTGTTTCAAAATACAAATAATTATTACTTGTCAAGTGAAACAAAGCTTTTCTTTTCAAGCAAAATCCCTTTCTCTCTTTTCCTCAACACATACTTTCTGACTTTGGCTATGTTTTTCTTACATATTAATTCCTTAAGCCTTTGAATGTAGAGGACATCCATTTTATTCTATGTCACTAAAGTAAATGAAACAAGAAAAGCTTTCTTTTTGGGAAAACAACATATGTACTTTTATAAAATATATATTAATTTAATTTTATTTATTATTATTATTTTAATTCATGAGAGATAGAGAGAAAATGAGAAAGCAAGTTGGCAGGTCCAGGACTTGATCTATAGTTAGTCATGTGGAAGTTTCCAGATCCTTAACCACCATGCTACCTGCTGGCCCCAAGCTATGTACTTTTAATGAGTAAACACAAAGCACCTAACATTTATATAATTACTACCAAACAACTGAAGCATTGGTTTTTATTAATTATTGAAAAAGAATACACCTTTTTTCTGCATATTTACTTATCCAATCAGCTAAATGTGGAAAAAAGGCCTGTATTTTAAGTAGAAAATATGATTTTCCAGTGAAAAGTCACTATTAACTGAAAAGTGCTATGTGTAAAATATCTATTAGAAAATAAATTCATTGTGTCTTTGGCAGCTTATGATTTACTACAAAAAACAGTTTTAGATTTTCTATGATATTCAAGGGATTCACATCATTGGAATTTCAACTTAAATAAGATTGAACTGAGCATTTATTATTATTATTATTTATTTTATACATTTAATCATTATACATCATTTTGCTTGTAAGTTGAATTTACCCAACATAGATACACTTCACACTAGTCCAGTTGAGGATACAAAACACATTATTATCAACAGATAATAACCCAATTCTGTGTCCAATAAATGCCCTGCCTCTCTATTTTCCTCCTTAATTTCCATCCTTATGCTCTCTCCCTTCTCCTAGTCTCCTCCTATATTATCTCCAGAATCTATAATCATGTTCAGTATTTCTATGTCCTCCAATCTCTAAGTTTTCACAATAGAGTGTGAACAGTTGGTATATGTTAAATGGAGACATGTGGTGTCTCTCTTTCATAGCCTGGCTTGCTTCACTCAGGAGCAAATCTTCCATATTCATCTACTTTCTATTGAATGCCAGGGTCTTGTTTTTATGGCTGAGTAGTGTTCCATAGAGTATATGTAATACTCTTTTCCAATCCATTCATCTGTCTGTGGACATTTGAATTGGTCCCATGTCTTAGCAACTGTGAATAATGCTGCAGTAAAAATAGATGTGTAAACACTCTTCCAACTAAGCATTCTCCTATCCTTTGGGTAGATACTCAGGAGTGGAATTGTTGGAACATGTCTTAGCTCTACTTGAAGGTCTTTGAAGAACCTCCATTTTATTCTCCACAGTGACTAGATCATTATAGTATATTCCCACCAGCAGTGTAGGAGAGTTCCCTTTTCACAATAGCCTCACCAGCCCTCATCATTTAATTTTTTAATCTTTGCACTTCTAACTGGGGTTAGGTGTCATCTCATTGTGGTTTTGATCTGCATCTCCTTTATAGTGAGGGACGTTGAGCATTTTTTCATATGCTTTTTGGCTGTTCATATGTCTTCTGTAGAGAGTGGTTTATTCAGCTCCTTTTCCAGTCTTTTAATTGGGATAGTTGTTTTTTTTTTTTTTTTTCCTGACTAAGCCTCTTGAGTTCATTGTGTATTCTGGTTATCAGTCCTGTATTTGAAACATAGTTTACAAAAATATTCTCCTATCCCAAGGTTTGTTGATTCACGCTAATTACTATGTCCAGTGCTGTGCAGAAATTTCTTAATCTGATGTAATCTCATTTGTCTATTTTGGGGATTATCGTCTGTACTTTGAGGGTCTTATTTAAGAAGTCTTTGTCTACTGCAATGTCTCCCAGAGATTCCCTAGTGTTTTCCACCAGTAGTTTTATAGTTTAAGGTCTTAGGTTAGATCTTTGATCCACTTTGAGTTGATTTTTATTAATGGTGAGAGAGAGGGGTTCAGGCTCATTTTCTGCATGTGAATACCCAGTTTTTCCAGCACCATTTGCTAAAGATCTTTTTCTTTTCCCACTGGATTGACCTTTGTCGAAGGTTAGCTGACTGTACATTTTGGGGGTTATTTCTGAGGTCTCTATTGGTCCACATATCTGTTTTTGTGTTACTACCATGCCATTTTGATTATCACATCTTTGTAATATATTTTAGGGTAAAGGAGTAAGATGCCACTCATTTCACTCATCTTACATAGGATTGCTTTGGCAATATGGGATCTTTTTTTTTTTTTCCAGACAAATTCTATGATTGTCTTTTCTAGATCTCTGAAGAATGTATCTTGTAATTTTAAAGAGATTGCCTTAAAAATGTGGATTACTTTGGGTAGAATTGCCATTTGATTATATTGATTCTCCTAATTCAGGAACAAGGATTGTCCTTCCATTTTTGTTGTTGTTATTTTCAATTTCTTTTAAAAGATTTTTATAGTTTTCCTTGTAGAGATCTTTGGCTTCTTTGGTTAGATTTATTCCTAGGTATCTTATACATTTTGTGGCTACGGTAAATGAGATTTCTTTCTTCAGTTCTGCCTTTGTCTGCTTTTTATTTGTGTATAGAAATTCTATAGATCTTTATTAGTTGATTTTTTTTATTCTGCCACTTTACTGTATTCATTTATTACTTCCAGAAGTTTTTCCATGGATAGCTCTTGGGTCTTCTATGTATATAATTGTCATTTGCAAATAGAGATAATTTCAACTCTTTTCATATTGGAATGTCTTTTATTTTATTCTCTTGTCTGATCTCATTGGCTAGGACTTTCAGGCACTATATTGAAAAGGAGTGGAGCAAATGGGCAGCCTTGTAACCAGTTTTTAGTGGAAAAGCTTTCAGCTATTCCCCATTTAGTTTAATGTTAGCTATAGGTTTTTGTAGATAACTTTTATTATGCTGAGAAATGATTCTTCTATGCTGATTTTGCTGAGTCTTAATCATGAAGAGATGTATTTTTTTAAAGAATTATTTATTTATTTAATTCCATTTGTTATTGTTAGTTTTTTTTTTATTTGACCACCAGAAAGAGAGAGAGAGAGAGAGAGAGAGAGAGAGAGAGAGAGAGAGAGAGAAAGAGAGAAAGGGAAAGTGAGAAAGCAAGCCACCAGGCCCAGGACTTGAACCTTGGTCAGCCATGTGGGAATCCAGCACCCTTATCCACCACACCACCTGCTGGTCCCATGAAGAGATGTATTTTGTCAAATGGATTTTCTGCACTGATTGAAAAGATAATATGGTTTTTAATCTTTCTTTCTGTTGATATGGTGTATTGCATTTATGGTTTTGCATATGTTGAACCACCCTTGCATCTCTGGAATAAAGCCTCCTTGGTCATGATGAATAATCTTTTTTATATGTTGTTGGATATGATTTGCTAATGTCTTGTTAAGAATTTTTGCATCTATATTCATCAGAGATACTGGTCTCTGGTTTTCCTTTCTTGTATTATCCTTATCTGTTTTTCGAATGAGGGTGATGGAGGCTTCATAAAATGAATTTGGGAGGATTCCTTTATTTTGGATCTTTAGAAATAATTTGAGTAGAATGGGGGTTACCTCCTCTTTAAGATTTTTGTAGAATTCAAAAGTGAAGCAATCAGGATCAGCTTTTCTTTATTGGAAGGTTATTTATTACTTATTCAATTTCATTTCTTGTTATAGGTCTATTCAGGCTATCTATGTCCTCCTGAGTCAATCTTGGTAGATTATGTGTCCAGAAACTTGCCCCTCTCATCCAGATTTTCTTGTTTGTTGGTGTATAGATGCTCATAGTATCTTCTAATGATGTTTTGTATTTCTGTTATATCCGTTGTAATATTGCCTGCTTCATTGTGAATTTGATTTTTCTGGTTCCTTTCACTCTTCTTCATAATTACTCTAGCTAATGGTATGTTAATCTTTTCAAAGAACCAGGTATTGGTTTCATTTATTTTATGTATAGTCATTTATATTTATTTCATTTATTATTTCTTTTATCCTGGCATTTTTTGGCATTTTTTGTTGTTTTTCCAATTCTCTGAGGCATGATGTTAGACTGTCCTTTTGCCACCTTTCCGTCTTTTTCTTGTGCGAACAAATTGCTATGAATTTCCCTCTTATGACTGCTTTTGTGGTGTCCCATAGTATAGAAACTCTTACACTCATTATTATTTGTTTCCATGAATCTTTTTTATTTCAGTCTTAATCTCTTTGGTAGTTGTGAAGTCATTCAGAAGTAGGTTATTTAGTTTCTATGTGTTTGTGTATTTTTGAGGGATTTTCCTAAAATTGATATCAAATTTAATTCCATCATGGTCAGAGAGATGCTGGATATAGTTTCTATGACTTTGAATCTGTAAAGTCTCTTTTTTTTGCCCTATCATGTGGTCAGTCTTCAAAAAGTTTCCATGTGGGGGTGGGAAATATGTATATTTTGTGGTTTTGGAGTGGAAGGTTTTAATAGATGTCTTTCAAGTCCATTTGATTTATAGTATTGTTTAGGTCCTGAATGTCTTTGCTTATTTTTGTCTTGTTGATCTGTCTAAAGGAGGATAATGGGGTGTTGAGTTCCACAAAAATTAGTGTGCTGCAGTCTATCTCTCCTTTTAGATCTAGTGGTCTTCCTCCATATATTTGGGAGCTCTTGATTTGGGTGCATAGATATTAATAAGTGTTATATCTTCTTTTTTAAATTTTTTATTATCATCATGTTCTTCTATTATATTACATTGAATTACATATAACTTTACAGTGTATTACATTGCTTTTTCAAAAGGGAATGCCATGCATGTCAGTCAGTACAGAGACATTAATCTCCCCACTTTAACATTCAATATCTTTTCTATGTTTTCCCCAATCATTATTATTATTATTCTAATTATTTTTTAAAACAGTCAATTGCTATTTTTCATTTTGCTTGTACAAATACTTTGCCCATCATGAAATACTTCTCAGACAAATCCAGTTGAGAATACTATACATGTCAACATCAACAGTTAATAAGCCATATCTGTTTCTCACTAATATCCTGCCTCTCTATTGTTCACTTGTTATCTTTCTCTATTCTCTTCTCTTCACTTCCCCCATTCCACACTGTCCTATTCTCGTTAAGTACCTTCACTGCTTTTATGTCCTCCAATTTTTTGCTCTCTATTATAGAGTGTTGATAGTCGGTATATATTGAGTGGATACATACAATATCTTTCTTTCATAGCCTGGTTTACTTCATTCAGCAATATATCCTCCGTATCTGACCACTTTCTATCAAATTCCAGGGTCTTGTTATTTTTTATGGCTGAGTAGTATTCCATAGATTATATATACCACACTTTTCCAATCCATTCATCAGTTTGTGGACATTTAGGTTGGTTCCATGTCTTGGCAATTGTGAATAATGCTGCAATAAACATTGATGTGCAAGCACTTTTCTGACTGAGCGTTCTCCTGTCTTTTGGGTAAATACCCAGAAGTGGGATTGCTGGATCAAATGGTAGTTCTATTTGTAGATCTTTGAGGAACCTCCATATTGTTCTCCACAGTGGTTGAACTAGTTTACATTCCCACCAACAGTGTAGGAGGGTTCCTTTTTCACCACATCCCCGCCAACAAATGTTATATCTTCTTGATGAATTAGCCCTTTTACTATTATATAATACCTTTCTTTGTCTCTTCTTTCAGTTTGTGCCTTAAAGCCTATTTTGTCTGAAATCAGTTTCACAACTCCTGCTTTTTTTTTTTTTTTTTTTTTTTTTTTTTTGGTTTGCATTTCCATGGAATATCTTTTTCTAACCCTTCACTTTTAGTCTATGTATGTCTTTATCCATGAGGTGGGTTTCTTGTACACAACAGATGGAGGTTTGTTTATTTATTTATTATCCATTCAGCCAATCTGTGCCTCTTGATTGGAGAATTTAAACCATTAACATTCAACATTATTACTGTTAGTTCCAAACTTGTCCCTACCATTAAGTAGGCCATTTTCTTGGTTGTTTTTTGTTTTCTTATTTCTCTCTGTCAGTCTTTAGTTTTCTTGGTATAGCACTTTTTTCAGAACTTCTTGAAGAGCTGGTCTTGAAGTAGGCAAATTCTTTCAGGTTTTGTTTATCTGAGAATGCTTTTGTCTTTTCTTCCCATGTGAATGACATCGTTACCAGGTACAGTAATCTTGTTTCAAATTATTGTTCATTTAGCACTTTGAATATATTTTCCCATCTTTCTACAGTAATCTTGTTTTTAATTATTTTTCATTTAACACTTTGAATATATTTTCCCATCTTTCCTTGCTTTAATTGTTTCCAATTAGCGATCCAGTGTTAACCCTACGGGACAACCTTTGTAAGTAATCAATATTTTTCTCTTGCCAATTATAGCATCTTTTTTTTTTTTTTTTGTCTGTAGTTTTGGCCAGTCTGGTTATGATGTACTGTGGAGAAGATCTTTTTGGGTTGTTCCTATCTAGTCCTTTGTATGTCTTGGGTCTGGATATTTGAATGTTTCTCTAGGACTGTAAAGTTTTCTTTGCAGGATTTCATGAAATAGATTTTCTCTGTTTTACATTTTATTTAACTTTATTTTTTAAATTTCTTGTTCTTTTATACATTCAATCACGTTGTTTAGCTTACAAAGTGAATATTCCAACATGTGTACATTTTTCCCTAGTCCAGTTGATAATACTATAAAATAATCTTCCACAGATAATACCACATTTCTTCATCCCAGTAATGCTTTTCCTCTCTATTTTTCTTCTAAATGTCCTTTCTCAGACTCTACTCTTTCACAAACACTATATCTGATATTTACAACCATTTACTGTGTTTCTATAGATTTTCAATAGTTTCTTCACCTTCTGGGACACCAATTATTCAAATGATTGGACATTTCATGGAATCTATTACCTCTCATATATTATCCTCATTTTTTGGGTTATTTTATCTATTTTTTTCAGTGTTTTATTCCTAGGTCAGAAGTTTTATCTTCTGCATCCAGGTTTCTATATTCTGCTTGATCAACTCTGCTTTTTTTTTTTTTTTTTTTTTTCTTTTTTTGGAGAGGTTTTTGCTATAGGGCGCGTGTGCTCGCCAGACAGACAGAGAGAGACAGAAAGATAGAAAGCAGGAAATCACCCCCCAGGGGGGATGGCCACGCCGCAATCCCTTCTCCTCCATTCTCCTCTCGGGATCCTGGGCACGCACGCACACGCGCCCGGCGTGAGTTTAAGCCGCCGGGTCCGGGACTCGAACCGCGGTCGACTACGTGGGAGTCCAGCGACATAGCCATTACGCTAACTGCTGGTCCCTCAACTCTGCTTTTAATAATGTCAAGGGAGGTTTTGATTTCCTGTATTACAGCCTTCATCTCTAACAACTCTGTTTGATTCTTTTTTTTTATAGTGTCTGTTTCTTCTTTCATATCGTGGAAGGACTTCCTCATCTCCTTTAGTTCATTGTCTCTTTTTTCTTGAATCTTCTAGAGTTTCTTGTCTCTTTTCTCTTGCATCTTATTAGATTTTGCCACTGTGAGTATACTGAATTGTTTATCTGACATTTGCACAAGTTCCATTGCGCAGTCTGTGGATGATGAGGAATTATTATTTTTCCTTGGGGGAGAGATATTTTCTTGGTTTCTCATATTTCTTGTGCCTTTGCAGTGGGATTTGGTCATCTGATGGATTATCCATTTCTTCCTAATGTCTTAGAGTTAATTTTGAGCATTTAAAGATGTGCAGAAGAATGTGATCCATTATCTCTTTGTAGCCCTGTCTCCCTGACACTCACCCTGTGATCTGCACTTATGTCCTTGGGACTGGGTGTTCCAGGTGCCTCCCAGATTATGGAGTGGATGATTAGAGTGTGCAGATTCCAAGGCGGTCTCTGACCTTCGTCTGTAAACCTGTTTCTTCCACAGAGGAGCTAGGAAGAATGGTGGAGCGGAAGTTGGAAGCCTGAGATGAGCCTTTAAAGGATTCAAATTGTTTCCATAATTGGAAGAGAAAAAACAATATCTGCAGATAAATGGGAATTTATATTAAATTAAATGCATTCTCAATTTCTCCTTTTTACTTTTTAAAGTTTTTTTTTTTCAGAGAAAGAGAGATAGAGGAAAAAAAAAAAAAGAGTAATAGAGAGAGGCATCTCCAAGAGGTTCTTTATGCCACAATCCATTTCCAGATTTGCAAGCCTGAATCACAAGCATGTGCATGCATGCCTCACATGTATAAGGAGACCTTGAGACTAGAACCCAGGATTTCCTCCTGTTGGTCCAGTATTATGGAGCATTGGATTGTATAGCACCACTGGCTGGACCATCATTAATATTTGATATTTACTAAACTGATTGTCCCTTTCCACGTTTATTTATTTTTTCCCATACTTCATGTAAAATTAAGTTTATCCTAGTACCAATGATTGTTAATATGATTAAATTTCCAAATTTAACAAAAGATTTTGCTTAGAAATAGAGATACTATTGAAGTATACATACTGATGTTTTAATGATGCAGAAATGTGCTCTGATTCATTTTCTGTTCTTTCAGTTGCTAATACAACCTGATGTGTTATAGAATGAGTTATAAGGTTACCTTTATTTCTTAAGAAAGCTGGCATTCATACTTCAAGAAAAATATTTTTAGTGCATACAATAAGATAGTGATGTCAACTGTAAGTTTGTTTTTCCTTGTATTTCATATCATTTTGTTGGTATGAATATGAAAAATGGTAGGATGATTTTCCAGTGTGACATTTATAGTTAATTAGAAATACATTCTTATGTTTTGTTCATATATTTGATATTCACTGTAGAATACATTATGTAACAAGCAGCCTTCTTTTAGTAGTATAAAGTCTAGAGCTAGACTGGATTCAAAGGCTTATTCCTTGATACTTTCGATCAGTGTAATCTTGGACAACTCAACTAATCAGTCTGTGCCTTAATTTCCTCATCTTTTAAAGTGGATACATTAAAAACAGAACTTATATAGAGTAGTTAGCCCAAGTTACAGAAAAGTAGATTTTAAACTCTTCAACACTTATGTATTGTGGCATACACATCTTTACATTTCTAGTACATAGGATAGTGCATAATAGTCATAGTAAACACATATATTTTAATAATAAACATTTCAAATAAAACTAAATGTCCTATTGTACTTTGGCACTTGATTAGATTCCCTTGGTAATTTCTGGTCAAGATTACAATGGAACTCAGTGAGGCACCAACTTGGAAGGACCAAGTCTGCTGGTTTATATTATAATGCAATCAATATTTGTTTGCATACTATATATATGTAGCATGGTGCTCCTTTTGTGTTTGTTCATTATCAACCCCACTAGATGACATTCTTTTTATTTGATATTATATATGTTCAAAAGTTTATTAATATACATTTGAATAGCATGAAAATTACATTCTACAAATTCCATAAAGTAAAATTATGGGCTAAGGAATGGTTAGGAGTCTAGGTGAACAGATACATTATATGGAGGAATACAGTTTAAGAGCATTATCAATGGGCCAGCTAGGTGGCATGCTGGTTAATGTGGTTATATTCCACATGGCTGACACTGTGGTTCAAGTCCCAGACCAGGTAGCTTGCAAAACATGCCATGTGTGTGTATATGCATTCCTAAAATCCTGAGAGGAGAATGGAGGTAAAGGGATTGTGTAATAGCTATCCCTCCTGAGGAGGTGCTTTCTTACTTTCTCTCTATATATATAGGTTAGCATACATAGCCTATAGTATAGCCAATTAAAGCAAAATGAAACAGAAAGCATTACCTATTCAATACCAAGCAAAAGACCAGTAAAAAATGTTTATCTACTTCTTCTCTTTCCTTCATCAGCATATGGTATATAGTAATGTCTCTCTGATTTCTAATTCTTTAGTATTGGTTTACAATTATCATTGCCCCAACTCACTGCTAGAAATTAGATAACTAAAATATTTTTAAATCTTTAATGTTAGAAAGCATTGGTATTTCAAAAGAGAAAATGTTTCTCTGTTTGTAGTATGAGAAACAATCCAGCTATGATTTCAAATACAGTACGCTCTTAATTCCAAGCTGGTGGAAATGCACCAAAATGTTAATTAAATTTTTATTACTTATGGCAGGAAACAAAATATCATGAATTTTTGAGACATATGTATTTGTGTAGATGACATTATGTTTTTTACTGTACTAGTAACAGTACAGAGGAAAATATACAAATATGTATGTTGTTTTAAGCTGCATGGAAAGATGTATGTGTGAAGTTTCACTAAGGTTGTATAATATTGGGGGGCCAGCAGCAGGTGGTGTAGTCGTTGATACCCATATGGCTGACCACAGTTAGAGTCCTGGACCTGGGGGCTTGAAAATCACACTAGGCACCTTGAAAATCACACTAGGCACGTGTCCAAAATCCCCAGAAGAGAATGGAGAAGAAGGGATCATGTTGTGGCTATCCCCCCCTGGGGATGATTGGGTGATTTCTCTCTCTCTTTCTCTCTGTCTCTCTCTGGTGAGCGCATATATCCTATGACAAAAACCTAAAAAAAAGAAGATTATATACTATTGGTCTCAATAAATACACAAAGAATCAGATGACCATCATAATAAAAGTTTGTTAAGCTGAAGTAAATTAAAATTTGGTAAAGTATTAGAACTTGGGTAAATAACTCTAGGTATTCAGGCTAACCCCCCCCCCCAAAAAAAAAAAAAAGCATAATAGAGAGTGCTGATGGTTGCACAACTCTGAATATACTAAAAACTAATTGATTTTGCATTTTAATAGGTGTACCTATGGCACTTGAATTATATCTTAGTAAAGCTGGTAAAATATGCAGACAGATAATTTTAAATGTGTAAACACAACTTTGAACTCTAAACTCAACTATTATACATTTATTTTTCTTAGTATCCATCCAGTGCCAATGAAAGCCATTGCATGTACATTGAGGAGGTGACACTGTTTTCATATTTCTTCCCGATTTGTTCCACAATTATTCTTACCCTTTTAAGAACTAAAAGGAATAGGGATGAATGTCCCTTCCCTTGTTTTTTCTACTTTAGTAAATTTGAATGTTTAGCTAGTATGATTTGAACCACGGCTATGTAGTTTAGATTAGTAGGCATAATAGTTTCCCATACTACTGAGTATTACAAGAAAATAAAGATAACTGTTAAAGGTTCCAACTTTTAAATTATCTTTATAAGTGATTTTTGCTGGAATAAGGTGAGAATATATTATTCTAAGCCTTTGAAAATTTGTTTTATAAAGGATGGATAACGTGTGTTCATTTTCAAGTCAGCATTGATTAATTTTTCTCTCTTTAATGTATTATAAATAACAGAGGAACAAAAATCATGGTGAAATATTATGAAAAAAATTAAAAACAGTATCATAAAAATATTTCAGTTATAATTCTCCAATTCATTCCTCCCACCCCCCATCTCTGTCAGTGTACTTCTACATTTATGCTAAGGCTACTTACAGAGAGTAGAAACTAAACTCCCAGGCACACATAACCTTACACAAAATTCTAGTAGACATGATAGTTATGAATTTGCCTTCAATTTACTTATTCTTTTTCCTCTCCAAATCACAGCAAACATTATATGTTAACATTATAAATTTCAGATATATTCAGTATACTTGTGATGTATTTGAATTTCATCATATTACTAATTTTTATTCTCTGAAAATGTATAAAACTCCTTAGAATTCTTACCTTTTTCCTCTTTATCAAGGATGCCTGAGGTACACACTATCAATAGTTTATGAAGGAAGAAAATTTTATTGTTGACATTTTGTTTGAGTTACAGTCGAAAATTTAAAAGGCAAAGTCATTATATTTTCATTTCTGGAATTAGATGTTTAAATATTTTCCTGCTGTGAAGAAAATATGTACATATTTAGTTTATTAATAAATGTTCACTGGAAGCTAAATACTTTTTTTACAGAAGTCTTTATTTCATATATAATAATAATAATCATAATACTATTTAAATGTTTACATATTTATCATTTAAACTTAGTAAGTTATTAGACATTACTTCATTATATTTCAGGTACTTCTTAAATCTCCTGACTGTGCTCTATTGCATTAATAGAAGACAATTTTGATTTTATTGGTATATTAACACATGCTTTAGTTGAATCATGAACCACATTAGCCCCACAGATATTAATGTGATCACAAACCCCAGAGTGTAACCCTATTAGGTTTTAAAAATAGCTATGAAGTTAACTTTAAATAAAATTTTAAAGATTTTTATAATGGTAATTCATAACTAGCTATCTAAACATCTGTAATTATAAAAAATTATGATATTATGATCAAGGATGTTCTGAAAAATCATCAAATCCTACAAAGTTAACTAGAATTTTTATGGCTATTATTTCCCAGATAAGAGGCAGAGGAAGAACTAACATTGAATTGAGAGTCTAATATCTCTTCAGCATCATGTGTTCATCTGTACGTGTCAAATCATTTCATTTTCACAATAATTAGTTGAGCTCAGTACTGTTACTTCATTTTCCAAGTGAGGAAATAAAGGCTCAGAAATAATAAAAATCTTGGGCCATGGTTGCAGAACTCATATTTAGTAGAACATGGGCCCATGCTCATGTACTTCTGATTCCATTTCAGACAACCATTTAATTGAAAGTGTCTAACCTTTAACACCTAGCATTGCTATCAGGATAATTTGAAGTGTGCCAAGAGCTTATATAAATGCCTCATTAGGTGCTAAATCATTTACAAGTTGTAAATTTGGCTTAGTTGTAAATCTCCTTATGTCTATTTTGGACCTAGAAGCAAAGCTGTGTAAATTTAACAAGGAATGGGCAAGATCAACGTTATTGACACTTCACAATTGTGTAACCTTTTAAAAGTCACTTTATCTATTGAAGTGACCCATGGGAATTATATATCCCCAACTCATAGGATTTTGTGGGAATTCAATGAGATACTTCATGTGAAAACTTTTACTTCATCATTCCAATCTTCATTAATAAGAAATTTTTACTTAATTTAATGTGTAATGTAGTCATTTCTCTTTCTCCTGAAGTTCAAGGGAGAGGTACTTGGGATGAGTATTTAAAATTATTATTTAGCCTTTGAAACTGAAGACAAAACAAAGTGTGACAGTCTTTTAAGGAAACTGGTTGCTCAAATGAAATGATCAAAATGTATAAAATGTATATGGTAGAGAAAAGGAATTTGGCTCTCAATGAATGTGGAGCACCCACTGAATGAGCAGCCAGAGAAGTTGCCTATTATCTTGAAAGCGTTCAAATTCCTGTTCCAGAAAAGGCAAAGTGGATTTTTTTTTAAGAGGTTTTTGCTATAGGGCGGGTGCGCTCTCCAGCCAGACAGAGACAGAGAGACAGAAAGTAAGAACTCATCCCCCGGGGGGGATGGCCACGCCACAATCCCTTTTCCTCCATTGTCCTCTTTGGATCTTGGGCACGCATGTGCACGCGTCTGGCGTGAGTTTAAAGCCACCGGGTCCAGGACGCGAACTGCAGTCAACTACATGGGAGTCCAGCGACATAGCCAATACGCTAACTGCTGGTCCCGCAAAGTGGAATTTAATACTCATTCCCTGAACTCTTCCCAGAGGAAGATTGATATAAAGAGCAAATAGATTTTCAGGGATAAATTGCCATGAGATATACTGGTAAATATGTCTGAATAAAATTCAAACTAGTTTTCCTTTGTTTTACTTTGATTTATACTGCTGTTTGATACATACTCGTTTGCAGATTGCAGGACTATTTAATTATTAAGATTCTCTTAAAGAAAGAGTAATTTAAGAATCATCCAGTGTCATCCAATTTAGAATTTTATTTGTACACAGAAAATTCAATATTGAAACAAAACCGGACATTGGGGAAAGTTGCCTATAAGAGAATAGTGGAATAGTAAGGAGATGGAATTTTCATTGAGGCTTATATGTGTTACATGAAATATTATCAAATACCATGATATCTTTGCTGAATACATTTCTATTACATGTACATCAGGCTTTACATGAACATATTAGCAATTATTTAAATTTATATTCATATATTTAGATTTAACTTTTAAAATTTGCTTTCCTATTTTAAATTTTAAGCTGTTTAAAGTTGTTTTTTTTTTATCATAAAGAAATACACACATGGGGGCCAGCAGTTGAAGTGGTGGTTAAGGAACTGAACTTCCACATGGTTGACTGTGGTTCAAATCCCAGACCCAGTGACTTAAAAATCTTCCTGGGCATGTGTGCATGAGTGCTTAAAGGTCTGAGAGGAGAATGGAGGAGAAGGGATTGTGATGTGGCCATCCCCCATGTGTGTTGGATGTTTTCTCACTTTACCTTTCTCTATCTCCGGTGCGCACACATGCCCTATGGAAAAAAAACTAAAAACAAATAAACAAACAAATAAAAACAAGAAATACACATACTGCCCAGCCATGGGACACAGGTAGTGGGAAGTCATGATCCTTGTTGTCTGAAAGGCTGGGATGGTGGGACTGGGGCACAGTGGGACCAAGTCAAAAGAATTTCTTTCTCTCTCTCTCATTTAAAGAGGTAGATGCATGAACTTAAAAAAAATTAAAAGAATTATATACACAAAATAAAAATAGGAATTTAATACTCTTTGATTTATTGTGTGTTTAGAGAGATAAGATTTATTTTGCTTTAATATATATTTATATTGTTATACTACATTTATGACCTTATACTTTATTCTGGACAAAGGCAGCTGGCTATGTCTTTAGGTGTAAAATTATGTTCAAATGCAATAAATTGAATCTTTAGAACAAAGCAAAAATAGCTATTAAAGCGAGAAGAAGGGAAGCAGGATAGTTTATTATGCAAAAATAATTTAAGAAATCACTCAATATTAGAGGAAAATGTGACTTATCTACACAGAAGGTTATATAGCGCATATTGGTCTCCATAATTATAAAGATCATCATATAATCCTCTTTCTAATCAGATTAGTGGGCAGATCTTTCTAATGAATCTATTTTTGTTCTGGGTAAGAGAGTATTTTAATAGTTGGTGGTGGCCACTAAGTGGCACAGAATCCTATCATAGAAGTTTTTTTACATGTGATTAAAGATATCATTATAATATCTTAAAAGTATTATAGTGAATTTGACAGCCTTTAGCATTGGGCATCTGATACTAAAGTTTGTTTTACTTTGAGAATTGGAAATTGTGTTTTCTCATTACCTTTCAGGTATTTGAAGACATCGTTCAATTTACATCAAGTTTTTATTTTATTATTGAACTAGGACTAAAAGTTCCAAAACACAAATAAAATAAATGAAATCAAGAAAATTAATGATGCTTAACTCAGTTATCAAAATACCAATGTAGTATAATTTTTGCAAATTGGTTTTTCTATTCTGGATTTACATTCTATTTGCCATGTGTTCATTTTGAACTTACATAGGATAACTCATTTTTATAAAGTTATACCATTCATATAACTTGAGGACAAAGTTATTGCTTATCTTTATAGATAAGTGACTTGATGAGTTTACTAGTGCTCTTCAGGGAATAGATATTTTGTTCATTGTATTGTGAATTCAATTCTGAGGCCTGATATTTTGCCCTAAGAGTTGCAATTATTTATTTTAATCATGATGGTAATAGATGATTTCACAAGCCACATATAATAAAATTGGAAAGTCTACTTAATCTGCCTTTAATGCTTCTCCTATCTATGCTGATCTTCATCCCACTTCTGTGGTTGTTTTGGATACTCAAGTCTTGAGAAAAAATACCCCAGTGATCTTATTCTGCTTCTCTTAGGCCTTTAGAGCCTCATGGCTAATGGCAATAGTCACACAGTTAAATGTGTTAAAATTCACTAAAATATTTAGCTTTCTGTTTTGTTTTATTTTAATTGCCAGAAGGTGTTTGCACTCCCCGGAGAAAGACAGGAGAGAGAGAGTGAGGGAGAAAGCACCCATCAGTGGGGCATGGTCGTGCCACAATACCTTCACCTCCATTTTCCCACCCTATTAAGGTTTTATATACTCTTGCACACATGCCCAACATGTTTTTTAAGCAGCCAGGCCAGGACTCACCCACAGTCAGCCATATGGGATTTGGATCCCTTAACCATGAGGCTATGGGGCTGGCCTACATTTCTGTTTTTATTAGTACAACCCATGCCTAAAACATGGAGGGCTAATGGATGGTGGTGACATGGATTCTAGAAACTTTTTGGGGTGTATTTTTTTTTTTTTTTGGAGAGGTTTTTCGCTATAGGGCGCGTGCGCTCGCCAGACAGACAGAGAGAGACATAGAGACAGAAAGCGAGAAATCACCCCCCAGGGGGGATGGTCACGCCGCAATCCCTTCTCCTCCATTCTCCTCTCGGGATCTTGGGCACGCACGCACACGCGCCCGGCGTGAGTTGTAAGCCACCGGGTCCGAGACGCGAACCGCGGTCGACTACGTGGGAGTCCAGCGACATAGCCATTACGCTAACTGCTGGTTCCCTAGGGGTGTATTTTTTAAAACCGCTTATAGGGCCATAAAGGTAGCAACTGCTATGAGTAATATCAATTATATAAATGTAAAATACATGTGTGTGTGCTTAATTCTCAAGTAAAGTGTGCTTAATTTGTTTCTATGTACAATTATTAGTTACTGTATTTACACAGTGAGTAAAGCCAAATTACCATATGTACATAAAACATACCTTAATAAAAATTTTGGACCAAGTTAAAGATATTACTCTTAGTCTGATATTACTAACATATTTCATAACTTAAGTACACTAATTCATGTGTGTTTATGTTGATAAATGCTGATTAGAATTCAGATTTACAGTAAAAACTACAACGTAATAAATATTCAGTTTCAAAATATTGATCTTTATTTCAGTGCTGTATTTTTCCTTTGATTTATAATCTCCAGAAATTATAGTGTGTAATTGAATTAGCTATCACAGTTCGAGGTTCTTAGATTCCTCTCTTGTCTGAATGGTTTACTTTGCTCATTAACAATGGCAGGCTCTTGGAGAAGTAAGGATAATGTACATTCTTGAATGTTTCTAAGAAACCAAATTCGAAGAGTTGAATTATGTTTTGGATCAAAGTTAAACTACAGCTTGTGATGTGATACTACTTTAGAGCTGATGCTGTGTGTCTAATAAACATTTGGCTATATGAAAGGAGTGCATTAGTTTTTGTGCTTTAAAATAATAGTTGAGCTAAAGTTCCAGATAATACACAAACATAGTAGGAATTTGTAACATACTTTTTGACAATAAGTATTGTGTGCTAGGAAACCTACATAAGATCATGACCTTATACAGGACTTTCTCATAAATGAAGTACTTTAAAAGTCATGGGGAACAGCAGTTAGCATAATGGCTGTGTCGCTGGACTCCCATGTAGTCGACCGCAGTTCGCGTCCTGGACCCGGTGGCTTAAAACTGACGCCAGGCGCATGTGCGTGCGTGCCCAAGATCCCAAGAGGAGAATGGAGGAGAAGGGATTGCGGCGTGGCCATCCCCCCGGGGAATGATTTCTCGCTTTCTGTCTCTCTGCCTCTCTCTGTCTGTCTGGTGAGCGCATCCATCCTATAGCAAAAACCTCTTAAAAAATTAAATAAATTAAAAAAAGAGTTCATGAAAAATGGAATTAAAGTACATGTTTAGGACGAATCTGTTGCCTTCTCATTAAGGCAGCTGGGTCCCACATGGTCAAACACATGGTTCTAATCCTGGACCCAGCATATTGAAAATGGACAGGCATGTGTGCCTGTGTGCCCAAAACAAGTCCTAAAGGAGGGAGAAATGGAGAGGAAAAGATTGCAGTGTGACCATTCCTCAGAGTGACCATTCCTCAATTTTCATGATGGGGGGTGCTTTCTTACTTTCTCTCTCTCTCTCTCTCTCTCTCTCTTTCTCTCTCCAGTGAATGTATGTACCCACTGGCAAAAATTTTTTGAAAGTACAAGTTTATTTTTATATGAGACAAATTCATAAATAGTTTTATCATAATACATATTTTTACATGAACTTTTTAAGACCCCCTTATATTACACTTAACCCTCAAAATCCAGTAAGACAGATAAGATTGGGTTCATTAATTTTAATTTCAAGATGAAAAAACTGAAATTCAAAGAGGTATTTGACATTCCTAGGATGTAAATTTAGCTCTGGTGACATTTTCAGTATACCACATTGCTTTGGAGTATTCAAAATCTCATTTTCACCTGGCTGAAGGTAAGGAATAATTATAAAAGGCCTACCTTTATATCTTCGTGATATAGGCATAGATAAGGCAGCTTGATATTGAGAATGAGGATTGTCTATATTAAATAAATTCTTTACATTTTTTTAAAGAGAGATTTTTCTCTATAGGGTGTGTGCATTTGCCAGAGAGATAGACAGAAAGCAAGAAATCATCCCCCAGGGTGTATGGCCATGCCATAGTCTCTTTTCCTTTATTCTCCTCTTGACATTTTGGGCATGCACACATACATGCCCGGTGTGAGTTTCAAGCTAGCAGGTCCAAGACTCGAACTGTGGTCAACTACATGGGAGTCCATTGACATAACCATTATTACATCTGCTGGTCCCTTAATTTTTTATATACATTTAATCACTGTATATCCTTACAGCTTGCAAAGTGAATTTTCCCAGCATGAATACACTGTGTATTAGTCCAGTAACAGATATTATCATACATATTATCATCAACACATACTTTTTCAATTTTGTGTCCCTTAAATGTTTTGCATTTTCAAATGAATTCTAAACCAAAGGAATTCTAGCAACTAGTTTCCTACCTTGCTTCTTTATCTGTTTTTAACATGTAAAAAGTACATAAATGTAACGTGGACAAAAATGTGTGTCAGTTCAGTAAGTTCAGACAGCATACACATTCATGTACCCACCACCAAAATTGACGTGTGGAATATGTATTTCAAACCAAATACTTCCCTCATGTCACTTTGTAGTCAATCTTTCCTCTTCCCTGTTGCAGGCAACTACTGATTTGCTTTCTAATGCTATTGGTTAGTTTGGCCTATTCTAGAATTTCAAATAAATGGAATCACACATTAATTACAGATTTGTGATTACATGATAATTAAGGAACTTATTAGTTCAAAATTGAACTTTGCAGTAATGTTTATGAAAAGAAATTACTCTTGAGGTTTAGTAATAATGTCAAATCCTAATAGCTGAAGGTGTTTGACATTATAAATTGCATTTTTAAGGCAGTCTATGGGAGTCTAATACCACTGCTCCATAACAAAGATGGAAGATTTCATGCAGAATATATGTCTATCCAAAGTCTGAAATTGAGTGACAATCTTCTAGTGCTTTGCTTTATGGTGAGGTATCCGTAGCATAAATATATCTACAGCAAACTGCCAAATAGTACTTTAAGGTATAAAAAGATAAAAATTATTCTTATAGCTACTGTGATGATATACATAATAACAAAAATTGAAATATAGCTTTACTATGTATTAAGTTTTCCAGGAGTATACCACACATTAATTTATTTGATACAGACATAATTATTAAATGTAGATGTTATCATAGAAGATGTGAGGAAGAATCATTAAGTATAAAATATCTCAAAAGGATTAAGTTGGACCTGAAGAAATATTAACTCTTAGATAATTTCAAGGTCTGTGGAATAGATTCCATCTTTTATCCATACTAAATTCATTAAGAAAATCATGATTGATAGTAATTATGTTATGTAGATTCATCCCTATAAAATAAGCAGTTCTCCAAAAGCACTTATTTTGTTTTCTAGTATTGAATAAATGTATTAGAATGCATCGGCAATCCTTACAGTTAAAATATCATGAAGAACTAAAATTATTTTCTGCAATTTGAAGCACATTATTATTTTAAGTAAAAAGCTATTTATTCAACCTCATCAATTCAACGTTGCCTTCCTAGAGCAGATAGCTTTAAGTCCTTAATTACAAATTCTTGAGGAACTTGTTTAATGGTACTTAATCCCAGCTGCACATTAGAATAACCTGGGGGGTCTTAGAAAATACTGATGCCCAGTCACCATAGACAAGTATTCTGATTTGTGGATCCGGGGTGTACTTAGACATTAGTTTTTTATTTGTTCGTTTTTCTTTGTTTTATGTTTTTTGAGACAAATTTTTGCTATAGGGTCTGTGAGCTCACCAGAGAGAGAGAGAGAGAGAGAGAGAGAGAGAGAGAGAGAAAATGTGAGAAATCATCCCTGCCAGGGGACTGGCCATGCCACAATTAACTATTATGCCATCTGCTGGTCTTGACATTAGTATTTTTTAAAAGCTCCCTAAGTTATTCAGATGTGTAGCTATAATTGAGAACGAATGGACCAGATCTTTTGATACTCTACAATTTCGTGACCCCAAGTTTCTTCTCTGTCAGGAAAAAAAAAGTCTTAATTTCTTTTATCTTTAAAAACATTGCAGGACAAATGGGAATCTATACTTGGGACATGCCTTTATGACTACTGCGTTTGTGTCTACAGTGATCCTCAATTTTGGCTACACATTGGGATTTCTTGTATGAATTAAAAGATGCTCATGGTTCCTAGGTCATCAGAATATGAAGGCATAGTTGAGAATGCTGAATCTAATCATAGGACAAGGCCCAATTGTCTTTATTTTGTCACTTTGGTGGGTTTAGAGTAAACCCCAGAGAAAGTAATTTACCCCTGCTATTCATAACTATTGCTATACATTATAGGAAGAGTAATAGAAAAACTCACAAAATTGGATCTGCTTGAACTTTGACAATTTATTTAGCCTTTCTGAAATTTGGTTTCTTTACTTTTTAAGAAAATATATCAGAAAGAAGAAATAATATTGATGTGAGAGAAAAATCTAAAATATTTACTAAAATGCTGCTGAAATAATTGACATTACTATTCTGATACTTTAGGCTAGTTTAGAAAATATTTGGTAGGAAGGATACTAACTAAGATGTATCATGTTATTTGGAAAGAGTCGATATGCATTTATGCCTCTCGAGGGCCACAGCTCTAGTCCTCGATCTATCTTTTTTTCATACCCTTGAACCATCCACTTAAACTTTGGGACTCCTTCTGTTTTAAGGGTTAAAGTAATAACCTATTCTACCTCTTTAGGGAGTTTGTTCTTAGCATTAATTATGTATGAGGAAGTGTATCTGCATATACATGTTAATATTATCATCAAATGAAGCTTGAACATTATAGAACTATTGTTTTCCCCTCTTCTTATCCAGAGAAGCCTATCTGAATATTTACTTAAAATGAAAATGTCTTGTTTTAAAATTGTGGATGACTAACTCAATTCCATAATGGATACATTTAATTTAGTATGCACCTGCACTGAAAAAGTACAATCAGTAGAAAGTAATATAAGCCTACTGTTCTTAGAAAAGTACATTGGACTCAATTTAATCTAATATCACTTCTGTGATTATCTATATCAGTCATTCTCCCATGAAATAGAAGTTGTTTTTCTAATGTTAATTAGTACAATTGTTAATATAAACCCAACTGCCATTGCTGTGAATCAAACTTGTTTTGTGTTTTTCAAGCATTATAAAGGTACTGCATATTTTAGCCACCATTTTTCTGCTCAGTCATTGAGCTCGTAAAGGCATATTAAGACTATAGATATTTAATCTCTATATTTCCTTTAAAATCAATTTTATGCATTAATTTAAAAGACAAGTTTATAAAGTCTGAAAAGAATAACAGCTTTAGATGTTGGAGTGACATGAACAATTGTCTTATATACAGTCAGATATGCCTAAGGACAATGATTTATAAAATTTGCAAAGTCTAGTTTATTATAGATTTTCTGGACTCAAATGTGTTTTGATCTTTCAAAATATTATTGATACAAGATGAATAAAATTGAGGGCCCCACAGTAGTTATAACATACAATCAGCTATGTGATGACATATGATCAGCTATACTGTCCACTGAAATCTGCAAAGATGGTAATGCCCTTCTTGAAGAAAAGTGTGCAATATGATTCTTTGAGCATATGTTGAAAATGAGACAGACATTGCTCATTTCATATAGAATACAATGAGTAGGAACTGGAAAGCCAAATGTTGAAAGAGTGAAAATAAAATAGAGTATCTTGCCTTTTTTTTTTTTTTACCTTACCTACTTCTTATTTTCAAGTATCTGCAGTATTTACAAAGGAACCTAGAGGTGATGGAAAGGCAGTATACTTGTTTGTGTGAACGTATGCAAGGGGCAGATTTTGAGATTGGGTATATAATGGGGCATCTTTTTTATTTGTTTGTTTATTTTTTTATTAAATTTAATTAACTAATTTATTTTACATGCAGTAGGAGTCTGGATGAGCCAGCAGCTTCATGAATGATGGGGCAACTAGTCATGATATTTCAAGAAAGATGGGAAGTTTGTTTCGTGCAGAAAAGCGGTTGGGTGACTCGAGTTCTGAGAGGTTTTACCCATTTTGTAATTGGGGTGGATAGTGTGAGGAAGACCAATCTAACTGTGATAAAACCAAACTATGAACATGTATGGGATGAAGTGACGATGCTGTTTCCAATACTTCACGTGTGTCTAATAGACTACAATGTGGTGATACTCACTGAGTTCATTCATTTCATTTTGTTATAATGCGTCATTACACCCGTTTATTCAAAGCTGCTTTATTACCACTAGATATATTTTTGAAAGCATGAGATTTAATAACCAGAATTAGAATTACCTCAGGAGTATGTTAAAAATAAATTCTTGATTCAAGTGGTTCTTGGATCCTCTAGAATCAAGAAAAATTTACCTCTTTTATTCTGTTTGTCACAGTGCTACTTTGTATTAATATTTCTCTTGTTATCAATTAAATGTAATACTTATGTAATGAAAGACATTTTTAAAGCAAATGATGACACAAATCATTGAAAAAAAAGAAATAATAGCATTTTTCCTGTATTCAAATAAAATAAATTTGTAGTGAGGTCAGATTAAAAGATATAATTTAGGGACTGACTCAGTGGCCTGGTGGTTAAGGGAACTAGATCTCACATGGCCCCCTGCATGGCTCTAGTCCTCTGCCTGTGTGTGTACTCAAGGTCCAGACAAGGTAGAAAGGTATCAGGGAAGGGATTGCAGTGTGACCACTCCCCATTGGGGGTGATTTCTCCCTCTGTCTCTCTCTCTCTAGTTAGTGCACATACCTGGCAATTTTTTCTTTTTTAAAAGAGATATAATTCAGTTTCAGATAATAAAGTTTGAGGTAGTAAAAGTTGATATTTTAAGAAAATTTAATGAACCTGTGTATGTCTGAAACTGAAGAGAGAAAACACACTTCTGTGTTTTCTATGATATGATAGGCCTTCTAAAGGTTCATGGAAAATACGTATTAAGAAAAAACTATGCATGGGTTTCAAATGGTTTTATACTAGGGAACCAGCAGTTAGCGTAATGGCTATGTCGCTGGACTCCCACGTAGTCGACCGCGGTTCGCGTCCTGGACCTGGTGGCTTAAAACTCACGCCAGGCGCGTGTGCGTGCATGCCCAAGATCCCGAGAGGAGAATGGAGGAGAAGGGATTGCGGCATGACCATCCCCCCTGGGGGGTGATTTCTCGCTTTCTGTCTCTATGTCTCTCTCTGTCTGGCGAGCGCGTGCGCCCTATGGTGAAAATCTCTCCAAAAAAAAATGGTTTTATACTAACATATAAACTTGTATATTAATTTCATTTTTCCATAAACCTTTGAAGTACCCTCATACATACTAATATAGTTTCAAAAAGTATAAATATATAAGTGTATTTTTAATAAT
Organism: Tupaia tana; assembly: GCA_026018925.1. Classification (NCBI taxonomy): domain Eukaryota; kingdom Metazoa; phylum Chordata; class Mammalia; order Scandentia; family Tupaiidae; genus Tupaia; species Tupaia tana. Next base: position 62,616,404 of record JAKSZU010000009.1, on the reverse strand, counting down.
AAAATTGTTTTTCTCAGTGTGTTTAAGTCCTCATTCTCCACTATTTGTAGACCTGTATGTTACTTGTTCTATTTACTCACTTATTTACCACTCAATTTAGTTTATTGAGAAAGATATCTTTTTGGGTGAAACTGCATTTATGGGGACATAAATCAGGGATAGAAACAATGCAATAGGTCATCAATAGCATTTCTAAAAAGTAGATTTTTATGTAAATTTACCTTTGAGAAATTTTTTCTATCTAATATTTAATTTAATGAGTAGTGGAACATGTATTGATTTGAAATGGTATTAATTCCAGCTAAAGTCATCATTTTATATTGTATATTTAGAAAAAAATACTTTTACTACATTTTTCTTTTTGAAATTTATTCCAGCAGTCATAATTCTAGGTCAAAAAGGATGAGCGTGTATCACAGACACATAATTTACTCATTTTTGCAGCCTTTTATGACCCTAACTACCCACTCAAAGGGTACAGGGCTTATGGGTGAAAATAACTATAACTTCAATGAAGCAAAGCAAAGTCACATAGTATTTATACAGGGATACTTTTGTTCTTGGAAGTACTCAGAGGATTATGTTCTCCTTCATACAATGCTGGATTCTGGATTCAAAGATTCTTGAGGTGATTTTTTCTACTTCATACCTAGGTTTTACACAAACTTAAATTGAAATTGTGCAATAATGAGTCATGTTATTTCTTTAGCTCAGTGGGTCTCAAACTTACACTATTCAGAAAAGTCACCTGAGGCTCTTGATAACATATTGATTTCAAAGCTCCAAACCTAGAAACAGTAATTTGGTAGGTAAAAATAAATCAAGAAACTGCATTCTCAACAGGTACCTCATCACCTTGGGGTACAGGTGGTTCTTGGACTTGGCTTTAAGAAGTGCTGGTTGTGTTTATCTTGAGCAAATCCCTTGTGTAACATTTGTATTTGCATGAACAAGTCTTATTCCACTGTGTGACTTAGTGGTCTACTGCCACAATGTGAATAAATTGTGTGTGTTGAAACAAACAAAACAGAACAAACTTCCATAAAGTATCTCTGACTAGCTTTTACTTTAATGATATCTTTTCTTACTTTAATGATATTTTATTCTCTTTTTTTATTGCCAGAGGGCAGTTGCACTCACCAGAGAGAGAGAGAAAGAGAGAAGGAGAGAGAGAGGCAGAGACAGAGAGAAAGAGTAAGCACCCTCCAGTGGGGGTGTGGTATGCTGCAAGCCTTTCTCTTCCATTTCTCCATCCTGTTGGGATTTGGTACATATACATGCCTATGCCTGACATATTTTTCAGGCTACCAGGCCATGATTCAAACCGCATTATTGGTGACATGGGATCTGTCTCTCCCATCCATTAGGTCAAAGGGCAGCTCATTTAAAAGATTTAAAAAAAAAAAAAAGAAAACCAAACAAAAAAACCTCTGAACAACTTTCACTTTGTTTAAGAGTATTTTACTTTTCTTGGATTCAAAGTTTGGGTTCCGGAATAATTCTTCTTCTTCAAGGAAAAACAAAGTCAATATCCATGAAATAAAAAACTGAGAGTTTCAGACAAAATTTTATATGATTTCATCCTCACAAAAACTCAATGATAGTAACTATAATTTTCTCATTTTGCAAATAGCGAAATTGAGTTTCAGTATCATCAATTCCCCAAGATGTACATTTACTAAACAAAAATCCATGCATCAAATATATCCACATTGGACCATAACTCTCTCTTTTCCCTGAACTAGTCATTAGTGTACAAAGTCATTGAGGATAATAACCAGAGGCTGTGTTAAGGTGATCATGGCTTCTTCTTGGTACACCATGCTTTATTACAGAAATGAGGGAATAGTAAAACTTCAGTGAAATTAATTTAGCTGGTAGATGTGCTTATGCCATTCTTGTGACTGTTGACTATTTATCTGTATGGGCAGAGGAGGTATTATAGAAATTTGGTGGTAAAAGCTGAAGTTAAAGGAAGTCAGCATAAGATAAAAAATGTTAGCCCCTAGTCCAAATGCTGTTCCAATGACAGCGGGTTTATGGTCTCTGAAAAAGGTCATGCATCATTTTACTTGAATTCTGTTTCAAACATTTTGCCTGTCTCTGAGAGAGAACAAATAATAGACCACAGCAATTGTTCGTAATAGGCATGATCAAATGAAGATGAGCCAAACTTAGAGATCATTCCTAGTGCAATGTAGTGAGAAGCCAATGTTTATAACCCGGAAAGTGAAGCAAAAAACTCAGCTATAGTTTGCTCAGGAATGGTTCCAGTAAGGTCTGTGATCAATTAAGTGGTTCCTCCATTGGATTTTACTGAGATCAAACTCTGATGATCACGATGTGGAACAGACGTGTTAAAAGGGTTGGAAAAGGCTCAGTATCATAAAAGGCAAAATTATGCCAAACGGGACAAATAACTGAAGCCCCATAGCCTTTGTGGGACTGAGGTTTCCCTCATCAAATATGTAAAATCCTCAAGTTACATTATTTCAGTAAAATCCAAATTGACTCATTTATTTTTATTGGCATTTGGAATTTTTGTTTCCTGCCAGCTAACACAATATTCTGAGCTGAATACATAAATATAATAAAATTGACATCTGCCCAGCTGGGTTTATTCAAAATTTCTAGATCCTTGGTTTTTATTTTCTAGCACCATACATACACAAAAATCTTTCTTTGTCCATTTGAATGATATCTTAGACACTAACCTATATCTAGCATACTAGAAGTGTATGCTAAAAATCATTTGGGAAGATTGTAATTATTTGATAAATAAAACTTAATAAAACTTTTCACTTGAAATATTGGAAATAATTCATAAAGTCACTCTGAGTTCTGAAACACTGATAATCAATGAAATAGGCTTTTCATCTTTCATTCCTCTTGCTAAAATATCTTTTTACACATGTCATCTATACAACAAAACTACTCAGTATCTACCTGGCGCCAAGCACTGTGCTAGGTGAAAAAGAATAACGAGTGAAAAATGAAAGGGTAGGCTGGCCACATGGCCTAGTGGTTAAGGACCTGGATCCCACATGATAGACTATGGTTTGAATTCTTGCCTCACGTCCTTGAACAATACACTGGGAATGATTGTGTGCATGCCCCCAAATCCCAAAAGGATAAAAAAAATGGAGGAGAAGGGATTGCAGCATGACCACATCCTAATGGGGACTGTTTTCTTCTGCTCGTTCATGTCTCTCTGGAGAGCACACATATTCTCTGTAATTAGGAATAAAACATTAAAAAAAAAGACAGGGTATTGGCCCTCATAGGGTTTGTATACTATCTTAGACAGCTGATCAGAAATCTCCACAGCCATTAAGTGCTCTTGTCTTTTTGATGGTAACTATTATAACAAAAATCCTTCACTGATGTACATAGCTAGTGACATATGGTTAGTATCATGGCCAAAAAACGATTACTCTAACATGTAACTTTCTTTAGTGAATTCAAGCATATCTTAACTTATCAATGGTTCTTTTACATGTCTAAAATTAAATGCTAATCACTACAATTTATAAACATAATCTGGAACATTGAAGACACAAGGCAAGAAGCCAGCCCCACAATCATAGTGAACTTGGTTGATAATACAAGGTGTTTTTTTTTTTTTTTTTTTTTTTTTTTTCAATAGCCTTCTCATAGTACCAGGAACATAGCAGGCAAGCAGTGCATACCAATTGCATGAATAGATGCTAACATAGTGCAGTGTGGGGACACTTGAGCAGTCTTAAGGAAACATTAATTCTAGTTTTAGCTCTATTGTTGAACCACAGTGTGGTGTATGCAAAATTATTTCCACTTCATGTACTTAAGTTTCCTTAACTGTAAAATAAGTGTAATTGACTTCATTAAATTTATTTTCTTCTAGCTCCATCAGTACAAAGACACAGGATGCCAAGAATATAAGTTTTAAAATGTTTGAATGAAGGTGCTCCTGATTGCTTCTATGGCAGGCTTTATTCCTGTCTACTTCTTATAGTAAATGTTTTAAGAAACAAAAATAAAAGAAAATGGATACAAGGGAGAATGGCAGGGAGAGAAGAAAGGGAGAGAGGAAGGAAAGGAAGTAAAAAGAGACAACCAGTAAAAAACAAAAACAAAATAAAAAAAAAAAAACTCATCACATAACTCCCACTTTCCTATGGAGTACACAAATTCTTAAAAAATAGGAAACACATAGGGATATTTCTATGTTAGTTTCTCAAGGGAACTTAAACTAAAGCTTAAAAAGAAATATATCCAGATTGGCAAATTTAGGAATAGCTTTATTTCTGTTAGGACTTGGACCTCCAAAAACTTAAGTGAATAGTTGTACAATTTGTTCATTATAGTAATAAAAAAAGGTTAAGTTGTTATTTATGATCATATTTATACTGTCATGTCCTGAGTGCCTCAGTAGGGAAAATGAGTGCTTTATAAATATTATTATTACTGTTAGCATTAGCATGATGCTTGTTCCTGGAAATAAAGTAGACTAGTGTTTCCCTGTGGACTCAATAGATTATTAAAACTATTTTGGCTCTTTACTGCCCATTTTAAAAAATTTAATATTCTCATTGGATACTTGAGCAGAAGTGTATATATATATATCTATATCTATATCTATACACACACACACACACACACATATATATGTATATAGATATAATTTCACCTTATTTGATTTTAATTTTGTAATAATTATAGTCTGTTATAAAAAATTTTGTCTCCTATTTACTGAAAATTGAACTTCAGGGTCTTTTTTTCTTTTAAAATAAAGATACTAGAAGACTTGGCATCTTTACAGTAAATATTTCAGTTTAAGCATTCCAAAGGATCTGCTCACATTGCAAAATATTTATGAAATGTTTTATCTAATGTAATTAAATCCCAATAGTACAGAACACTTAAATCCTTCTTCATTTTTCTTTTCCATTTTTTACTTGTGTAGAGAATACATAGACAATTTTTGCTCTACTTTTTGAAATTTAACATTCGACATGTGTATACAAGTGTTGTTGATTTAGGTAAGTTTTTTTGAGACATGCTTATACTATTTGCAGGGGGTACCGTCTTCAAGTTTTTAAGGGTGCTAATGAGTGATTCTTAGGATTTTTGGCAGAATGAGGGCAGTTATAAAAAGGAACAGCAACACTGTCTGTGTAGCATGGTACCACTCTCTCGATTAACAGTACTTTACATTAAAACTTTTGCTCAGCTGAGCAGCTGACTATGCTAATTCTTCGAAGTTGTGTTAAGCCTTACTCATTTTTTTTTTTCCCTAAGCCTACTTGCCAGAAATAGCATGAGAAAATGAAAATTTTCAAGGTCAGGGAAAATGAGATCACATGGCTGCTTCATTGGTATTGTCAGTGTATTCTTGAATGTTTATTTTTCTGGAGATCTCGTTCTTTTTTTTTTTTTTTTTCTCTTTCAGCATGTTGCACACACACACTCCTCTATAGAATTTTCATAGTTATTGGTTTATCTATCTAGAAACTTGTTTGTTGGTTGACCCTCTAAGCTATGAGAAACACCAAAGAATCTGTCTCTCTCTCCCCAATACCTAGAACAGCGCTCAGTACATAGAAGGTGCTCAAAAAAATAAAATCAATCTTCATTATTTGCAGATTCTGTTTTTGCAAATGCACTTAATCACTAAAATTTATTGTAATCCCCAATTCAATACTTATGGTGCATTCATTGTCATTCCCAGACATGGGCAGAGTGGGCTATAAATTTGAGTTCCCTCAAATGCGGGTTTCCATTCCCAGTCCATCAAAACCATGCTTTCGTGTTTTAGCTGTAATACAAACGGGGGGGGGGGGGTCTCCAAAAAGTTCATGGAAAAGGTGTATTATGGAACACAATTTTGAATTTTTTTGCACCAAAATATATTCTGTGATTCCATTTACCATGAACTTTTTGAAATCCCCTCATATTGAAATAACCAGAGGATGGAGACAGTAGGAGTAGTGCACTGTAGTGCAAGATACTCTGACTGGGGCCCCTTAAATGAGACGGAAATACTAATTCTGAGATCAGTGGGATATCCTCAGCCAAGTCATCTAAATCTTATGAATATCATTTTTTTCCCTTTTAAAAGTGGAGAGAGGGACTAGCGGATGGCGTAATGATTATATTGCTGGACTCCTACATAGTCAAACATGGTTCAAGTCTTGGACCTGGCAATTTAAAACTCATGCTGGGCATGTGGTGCATGTGTGCCCAAAATGCTGAGGAGAATGAAGAAGAGATTGTGGGAATGCAGCATGGCCGTTCCCCCGGGGGGGTGATTTCTCGCTTTCTGTCTCTCTGTCTCTCTTTGTCTCTCCAGCGAGCTCAAGCACTTTATAGAAAAAAACTCTCTAAAAAAACAAGTGAATGAAATCCACCAGGCAGAGTTGTTTGTAGGTCTTAAGATGATAAACTATGTAAGATATGTACATGCATGTACATAGTTCCCCAAATAACATTGCTTCAGTTTTGGCTAATTCAGTATTCATGGCTACTTAATAGAACATGAATATTGTGAATAACAATAACCAGTTGTTTTTGTTGAATAGAGAAATAAGTCATTCACCCAGAATCTGTACTTAATATTATTTATTGTATGACCTTTTGACACAAACGCATGCTAATTATCCTTCAATGATTTTCCAAAAGATGTTGTGGTAGGAAGAATAATACCATCTCCCCAGGAGGTTCACATTCATATCTCTGGAACCTTTGTATATATTAAATTACATGGCAGAGGAAGATTATGCTTTCCGATATCATTAAGGTTGCAGTTCAGCTGACCTTAAAGTAAAGCAATTATCTGATATTAACCTGGTGGGCCCAATGGAATCAAAAGGGTCCTTAGAAGTAGATGATGATGGCAGAAGTGGAAAAACCACAGAGATGGCAATGTGGCAAAGACTTGGCCCAACGTTGCTAACTCTGAAGATGCAAGATACTCAGAAGTCAAGGAATGAGGGCCCCTAGACACTTGAGAGGCAGGGAAATGGGTTTTCCCCTAGAACCTTCAGAAAAGAACATAGCCCTAATGATACCTTGATTTTATCCCAGCTGAGACCCATTTCTGAATTCTGACCTCCAGAACTGTAAGCTAAGAAATATGTATTATTTTTTAAAGAATTATTTTATTTAACTTTATTTATTATTATTATCATTATTTTTCAGTTTGATCAGAGAGAGACAGAGAGAGAGAGAGAGAGAGGAAGTGAGAAAGCAAGCCACCAGGTCCGAGACTTGAACCATGGTCGGCCATGTGGGAGTCCAGCGCCTTTAACCACCATGCCACTTGCCAGCCCCAGAAATCTGCATTATTTTAAGCCACGATTTTATGGTAATTTGTTACAATAGCCATCAGAAAAAAATACAGATGTATTTACATCATAATTTGATATTTTTGTGGTTGTTGATGTTGCTGTTAGAATATATCAAAGTATATGATACTAAAAAACTTGTCAAATGAGAACAACATTTTAGCTGAAATCTCTGCCCATCAATAATCATTTGTGTCATGGGGTAAAAAGGCTGGAAATGTTCTCAGCACAAATTGGAAACTTTACTAAGAGCTACTACTAGATACAGAAGACAGTTTAAATTGATATTTGAGGAAAAGCAAAATTTTGCCTTAACACTCTTATGGTTTTTTGGCTAGGTCAGAGAATAAAACTGACATAAGACAGATCAATGAGAGAAAATCATACAAAATTATTCAATACAAGTTTTACATGGTACAGGAGCCTTCATAAGGAGGATTCAAAGATGCAGTTGAACACTGGCATACTGAATTGAACAAATATTAGGGAACTGTGAGAATTTGACAAGGCAAAGGAGCATGGGCTAAGGTAGTTAACTGGTTGGAAAAGTGGCTAGAAAGATAATGGTTAGCTTAACAAGGTTTGTTATACAAATTTAATTTTGCCTCAATTTCCTCTTAATAAGAATGTTACTTGATAAGAATGATAAGATAATATTCTTGATAAGAATGTTACTTTTCTTTCAATAGAGGGAGGACATCATTCTTATAGGCATTTCATCTTTTGCATTTAAGAAATGGAAGGTCAGAGTAATCTTTTGGTACCTGCTGTTTTTCAAGTGACTTTAGTTCAAAAGAATTCTTATGCCAAAGGGGCATATTTTTGGAGTGATATGTTCTAAACTTCTTCAATAGTAATAAAATGCATACCACTCATTTCAAGTCCCAGAGTGAACTAGTTCTTCTATCAATGTGTCATGTGGGTCATACAATTCTGTAAAACTGCAGAAGTAATATTAATAACACTAATGTACTAAAGAGTAACCCTTCATCTTTTTCTCAGGACCCAGAAAACCTAGATCCATCCCTGCTTAAATATATTATCCAGAAACATTGAGATAGAGAGAACAAGAAACAGAGATAGAATTATTCTTTTAGAAAGAAAGAATTCCCAAAAATGACAGTAAAAAATAACCACTTGTGTCTCATATACACCTGTACATGTTTTCCCCCTCAAATACATTTTCTATTGAGGGAAGTTGATTTGACAGAAATATATTAGGAGTAAGATTGAGATAGGGAACTGATACCAGATACATAATTCATCTAGTGTTGATCAATTAAGCACTTACTATGTGGCTAATCATTGTGGGCTACAAGAGAGATCTATGACTCACTCCAATTTCACTAATAACTTGCAGTCTAATTGAGAAGATAAAATGCACACAGACACATCATCATTAGTATGATGTAATATATAATTAAGTGCTAATAAGTAAGGCACTGGAAATTAGAGAGTAACATAATAAGGTACGGTTTTAGCTGAGTCAATAGAACACATACACACACGCACACACAAACTGGATATCAGTCTCATAGAAAAGATGACACCCGGACTTGGTCTCAAGACATGACTATTACATATTAGCTCTTCAGTTTGGGGCAGTGGCTCAAACAATGCCACAATAGAAGAGTTGTTTCATGAATGCTGAATAGAATGGTTTTTAGTAGGAAAAAAGAAAAGTACATGACAAACTAATTTTTTATATCATTTACTTCAGTTTATTTTTTTATTTTTTTATAACAGTCTGTCCTTTGGAATAGGGACTATTTGCCATCTTTGTTTTTCTGATGGGGAAACTGAGACTTGGGATATTTCAAAATTTTTCCCAGGACTGGCTCAGTACCACAACAGTAATATGCTGCTCAAATGATGCTGAATGCATATGGACAATTATGCGTTTAGTTCCCTGATCGTCCTGCACCTGTGATCCTGGTGGGCTGGGAGGGCTCCAGGAGCAGGGTTATGATCATGGTGTGAGACCTTGTTGAGGGTTCTTGCCTCTCTCTCTCTCTCTTTCCCCTCTCTTTCTCTGCTTCTCCCTCCCTCTCTCCTCTCATTCTCATGAAAGAAATGTACAAAATGTGTTTTTGGGTTTTTTTGGAGAGGTTTTTGCTATAGGGTGTGTGCACTCGCCAGAAAGACAGAGAGAGACAGAGAGACAGAAAGCGAGAAATTAAACCCCCCGGGGGGATGGCCACACCGCAATCCCTTCTCCTCCATTCTCCTCTCGGGATCTTGGGCAGGCACACACACGTGCCCGGCGTGGGTTTAAGCCAGCGGGTCCAGGACTCGAACCGAGTTGACTACATGGGAGTCCAGTGACAGCCATTATGCCAACTGCTGGTCCCCAAAATGTTTTTTTTTTTTTTTCCCCAAAGTTGCAGATCTATTATATCACAAATCCAGGACTGAAACCCTGAATTATCTGACACCAGTCTCTACTCAAACATATTTGAGGAGCTGCAGTGTAGAGAGAAAGTAAAATGGATAGGTTTTTAAACACTTAGCAAAGGCTTTAGTTATTGAAAAGCATAATTTCCTATGAAGCATATGTTTGCATGTAAACATGCCTCACCTTTGAGAACTTACTTTTCCTTACACAGATTAAACTCTCAGGGAGACTTCTATACTCCTTGACATAACCGTGTAAATTGCTGAAGCACATTAACATCTAAAATCAATTTTCTAAATGTCATGGAAATGAAGTTAATGACATGATAGGCTTTGTTCTTGTTATTATAAGGATAACATGTAATATTTCAAAATATGTGATATGATAGGATTGTTGTATTAAATTAAATAATTTATAAGTCATACTAAAAAGGTGATGAGTGTGCTTTTATGAGAAGCAAAGAAATATCAGTCAGTGATGCTTAAAGCAAATGGGCAGATGATTTGGAGTCATTTTTCTGTACATGAAAACTAGTACATGAATAAGAGCCTACAAAAATCTGAATTATTATGTAAAAGTTAAATATGAAATGCCTCAGAACAGTATACCAAATTTCATTAAGTCTGCTGATAATTAAAAAGGCATTAACAAGTGATGACATGTACTATCATATCAGTCTAAGGTTGAAAATAACTTTATATAGATAGAGAGAGAGAGAGAGAGACAATCAGCTTCTCTTGGATTTCCAACTTGTGTTTCATTCATTTTAAATAAAATACGTATTAAATCCACAAGTACTCAAATTTTAGTGACACAATTATTACAGAATTGAAAGAAGGTGCAATTGGGTTTTATAATATATTTAAAATATGTAACTGTGAATATGTCAAATGTAATATGTGACAAGTTTGAGCTCACCAATTGAGTAAAGGAATGCGGTATATTAGATATTAGAAGTAGTGTCAGCCTTTGGGTGCACTAGTGTTACTTTGTAAATGAACAAAAGAACTATCTTTTTTTGATATGCATTTCCATGTTAAAGGAAATGACTTTGGAAAAAAATAAATGGATAAATGATTCTTTTAAATCAATGTGTTTATTACAAAAACTAAAAAAAAATACAATTAATATATTTAAGTAAGGTAATTGGCATGCACCACTGAGGTGCACTAATTTCATGATAACCTAAACAACTAGAGTTATTTCTTGAATTTTAAAATCAGGACACTTGTTTCATAGTATGAGGGGTCTTCAAAGTTCATTAAAACTGTATATTATATATACAAAAAAACTCTGTATGTATTTAAATGTTTTTTGGCACCAAAATAAATTTGTACTTTTACTTACCTTTGAATTTTATTGAATACTGACAGTATGTCTCATGGAAGCCCTATTATAATGGTATCTTGACTCATGCTACTGGTTAAGGACAGTGTATACTGACCTTGAAAACCAGATCTAAAACTTAAGTGTAATATCCATTTAAAAACAGTACAAAATGAACCCAAGAAATGAATTGAACATACAAATTGAAATATCAAGGAATTCATAGCTTTGAAAATGAAACTAAGTAACTTTTTATCGGCATCTTTTAGACCTAAAAAAAGATAACACTTTTTTTATTTTAAATATGAGAAGAATTTTCATACAGTCATGTAGACTAAAACTAATATTTGTACAAATTGAGAGTATTCAGTTTCTTCAGTGTTGGTTCTTATATCTTCATAAACAATGACCAAAAGACCTTTAAAAGTTTGTCTTACCATAATTTCAGATAACATTAGATGTTACATCATTTTGAAACTCATAAGGCATCTTCTTCAAAACTAAAATTAAAATTTGTTTTATTTAACAAACAATTTTAAACTCTGGATATACAATAACCATGACTATATAAAAGGTCCTTGTAGAATACAGGAACATTTGGTTAAAAAGCTACCTTTTGAATAGTTATTTATACAGTTTACTAAAACATTTTTGTTAATTTATCTTTTTTTCTTGTAATCAAAATAATCAAGCCTTGGAGAATTTGGAATAGCTCAGTTAGTTGTGATTGGATTAATTTTTGAACATCTAGTTTCATTGAAATAGTTCAATATTAACTAATGCTTCTGAGCGATCCAAAGTATTTAGTTAAAAATTTCTGGGACCAGCAGTTGATGTAATGGCTATGTTGCTGGACTCCCATGTGGTTGACCGCAGTTCACGTCCTGGACCTGGTGACTTAAACTCATGCCAGGCGCATGTGCGTGCATGCCCAAGATCCTGAGAGAATGGAGGAGAAGGGATTGCGGTGTGGCCATCTCCCTGGGGGGTGATTTCTCACTCTCTGTCTCTCTGTCTTTCTCTGTCTTTCTGGCTAGCACATGCACCCTATAGCAAAAACCTCTCAAAAAAAATTTCCACATGAAATTGAAAGAGATTTTATTATAAGAAATCTTGTGGGGAGCAGGCTGTATCTAGTATGTAGGAATTACACCCCTAGATGATCAACGAGTGCTTGGTTGGACTACCAGATGTAGACTACCTCTTGAAAGTAGAAGCCTTTTTTTAAAGAATTATTTTATCTAACTTTATGTATTTATTTTAGTTTGAACAGAGAGGGACAGAGTGGGGGGGGGGGGTGAGAAAGCAAGCCACCAGGTCTGGGAATTGAACTGCAGTCGACCATGGGCTATGTGGGTGTCTGGTGCCCATAACAACCATGGGACTTGCTGGCTCTGAGGCCTTTTTTTTTTTTTTTTTTTTTTAAGAGAGATTTTTGTGGACCAGCAGATTGTGTGATGATTACGTCTCTGGACATAATCTTTTTGTTATAGGATGTGTCCACTTGCCAGCGACACAGAAGAGAGAGACAGAAAGCAAGAAATCAACCCCCAGCCTGAAATCCCTTTTCTTCCATTCTCCTCTGAGTGTTTTGGGCATGCACGCATACATGCTTGGAGTGAATTTTTAGGTGCCAGGTCCAGGACTCGAACCATGGTCAACCGTGTGGGAGTCTAGTGAAATAACCATTATGCCATCTGCTGGCTTTGACTTTAGAGGACTTTTGAAAGGATGGCTATGATACAATGATTCATCATTGGATATAGTTCTATAATTACTTGTAGCCATAGTTCTGGATATAAATGACCACAGGCTGCTTTTTAAAAATGCTGAGCCAATTATTTATTTGTCATAGATTTCTTTACACATATAAGGAAAATAAGATTTGTTACATGTAGCTCTGATTGGTTGGAGTTAAACTGTTAAAAGAAAAATTCAAGGTAGATTCAATTTTTTTTGTTTTTTTGAAGAGGTTTTTTTTTTTTTTTTTTTTTTTTTTTTTTTTCTTTAGGGCACATGCACTCACCAGAAAGACAGAGAAACAGAAAGCTAGAAATCACCCCCCAGGGGGGATGGCCACATGACAATCCCTTCTTCCTCCATTCTCCTCTTTCTCTGGGCTTTAAAGACCCAGTATAAAACTTCTTCCCCCCTCTAACTTTTTTTGTGCTAGAATTTTGTTCTCTAAAAGTCTCTTGTTGCATAAAAAAAAGAAAAATAAAGAAAAAAAATCCACCCACATGCCATGGCTGCCTGTGTTCTCTCACCCTGGAATTCTGCCATTACTTAAAAGTATGTGCTCAGCTATGTTAAATCTTTTACAACCCCCACTCTCATGTTGTAGAAGCAAGGAAAAAAAGAAGTCCGAAGAAATTCTACCATCTGGCGTATTGAGACTTTGGAAACTAAAGAAAGAATGTTAAGTTATGGTCAGAACATTTTTTTTATTCCTAAATAGCACCTATGCAAGGAAGAAAAAAAAAACAACTAAAATATCTTAGAACTGGGACTTCATATAATTACTTTACTTAAATCTGTCAGATGTAAAATACCATTGCAGGAATACCTTATACTATACTGTCTAGTACAATAGTATCTATGTATGGCTATGAAGCACAGGAAATAAGGCTACTCTGAATTGAGATGTGCTGTAACATAAAATATTTTCTAGATTTTGATCACTCTGTAGGGATAAAAGAACATAAAGTGCTCATTTGCAATATCATATTAATTGCATGTGAAAATGAGAATATTTTAGATATATTGTGTTAAAATAAATTATTAAAATTAACTTCACCTCTTTCTTTTTGCTCTTTTTTTATTGTGGCTACCAGAAATTATATATGAGGCATATCTTAAATTTTTGCTGAGGGGGCCAGCAGATGGCATAGTGGTTATGTCACTGGACTCCCACATGGCTGACCGAGGTTCGAGTCCCAGACACAGTGACTTGAAAATCATGCTAGGTGCATGTTCATGCATGGTCAAGATCCTGGGACGAGAATGGAGAAGGGATTGTAGCGTGGCCATCTTCCCTGAGGGGCAATTTCTCACTTTCCCTCTCACTGTCTGTCTCTGTCTTTCTCTCTAGTGAGTGCATGCACCCTAAGGCAAAAAAAAAAAAAAAAAAAAAAAAAAAAAAAAAAAAGAAAAAACTTCTTTAAAAAATTTGCTGAATGCTTCTCTTACATATCAAAAGTAGTAAGGTAGTAAGGAACATTATTGTCTGAAGTTTTTTTTTTTTTTAATACTAATACAGTTAGCTTTATTGCTTCCTTTTTAAAAAATTTTCTATAGGGCACATGCACTCACCAGAGAGAGAACACAGAGAGAGAAAGAGAGAGAGAGGGAAAAGTGAGAAAGCAGGCCACCCGGTCCAGAACTCAAACCATGGTCGACCATGTGGGAATCTGGCATCTTAACCATCACCCCACCTACTGGCCACTATTATTTCTACAGCTAATTAAAAATATGATACCAAAAACATGTATCACATATGAATTTTTCTGTTAAATGTTAATACAAAATTACCAATATTATGAATCAAAAATATATGTTAGCATTCAGTATACTTTGACAATAGACAAACTTGAAAATTAATCCAGAAAAATTAGAGACTCTACCTCTATCTTTAATTTTTTATTTTATTTTTTACCTTTTTGCTACAAAGCACATGCACTCACCAGAAAGAGACAGAGAGAGAGAGAGAGAGAGAGAGAGAGAGAGAGAGAGAGAGAGAGAGAGAGAAATCAAAAGGAAGTGAGAAGGCAACCCTCAGGGAGATGGCCATGCTACAATTCCTTCTTCTTCACTCTTCTCTTGAGATTTTGGCACACATATACAGGCCAGTGGTGTTCTTCAAGTCACCAGATCCAGGCCTCACAGTGTACAGTTGACCATATAGGATCTAGCCAACATAACCATCATTCTACCTGTTGGCCCATTTTTAATTTTATTTTTAACGGCCAAATAGTATTTGTATATATTTATGGTATATAATATGATGTTTCAATACATGTGTATGCATTGTGGAATGATCAAATTAGTCTAATTAGTATACATCTCACCTCAAATATTTATTATTTCTTTGTGGTGAGGACATTGATAATCCTCTCTTTGGGCTATTTTGAAATATACAATACATTATTATTAATTATAGCCTTGTACTATACAATAGAATACTAGACCTTATTCCTCCTAACTGTTAACTTTCTACCCATTATCAAATGTTTCCCTTTTCCCCTTCTACCCTTGACTCTAAACACATGGTAACCACTATTCTACTCTTTACTTACATGAGATTGACATTTTTGTTTGTTTGTTTATTTTTACTTTAGGGTGTGTGTGTTCACCAGAGAGAGACAGAGAGAGGGAAAATGAAAATGGTTTTCAAGCTGTCAGGGCAGGGTCTGGAACAGCACAGCCAGCTGACTTTGTGGGATCCAGCACCTTAACCTCTATGCCACCTGCTGGCCCAAGTTTGACTGTTTTAGGTCCCATATATAAGTGAAATCATATGTTATCTGTTTTTCTGTGTCTGGTTTATTTAACTAATATCCTCTAGGTTCATCCATATTGTTGCAAATGTCAGAATTCTGTTTTTCCCCACACTCAGGGTATTACATTCTGTATGTATCCCACTTTTCTTTCTCTCTCTCTTTTTTCTCTTTTTTTTTCCTTTTTTTTTTTTTTTGAGAGGTTTTTGCTATAGGGCGCGTGTGCTTGCCAGACAGACAGAGAGAGACAGAGAGACAGAAAGCAGGAAATCACCCCCCAGGGGGGATGTCCACGCCGCAATCCCTTTTCCTCCATTCTCCTCTCGGGATCTTGGGCATGCACGCACACGCACCCAGCATGAATTTAAGCCACCGGGTCCGGGACTCGAACCACAGTCGACTACGTGGGAGTCCAGCGACATAGCCATTATGCTAACTGCTGGTCCCTCTCTCTTTTTCTCTTATGACAGCCTATCACTATGTTGCCCAGGTCAGCCTCAAACCCTCAGTCCTCCTGCCTCAACCTCCCCAAATTTGCTGTGACTACACATGCTTGCCACTGTGCCCAGCTTGTAGGTTGGACTGGGAATTGAACACAGGCCTTCTATGTGTTCCCAGTCTGTGGGACACGGTGTCTTAGCAGTGTGTACTACAGCATCTGAGCAAAAACATTTTTTTTAAATAAAAGAGAGATAAAAACAGAGAGAGAAACTTATGGGAAGATGAGGGAGAGTAAGAGTTATTTCTGATAGAGTCTAAGCAATCCAGTCTGCTGCCACAGCCTTACAGTCAACCAAGATTATGAGCATGTGCTATTCCACTTGGCCTGACTAGGTTTCTCCATGAATCTAACCCAGATTTTCAATGTATCCTCAACCTTGGGTAGTATGTGTCACAATGAATGGACTTACCACATGTTTAAGTCCATTTATCCATTAATGGATACTTAGGTTGCTTCCATATCTTGGCGTATGTGAATAATGCTACAATGAACATGGAGTGGTGGATTACTCTTCTGCTTAACTGATGTCAGTCGTCAGTTCCTCTTTTTTTTTTGTTTTTGGAGAGGTTTTTGCTATAGGGCGCATGCACTGAGACAGACAGAGACATAGAGACAGAAAGCGAGAAATCACCCCCCAGGGGGGATGGTCACGCCACAATCCCTTCTCTTCCATTCTCCTCTCGGCATCTTGGGCACGCACGCACACGCGCCTGGCATGAGTTTTAAGCCACCGGGTCTGGAACGTGAACTGCGGTCGACTACGTGGGAGTCCAGCGACATAGCCATTATGCTAACTGCTGGTTCCCAGTTCCTTTTGATATATATCCAATATAGAGATTTCTGGATCATATGGTAATTCTAGTTTTAGTTTTGTGAGAAACCTTCATAGTGTTTTACATAATGGCTGTACTAATTTACATTCCCATCAGTAGTGTATAAATATTCTCTTTAATCCATAGCCCAGCCAACAATTACCT
Source organism: Tupaia tana (assembly GCA_026018925.1). Classification (NCBI taxonomy): domain Eukaryota; kingdom Metazoa; phylum Chordata; class Mammalia; order Scandentia; family Tupaiidae; genus Tupaia; species Tupaia tana. The sequence continues at coordinate 62,599,383 of JAKSZU010000009.1, read as the reverse complement.
TTCATCTCTTTGATGGTAGACAATCTAACAGGTGTGAATTGAAATTTTATTGTGGTTTTCATTTTAATTTTTGTGATAGAGACATTGAGCTTTTTTCATATACTGTTGGTCATTTGTATGTCTTCTTTTGTGAAATATCTATTCAAGTAATTACTTAGTTTTACAAAAGGTTGTTTCCTTGTTACTGTGTTGTTTGAGTTTCACCTCTCCACAATATCTTTGAAATGGGGTTATTCTTGTTGCTACCAAAATATGGTGACAACTGCCTAATTAATAATATTTATAAAATTTTTTCTATTGATGATAAGCTATGCAAACCTCAAAGGAGTCAAACTGTACAGATAGGTTATATAAACAAAAAATACTAAATTGAGAATAAATATAAATTCTATAAAGATTATGTTTCTTTGCACTATAAAACATACTCATATTTTGTACCCTCATATTTTACTCAAAAATACAAAGCAATTTGTATGTATTTCTGAATTATGAGAAAGGCAATCAAATACATTTCTTCATTTTTAATATTAAGTAAAATTTGTGACAAATTTGAACATGATATATCTAATCAAATCATAATAATCACTTTCAAATGATTGCTGAACTTCAAGGTTGGAATTATGACCCAGCCAGCTAAAATGGGAAATTTATAGTATATCATGCATAATATCATTTTGCCCTACAAGTATGTACTTGCAATGGCAAATAATGATTTATGCTGGATGAGTAATCGGAGTTAAAGAATGTCGATTTTAATTAGTTAGTCTGAAAATTTCTTACTTGTTTAATAAGCATTTTAACCGCATTAATATAATCTTGATAACCTGGGTTATCTTGACGCTCCAATCATTTTGAATATGAGATTTCTGATTTGACTGCTAAGTTCATGGAAATTTGAAGTTATCTCGGCTATGTTTAGGATAATTGAATAAGGAAATGCATATTATTTCAAAAACCACATTAAAAATATTTAGTGTGTTTAATAATTTACATACTGTTCAGATCTTTAAAGTATGTAATTCCAAACATGACAGATTTTCTTCTGAAGATTTTTTTAATTGTCTTAATAGTTCTAGCAGTTTATTTTCATTTTTGTTAAAACATTTAAAATAATTATGTCACTGTCTTTATATCTAGTATTAGAGAGTCCTCCTTTAAGAAATTTTCCTTTTCTCAATACTTTGATCCGTGTCTTGAGAAATCATTAGGAACTGGGGCCAGCAGGTGGTGTGGTGGATAAAGATTTTGAATTCCCGCATGGCTGACCATGGTTTGAGGTTTGAGTCTTGGATCTGGCGACATGCTTTCTGGCTTTCCCTTTCACTCTTTCTCACTGCCTCTGTCACATCAAATTAAAAAAATAATAATAACAAATGGAATTAAATAAATAACCAATTCTTTAAAAAAGAAATCATTAAGAACTCATTTGCACATCTGTTAATTTAGTTAGCCCTTGAAATATCTGACAATTCTCATTTTAAATAAGCAGGAAATAGGTTATAAGAAGATAAATTACTTTTGCTTATTGCAGTTCACCAAAATTATGCTCTAAAGCTCAAAGATACTTTCAGTTTATTAGGTGGTATGTGATTAGAGGAGCTAACATAAATCTTGGATATATATGAAAGATTCAAATCAAAGTAGAGAGAATGGGCTGGCTGGATTTCCCTACCATAGAGAATGCTTCCATGCACTGAGTGGGCAGTCCCCAAGTATCATTTATATATATATTTTTTTCCTATTCTATCAGAATTGTTTTTTTTTTTTTTTCTCTACTGTCTATGATAATAGTGTATTTTTGGCATACCCGCCAGTTTTGGGAGATCTTTATAGTGACCCATAAAATACTACCAACTTAAAGATAACACTTTCATATATTTGTCTCCTATTAATATTTTCACACTGTTATCCTAGGATATCAGAAAAGAAGAAATTACCAAAACAAGAATAAAAGAAACCCAAGATAGTTGTTATGCTCAAGGGAATAACAGAGTGTGAAATAACCCTTGGGATGAGAAAATATCTCATCTCTCTGAGGTCAATTCCTTGTCACTAAGCAGTGCACAACAATTGTTTTGTATATTTACAGATATATTTTATTACATCTAAAGTTTATCAGAAGCATGAGCACATTGTTCTTCAAACTTTTGTTTTTGAATATAAAACATTTGCAAGACAATTATATAAGCTGTGATATAATTATACATATCGTATAGGAGCGAATGATATGCTTTAGTATAAAGAGAATTATGGCATCCATTCTTTAAAACTGAGAACCCATAATCTTCCCAAATAATGGGAAATTTTATTATTCTATATTAATTTGATTTATGAAGAGCCTAATCTGGGTAGATATGGCATGGTCATATGCAATTATATGCTATTAGTGTCAGTACATATACATCTATTTTTATTTATTTATTTTTTCCATGAGAGAGAAATAGAAAAGTATCTCAACAGAGTCCACATGACACGATCCTCTCTCAGCCTCAGCCAACCTGGATGTATACCTAGTGTATACTTGGGATGTGAAACTAGAACTTTCCATGTGGATCCAGCAGTATAGCAGAGTGCTCTGTTATTACTGCACCACCAGCTGGCCTGTTGTCATTGTTTTTTCAGGTTTTTGCCAGAGGGTGCGTACACTCACCAGAGGGAGACTGAGAGAGAGAGAGAGTGAAAAATCATCCCCCAGGGGGATGGCCACATCATAATCTCCTCTATCCATTCTCCTTGTGGCAATGTGATTTTCAAGTCACCATGCCCAGAGCTTGGGAATCCAGCACCTTAACCACATCACCACCTGCTGATTCCTGTCATTAAATTTTAAATTAATGTTTCATGATCTCTTGAACTTAGTTTCTGCGTCACACCGGACATAAAATACATCCCCACATTCTCCGTTCTTTTTGGAGAATGTAGCCATAACTACTCTAAATATATTGTTTTCTTGTTTACAAAAAGATATACAAGGTACCAGTTGATTTGAGGTTTGATTAAATAAGCTGACAGTCTATTCATTCCCAATCTAACATTTCAATGTTATTGCAATAAATAATTTGCAATTTGCTCCCAGTTTTCTCAAGATTGACATCCCCATTTTAATGTTGGTGAAATCACATAGCTACTTTATTTTGTTTTTCTACCATCTCTGTTTTAACTTACATTTTGAAAGAGCAGACACTTTTCACGAGGAGTTATGATTGTATGGCAATGCTGGGTCATAGATGTTGCCAGTGCCAAGGTATAACACTGCATGTAAAAAGAGATATACATGGAATTGAATACCTTCAGATATAATTGAGGTACATTGCCACCTTTCAATTGAGGGCCTGACAAATCAATGATAACTCAAGTTTTCCGAGAGTGCAAAAAGATGGCAAAATTTCAAAAAACAAGTGTAGCATGATAACAATCCCTTGCAAATTGGGTTTCAAGTGGTCTCAGAGTTAATTGAGTATCTAACCTCATTAGTGTAGACATTTTTCCTTTATGTTTTTGCCATAGTGCATGTGTGCTCCCAGAGAGATGAGGGACAGTGAGAGTAAGAGTGAATGTGAGAAACCATCCTCTGAGGGAAGGACCACACTGCAGTTCCTTCTCCTCTAGTCTCCTTCTGGAATTTTGGGCATACATGCACACACACCCAGTGTGATTTTCAAGTCACCAGGTCCGAGACTCAAATTGTGATTGACCTTGTTGGAGTCCAGTCCCTATCTGCTGGCTCCAGCATTTGTTTTGTTTTTTTTTTTTTTTTTTTTAAAAAAAACATGTTTAAGAAGACTGTTTTGATTTATCAATATTTCAAGTTTAGCTTCAAATGTAATTCTCAGGTTTAATAATAGTAGGATCAAGGGCTACTAACATGAATTTTAACAATAGTAAAAATGGGAGAAATAGTTCTAAGAATGAGTCAGACATAGGAACGTAGGGACTAAGCCTTCAAGTTTTACAAAAGTAAGCATAACTGAGAAATGGAGATAGATTTTAGATAGACTTGAGAACTCCAAAGTAGGAAACACATAACAAGTTGTTTTAATTGCTAATGCATTAGTATTAACAGAGCAATCTATGACAATTGTGCTATCAATAATTCCTGAGATCTGGTTAAGAAATAGACAAAGCAAGAAGAGATGATATTGCAAAACAAATGGAGGTCCGGTAATTGTCTGCAGTATCAAACTCTTAGGTTTAATGACTTTTGAAGTCTGAGGTTTATGAGAGCTGTTCATTATGTATTTCAAACAAAGCTCTATTTTGCTATTGTTCTTCCATCGACTGGAGTAGCAAGCATTGCAGCTGAAATTGTGCCCAAGGGAACCCATGTCTACCAGTTGGTTAACCTTGTGACATTCCACTAAAAAGCACCGGGTTCTTTTGAAATACATAATTCATGAACCTCTCTGATTGTTTAGCATTGATCAGCACTTGAATAAATTGAGTTGCTATCATATTAACATAAGTAGTAATGCTTTCGTGATTTTTTTCCCTCTTTTTCTTCTGTTCAGTATCCGATCAAGTCGTTCAGGGATTTCTAGTTCTTAAAACAGGAAGTCAATTTAGAGGACTGCAGAGTTATGAATCCAACTACAATGATAGCAGAAGGCTGTGAAGTACATCCTTACAACTGTTTGCATATTCCATTTAAATTCCCAGATTAGGCTGCCAGTATGGATTTGTTCTCAGACTTCTTGTCTTCTGTGTTGTCAGATATGTCTATCTTTGCATTTTTCAACTCTATACATAATTATTCTCAAATCTAGGTGGGTTGATGTGGTTATATAATTGCCCAATATGTCAGGAGGCAAGGAAATGTAATTTATATCCTCCAGGACCTGACAAAGTAATGCACTGAAGACACCAGCTGTTCTCTAAGGAGCACAAATGGATATAGTAGTGATCTCGTGTATGTGGAGAAATGTGACTAACGTATGGCAAAAGAGTAGGTTTTCATCCTCATGCTGAAAAGTAAGAAGAATCTATTTGAAAGTGTGCTTTAAAACACAGATATCCTTTCACTGTCTTTTCTCTCTCAGCATAATTTGCATACTAAACCAGTTTTTAGCAAGAGAGTGTTACTAATTATGAGATAGTTTTACATACAGTTTGAACCATAAGTTTATTACTATGTGAGCTGGACCATCATTAAATAGATCACTTTACATATGGACATGGGGTTCTGTAGTGGTGGTAAGAGTTCCACAAGGGAAACTACTCTTATTCTTGGGACAGATCTCCCCTGATAAGAAATGGATAGACACAAAATTCTCCTATGATTTCATATCTAATCACTGTTCCCTCTAGAGACTCATCTGTGAGCACTCAGCCCTTTACTGGCAATTCTTCAGGAATTATATCTGTATGAAAAAGTGGTAGCCTTGGAAAATTAGTTGAAGATTTGCCACCACGAGTAGTAAATGTCTAGTGGAGCAGCAAGGAGGCAAAAGACATTGTCAGATTCATCAGAGGAAATGATTCAATTCTCCTGTATCAGAGCTTGTCAGACAAATACACAGTGATATGCAAGAGATTAACTCTAGACATTTTAAAAAGTCATTTTGAGCTAGTATATTTAAATATCCACATTCCTCATTTATTTACTGGTATAAATAATTTCATACACATTTTCTTTCACTCAGTTTTTGTTCTAACTCTATGTGCTTTGGTTAAACATAAAATATATATGCATTTTTAATTTGCAGATTCATTTTCTTTCCCTCCTATTTATAATTTGCTATTCAAACACATTTGACATGGTGATTTGGTTAATATCTCACACACACATTGGTCTAAATAACTTAAAAACATGGACAAAAACATTTTATCAATACTTTCCTTTGAAAAACATTTGGATTTTAAAATAAAATATGTAGAGATAAATTAATCATCATTATAGAATCTATTTTTAGTAGATGTTAAAATAAAAAATTTGATTTGAACCATAATCCCTTATTAAAAATTGCTTTTATGTCCTATGATATGAAGATGTTATTGAGATTCAATTGCTTGTCTCTATCTTTGAGGGTACATAGGTATATCCAAGTACAAGCCAGTTTCTTTCTGTCATTTTAAAGGAATATCCAGGTGTGGAAAAATGTCTGATTTCTCCCTCACTTTACATCCTCAGACAATTTGAGACTTCTGCTCTGACATCTAACTGCACTCTCATGTCCATTACTAGACTATCTGCCAAATTGAATGATCAGACTTTCCCATTTTTAGAGTTCCTAGTAATTCAGCATTTAGAACAGTTTGATTTTGCTAACAGAAGTTACCAAGACAATGTGCTACACCGTCACAAATACCTTCTGACTCTGGGGAAAAAATATTAGTTTTTTGCTCTTTATTTCTTTGGAAAACATTTTGAAGTAAATGTCTTAGTAATTTCTAAAACATAGAGCTTAAAAGTTGTTAAAATTCTCTGATTTAATTGCAAATGTTTACAATGTCTCTCACACCCACACAGATACACACACACACACACACACACACACACATATACACATGCATTATTTTCAATACTTAAATTATATTAAAGATACTATAGGAACCAGCAGGTACTGTGGTGGTTAAGGTGTTGTGCTCTCACATGGCTGGTCATGGTTTGATTTCCTAAACTGATGGCTTGAAAAACACACCAGATACGTGTGCATGCATGCGCAAAATCCCAAGAGGAGAATGTAGGAGAAAGGATTGCGATTCAGGCACCCCCCACCCCCCCCCGGGGAGTATAATTTCTCATTTTCCCTCTCTTCTCTCTGGTAAGCACACTTGCCCTGTGGGGGGTGGAACTTGAGAAAAAGAAAAAGAATACTGTATCCAAGAACAAAAGCCCTTTCACTAGAGAATACATGATAAGATTTCTCATATCACGTAATGAACAACTAGAAATAACTTGAAGTTTCAATTAATAACAATACAGAGCCAAGTCATAAATTGACCCCATCCTCACCCCCATCACCTGCTACAGTGACATTTCATCACAAAAATAGCTCCACTATCACTGGCGTTTCAATAAAAGCTAGTGCATTTGCTTTTTCCTCTTCCCCTAATTTTCACAATTTTTCTGCATTTTATATCCTCCCAGTGCCTCTACCTGCTTTTTTCTTTTCTATTTATTTTATGAAGGGTTGTACTATTATACCTGCAATCAGAATTTTACTCTAAATACTAAATACGCTTTTACTCTCCAATAATATTTTAATTTTTTTCAGAATTTTGTTCAGAAATATATAGCCTTGAATAAGTTATGCTTTTTAATATATATTTAATAAAATCAAATATTTCATTTTGGCATTCATATGGCACAAACCAAGGATGAAAAGTCTATTTCACCCTTACATTGTAATTTTTGTTATGTTTCTCGTGTATTACCTCTTTTTCGTGTTGTCATTATGTATTCTTAAACTAAGTGCACCTCAAAGCTTTTAAGGTTTCATTGTTTTAGCAATGAGAAATTTTAATCGAGTGATGACTTGGCAGTTCCTCATATCTAAGTTTGAAATGTAAATGATCCATAATATGAAAAGATGTCCCATTTAAACTTTATGTCCTTCACATCAATGGTAGTAGCTTTCTGCTTTTTTAATAATTAAATTCGTACACATAGTGAAATTATTTATAGATATCGATAAACCAGAAATCTTTACATTGGTAGTTCTCCTATTTCCTGGAAATATCTTAGAAATGTTCTCCACATGGTAACACATTTGACTCCGAATTAATTTTTGCTATTCAGTTTCTTAGACGAGGAGTACCATTGAGTGCTTTTAGGTTGACCATTATGCATATTTTTTTTCAGAAAAAAAATTAAGACATTCCCCAATTTTTAGTAAGTTCTCAAAAGCAATATTACAATCCAAAGATTATAAAATAATAAATAATTGAATTGGTCAGCTACATAGTTAAAACAGAGTGTACCAAGAACAAAATATTTCCCTCACATGCATTTAAAACAAATAAGGTAGATTAAAATGTTGTTTAATATCTTCCATAATTTAAGTCACTTTTTGGAAGATCAATCTTCATTCAAATTTAGAGTAATCAAGAGAGTATCTACCTCATTGACATACTGAAGAAATGGACACCCATGCTGAATGAGATATCAAGGCCCCTTTCATCTTAGTGAGTTAATATATACAATGTACTTTGAACGTAAGGAACGTTATATGCACTTGGTCTCACAGAGATAGAGCACTCAAAGAGCATCTAAGGCCACAGAGAGTTTAGAGGGTCCTGAGTGGGTGAATGGGATGTGTTTAAATATAAATATATATATATATATATATATATATATATATACACACATATATATATAATTTCATATAAATTTTTTTATAAGAGTACACTCATTGTTAAATTACATTTTTTCATGAACTACTTGATGCCATCTCCTCTATATAAGCATACATATACATGTAAATATACAATGCATACAAATACTTACAATTATGCTCACATTTTGTATGTGTGTCATTTGAATTAATATTTGGGAAAACTCAGAAATAACATGATATTGAACCTAATGGAACTCATGAACATGTCAGTGTCTATTAGAGATGTTCACTTGTGATAATATCTTAGCTAAGATAAAAGTGCAAAATACTCATAATCTTGTTTCTATCTCTCTTTAATTTTGTTTATTTTCTCCTCTAAGATTTCAGAGCAAAACAGAAAAAGTTCTTAGGGAAGTAGCAAGGGAGTACAAACCTCTTATTCCACCTTTACTCCGCACCAATACATTTTATGTCTTTTCATTTTCTTTTTAAGTCTTCACATCTGTAATTATAATGTATATGCATCCAGAAAGTTCATTATTTATCAAAACTGATACTCAGTTATATACAAAGATTTAATGGCTAAAAATGAATTATGCAGAGCACAAAATTTCAAGACATAAATGTTTATTTGTGTATTTGCTATATATTCTTATACACACACACTCTGACACTCATGAGGGATAACCAAATTGTTCATGGAAATGTATACTATAAAAAAATTCAAAACTTTTCTTTTTTTGAGAGATTTTTTGCTATAGGGCATGTGTCCTTGCCAGAAAGAAACAGAGACAGAAAGCAAGAATCAGCCTCAGGGTGCATGGCCACACCACAATCCCTTCTCCTTCATTCTCCTTTTTGGATTCTGGGTACTTATGCATACACACACAGCGTTAGTTTTAAGCCACTGAATCTGGGACTTGAACCATGGTTAGCCATGTGAGAGTCCAGCGATGTACCCACTATACCATCTCCTGGTTCCTAAATTCAAAACTTTTCATATCACTATGATTTTATAATTTAACTCCGTTTTCCACAGCCTTTTAAAAGTCCCCTCACACACACACACACACACATGCACACACATGTAATTAAATCAAGCCTAAATGGCCAGCAGGTGGCGCAGTGGTTAAGGCACTGGAATCATACATGGCCAGCCATGGTGCGAGTTCTGGACCTGGTAGCTTGCTTTCTCTCTCTCTCTTTTTCTCTCTCTCTGTCTCTCAGTCTCTCTCTCTGGTGAGCACATGTGGCCTATAGCAAATTAAAAATAATAGTAAATAAAATTTTAAAATAATATTTAAAAATTAAAAAATAGGTATTAAACACAGATGTTCAAGAAAAAATAAGAAATGTAGCAGGTGACATCTTATTGATTATAAGATTTACTTTTTTTTCCTTTTATGCATCGGTGTTTTATGACCTATACTAATCAAAGTAACCAAAACTACATTTTATGTTGTAGATTATGTGATCTGAAATTAATCATGATTCCAAATTAAGGTGGATTTAGATTCAATTTCATTGATAAGTAAGCATTCAATAAATGTGTTTACCACATAGAACTGATAAGGGAAATAATTGAGATACTATATACCTTCATTACATTTGTATTTTGTTTTTAATAAATATTATATGCTCTTATTTAAATAGACACATCATTGGCCAAGTAGAGGTAAAAGCTATATTGAAACATCATGTCTGAATTTGCTCGTCATTTTTTTTTCCTTCCCCTGAAACACTAGCTAGAATCCCATTTGTGGTTAAAGCACAGACACCATTCTCAAAATGTTCTTAATATTGCCAGAAATCCACTGAGCTGGCTGTGCTTGTCCACTGAAGCTCTGAATACCCCCTTTTACTTAACCATTGCAAATATATATGGAACTGTGTATTCCTAAAAGCCTAATGCCATGCCATATTGGCCACATCAAGCACATTTACAAAGTATGGCCTTGTATTTGATGTCTCTTTTATGAAAACGTCTCTAAAATCTGCACTGCTAACTTAATCAATTTTGATCTTGGCTTTCTGTGTCATTTCTCTGTTAAGTTCCTTCATTCACAACTTGGCTCAGTAAGAGCTCTATGTTGTTATTAATTCCATGTGTACAGCTGTTTAGAAACTTTTACTGAAAGTCTGTATTTGTTTGGAAATGAATCCAATTAAGAAATATAAATGACATTTTTTTTCCAGCTTGGCAGAAACTGTGAGAGAGAAATTATTGCCAAAAGTTTATTGCTGCATCTTCTTTTCAGTATGCTTCCTTCAAACTTCATAGCAATAAATGCCGAAGAACCTCATGTATCAAGATTACAGCAAGCTGTGAGCCAGGTGTCTTCCATTGCAGGTCATATGCTAAGCTACATTAATCATTTTAATCTTTTGAATAAAATTCCTCCAAATTGAGTAACCTTAACCTCAGTAAAACTGTGGTTGCTGAGAAGTTCCTTTTTTTAACCCAATCCTGAATTCTGGTACATCTTCTTCCTGAAGTTACAATTGGAAAGAAAAAGGCACAGTTTTGAGCTTATAGAAGGTAGACACGATTTACGTTTTTAGTAAATTTACTGTTAGAACCTTGCAAGTAAGGGCCAGAACCAAACATTTACACAAAACTAAAATATTACATTCATTGCTATGTATCTTGCTCTCATTCAGTAAAAATCCATTTGTATTTATGTGCTAAAAAATTATCCAGAAACTTGTACTACATTCCATAGCCATCAAAACCAATTTCAGTGTGCACTATGGTATGATATTTAGGTGAAAAGAAATGGTCTCCTCTATAATTTCTCTGAAAATTATCTCCAAATTTAAGCAACCAAGGATGAATGGTGGCCATACTCAACAAATTAATTCAAATTCTAGTTCAAGAAAACAGTATTAAACTGTTTCCAAAAGATTGACAGAATATTTATAGCATTTATCAGAATATGCAGTTTGTGTATATTCCTGTACAGTGTTTTTTTCTTTCTGTCTTTAATTTTTTTAATTTGTTTTTGGAGGGTTTTAAAATGTGTGATGTATTTGAATGGTTTAAAAATCTAAAACATTGCAAAAGCTACACATGAAGCAGTCATTCTCCATTTGTCCCATGTATCCTTCCTTCTGTATTTTATCACTTTCACTAGTTTCTTAGATAAGCTTGCAGCATTTCATTACATAAATATAAGCAAATATTTATAGGATATGCCATAGTTGTTTTAGACAATCACTTGCAGATGGGTATTGGGAGTTATTTTTGTTTTTTAAATAGGTGACATTAACTTTAAAATCAATTTATCTATGTTTTAAAAAGATTTCTCTATAGGGAGCATGTACTCCCTGGAAAGAGATGAGAGAGAGAAGGAGAAAATGAGAGAACACCTCCCAGAAGGGATGGCCAAGCCATAATCCATTCCTCTTCATTCTCCTCTTAGGATTTTGAACATGTCTGGTGTGTTTTTCAATCCCTGGGTTTGGGACTTGAACCACACAGGTAGCCATGAGGAATCCAGTCACTTTAAATGCCATGCCACTGGGTAGCTGCAACTTAACTATTTAGACAATATTACAATATTCTCATTGAAATTATACCAAATACAATATTAACTTAGAATCATCGGTTTTATGATGTTGACAGCCTTCTTATTCAAAATGACATTCTATCTTTTCCTTTGTTCACATCTATTTTTCTGTCTAAATTATTTTAAAGAGTTTTCTTAACGACTACTGAACTATCTTGGCTTTGTTTGCCCATAGATATTTTATCTTTTTTCATTGTTGCTTTTATAAATGTTCTTACAGTCTTAGCAGTGTAATTATTACAAATATAAAAAGGATGAGGATATTGAGCAAAATAGGAAGGAGTACACAGGATATTTTTATCAAATTTGCGCTAATCCAAATACTTTGTTAATATTTAATGAACAATTGTGTGTTTTACTTAGTTTATGATAACTATTATAGGGCTGAGTATTCCTCAAATACCTACTGATGAATATATCTTCATAAAATTTTCCTAATTGGGGAAAGTAATGAGAGCCATGTTATCATTTAGTGATTTATCTATTTAAAAAAATTCAAATGCTGAATTAACTCTCTAGTTAACAAGATATCACTGACATTTTGTAAGCTGTTTGCTGGGATTTAGCAGTGTGACACTCTTTGATGTTAATGGGATCCATTGCCTAAATCTCCATGAGCAGCTTGGAAATTTAATATGTCTGTGAGGCAGTAATGCCACAGCTGCTGTATTTTTCAGGGTTTTTTTTCTTTTTATTTTTTACTTCATTTCTTTCATACACACACAGAGAATCACATAATAGTTATATTAAGCACTTTTCATCTTTAAAGCACTTTTGAAGGTGAACTCATGAAATCTATACCTTCATAAGGGAGATAAACAATTTTGCTTTCATTTCATCTGAAAGGCAGTAAAATACTGAGGTCAAGTAATTCATGAAACTAGATGAAAAGGTGGATATTTGAACTGTACTGGTGTAGTCTATAGGCATAGATCATGCCAGAAGTGAAAACGTGGAGCTAAAAATTAGTGCAAGAATCTCACAATATGTAGCAACACTTTTACCCTTAGCTGTCTAGCCTACAAGCTACCCAAGATATCTTTGAACTTGCTGTATTCACCTCACCACTTTCTTTTCTTTTTAGATATATTTTATGTAATTTTCTTCTTCATTATTATTATTATTATTATTATTATTTTATCAGAGCAAGAGAGAAAGGGAAAGAGAAAGTAAGAAAGCAAGCCACCAGGTACAAGACTTGAACCATGGTTAGCCATGTGGGAATCCAGCAGCTTAACCACAATGCCACCTGCTGGTCCTTCTTTTTATTTCTCTTCTTCCTCTTATTGTAGAAAAATTCGGACTCTCTCTAGTTTAAGTAGGCTTGGCAAAACTCAAAAGCTTTTTTTTTTTCTTTTTTTCTTTTTTTTTTTGGCTGGAAGACTTGTGTGATACCAAAGAGAGACTGAGAGTGAAGGAAAGAAAGCACCTCCCTGTGGGGCATGGTCACACCTCAATCCCTTATGCTCCATTTCTCTATCTTGTTGGGATTTTCAGTACCTACACATACCTGTCCTGTTTTTTGAGCCACCTGGGCCAAAACTCCAACCACATAGTAGGCCAAGTGGGATCCACTCCTCCCAACCACCAAGTGGTAAGACTGGCTCTAAATGTATTTTTAAAAAGAACATCATTTAATATATTCCATATTATAAATTATAAATATCACTTGATTTTAGTTGTTCATAGCAGTCTTTTCCCACAAAAGTTAGAAGCAGAGGCAATCTTTTTCATTTGGTTTGTTTTTAGCTTTTCTTTTTTCAACTTTTTTTTAGATGTTTATGTTTTAGTTTTTTACTATAGGGCATGTGAGCTCACCAGAGACAGAGAAAGGGAGAGGAGAGGAAAAGTGAAGACTCCCCCCCCCCCCCCCCAACAGAGTAATGGCCATGCCACAATCCCTTCTCTTCTAGTCTCCTCTTGGGATTTTGGGCACACACACACACACACCACTAGTGTGATTTTTAAGCTGCTGGTTCTGGGACCATGTGGGCTCCAACATCTTAACTTCCAGTCCACCTGATAGACCTAAGCAGGAATAATCTTAATAAGATAATACTTTTTTAGGAGAAGAGAGGGGATGGTAGCAAAACTAAGAAATATAAAGGCAAAGCTCAATGAAGGTATAGAGTAACTGATGTATTTATTATATTTATATAAAGATAGACTTCCATATTTTCATATTGTAAAAGTTTAACTTTCTTGGGCTAGTAAGTAGTATAATATTCATAGGAAATTACTAGTCAAATTTATCAGTGTTATCTGATGGCTCAAAATTGTGTGTGTAAATAATATGAACTGATAAAGTGAAACATAATTCTATTATTAGGAAGCAGAATTCTTTGATAAGCCCGGAGTGAAAGGTACTTAATAATAAGAAGTTTACATTATCTATTGATAGTTTTTAAGTACCATCTAGCTCAAGATCTTGTTTTGAAAACATACCTGATTCAAAAAACAGATTTTTTCAAGAGGTTTACATTGATATCAAAGGAAATACATGATGACATTCACTGATTTATTCCTTTTAAAAATAAATTAAGGTTGCTACAATGGCAATAGACTGGCAAGTGTATTCAGTCACCTTGGACTTGTGATTCACTCAGGAGAATTTAACATTCTGATAAAATAAATAAATAAAAGGAAGTTAGTATTTCCAAGGCTGACTGCTTTGGGAAGACATTGTACTTCAAATAAGCATGCAGTAGTTTTGAATATTAAGTAGAGAAATGAAATGAACTTTCAGTAGGAACTTAGAAAGATATCAAATACTATTATTCTGAGGTAAGTTTTCTGCTATATTCAATTTTACCTTCCATACTTCAATATGATCAAAACGTTCCCTCAATCTATCAATATAGATTAACGTTTCACCATTATGGAGTCAACGTAATGCACTGTTCTGTTTCCCATTGTGACCTTTACCACAGAACTGATTTTTTATTAGCAGAGAGAGGGAGGAAATACTTTTTAAATAGAATTTCAATAATGCACCTATAAATATAACCTCTTAACCTTTGAACTACTAAGTGCTAACCTTGCTGTGGGATATGATATTCCTTTTGATTTTGAATTGCCAAAAGAAGGAGGGACTTAGAATTAAAATGTGTAGGTAATTATGGTCAGAATGATCTAAGATTAAGCAAACATGTACATTTCTAAATATTGAGTTATGCCATATAACATGCTTTACTGTCATTATTAGTTTTATAATAATAAGAAGTTATTTTCAAAGAGCCATTTATTGTATAAGACTACATAGTTCAGCTATCAGCCAGTGGAGCTACACTTCTTTTTTTTTTTTTTTTTTTTTTTTTTTTTTTTTAAGAGAGATTTTTGCTATAGGTTGCATGCGTTCGACAGAGTGACAGAGAGAAACAGAGAGACAGAAAGTGAGAAATCACCCCCAGGGCTATGGCCATGCCACAGTCCCTTATCCTCCACGCTCCTCTTGGGATTTTGGGTGCACACACACACGCACCTGGTGCGAGTTTTAAGCAGCCATGTATGGGACTCTTAACCACAGTTGACTAGGTGGGAGCCCAGAGATGTAACCGTTTCTCCATCTGTTGGTTCCCAAACTACAATTCTTCTCAGCACTTAATCTTTTCTAAAAGTAACTTTACCTTTGAAATAGCTATTTTTATGGATTGATAACTCCCTAAATATAAATCAATCACATTGAAGAGGTTTTAAATGTTAAACTGATACTTGAAGGTTTGTAGATAAAACAAAATAGAAGTGCCAAGAATATTATAGCTTATTGAAAATGAAGAGTTATTATTTTCATATAGCCTAAGTAACTTAATTGGAATAAGTAAATTTTGGAATCTTTCAAATAAAGAAAAATAAATTACTGTCAGGTCATCGGAAAAGTCATGATGCATTTTTGCATAGGAAAAATATGTCATGACTTTTCTGATGATCCAATAGATTAAGAATTCATAATACCTATGGCAGTAAAGACTAGACATCTAAAAAATTTTAAGAGAAACTTTTAAATTTTCATATTCTTGACAGCTCAAAATATTCATAGCAGTCTCTCCTCTGTCTTCTTAATAGGACCATGGCATCCAGACAACCTTTCTTAAAGCAGGTTAATCTGTAAATCCAGCCAAAATCTAGGGTATTCTATGCCTTTGGTAGCTCCATAAACAGCAAATATTTTCACCTGGAGAGAGCTTCTGAATCCTTAGACTCTTTGGAAAAGAAAGATTATTATGAGCCTGATTTAGTTTAATCTGCATCAGTGACACATTATTACTAGTATTCTCTGTAGGTTTGGAGGATATGAAAGTAAGCTCTATATTAGCCTTAAACTTTCTGAGCTGGATTTGAATCACTTAAAACTAAATTTAAAAAAAAAAAAATTCTCCCTTCTTCAAATACGTTCTAAGCATGTGTTTTCCTAATACATGAGTTTCTGGGATAGCAATAATTTTTAAAAACTATCTGCTTAGAAATTTTCTATCCTGCTTGAATGCTTTTACTTATTGACAAAAATAATTTTTTCCATAAAAATGGAATTGTCCCTTATAAGAAACTCTGTTCATATGAGTTTTATCACCTATTCTCAAAACAGAAAATTTATGCTACACAATTTTTTGATAGAAATAAACTTTCTCAAATTATATTCAACATTTGTTTGTTTTTAGAGATATTTTTGCTATAGGGAGAGACAGAGAAACAGAAAGTGAGAAATCACTCCAAGGGGGATGCCCATGCAGCAGCCCTTTCTCTTCTCCTCTAAGGACTTTGAACACACATGCACACATGCCTGGTGTGAATTTTAAACCATTGGGTCTGGGACTTGAATCATGGTTGTCTATGTGGGAGTCCAATGACATAACCATTACATCATCTGCTGGTCCCTCAATATATGTTTAAAATTTTTTTAGGAATTATTTATTTAATTTTATGTAGCATTGTTATTACAATTTTTTAAATTTGACCAGAGATTGACACAGAGAGAGAGAAAAAGGGAGAGAGAGAAAGGGAGAGTGAGAAGGCAAGCTGCCAGGTTCAAGACTCGAACCATGGTCAGCTATGTGGGGATGTCCAGCACCTTAACCATCATGTCACCTGCTGGCCCCAACATATGTTTTAAATTTTAAAGTAGCATGTGAGAAGGAGAAAATGCATAGGAATGTGAAAATGTTATCATATATTTCTATCCAGTTTTTTTTTTTTTAGTCAGAGAATCACTAAGTTGAAAGAGCCCTAGATTATGTAGTCCAATTGCCATCATTTTACAAAAGACAAAATTAAAATTCTGAAAGATAAAATGGTTTTCTCAGATCATGTACTTTATTAGTCACAGAACTAGGGCTAATGCCCATCTCGCAACCACCATTCTAATGCTCATTGCACTAAAATATACTGATTATCACGCAACCAATCATTGTGAGGGGTAAAAAGAGGGATAGAAGCTGTAATCTCTACTCTGGTGAACTTGTCATTTAATTTTACATATATATGTGTGTGTATGTGTGTATATATCTTTTATATAAATGTATGCATGTATGTGTATACATATGTATATGTATATATTTATATGTATGTTTGTGCATATATATATATATATATATAAATAAATAAAGAGATACAACACATGAACAATAACAACTGCATATGATTAGGACAGAAAGATGTTTCCTATTTGTCTAGAAGACAAATACATCATGGTAGGCTTTTAGGATTGAAAGTATGTTGAATTTGTGGTAGGAAATAGTTCTTCGTAAGTTATGATAACGTCATACTGTTTTAAATTTTTTAAATACATCTTGTCCCAAAGAGTTCAAGAAATGTTTTGTATTTTGGTATATCCTTTTTCTTCCTTCCTTCCTTCCTTCCTTTCTTTCTTTCTTTCTTTCTTTTCTTTCTTTCTCTCTTTTGGAAAGATTTTTGCTATAGGGCATGTGCGTTCACCAGAGAGACAGAGAGACAGAAAGTAAGAAATTAGCCCCCAGGGAAGATAGCCATGTCACAAACCATTTTCATCTCAGGATTTTGGACATGCATGCATGCATGAGTTTTAAGCTACCCTGTCTGGGACTCGAACTGCAGGAGACTATGTGGGAGTCTAGCAACATAACCATTAAGCCATCTGCTGGTCCTAATTTTGGTACTTTCTCTCAACAGAAAATGCAAATGAGTTAAAATAGTAATGACTTTCATCATGTAATTGCTGCTTACTGTCATTTGTATGAATAATTTGAATAGGGATGCTCATTTATTTGCTGAGAAGATTGATTATAATATTTTCAAATGCCATTTTGATATCATCATGTTGTTTGATTATATTATTTTAAAATGATTTACTTCTATTTTATTCCACCATGGTACTTCATTCATTGATTTAATTCATTATTACTAGGCTCCTACTAATGAGTTTATGATTAATAAAATCATTGCTATTACATTATTCAGCTGTTTTTCAACTATATTTTTTATCACAACATCTGAGTTCTAATTACAATTAATTGTTAAAGTTGATAATTCTTAAAGAATTACTCGAGTTGTTTCAGTGTAAATGAACGAACTCTAAAAAGAAAATAATTTATATTTTGTATTCTTGGTGCAAGAGATTAACACTAGCAGTAGACTATTTTTATCTAAAACACTGATTTTATTATTCAACCTCTCCGCACAACAAGCTATAATGAAATTTTTTAGCTTAAACGTAACTCTTTTTAGAGTTTCTTTCTTTCATCGGGGAGAGAGAGATACAGAGAGAAAACCATGCACCTTCAGAAGAGTCTAATGCTGACATCCTTCCATGCAACCTTTCCCGAACAGCCAGGATCATGGGCACATGCATGCACTCCTTGTACATACAGATTGACCTGGGAAGCAAATCCCAGTTTTCCATATGGCTCCCAGCATTGCAGAACATTGTGTACCACTGTACCACTGCAGCTTAGCCAGACATTTTAAAACTATTTGCAGTCCTAAACATTTGAAGAAGATCAATGAACCTATGTGGGTTAAATATAATGACAATAGCTACACTACCATTTAATTTCTATATTATGGCTTTGTTTTTTTCCTGAGTTTTCATTAAAATGGTGGAAATGTTTGTTACAAAGTTCAAACTTTTTGAATTCTTGGAAATTACTTGCCTAAAGGAGAAGATTAAAGTTATTCAAGGTTCTCACATCCCGATGATATTTTCTGCCTCTTCTACACAGAGGTTTTGTCTCATCCAAGCTTATTTCCTGGACTTTGTCTAAGCATAACTTGTGAGTTCTTTTGCTTGCTGCCTTTGTATAAATTTGCAACCTCTACCTCGAAAGCTCACATTTCCTATTCTACACCCCATATCTTATCAGGACTTCACCCATGCTTTCAAGTTTTGAAGTTATACTTCCTCCATGGAGTCTTCTAAAACATAACTGGAATGGACCTCTCTATGCATTAAAGTCCAATGCCAAACATCACTTATCCTTATTACTACTTTATATTGCAGTTCTCTACATACACCAGATCAAAATTCCCTTCTTGAGACCAGCAGTTAGCATAATGGTTATGTCACTGGACTCCCACGTAGTCGACCGCAGTTCGAGTCCAGGACCTGGTGGCTTAAACTCACGCTGGGCACATGTACGTGCGTGCCCAAGATCCCGAGGGGAGAATGGAGGAGAAGGGACTGCAGCGTGGCCATCCCCTGTGGGGGTTGATTTCTTGTTTTCTGTCTCTCTGTCTCTCTCTGTCTGTCTGGCGAGCACATGCGCCCTATAGCAAAAACCTCTCCAAAAAAAAAAAAAAAAATTCCCTTCTTTAGGCACTCAGTAAATATATGATAAAAAAAAATAAGTGAGAGGTTCATGGCCCATGCATTTTGAAACAGTAATAAAGCCCAATTTTTCGCTGTTCTTTCAGTGTCAAGCAGGAAGAAAACAATTATAAATATATATTTAACCAGATGGAATAATTTCTACCAAACACCCATCATCTAATGTTATATCTTTGGGTGTTTATATTGGTTCTATACTCTCAGATTCAGAGTTTCAGAGAGCAATAGTTGCCTATAATTTGAAATTTAAAACTTAATACTCTGCACCTATATTTTTTTTAAGAATTGCGGGGTGTGTGTGTGTGTGTGTGTGTGTGTGTGTGTGTGTGTGTGTGTTAATTAGCTCTTCAGCACCTAGCTTTTTAACACTTGGAATGTTATACTTGAAATATATTTTTAATTTCTCTTGAGACTTTAATCAGGACTGGTATTAATCCATTAAGGCATAAATCTGATATTTATATATCATCTTGAATATGTGTGAGCTTTTTAGTCTATAACATTTGATTTCATGGAAAGCTAATTTTTATTATTTAAAATTTTAGTTTTAACTGACACAATTATTGTGTGTATGTAGGGTACAATGTGATATTTTGATACATGTATACGATATATAATGTTAAAATTAGGGTCATTAGTATATTCACCTCTTCAGATATATGTCATTTCTTTGTGACGAGAATGTTCAAAAATCTTTCTTGTCCTATTTTGAAATATACATTATACTATTAACTATGGTTACTCTAATATGCTATAAAACATTACAATTTATTCATCTTCTCTAACTGTAACTTGTATCCATTTACAAATATCTCTTCATCCACCCCTCTCTACTACCTTTCCCAGACTCAGGTAACCACCGTTGTACTCTCTACGTCAACTTTTATATATTCCATGTATGAGCCAGATCATGTGACATTTCTCATCCTGATTTCACTTAATATTGTGTGATCCTGATTTCACTTAATATTGTGTGATCCAGGTTCATTCTTTTTTTTTTTTTTTTTTTTTTTTGAGAGGATTTTGCTATAGGGCACGTGTGCTCACTGGAAAAACAGAGGGAGACAGAGAGACAGAAAGCGAAAAATCTCACCCCCCAAGAGGGATGGCCACACCCCAATCCCTTCTCCTCCATTCTCCTCTCGGGATCTTAGGCACACATGTACACGTGCCTGACATGAGTTTAAGCTACCATGTTTGGGACTCAAACCGCAGTCGGCTACATGGTAGTCCAGTGACATAGCCATTACACCAACTGCTGGTCCCCAGATTCATTCTTATTGCAAATGACAGGATTTCATTTTTTATGGCTAATAGTATTCCATTATGGAAATACACATTTTCTTTATCCATTCACCCATTTAAGGACACTTCATTGATTCCATATCTTGAATACTGTGAATAATGTTGCAATAAACACAAACGTATAGGTATCTCTTTAGCACGCTGATTTTCTTTCATCTCTATGTATATCGTAGTGGAATTCTTTATCCTATGATAGTCCTATTTTAATTATTTGAGGAAACTATAGGCTGTTTTCCATAATAACTGTATAATTTATATTCCTGCCAACAGTGTGTAAGATTTTCTCTTTCTTTCTATATTTGCCAGCACTTGTTATTTTTTTATCTTTCTGATAACAGCCATTCTAGCTGAGGTGAGATATCGCATTGTGATGTATTTTCCTGATGATTAGTGATATCCGTCATACTGAACAGGGAAAAATTGAAAGTGTTTATTCTCTAAAATCTGGAACAAGACAAATATGCCCACTTTCACCACTCTTATTCAACATAGTATTATAAGCCTTAGCCAGAGAAAGAAATAAAGAACATCCAAATTGGAAAGGAGATAGTCAAATTGTCTCTGTTGCAAATAAGATGATCTTTTGCGTAATTTTTACTTTCAAAATTGACTCATGATTGTGTTCTTTTTTTTTTTTTTGAGAGGTTTTTGCTATAGGGCACATGTGCTCACCAGAAAGACAGAGAGAGACAGAGAGACAGAAAGCGAGAAATCACCCCCCAGGGGGGATGGCCACACCACAATCCCTTTTCCTGCATTCTCCTCTTGGGATCTTGAGCATGCACGCACATGCGCCCGGTGTGAATTTAGGCCACCAGGTCCGGGACTCGAACCACGGTCGGCTACATGGGAGTTCAATGACATAGCCATTCCACTAATTGCTGGTCCCAATGATTGCATTCTGATTAAATAATTGAACTCAATAGATAATAAAGAACAACAACAACAGAAAAAAAAAACAACTCTTTCAACTATTTTTAAAATTATCACATTGATGCTTTACAACTTTAACAGCTATGGAGGCCCAAGCCAATATTAATTCATTAGTGTTAATATAGTTGTAGATAGATATAGAAAGCTTCAAGGAAAACATATTCTTAAAAAATAATTCTGGTAGTATTCTCCTTTCACCAAAATGTATTTTTCATTAAACATATCAGTGTTAAGAAAGCAGATTTGAATAGTGCACAGACTACTATCTGAGTATTAGGAAATCTGGGTAGGATTTGGATATGTTGTTTTGGGAAGGCTTTTTCTTCTACATGCACTTGAACTTGTCTTATTTGTAAAATGAGGGTTTGAAACTTGGAGATTTCTAAGATTTTCTACAGTTCAACTCATTTATATCTTTAGATTCCTGAAAAAATTAGAAAAAATATTTCAAAAATCAATACCACATTTACACAGATGTTTTCCAGAAGAACAGATACAAAAGGATCTGTATATAGTAGCAGGAAATTTTCTCTGAGATTCACTGTCTTACTGCTTCATATAACACAAGGGAAAGGTGATAGATTAACTTTTTGTTAAATAAAGAAAATAAAAGTAATTTTAAATCTAGAGGTTGATTCCTGTGACAGTATAAGTTCTTCCATGCATTAAATAGAAGAAGAAAGAAATGCCTCAGAAATGCGTTTTTAAAGAGCTATATTCAATTTCACAGGAAAGATTCAACATCTCTAGTAACCCCTGGGTCCCTTCGATGTAGTGCTCTAATTTATACATCAAAGTGAGAACAAGCATGCTGAAACATACGGCCTGAAGAAACAACTCAATGTTTCTATCAAAATGTAGTTCAGCAGTTACACAGTCCATGAAATGCTCATTAACAAGCTGAGGCAATATGCACTGAGTATACAGGTTCACCTTTGCATATTAATGAGCAATGTGTAATAACATTTATGGCTCTTGCTGTTCCACATGCAGGGAACATTGAGATTAGAGCTGGGCTATATAAATGTCAAATGGATTTATGGTCATGCATACTGCTGTTTTAAAACAGTAGTCTCTTAACAGCCACAAATGTCCCATTTATATGCAGGTAGTTGGCACCTACCTTATTTCTTGAGCCACAGATTACTTTTGCTATAGATTTCCAACCTACAACACATCTACCACCAACAGTTTTATGAAGCTATATGCCTTTCAGAAACAATGCAATTTTGGTTTTCTTGCCATAATAATGTACATTATCCTAATGTTTCATAAAAATCTTTCATTTCAAGGGGACAAAACAAAATATCAGACCAAAAAGTCACCTAACATGTAACTAAACAAAACTCTAAGTGCTGGAATTAAAATATGGCTTTCTGCTTTACTAGTAGCATGAGATCTCTTCAACATAAAATTTTCAAATCCACAGGAAGGGAAGAGAATGAAATATACACATTTATTCATTCATTCCACAGCATCCTTAAAGAATTTAAAACCAGAAAACAAGGACATCAACATGTCAGCTATGTCCTCCACTTCTAGTAAATTATTTCCTGACCAACCCATTTTCACAACCCTCTTCCATGTGTAAGAATATGATTGTGCATGTATCTTTTTTATTTTTATAATTTATTATTTACATTTAATCATTGTACATCTTTATAGTGTACAATATGGTCTTCCAAAGCTTGCACATGGTATGTGATATTGAAAGAAAAATATTACCATATATATAATTTTCAATAGACAACTTTGCATTTTTATGCCTGCTAAATGTTTTTCCCTGAGCACTTCCTTCCCACTCTCTACTACACACCCTGTTCCTTTACAGTCTCTGCTATCCACCCTTGACCTCCAAACTATTAGATCTTTGAATCTTTCCATTTCTGCTGCAAAGTGCAGACATTTGGCATGCATTGTGCTGGGATATACAATGTTTGTCTTTCTTAGTTTGGCTTATTTCACTTAGCATTAAATCTTGTATATTCTTCTACTTTGCATCAAATTGTTTTTCCTTATGACTGAATAGTATTCCATAAAATATATGTGCCACATTTGATTTTAAAAGTGTCTACTTAACTTGTTATTACTTTTTAATTTGCTATAGGGCATGTGCACTTACTATAGAGAGAAAGAGAGAGAGGGAAAGTGAGAAAGCAAGCCACCAAGTCTGGCACTCAAGCCATGGTCAGCCATGTGGAAGTCCAGTGCTTCAACCACCATGCCTCCTGCTGGTCTCTGTGCCATTTTTTTTTTAACTAGTCATCAGTTATTGGGCATTTTGATGGATTCCACATCTTTTTTCTTTTTCTTCATCTTAACAATTGAGATAGCACTGCAATAAACATGGATGTGCAAGTATTTTCCTAACCCTTGAGATACATGAAGCAGTAGGAATACTGGGTCATATGGTAGTTCTATTTGTAGATTTTAGAAGAACTCCCAAATTGTTTTCTACAGTGTCTATGCTAATTTACATTCCCCAAAATAGTGTAGGAGGGTTGTCTTTTCACCACAGCATCACCACCACTTGCTGTTTTTTATTTTTGTGATCATAGCCATTCTGACTGGGTTTAACTGGCATCTCATTGTGGTTTTCATTTGCGTTTCTCTTATGATAAGAAACATTGAACATTTTTTATATGCTTTTAGGCCATTCATATGTCTCCTTTAGAGAGTTTTCTGTTCAGCTCATTTGCCCATTTTTTAATTGGATTGCTCATTTTTTGTGGGGAGGTGCAGGTAGGCTATCTGAGTTCCCTATATGTTCTGGTTGTGAGTCCCTTATATGAAACATAGTTCAGAACATTTTCTCCCATTGTGTGAATTGTCTCAATGCTAATAATTATTCCTTTTTCTATGCAGAAGCTTTTTAGATTGATGTAATTCCATTTGTCTATTTTTAGAATTGTTGCCTGTGCTTTAGGGGTCTTATTTAAGAAATCTTTGTCTACTCCACTGTCTTCAGGTGTTTCTCTGTGTTTTTCATCAGTAGTTTTATAGTGTAATAATTTACATTTATATCTGTTAACCATTTTGAGTTGATTTTTGTTCATGGTGAGAAACAGAGGTTCAATTTCATTTCATTTCATTCTGTAGGTGGATATCCAGTTTGTCCAGCACTACTTGCTGAAGACACTTCCGTTTCCCCATTAGATTGTCTTGTACCCTTTGACAAAAATCAGTTGGTTGTAAATTTTGGGGCTTATTTCTGGATTTTCTGTTCTGTTCCATTGGTATATGAGTCTATTTATCAGCCAATACCACACTGTTTTGATTATCATAGCTTTGTATTATACTTTGAAATCAAGTAATGAAATGTCTCCTAGTTTACTATTCTTACACAGAATGGCCTTGGAAATATGGTGCGCATGCGCTCACCAGACAGACAGAGAGAGACAGAGAGACAGAAAGTGAGAAATCACCCCCCAGGAGGGATGGCCACGCCGCAATCCCCTCTCCTCCATTCTCCTCTCGGGATCTTGGGCACGGACGCACACGCGCCTGGCGTGAGTTTAAGCCACCGGGTCTGGGACGCGAACCACGGTCGACTACATGGGAGTCCAGCTACACAGCCATTACGCCAACTGCTGGTCCCGGATGTTACCACCTTTTAATCACAAAGTCCTTTTCATTAAAAAAATTATTTTGGAGGTCTAGCATACATTCATGTGTGGATTTCTTGTTATGTTCTAGTCAGTCATGAAATTGTCTGACTGTTCTGACTATACTACATTTTTTTAGAGATTTTTGGTATAGAGTGCATGTGCTTGCCAGAGAGAAAGAGACAGAAACTGAGATATCACTCCCCCAGAGTGAATGGTCATGCTGCAGTTCCTTCTCTAGTCTCCTATCGCGATTCTGGGCATACACACATATGTGCTTGGAGTGAGTTTGAAGCCACAGGGTCTGGGATGGAACTGCCATAGACCAAGTGGGAGTTCTGCCATGCAACCATTTCACCATCTGCTGGTCCCTATACTTCATTTTCTTAATGGTATTAGCATGTAATATGGGCCAATAAGCAAACATATGTTATTTTTCATGATAATTAGTTATGTATTTGGATTTTGAAATTTTAGTAACATTTATTTTTCAAGAACAGCTTTAATTTTTTTAAAAAAATTAGCTGTAAAGTTTCTATTGAGTAATTTAGGGCTTTGTAAACACATTATGGTTTTACATTCACTAGGGTGCCTTGCACCTTCTAACCTGATATGTGTGAACCCTGTACACATACTTCTCTTATTTCTTGGATATCTTTAGGAATAATTGAATGGTTGAGACCAAATATAATTAATTCCCCCTTCTCAGTTTTTTTTTTTTTTTTTTTTTTTTTTTGTAGTAAGGCAAGTATGCTCACTGGAGATAGAGAGACAGTGAGAGGGAAAGTAAAATTCACCCTCCAGGTGGGATGGGCAAGCTGCAATCCCCTTTCCTTCCTTCTTCTCCTAGGATCTTGGGCATGTTCGCACATGCACCTGGTATGATTTTGATGCCACCAAGTCTGGCACTTAAATCATAGTTGGCTATGTGAGAGTCCTGTGATGTAACCACTATACCATATGCTGTTCCCATTAATATAATTTTTTTTAAATTTCTCTCTCTCTCTCTCACTTTTTTTTTTGATTTAGGGCACATGTGCTTGCTGAGGAGAAACAGAGACAGTGAGAGGGAAAGTTAGAAATCACCCCCCATGGGGAGGAGTGTGGCCACACTGACATCTCTTCTCCTCCATTCTTCTCCTGGGATTTTGGGCACACATGCCCAGCATGATTTTTAAGTTACTGAGTCCAGTACTTGAACCTCGGTCAGCTATGTGAGAGTCCTGTGTTGTAACTACCATGCCATCTGCTGACTCCAATATATATATTTTTAAACAGTATTTCACTCTTGTGATTCTCCCGCCTCATCCTCCTAGTTGGGACTATATGCACACTCCACCATGCACGAATCAGTTTTAGACAGGGTCTCACTATGTTGCCCAGGCCAGCCTTGAGCTTATAACCTTCCTGTCTGAGCTTCTTGAGTCACTTGGATTACAGGTGCATGCCACTGCACCTGACCTTCAGATTGATTCAGGAATTTTTTTTTTTTAGTTTAATTTCAGATGCACTGCAAAGTGATTATAAACTGATTTATCTTTTGTTATATAACTCTAGCTCATCTGAGAAGTATGTACTTGAGGAGATGAATAGAAGTTGGAGAGTCCATTTAGGGGTCCAGTGTAATAGTATTGTGAATGGTCAATGACCTGGTTTAGTGTGATATTTCTGGAAATGTACAGAAGTTTGTGAGAAAGACTTTTGAGGCAGAATCAACAGGGTTTGGTGAGAGTTTACAAAGAGGTTGGGGTAGGGAAAATAAACAGAAAAACTGGGTTGGTTTTAGTACCATTCATTGAAATAGAGAAGAGGCCCAAGAAACTATTATAGGTTGGGTGCGATCACAAAACAGTTAAAATTTAAGATACTTGTGACTTATTCTACTGTAGATTTAAAATAGGTAGTTTCATATATAGTTTAGAAATGCAGTGTCATCAGTATATATTAACAGATGGTATTTAATGGCATAGAAAATGGTAACAATAAGAGGATGATCTTAGAGAAAAGTAAACAGAGGCCTAGAACTGAACTCTGAGAAACTTCAACATTTACAGAATAAGAAAGTATGACAATGACAATCTTATGATTCCTATCCACAAGGAGCTTACAGTTTTATATGTATGTGTGTGTATATAAATGAATATACATATACATTGGGATTGTGGTAAACTGAGTAAAAGAAACAACATGCTGTGGTAAGTAAGAGAAGATTAGCAATATTTATGTAAGAAGAGAACAAGACTTGTTATCAGAGAAAGTTAGTTTGGAATTTAAAAAGATTATATAGATTAACATGCAGGGGATAAGGATTGGGGGTAATGAAAAGGAATTTAAAGTGAGAAAAACAATATTCCCCAAAATAAGGATACAGAACCCTGTTTGTGTTCCAAACTGCAAATTGCCCAACTGGTTAAAGTATAGGGTGAATGAAGGCCAGTACTTTGAGATTACCATTTTCTTAAATGTAAACACCAAGTACTCAAGAGTGAGTACCCCTTGGCCTTCATTCTCATTATACCAACATTTAATGTGACATCCTTTTATCTCTTTTCTTTGTAGGGGAATTTCTAGCAAATTACACAAATACAGTAGGCACATTTAAACAGAACAGAAAGAAACAGAAGATTGAACTAAAGAACTTCTTATTGGAGAAACCATTTTGAAACTAGTTAAAGGCAGGTCAAGAAACCATCATTAGTTCACTGTCCAGTAATTTCAAAAAGTGTTTACCCAGTGGTCCCATTATACTTATTTCAGGGATAGAAATAATATGGTTGACGTTCTAACTGGATTGTGTGTGTGTGTGTGTGTGTGTGTGTGTGTGTGTGTATGTCTGAGAGATGACTGCTTCTTTTATACTCATTTGTCCTTTGAAGACTAATGTGGTGGTTACAAACTCAAGTGCTACAGGAGTAAGGCAGGTAAAATTAATGGGTAAAGTGAGCCAGGCATAAAACTGTATGAGGTAACACTCTGGGTCTAAAATGGTCAATAGCTGTTTATTCCTAGACCGTTTTGGACTAGACCTCTAATATTAACAATATTCCAAGGTTTTCAAGAAAAATAGGTAATGAGTGTATATGCAAATATCCTGTATTTTTTCATCATGTATATCAATCCTGTGTAGACCAAACAAAGCCAATCTGAGGATTATATCTAGTCTTGAACTTCCAGTCTATGACTTCTAATTCATTTTCCCATCTCTTGCCTGTCTGGACTACTAGATTGTGAACCTTATGTGGATCAGGGGACATGTCTACTTTCTTCATCATTGTATCTTTCCTGCCAAATTGAAGTGTCTGGCATAGTGTAAATGCAGTAAATATTTATTACATGAATGGATGAATAGATTTTATCTTTATGCACATGCTGTTCAGTCATGCCTTCCAATAGAATGAATAAAAAAGAAGATTTAATATTGAATTTCCAAGAGGAGTAGTGCAGTAGAGGCGGGTAACATTTATTTTTCTAATCCATTATTGAAAATTCCAATCAAATATGAAAATACATTAACATACTAATTCTTATAAATATAATATGTTCAAGAAAAGTGATATGGTGCTATTTTAGTAAAAACACTGGGATGAGTAAAATTATAATGCTATACACACCCAAGAAAATTATTCATATTGGTTATTATATGTTTTACATTCCTATAAAAGTCTCAAAAAGTGGCCATGGCCATAGATACCCTGTTTCATATTTGAACACGAGGGAGAGAGATCATTTTATCATAATTACAGAAGGTAGAACTAAAAGTAATGAGTTTAGTTTGGATGACTTAGTTATTGAGATCTGTCTCAGGACCAGCAGATGGTATAATGGCTACGTCGCTGGACTTCCATGTAGTCAACTGCGATTTGAGTCCTGGACCCGGTAACTTAAACTCACACCAGGCGTGTATGCGTGCATGCCCAAGGTCCCAAGAGGAGAATGGAGGAAAAGGGATTGCGGCGTGGCCATCCCCCCTGGGGGATGATTTCTTGCTTTCTGTCTCTGAATCTCTCTCTGTGTTTCTGGGTGCACGTGCCTTATAGCAAAATCCTGTCCAAAAAAAAAAAAAAAAAAAAAGAAGAAGAAGAAGAAGAAAGAAAAGAAGAAAGAAATCCGCCTCATTGCTTTATATGCATATTATGCAACAGTGGACAATAGTGTTTACTCCAAGCATCTTACATGGGGCTTTTTTAAAAATAAACTAAACTGCTATTAACCTAGTGATCAATGTCTGTACTTTACAAAAGATGTTACAATACATAATGTTTATAGGACAGTTGCTATTTTTTTTAAAGTGAGCTTGATTATAAACTGACCTTTCTAATTAGTTCAAGAAGGCTCCAAACTAAGCCTTAAAAACTAAAGAGAAATAATTTTTTTAAAACCTTCTGCATTTTATTTTCCTCTTTAAAAAACCCTTACATTTTATTAAATATATAATAATAGTCCCAAATGTTTTAATTAAATGTTGGAAATGTAAGTATTTCCCCTTTTCATTTGAAATGGAAATTTCACCAGATTGAATGTATGTGTGTGTGTAGGAGAGTGTGTATTAGATTGAGTTTTAAAGGGGAAAATGTTTAAGGTATGGGATAATCTGATTTAATAATATTTTAATATTGATGTTCTGGGTGGAATATTTCTTGCTTTTCTTTGGAATATGTTAAAATATTAAAAAATCTTTTATTTCTAATGATGTCAGTATTTCAAGCAAGAGAAAATATATTTTGTTGCCAAGCAGCAAGGTTTTTATTAAATATATTGTTTGACTAAGTTCTAATCTAAACCAAGTATTTCCTTTTTATTTTAACCCTTCTTAATGGACTATCTGATGCATAAATGTTCATAATTGTTTTGGAAATGATAATATATAGGGAAGGAGGCAAAAATACAGTAGCAAAAGATGACCTTCTCTAAGGCTGGTCCACATGGGAAGATTCTAGGGTCTAATTCCTAGATTTCCCTGAGTATACTGGGCACACATTTGCCCATGATCCAGGGTTGGATGAGGCTGGGGGCAAAACATGTCTTTAAGACCTTGCTGGCATCACTATCTCTCTGTTTCTCTCACTCATGGAAGAAATAAATAAAAATTTAAAAATTATCCTATTTAAATAATGAAAACCTTTTCAGGATGGTATGAAAATGTGAAATGTGTATGTGTGTGTGTATATATATATATATATATATATATATATATAAAACCTAATTATTAATACTAGTAAACATATGTTTTATCCCATGTATTCCTTGTCATTCCCCTAAGTATATTATTAAAATGTATAGTAACTGAATTATTATAGCTATTTATAAATATCTATAATATTTCATGTAATTTTTCAGTGTTTTCATTTTATCTCTAATATTTAAGTTGATGCTGAGTGATATCTAAAATACACAAAATATGAATTTCCAAATTTCTGGATGCATTTGTTTATTCCCTATTCTGTTGACTTAGATTGACTATCTTTACACTATCCACTTATGATTTTGCCATTAATTTTATTTCAAGAATTGAGACACCAGTTTTATTTTATTTTATTTTTTATAGATCCCCCCACCCCCTTAGGGTATATGTGCTCTCCAGAGCCAGAGAGAGAGAGGCAGTGAGAGGGAAAGCGAGAAATCACCTCCTAGGGAGGAATGGCTATGTTGTATTCCCTTCTTCTCTATTCTTTTCTTGGGATTTGGAGGACATATACACATATGCCCAACATGATTTTGAAGCCAGTCGTTTCAGGAACTGAACTGCAGTCAGCCATGTGGGAGTCCAGTGGTATAACCACTATGCCATCTGCTGACCCCACCAGTTTTATTTTTAAATATTTATATACTTTTAAATTTCTTCTTCACATTCAGTTGTTGTATGTTTCCATTGCACAAAATATAGTTTTTAAAAAACATGCATAACATTACCATCAAATCAAGGATATTATCACATACATTTTTTTTTCCATCAGAAAACTTTACATTCTTGTTTTTCAAGTACCTCCCACCCACTTCCTGCTGTCAAGTACTTCCCATCCCTCCCTTAAATGTCTGGTATCCCTACTTGTCATTTCTACCATTATATCTTTGGGTCTCTCAATTTCTGCCATACAATATAGACATTTGGTATCCGAGTGGGGACATACAGTGTTCGTCTTTCATAGTCTGACTTATTTCACTTAGCATTAAATTTTCTATGTTCATCTACTTTGTATTAAATAATAGGTTCTCATTTGTTTCTTATTGCTAAGTAGTATACCATAATGTACATGTGCCACATTTTATTTTTTTGGAGAGGTTTTCGCTATAGGGCACATGCGCTCGCCAGACAGACAGAGAGAGACATAGAGACAGAAAGCGAGAAATCACCCCCCAGGGGGGATGGTCACGCCGCAATCCCTTCTCCTCCATTCTCCTCTCAGGATCTTGGGCACGCACGCACACGCACCCGGCGTGAGTTTTAAGCCACCAGGTCCAGGACGCGAACCGTGGTCGACTACGTGCGAGTCCAGCGACATAGCCATTACACTAACTGCTGGTTCCCCATGTGCCACATTTCTTCAATCCAGTCATCCATTCTTGGTCACTTTGGTTGATTTCATGTCTTATCAATTGTGAGTAATGCTGCAGTGAACATAGATGTGTAATTTTTTTCCAACTGAGTATTTTCCTGTCCTTTGCATAGATACGAAGGAATGGAATTACTGGATCAAATAGAAGTTCTATTTGTAGGTTTTTGAGGAAACTTCATATTGTTTTCCATATTGACTGTACTAATTTACATTCCCACCAGCAGTATAAAAGGGTTCCCTTTTCACCACAGTCTCACCAGCACTAGTCATTCTTTAGTTTCTTGATCAGAGCCATTCTTACTGGGGTTATGAGGTATCACATTATTGTTGTGATTTGCATCTTCCTTATGATAAGGATGTTGAAAATGTTTTCATATGCTTTCTGGTTACTCATATATCTTCCTGAGAAAGTTGTCTGTTCAACACAATTGCCCATGTTTTAATTGGGTTATTTGTGTGTGGGGGTGTGGGGGTGGGGGGGTAAAGTGCTTGAGTTTTCTGTATATTCTGGATATCAATCTGTTATCTGAAGTATAGCTTGCAAATATTTTCTCTCACTCTAAGAGTTGTCTATTCATTCTAACTGTTGTTTCCTTTGCTGTGTAGAAACTCTTTAGCTTGATGTAATCCCACTTGTCTACTTTTGGTAATGTCTCCTACACCTCAAGGTTCTTATTTTTAAAATCTTTGCCTATTCCAGTGTCTTCAAGTGTTTTCCGCCAGTAGTTTTATAGTTTGAAGATTTGCATTTATATTGCTGATCCATTTTGAGTTGACTTTTGTTAATGGTGGGAGATAGAGGTCTATTTTCATTTTCTTGCAAATGGATGGATAACCAGTTCTTCCAGCACCATTTGCTAAAGAGACTTTCTTTTCCCCATTGGATTGTCTTGTTCCCTCTTTCTAAACTCGGTTGTCTGTATGTCTTGAGGTTTAATTGTGTATTCTCTATTCTGTTCCATAGATCTACATAACTTTTTTTATGCCAATACCATGCTGGTTTGATTATCATAGCTTTGTAATATGTTTTGAGGTCAGAGAGAGAGATGCCTCCTTCCTTTCCTTTCCTTTCCTTTCCTTTCTTTTCTTTTTTTTTTTTTTTGCATTATTTTCTTGGTAATATGGGGCCTTTTATAATTGTAGATAAAATTTATGATCCTTTTTCCTATTTCTGGAGACACCAGTTTTAAATAATTTTTGAGTTAAAGAAGTATTTAAATAAATAATTTAAATAGTATATCAACAGCAACCACATAGCTACATTTCCCATTTAAATTTTTTTTGTTATAATTTCTAATTTAAATATATTACTTGTACAAATTTATGGAGTATATTTTGGCTTTTCAAAACATGTATTATATACATTATGTAATGATCATATCAGAGCAATGCCCTTCTGCCTTTCTGAGTTGCATAATGCCCCAAATGTAAAATATCCAATTAATGTAGAACTATTGGTTTAATGTTACTGTTGTGATTATTGAATAAGTGAGACTCAGTTTGAAATGGGGTGCTGGTTATTAGAAAAGGGTAATTCACCAAAAGAGTAATTTTGTCTCAGGAGAGGAAATTTTGATTAGCATTAAGCTAATTGTTTATTTGGTAAGTAGATACTTAAAATCTCTATTTTTGTAAGTAGATACTTGAAATCTCTGTTTTTCAAGCTCCTGTACCAATGAATCTACCAAGTAAGGTGTTATAGTTAATTATAATGAATATGGAAGCAAGTTAAGATACTATGAAATGCTACAAAATGTAAAACATTATTCTGGTGAGAGAATGAGCTAAGTAGTATTTACTGAAAGAGAAATGAAATAATTGATCTGACATCTCTGAATTAATTCTCATGGGGTTTCTGTCAGTCAGGAACACACTTGGTGGAGAAATAATGTTCTAGGAATTGTGACTTGGACAGGGAAGAAATGTACAGATAATTAAAAGTAGGATCTTTCTCTACAGTCCACTGGTATTAGTTTCATAAGATAGTTCCTAGGTAATTGGAAGTAATTTTTTTCACAAATTAACCAAACAATTGAACAAAAGACAAATTGTGTCAAAATAATTTATTTCATATTTTCTAATGCATTCATTTGCTACAAATAGAGCAGCTTTTTGCTGGTGATTCAATCAGTATTAAAAGAGCATAATGTTTCTGAATACACATATTTAAGAGTACAAACAAAACTATGGTATAATTATTATAGTTATTATTAGAATTGATGATTGCAATATATAGAATATAAATAAATTTTAAAAATTAATATTTGTTTTTATTCCATTTTCATATATAAATGAATACTTTATATAATACATATTTCTAATGAATCCCTTAACTTTGTAGAGGTGGAAAACATTTTTCCTTCTATTCATTGACTGAGAACCTGTAAACAAGACTGACGAAAGATTAATAAAAAAAAACATGAAAATTTATTTAATATATCTTTTATATGAATGGCATCCTTCATAAAGTAATGTATACTTGAAGAAACAGTTAAGTGCAAACATTTTTATACTAGGTTTGATGCAATGTGGCAAGTTGTGGAAAACTATAAGACAAAATGAGTATTAGCTAAGAGAAGTAAACTGGGGAACACCTAGCTGGGCTCATTCTTTCTGATTCCTCTTGGCATCCCTCTTTCTTCAGAGATAGAAGGCTTTTTCCCTCCCAGTATAGGGAATGTACCTCCCACATGAGGTCCTTATGACTTGTTTCATTGGAGAAGGAAAGATCAGAGAGCTCTTCCTGTACTTGCCATTTCCCAAATCTTTCAGCTTAAAATATTCAATAAGCCAAGGTTCCATATTTTGGGGTAACATGTTCTTAACACTAACAACAAAGATAGTTTAGTACTGCTGGACTATATTCATTTCATGAGTAAATAGCTTTATATAAATGTACGTATTGACAAGATTCTTCCTTTGTTTATGATTGTAAAACATTTTACTTATTTTCTCCTCTGTTCTCATTTTTTTTAAAAAAAGTTCTTTGAGGATCAGCAGGTGGCATAGTGGTTGTGGCGCTGGACTCCCATATGGCCAACTGTGTTTTGAGTACTGGAGCTGATGACTTGAAACTCATGCCGGGTACATGTGCATGTGTACCTAAAATCCAGAGAGGAGAATGGAGGAGAAGGGATTTCTGTGTGACCATCCCCAATGTGGGTGATTTCTTATTTTTTCTCTCTCTCCCTGTCTCTCTCTATGTCTCTGGTAAGCTCACTGATCCTATAGCAATAATCTCTCTAAAAAACATTCTTTGAATAATCAACTATCTACTCTGAGCTACGTTTTAATATCTTCTTAAAAGATTAATAGACCAACTATTACCAGTTTACATTGTTTCTTTTTTTTTTTTTAATTTTGCCATAGGGCATGTGCACTTAATGATGGAAAGAGACAGTGAAAGAGGGAAAGTGAGAAATCACCTCCCAGGATGGGAGGGGAATGGCCCTGCCAGAGTCCATTTTCTAGAGATTTTAGGCATGCATGCACTTGTGCCCTGTATGTTTTTCAATCAGTTGTGCCCAGGACTCAAACCTGCAGCTGACCATGTGGGATCCAGCGTCTTAACTACTATGCCATCTGGTGGCCCATCATTTTGCATCTTTTAAGAAATTTTATTATTGAATCAGTTTTAGTATCATTAAAGAACAAGTAGGTCTTTAAATTATTCTTGGGATACTTGGTTTTGTATCTGTATTACGTTAATTATGAATACCATGACCGGTATTCAAGTCATGATTCTCCATGTGAGATCCAGTGCTTGTGTGCTTAATATGTATTATATGCTGATAAAATCTATATTACATCATTGTTTAACATAGTTGAAAATTCTTTCGTAGTAAAGTAGGTGTAATAACCTAGAAATGATAACATATTTAGTGTACAGGTGCCCGGCTACTACTTGAACAGTTTTCTTTAATTTTAAAACATTAAATTCATTATTTAACACATGTATACATGAGAGAGAGAGAGAGAGAGAGAGAGAGAGAGAGAGAGAGAGAGGACGATCCTGTACAGGATCTGGTTACCTCAAAATACCTCCAGTTCTCCATCTCAGTGGATCTTGGGCACTTGTGTGTTTTTAGGCTAACAAGGCCAAGAATTCAAACTGCAGTCACCATGCGGTATCTGGCTCCTTTAGAGCAGCACAGCTGCATCATGGAGCAGGCCCTTAAATAGTATATTTACTCATGGAAATATGTAAAAAAAAAAAAAAAACCATATACATCCATTTACTTTGTGCTATATTTTGGAATGTATTCTCCTAGTCCACTTTAAGTAAATAGACTTCTTCATTTTATAAGAAGTAGTTCATTAAGATGGCAGCAATATCTTTTTTTTTTTCCTTTAACCCCTAAATCTCTAAGGACAAGCAGAATGCTTGGGTTATCATGCACATTCTTAATGATTTGTTGAATGAGTGAATGATTATATTGTTTCCATAGAGATTTGAGAAAATAAATTTTAGCTTCAAAAGTATGAAATATTATATATATCAATCTGAAAATACTTTTGGAGCTGGAGAAATTGAGGCCACTTTTAGATTTTAGAGCTCAATTAAAAATAGTGTTCAAGTATCAAGTTAGAAAATTTTCTACGCTTTTATGAACCTCCTGGGAATATTAGTTATGGAAGAAAAATGCATTACTACTTAACAGAATGTCCTCATAATGTGAAAAACAACATAAACTAAATAATAATGCATGAATAATTGAATTTACTTTACTGAATCATTGCCTGGGCAAGATTATTTACTAATGACTTGCAGTAGACCACTTACAAAATAATACTTTTTTTCTATTATGTTAACTTGGGGTTAATATATATTGAATTTAATGATACATGCAGTATTTATTTTACCTTTCAAAGTTCTAAGGGCAGGTTGAAAATTTTTTTATGCAATCAATTGTTAAGTCAAGAGAGTAAAAAATAATTAAAGGTTAAGGTGGATTTATAAACTTGCTCTTTAGTCTGGTGAAAAAATAACTTAGTATGATATGGAATAATTTTTATTTTTATAATTTCCAACTTTATTCATGGTTTAATCTCACCTAAAGAATTAATAGAAAAGTGAATTCATTTACATTAAGAATAATTCATATTCTATCAATTGATAATTTAAAAGTCTGACATTTCTTAACATTTAAAAACTCCATCAAGTAAATGCATGTTTAGAAACAAAACAACATGTATTCAATATTCATAAGTTTGGCATTTTGAAGAGTTTTTTAAAAAAGGAAAAACACTTTGTTTAATTTCATGTAAAATAATTCCATAATTAATGACATTGTACATTGATTTATATATGAAGAGAATATAATCACATCAAGTAGGTTTTAGACTTTAAAATCATGGTAATTAGCTTACAAAGATGTCTAATGCCATTATGCCGACTAGTTCTGACTTTCTCTACAAATTGCGCATGATTATATTTTGCAACTTCATGTCTGAATGTTTTGTTCACATTAATCTTGATAAAACTCAGATACTTTTAGAAAATTATTTTGAAACTTGTCACAGATACTCAATAGTATAGGCACCTGTGAAGTATTTTGCTGTTTATATTGATAAATGCTTTATTTCTTTAATTTATTTTTTATTATTTTTTAAGTGAGAATTTTGCTGTAATAATCCTCATACCTCAGCCTCCCAGATTGCTGGGATTACAGATGTGTGTCACCATGCCCAGCGTTGATAAATGTTTTACCTATTTATTTATAATTGCTAAAGGGTATGTGTGTTTATCAGACAGAGACAGAGAGACAGAGGAAGAGAGAGAAGAGAGGGAGAAAAACTCAATAGGGCATGGTTATGCTGCAATTGTTTCTCCTCCATTTCTCTGTCCTGTTGGGATTTGGGGCACACATGCACATGCACCCAGTGTGTTCTTCAAGCTCCTGGAGCTGGTATTCAAGTCATGATTCTCCATGTGGGATCTGGCTCCCTTAACCATTAGGCTACAGTGGGGACCAGCAGTTGGCATAATGGCTACGTCGCTGGACTCCCATGTAGTCAACCACGGTTCGAGTCCTGCACCTGGTGGCTTAAAATCACGCTGGGCATGTGTGCATGCATGCACAAAATCCTGAGATGAAAATGGAGGAGAAGGGATTGCAGCGTGGTCGTCCCCCCTGGGGGGTGATTTCTCACTTTTTGTCTCTCTGTCTCTCTCCATCTTTCTGGCGAGCGCACACACCCTATAGCAAAAATCTCTCAAAAAAAACAACATTAGACTACAAGGCAAATCTAATGCCTTATTTTTATTAAAAAACTACATAGCAAGTATAATACAATTGGTGAGTGCATAAAAATGTGTAGACTATTTCAGAATGGAATAGAACATACATTCCAGAAATGAAGAATACAATACTTTCTTAATGATGAAACTGATTGTTCCTACAATGTGTTTCAGAAAAAAAATCTGAGGAATCATATGTTTTATTAGAGAAAGGGCTATTTCTAGATATTATAAAGAAATAAATGTTTATAAATAAAAATACAATAACAAAGAGTGTTTTTATTATAATTAAAAGAAGATACTCTGGGGGCTAGCAAGTGGCATGGTGGTTAAGGCACTGGACTCCCACTTGACTAACTGTGGTTTGAGTCCCAGATCTGGCAGCAGTTCACTTTCTGTCTCTCTCACTCTCTCTGGTGACCACATGAGCCCTATAGCAAACTTAAAAATAATAATAATTAAATAATTCTTTTTCTTTTTTTACCTAGAGATAAATTTTTGCTATAAAACACATGTGCTCACTAGAGAGACAGAAAATATGAACTCATCCCCCAGAGGACTGGCCACACCGCCGTCCGTTCTCTTCTATTCTCCTCTCAGGATTTTGGGCATACACACACACGCTCCCAGCATTAGTTTCAAGCCACCGGGTCTGGGACTCAAACCATGGTTTACCATTGGGAGTCCAGCGCCTTAACCACTATGCCACTTGCTGGCCCCTAAATAAACAATTCTTTTTTTTTTTTTTTTTTTTTTAGAATCATTCATTTGATTTTATTTATTCATTCATTAATTTTAATTTGACCACACACACACACACACACACACACGCATATACACACAGAAAAAGAGAGAGAGAGAGAGACAGGGAAAGTGAGAAAGCAAGCCACCAGGTCCAGGACTGGAACCATGGTTAGCCATGTGGGAGTATTCAGTGCCTTAACCACCATGCCACCTGCTGGTCCCAATAAACAATTCTTTAAAAAAAAAATTAAAAGATGGTAGTCTGCTTTGATTTTACTATTTTACTATTGACTGACAAAACAGTAATGTATTTTAAAAAGTTTATTATTTTTTATTTATTTCAAGAGACACAGGAAAGAACCAACAGGATCCTGCCATGCCATGATCATCACTCCCTTCACCCACTCACTGCTAGCCTTCCAGCCAGCCAGGACCATGGGCACATGCTTGTGTTCTTGGTGCATTCAGGTGAACCTAAGATCCAAACCCAGCTTTCCATGTGGCTCATGTGTTATGTAGCAGTGCCCTACCCTATCATCTGCACCACCACTGTTGGGCCTTTAATATATTTTATAGTGGAATTGTGTTATCGGTCTTCCTGAGTCTGGTATCCTATCATCTGTCCCTCTTTTGGAAGTTTCTTAACTAAAAGGAGAATACCATCATTTGTTGTCTCATCACATCCAAGTTGTTACAATGATAGCTTACTTAAGTGTATTATTTCTAAACAATGAATATAATATCCAAGAATTAGTAATTTCTGCAAATAAAATAACAGTGCTCTTTACTATATGAACTATGATGATTTTATAGAGTGTAATGTCCTGTGTGAAAGGCTTGATATATTTTGGCAAGGAAAGCACTACATTTCATTACTATTTGGTTTTATTATTCCAGTAAGAGTGATAGAATATGTCTCTCACATGCTGGCACAGGAGTAGAGTTTATGATTCAATAGAGATATCACTTTGAATGCAGCCCAAGGAAATTATTATATGTCTTCTTGGAGAAAATAGTATATTAATAAGAAAACAAGCTGTGCGTTTCTTCATAGCTCAGACTTTAGTACTGAGATTATTTTTTACATGGTAGTGTGTGGAATACATGGAATCAATTGGAGGATCAGCCTTTTGTGTGTAATAATTGGAATGAAAATTATAATCTTGGTGAAGAAAATCTGAGCTGTCAATCTTTGGTAATGAGAAAGTAATAATAGAGCCGAGAACACACATACTGTAATTTGAAGATGACATATGCAAAAAATGTCATTAGCTCTAAACAAAAATATTTGGGAGCTGGTGATAGGTTGCTCACTTGTAATTATTCAGTCAATAATTGGTTTTCATTTGCAAATTACTAGCACATGGCAAGGAAGTCTTCTTATATGTTCAAATTAAGACAGTGGAATAAATGCTAATTAGTCCCACATTAGCTGTTAAGCACTGTTCATTAGCAAAGCAAAGAAATAAAAGTCAAACGTCTTGTTGTGGATATTGTAGGTGACATTTGAGCAAAAATCTGAAGGCAATGAGGGAGTAAACCTTGTGACTATTTGGAAGAAGCCTATTCCAAGCCCAAGGAACAAATATACAAAGGCACTAAATTTATGTCTGATATAGACAGCCAGAAAACCTCTATCTCTAGTGCCCAGTATCCCACGGAGCAAGAGGAAGAGACATAGGAGGTAACATCAGAGGACAACAGGAGGCAAATCTTGTGGAGTAGGAGTCAGCAATCTATGTCTGTTTGAGTACAACAGCTCAAGAGCTTGGAATGGTTTTAGACATTTTTAAATGGTTGAAAAAGATCTCCCCCAAAATATTATTTCTTATGTGAAAATCTTATGAAATTAAGTTTTGGGGGCTGTTCCATAGCTCAGCAGTTAAATGCCAAGCACTGGGATTCAAATCCCACATTCAAATAACTGACAGCAGTTCAAATCCCTGCCCAGTGGCTTGAAAAACATTAATACATCTCCAGAATACTTTTTTTTCTTTTTTTTTGGAGAAGTTTTTTTTTGTTGTTGTTGTTGTTATAGGGTGCGTGCACTCGCCAGAAAGACAGAGAGAGACAGAGACAGAAAGCGAGAAATTGCCCTCCAGAGGGAATGGCCACGCCACAATCCCTTCTCCTCCATTCTCCCCTTGGGATCTTGGGCATGCATGCACACGCGCCTAGTGTAAGTTTAAGCCACCAGGTCTGGGACTCTAAATGCAGTCGACTACATGGGAGTGCAGCGACACAGCCATTACACCAACTGCTGGTCCCTGCATTTCCAGAATTCTGATAGGAGGGAAAAATGGTGATAGAATATGGCATGGCCACACCCTTTTGCAGGGTGTGTTTTCTCTCTCTGGCAAGTACACATGCTCTCTAGGAATAAATAAGTAAGTAAATAAAGGGGGCCCAATTCAGTGATTTTTAGTATAGTCAAGATTATGCAACTGTTACCGCAGTTAATCCTAGACTATATCCTTCATTTCAAAAAGAAACACTATTCTTGTTAAAAGTCACCTCCAAATTCTCCCATTTCATCCCATCTTCTCAGCTCACAAAAACCACTAATTTTTATGTCTCTGTACATTTGCTTATTATAAACATTTCATATTAATGAACTCATACAACATGTGGTATTTTGTTGCTGGTTTTATTCATTTAGTATAATGTTTGTACAGGCTTTTTTGAATGGTGTTATAAAAACTGATATGTCCCCCGTTTTACTCTAATATCAGGATCTACTTCCATTTCCACAAATTGTTACAGCATAGGCACTTGGAGAAGGAAGGAAGCAGATATCCTTTAATACATGCTTTAGAAAAGTAGTATTATAATACACCCTGGAATATTGAAATATCCAAGAATATCAGAGCACATCACAATTTTTAGTTCTTATACTAGTCTTGGCTTAAAGTTTCCAATGTATCACAACACTGGAATTAAATGAGCAATTATAATTTGTAATGGACATTCACTTGCAGTGTTATCTTCAGATCCAAAAATATTTAGTTTCATGTTAATCTACCTCATTTGCTTCTTGAATCATTTCATAATTGGGACCAGCAGATGGTGTAATGGTTATGTCACTGGACTCCCACATAGTCAAACACAGTTCAAGTCCTAGACCTGCAGACTTAAACTCACTCCAGATGCATTTGTATGTGTGCCCAAGATCCTGGGAGGAGAATGGAGGAAAAGGGATTGTGGTGTGGCCATTCCCTTGGGGGGTGATTTCTCACTTTTTATCTCTCTGTCTCTTCAGGGAGCACATGTGCACTATAGCTAAAATCTCTCTTTCTCTAAAAATCACTTCATAATGTATCAAACTGCCTTTATATACAAAAACAATTATTTTAGGATTTTATTTCCCTAATACTTTTAGGATGATGTGCAAAAAGAAATCTGAGTGAGATCTATCATTATTCTCTTTACCAGCAGCTTTTCTGGGCTTCTTACATATGCACTACACTTGTTTTTAATTATCAGAGGGTGAGTGCACACACCAGAGGGACAGAGAAAGAGAGAGGAGAAAGCATCCCCCAAAGGGGCGTAGTCACGCACAAATCCCTTCTTCATTTCTCTACCCTGTCAAGATTTGGGGAATGTACAGACATGCACCCAGCTGGGATTTTCTTTTTTTCTTTTTTTTTTTTTTGAGAGATTTTTTTTTCGCTATAGGGCGCGTGCGCTCGCCAGACAGACAGAGAGAGACATAGAGACAGAAAGCGAGAAATCACCCCCCAGGGGGGATGGTCACGCCGCAATCCCTTCTCCTCCATTCTCCTCTCAGGATCTTGGGCACGCACGCACACGCGCCCGGCGTGAGTTTTAAGCCACCGGGTCCGGGACGCGAACTGCGGTCGACTACGTGGGAGTCCAGCGACATAGCCATTACGCTAACTGCTGGTTCCCCCCAGCTGGGATTTTAACCACGGAGTTGGCACTAAGCTATGGGGCTGGTTCTGCATACCATATTTAAATTTTATTGGCCAGGGCAGAAGGTTTAGTCTGGATGGAAATGTTTGGGCTAATTGTTAGTGACAGTTGCAGGGTATATGTCCTTGAAAATGCATTTACATGGAGATTATTTTCATTTTTCCTCTTTGGTTGTTAATGTAGATATAGCAAATAAACATTTTGATTTTTCATGAAAATTCACATTACATTTTATTGTTGTTGCATATACCTGGTATTAAATTACCTACATTAATATGACTTGATAATTTGGAAAGTCACTTTTACTTAAAATTAATCAGGGCCAGCAGTTGGTATGGTAGTTAAGGAAGGCACTGGATCTCACACGGATGGCTGTGAAGTTCAAGTCCCAGATACCACGGTTGTAAATGACACTAGCACATATGCATGTGTGCCCAAAAATTCTGAGAGGAGAATGCAGAAAGGATTGTGGTGTGGTCATCCTCCCTAGGGGTGGTTTCTCACTTTCTCTCTCTTTCTGGTGAGTGCATGCACCTTATAGAGAAAAAAAAAAAGTTTTAATCATAATGAGAATATCTGCAAGATGCACCTATCTTATTCAAATAAAACTTAAAATTTTTCTCTATAAATGTTAATCTATGAGACAGCAGTAAGAAACCTTTATCAGAAAGATAATCAGTGCATGGTTATTGAGTCATTTCACAAACTTTTGTTAAATTTTTAATAGTTAATCATTCAGCGCTATGTACAAACAGGTTTTTATGTGACATGATTCAATAGGGAATATGGGGTATATATATACACACAATATTTCAAAAATACAATAGTATAATCTTCATTTCTAAAATACTCTTGTAGTATCCAGTATCTATCAATAAAGAGGGATAATTTGTCTGTATTCTACCCTTATTCACGTTTGTTTTAATCTAAGGCATTTGTTCAAGAAAGGATTAAAATTACCTACTGTCCATGCACTTCTACTCCTTGCACATTTTGTTTGACTTTCAAGAGAAAATGTGCAAGGAGGGACCAACAGTTAGTGTAATGGCTATGTCACTGGACTCCCATGTAGTCAACAATGGTTTGAGTCCCAGACCGGAGGTTTAAACTCACGCTGGGTGTGTGCGTGCGTGCCCAAGATCCCAAGAGGCGAATGGAGGAGAAGGGATTGTGGCGTGGCCATCCCCCCTAGGGGGTGATTTCTCACTTTCTATCTCTCTGTCTCTCTCTGTCTGGCGAGTGTATGTGCCCTATAGTAGAAAACCTCTCCAGAAAAAAAAGAAAATGTGCAAGGAAATAAGAATCAAGATGGATAAATATTGTAAATACAATTAATTTTAAAGTATAGATATAAATATAAACTATTTTCAATATTTCATTGTGTTTTCGAAAATTGAACTCTGAAATGTACCATATAAATATACAAAAGGACGTGGGCCAGCAGATGGCATGGTAGTTAAGGCACTGAACCCTCACATGGTTGACTGTGGTTCAAGTCCTTTGACCTGATTACTTGTTTTCTCACTTTTTCTCTCTGTCTCTGTCTGTCTCTATCTCTGGTGAGCATGTGTGTCCTGTAGCAAAATGACAAATAATAATGATAAATGAAATAAACAATTGTTCAAAAACAATATACAAAACGGCTTCAAAAAGGTCACGGGAAATGAAAGTAGAGTTCATTTTGGTGCCAAAAAGTTTTTAAATCCGTGTGCAGTTTTTTCATAATATCCATGTCTATGGACTTTTTGAAGAATCCTTATATATGTGTCTAAGGAAAAAATTCCATGTGTGTGTACACTACATGTGTATATACATATGTACATGCACATACATTTATTATACACATGTATATACTAAAAAGAAGGCATTTAAGCTACATAGTTATTAAAAAGGCTTATTTTATCACAATTAATATTTAGTTCTATATTTAACTAGACTTTTAATTTAATCTTTGTTCAAAATCATATTTAAATATTTACTATGCTGTTATAGCATTAGAATATGGTAACCCTTAAGAGAG
Organism: Tupaia tana; assembly: GCA_026018925.1. Classification (NCBI taxonomy): domain Eukaryota; kingdom Metazoa; phylum Chordata; class Mammalia; order Scandentia; family Tupaiidae; genus Tupaia; species Tupaia tana. Next base: position 62,554,408 of record JAKSZU010000009.1, on the reverse strand, counting down.
GCTATTTTTAAAAGACTTCTCTAGCAATAGATTTAATTTAGGAGAGACACACTAAAAAAAAAAAAAAAAAGCTCCTATGTAATTTACTCAAGAAAAGTAAATGAAATAAAACAGTCTATAAAGTGACCAGCAGTTAGCGTAATGGCTATGTCGCTGGACTCCCACGTAGTCGACCGCGGTTCGAGTCCCGGACCCGGCGGCTTAAACTCACGCCGGGCACGTGTGCGTGCGTGCCCAAGATCCCGAGAGGAGAATGGAGGAGAAGGGATTGCGGCGTGGCCATCGCCCCTGGGGGGTGATTTCCTGCTTTCTATCTCTCTGTCTCTCTCTGTCTGTCTGGCGAGTGCACGCGCCCTAAAACAAAAACCTCTCCAAAAAAAGAAAAAAAAACAGTCTATAAAAATACAATTATGATTGTGCTGTTATATTACTTTCTCCTAATTTTTGACTGAATGTCCTCCTATACGTTTTGCTTTGTTAAAAATATGCACCATGGGACCAGCAGTTGGTGTAATGGCTATGTTGCTGGACTCCCACGTAGTTGACTGTAGTTCGAGTCCCGGACCTGGTGGCTTAAACTCACGCCAGGTGCATTTGTGTGCATGCCCAAGATCCCAAGAGGAGAATGGAGGAGAAGGGATTGCGGTATGACCATTCCCCCTGGGGGGTGATTTTTCGCTTTCTGTCTCTATTGTCTCTGTCTGTCTGGCGAGCGCACGCGCCCTATAGCGAAAAACCTCTCCAAAAAAGAAAAAAAAAAAAAAAGTCAAGCTATAGGTTATATTTAAGATGACCCTTTCCTCTCTCCATTTAAAATTCTATATTGTGTGCCAGATGTTTGGTATGCAAAAAGAAACCATGTAAACCTAATGTGAGTTTAAAATTTTTATGTTACTATTTTTAAACTTTTTTTAACATATGGAGAGAGAGAAAAAGACAGACAACCTCAAGAGGATGTCATGGTGCAATCCTCTTGGCCCCAAGCCTCTCAGCCAATCAGGATCACAGGCATGTGTACTTACAGGACATGTACAGGTTGAGCAGGGATCCAAACTGTAGTTTTTCATGTAGCTACAGCACTACAGAATTGTATCCTACCACATTTGCCACTACAATTAGGCCAATGTTGCTGATTTTGTAATAGTTTCAATTGCAGTATTTTAATAATATAATCATTACATATAAAGTAGTCATGGCTGCTTAGTTATAGGACAGAAATAGGTATTCTAGGAGAACCCAATAATAGCTCTGTCTTTAAGGATATTTTTTTTTGTTTTCTTGTAATTTAGAAATTCTATTTGTCCTCATATCTGAGTTTTAAGAAGAGATTATACACTCCATGAAGCTCTGCATAGTTGCTAGATATTATCTGGTATGGGTTTTCATTTGGATAAATTTTATTAGACAAAGTAGTTGTAATTTGTAAATTGATGTCAAATACAAGTCGTATAAGATCAGTTCAGTTCATTTTAGAGGTTATTCCAGATTCAGCAGGTAATTGTAAAATACCCTTGTCCTAATTCTGCCATGTACACTAGATGCTTCAGATAATCAACTACTCAGTTCTTTCTTTGTAGGTCAAGTATAGAAAGAGGAATTGAAAGGATCTATTTTATTTTGTTGTCAATGACTGAAATAACCAAAGCACAAATTGATAACGTAAGTATTTCATAGTTTTAACACTTAAAGTAATTGAGCATAAGTTCCTTAGGAATCTCTCTCTCTCTCTCTCTCTCTCTCTCTCTCTCTCTCTCACACACACACACACACACACACACACACACGAACACAAACTCTGACAAAGGGAACACAGTGGTGCAGGGATAATCAGACCCAGCACCTGCAGCGGGACAGGGGTTCTTGTCTGCAGCTCACGGAGAATTAGAGACATAGGTAAGCAAGTGGAATTTTTTTAAAAGAATTATTTATTAATTTTATTTATTCATTCATTTATTTTAATTGAAGAGACAGAGAAAGAGAAAGCAAGCCACCAGCAAGTAGAATTTTTTTAAGAGACATTTTTGCTATAGGGTGTACATGCTTACTGGAGAGACAGAGAGAAAGAAAGTGAGAAATCACCCCCTAGGAAGGATGGCCACACCGCAATCCCTTCTCCTCCATTTTCCTCCTGGGATCTTGGGCACGCATGCACATGCACCCGGTGTGAGTTTTAAGCCACAAAGTCTGAAACTTGAACCCTGGTCAGTCGACTATGTGGGAGTTTGGTGACATAACCATTACGCCATCTGCTGATCCCACAAGTGAAATTTTTTAAGAGAGAGTAGGCAGAACAGAGCTCCCAAGCACAGAGTGATTTCCAAGTGGGTTGCAGATGTGGAACTGAGGTGAGGGGGTTTTATATGAATCAGAGAGGCTTTGTAAATGCTGGTTCCCAGGTGGTGCATGGCTTCCCTCATGGTGGTGGTGGTGGTGGTACAGTCACATGCTGGATAAGTCCAGTTATTTTTCCTAATTTTGGAGTGGATACAAAGGTCAGGGGTCTCTCTTTGCCAAAAAGATTTGGGCCATTAGAGACCATTCCCTTCTTCCTGGAATGTGGTAGGACCAGGAAAGAAGTCTTTGTCTTAGGTCAGTCATTAAGTCATTGCTGCAAGCTGTCTCTGTGAGCAAACAGTTTAGCAGCAGGTGAGCTAATGTGTCTTCACCCCCAAACTTAGTCATTTTGTGATTTAATCTTGGGCCTGTACCCTAACTGTATTCTTATGGTTCCTGTCTCCTAGTTTACATGAATTTTTATAAGGCTTTTACAATGAAGTAGTGATTAATGGTCACACGAAATCTTATATCATTTAGGTCATGGCATGGGTGCCCTTTGGCGCTAATTGTGGGCCATACTGGCTAGTCTTGAATTTTTTGGGTGGGAAGTAAGATTCTCTTTTGACCCCAAGCATGGTCTTTTAGTAGACCACTTTTATTGGGCTATAATTTTCCATGCATTTAAGCTTATTGGCCTATAATTTCCATTAGGTTTGAACACCTAATTTTGAAATTTAGGAGTTGTCTGTTTTGAATCCTTGCCTTTCATTTATATTGTTTGTATGCCTCAAAAGTTCAGAATAGATATGGGCCAGAGGGATAGCAAGCAGGAAAGAAAGTTCTTTTTCTGTAATGTGATAATGAGCTGACTGGTTTTGGATAGACTGCCTTGTTTGGGGGTCTCTCTGAGTCATAGTGGTACTTCATCTTGACTCCCCTATTTTCCCCAACTGCTTAGCCTGAATAGCCTCTATCTCAACATCTTTAAAATATTTTATCTATTTTATCAATATAGATAACTTCTTATAATTTTTCTGCAGTGAATTAATGGGGTGGTCAGTTACCTCAGTTGATCAGAGCATGGTGTTACTGCATCTTTATTTCTTAATTTTGACATTCTTATATGGGATGGTTCCAATTTTTACTGCAAAATTTTATCCTGAATTATATATACATATATGTATACACAAACATATACACACACACTAGTATATTCATATGCAATACATCTAACTTTTTTTAATCTTACTATTCTTAATTCCTCTGCATTTCCTTTTCTTTTTTCCTTTTGCACAAATCCCATATGTTCAATAAAATGATATATGAATGTTATAAATTATTTCAACTATTATGTATTATATTGTATACTAACTTCATGGCTTAGTTTAAGATTATTACTGATTATTTTGTAAAATATATAAGAATTAAATTACTATTAGTATGCTTTCTTCAACAGGAACAGATTTATTTCTGTAACTTAAAATGCTTATTCAAAAATGCTTTCCAATATTATGAGCATGTAAAAATGATTATTCGAAACATAGGAGAAAATTCAATAAGCACCACTATAAATAATTTTTGAATCAAGACTCTGTTTGCTACATGATGTCACTCTGATCTCAAGGTGCAAATTACATACTCACAATGAAAGCAAGTGAATTACATAAATATTTCTATTAATTTTAAAAGTCTCTGTCCTGGTTCCATTGTTTTAACAGTGATACCAATGGATTCACAAAACAAACTCCAAAGAGGCCTTTTTCCATTCCAGTCAAACATTTTCTTTTTTATAGTAGTAAAGGAAAACCAAGATGCTAGAATTTTTATTTCTTTCCATTAATGAACAGAATTTAGATCTACTTCAGAAAAAAAAAGTTCAAAACATAATTCTGGTTAAAAGGAAAGTTTTAATAGAAAGATCTTTTGTACAGTAATGTTTTTTGTCTTAAGGGAAAATGGCAAAGGTAAAGGAAAAGAATGGACAAAAATGTAAAGTCTAAAACATTTTGTTGATGGTTTGGTTCATACTGGAAAAATCTAAGAGCTACAAAAATTCATAAAATTAAAGTTTTGTTGATGAATGTTTTAAAATTGATTATACTGATGTGATACTATCAGTCACAATTCTGGATGTTATCTTTAAGTGCTGTGGGCAATAGAAATAGCTCAATTTCTTTGTCTATTACATCATTATTGTAATGAACTGCTCCTCTCACTTAGACTCCATCAAGTAAAGTCTCCAGTGAAAACCCATCACAACTTTTAGCTCAGGCCTCTAGATAGACCTCTGGTAGAGGATCCTTAACTGCTGCCTCCCCCCACCCACATCATCACCCTATCTCAGTAGCAAAAAGTCACAATGATCTTTGACCCTTATGCCCCCAACAGCATTTAGGGATTCCACTGCAGAGGGGTGAATGAAATAGGACACAGGGACTTTAAAAATATAGTTAGGGGGAACCAACAGTTAGCGTAATGGCTATGTCACTGAACTCCCATGTAGCCGACCGTGGTTTGAGTCTCAGACCCGGTGGCTTAAAACTTACGCTGGGCGCGTTTGCGTGCGTGCCCAAGATCCCGAGAGGAGAATGGAAGAGAAGGGATTGCAGCGTGGCCATCCCTCTGGGGGGGTGATTTCTTGCTTTCTGTCTCTCTGTCTCTGTCTTTCTGGGGAGCGCACATGCCCTATAGCAAAAACCTCTCCCCCAAAAATGTGTGTGTGTGTGTGTGTGTGTGTATAGAGAGAGAGAGTTAGGGAATAGGCCCAAAATAGAATTATAAAATGTCTAATTTTTAAGTGACAAAGCAACTTAGAAGAGAAGGCTTGCAGCGGTGGCTCAGTGACTGACCTAAGTAACATGACCTAGGCTTTTTTCTAGGCCCCTCCACATTCCGAAAAGAACAGAAGATAAGTTAATGGTTTTTGTGGCCCAAAGTTTCTACACAAAGAATCTCCTGACATTTGTACCCACTACAAAATTAGGAGAAGAATAACTGGACCCATATAGCATGTGTTCCCTCACCTGAGAGAAACAAATACACAAGGTCCACCCAGAACAAGCCCAGACAAAGCCCTTTCTGACCAAAATAAAAATTCCCTGCCTCAGTTCTTCCTCAGCAACCCATTTTTCTAGGACCTGCTTCTTTCTTAAGAGCTCTGTCTTTCTTGCCCCTCTTAAAAAACTCCTCTTGATATCCACCCCCACCAAAAAAAAAAAAGAAAAACGTAGTTTTGAGTATCACTTTGATATAAGAAAACAGAGGTCATATGTTAGCATTCTGTTTTTGAAATGATGTCAGATTAAAGAATAACAATACTGTCATTTTTATAAATGACCTCATTTCATTTTTTAAATATTATTTGTAAAAATGTATATTTTTCTTGCATAGAAAGTATCAAGTAAAATTTGAAAATGGGAATAAACTGTACTAAAACCTACATTTTATTAATCAATATCATGGCTACATATGGTGGTTTTATAAACACTAGAGAATTGTCAAAAGTCCATGGAAGATACATAATATGAAAAAATTATGCATGAGTTGCAAATTTATTTGCACCAAAATAAATGTACTTTAATTCCATTTGTTCCATGAACTTTTTGAACTCCCTGTATACATACATTTATAAATACTTATACTTACAGTAATATAGATAGTTTCCACATGTCTATACTAACAAAGACTATAAAGCAGTTTGTTCCAGTCACATTTTCTGTTATAAAAGCATATTGCTGATCATTATTACTCATGCAAAAACCAAGTAAATTACTGTTAAAATTTCTCTTGTGCTAAAAAGAAGGCTAGTCTCTTAGACTTACCACAATACAGAAAGAATTGCATACAGGGGCCAAGTGACAAGAAAAAAATTATTTGAAGGCATCTTGTGACTGTATTGTAAGCTTGTTTAAACATGTATGGTAATGTAATCACTGAACCTAATTTTAAAAGCAAAATATTTACAAAACATAGAATCTCAGTGTTGAAATGATCCTTACTGGTCATCATGCTTAATTTCTATTTAATTCAGAAAACCCAGCTATGACCTCTTTCTCATTATGCTTGCACCAGTTCTGGTTGTTTTCATGTATGCCAACAAGCAAAGAGCTCAACAACTCATTCTCAGAAAATTCAACTTTATATTGAAACAAAATCTTCTTTCTTGTAACCTAGAGTCATAAAATGATATAATGTCTCTACCAGAAGGACCTTTAGAGATTCTTTACCTCTCTTTTTATGGTTCAGTATGTTTGGAATTTACAAAAGGGGTGGTTACTTGAGGCAGTCAGGGATAAAGGGGAATGAAGAGGGATGACCATCTCCCTTGGGATGAAATTTCTCACTTTTCATCTTTCTTTCTCTCCCCTCTCTCTCTGTGTCTTTCCAGCAAAACAAACAAACAAACAAAGACAGTCATGGTTATCTTTTGCTGCTAGTGTGTTTTGGTTATTTGGCAATTTTGCACTTAGACATTTTCAAACTATATTATCCAGCACTTACTTGCAGAGGTCAGCTCTTCTCCTATACAATAATCCTGAATGGATAACTGTTTTGTCCTGGTGGTATTAGTACTAGGCTTTCACAGGATTACTTAATTTAACTCGGAATTTTTAGAGATGAAGGAATAACATTAACATATATTAGGATTATAAGAATTCGTAATTTTCTACATATGACTTTGGTCAATTGATTTAAGTCTGACCTTTGAACTGGATCTGCAAAATTGCTTATTGTACAAACAAAATCTAAATGACATGGTGCCATTGAATTATATATAAATGTCTTTTGGTAGCAGACAGTGCTATCATTCTACTCAACATTCATTTTTTTACATACTATTGATCCAGCTACTTCAACTGCTTTCTCTATTAAGCCACTGTATAATAACAATCATGTCAGTTTGCGTAATAGGCTTGGCTTTCAAATGAACATAACATATAGACAGTGAGATGATTATGCGACATAATAAGCTGCTTTTATTTAACTCAAATATGTATACAGTAGCTCTAATTCTATATTCATTAAATATAAACAGAGGGAATCAGAAAAATATGATATCTCTAGAATAGATTTAAAAGTATGGGAATTTTCAAAGAATTGTTGCTGGAGTAAATTGATTATTTTTCAGCCCAAATATCCACAGCTGTTTTTTGTTTTCTTTTTTTATTATTTATTTATTTATTTATTTATTTATTTAATGGTCTGTGCACAGGAACTATAAGACTGAATTTAGACTTTATGGAAATTACCTTCATGGTAAAAGAAACATTTTTTTTCTGGAGACTTAAAACAGTACTAGCAAAAGCTATTACATCAAATAAGATTTATTTGCTTTATAAACAGTGCATGATAAAAGACAACTAAATTATTTTATTTAAAAAAGTTATAATTGTGGTAAAGGCAAAGAAAGTATGCATCTTAATTAGAGATAGCAGTATTGTTGGTTGTAACAGTATCAAAACTTCTAGTGCTATCAGTGCCTGACACATGCAGGTACTAAAAATATACAAATAAATAGATGAATGAACTGTTCTGATTCAATTAAATAATTATGAAATAAACTAATTTTCCTGGGAAATAGAGGCTAAAAGTCTGACTTTATTTTGTATAGCTCCAGAATCCCCCCATGCCACTGGACTTTTGAGTATAGTTTATGATGACTTAATAATGCTTTTTCAGCAGTTTTATAATCTCTTGAAAGATGTTTCAGTTCCACATGCTTAGAAACTATTTTTCAAACACAAATGTCAAGCTGTTGTAAATTTTTTTTTATGTATAATATATCCATTTGAAAAATGCAAAACCATTAAAGTGTTGTACTGCCTCTGGTCTAGTGCCTTACAAATGTACTTTGCACAAAAGAGACAACCCCTGAATATTTTTTAATCAAAATCATAAGACCCAAGAAACATTCTATAGGATTGCCATGAGTAATACTTCTTCATGAATATCACATTTATAGGGTGTTTTAAATTCCTGTTTTCTTCCTGCCTATGAAGAAGAACAGGCCAATAAAAACTGAACTATTATTTGGAAATTTAATTTTGACAACTGAGAATCCTTAAAGACATTTCAGGAAGGTATTAAGATCTTTCCTCTCATCCTGGGAGTCTTAAACTAGAGAACTCTGCTGCTGCAGCATATAACTGCTTGTTTTGGGGATGAGGGTGGGAGGAGTCTATAACTCTTCTACATGTGCAACTTGTTCTATAGCTAAGAGTCAAAATGTCTTTCAAGAAAGGCAATATGGAATAATACTGATATTTCTTATACTGATTAATGTCTTTATTTTCTAAAAATATATTTTCCCCCGCAAAACAACATTAGCATTTTGGCATGGACTTACAAGGTATCTCTATGAGCAGGTTGACATTGCTAAAATCTGCTAGTTCTTTGATGACTAAATAATTTTTTTAAAAAATTGATTAATTGATTGATTTTATTCCCCTTTATTCCCCTACCCAATCTCCACTCTCCACCCTGCTCCCAAACTGTCTCTGGTGTTAATAGTAAATGTCCATGCTTTTATGCCTTCCAATCTTTTAGTTTCTGTTATAGAATCCAGACATTCTGTATGTATTAAGTGGGGACATCACAAGCCTCTGTTTCATAGCCTGGCTTGCTTCACTTAGCATTACATCTTCCATATTCACCTACTTTCTATCAGATTGCTGGGTGTCATTTTTTTTATAGTTGAATAGTATTTCATGGTATATATGTGCCATACTTTTTCAATCCATTCATCTGCACTTGGACATTTGGGTTGATTCCAAGTCTTAGCAATTGTGAATAATGCAGCAATAAACATGGACGCGCAAGTGTTTTTCTGACCAAGTGTATTCCTGTCTTTTGAGTTGATATCTAGGAGTGGTATTGCTGCATTTTATGGTAGTTCTATTTGTAGGCCTTTGTTCTTTACCCTGTTGGTGGAAACTAAATACATTCTTAGAATTGTAAAAGTACCGAAATGCAGCACAATGTTGAAATGTGACAGCACTGCAAAGCTGACCCATCTGGGGAAGTTTTTAGGTTTGCCTCAAGAGACCTCCCTGACTATGTTGGACATATGCATTCCCATGATCTGGGGTTGACTGAAGCTGGTAGTGGATTATGGTATCAATACCCTGAAGAAGATTTTTTCTTTCTCTCTCCGCTACTCAGATAAAGAAGAAAGAAATAAACTTAAAAAAAATTAACAGACTTATTTTCTGTATCTATAAATGCCACATAGAACTTGAGATTTGGGTAACTGAGAGGTTACAATCTAACTTTAGCAGTATTATACATGCTCAGAAAATAGATCTATTAAATTAAGAGAATATAATATGAAGATACATTGATTTCTCTTAAGTGAGAAAGAGGGAAATAGCTCAGTAGAGGCTTTATTATTATTATTTTACTTGGAGAAAGAGGAATTGTAGTGGTAGAATGATTAGTTTTTTTTTTTTTTTTAAAAAGAACTATTTAATTGTATTTATTATTATTATTGTTTTTAAATTTGACCAGAGAGAGAGAAAGGTGAAGTAAAAAGCAATCTGCCAGGTCTGGTACATGATTGTCTATGTGGGAGTCCAGCACCTTAACCAACACACCAACTTCCAGCCCTAGGAATAATTAATTTTAAAACCATCAACAGAAGCAAAATCAAGAATAGGATTACTCAGTTACAATAGGTCTAAAGTATTTATCTTTTTAAATGAAGATAGAGCCTGACAAATTTATTTCTCCTATTTGATCACAATCTGTGACCACAATATTTTCTCTGTATATGACCACCGTGCCAATTTCTGTCTTCTGATTTTTAAAAAATCTTTTCGAATTTCACTCCCGAAGACCTTTTTGTCAGCAACCACTCTAATGTATATTTGAAAGAAAGACTTTGAGCCATCAAAGCTTCACGGTGCAATGACAAATAATTGAAGGTCTGGGGAAAAACAAAGGAAGAGACTTTCTTTGTATACCCTACTATTGTTTAATCAATTGGTGAAACTTCGTCAGTTTGTTCTAATATCCAGCAGAGAATTTTATAGCAGTTTAACTTCTTCCAACAATAAATCAGTGATTAATTTGCTATGCTCATAGGTATTAAGAGAGAAATTACCAAGATTGCCCAAGGCAAGTGGACAACTTTCCGGAACACTGAAGTGTGTGACCTGTGACTACTCCTCTTATTTTCAGACAAAATAATTGAAAATTTTAACTCTTTCCATAGTCAATCAATGATAAAATTTTAAATGTATATAAACACGTATAAGTTTTTATAAGTCAATAGCGTAGAATAATATAGTTGTGCCGTCCTCTCTACTAAATTCTCATCTTTATGTCTATTTTTCCTGTAGCAACATTTTTCTTGTAGCATCTAACCACACAGTAAATGCTCTGATATATATTTATGGCCTTAGAAAAGGAAGGGAGAGCCCAGGTGTTAAAAAACACTGTGTTGTCAGAACCACAGAGGAAGGTCCACCATTTATTTAGAGGCCTCTCTGCACATGCTGGGAATGTGTGCATGCCTGTGACCTGGGCTGGCTGGGGCTGAGGATGGATTGTGGCATAAGACCCTGTTGAGGGTTGGGAAGGGGGCTGTTTCTCTCTCACAGAAGAAGTAAAATTTTTAAAAAATTACACACACACACACACACACACACCTACATATATGTATTTAGAGATAGGAATGGAATCTTCAAACTTTTTAAACCTCTGCAATACTAAATGTGGTGATTAAACAGTTGAAAGAATACTCTGAATTGATAAGGACTACAAGTAAAAACCCACATCTGATATGAAAGAGTACAAAAATGTAAAATATATCATTAAACATTTCAATACTTAGCGTATGTTGAAATAATAGTTTATATATGCTGATTTAAGTGAAAATATATTCTTAAAATCAATTTTACCTTTTTTCCTTTTTATAATGTGGCTACTAGAACATTTTAAATTGCATATATGACTTGCATTTGAGGTTTACATTTTTTTGTGCGTTTGACAGTATTGTTCCAATGGCAAAAATAAAGTGACTTTTCTAAGGTGATAAAACTAATGAAGGGAAGACTAATAGGACAACCTTAGATATAGAGAAAGTTTTTTTTTTTTGTATGCTTTGTAAATTAGAGAGTTAGTAGACAGAGGCTAGGACAGAAGACACATGGAAAGATAGCAAAAATGGTGGTCAAGAAATAGCACAGGTAAGAGCCGATGGCTTGGGAGATTGCAGCAGTCTTCACAGGCAAAAACAAACGTTCACCCCAAAACACCGACTTAGGGAAGAGGTATTTCACAAACACAAATCTAAGAAATGCAGCTTACCTTAAGAAATATTCACTGTAGGGCTAAATAGCCATTACAAGGCCACATAAGTGCCCCAATTATAATGAAATTTGCAGAATTACATAATTTGAATTTATTTTAAAGTGTATCCTTGCCCTTTTTCGCATCATTTATATATTATGTGAGCAAGATTTTATATTGCTATTTTACCTTTAACTGCAGAAGAGAGTCAGTGAATTGTTTGGGAGCTGTACTTATTTGATTCTCTTGAATATAGGCCAAAGAGTTATTCACTAGCATAAAAAGTGACTGTAGAATATCATAGATTGTGTTAAAAGAAATATTTAGATAATACCATCTAAACTAAATTCTAATAATTTGCTTTAAAAATGGTACTTGTTCCCCCAACATAAGCCCTACCATTCTTCTTTCTCCTATTACATACTCACACTGTTCATTCACTGTTTTTTAAAAAATATATTGAAATAGCACCTATGGTAGAACTCATTAGCAGCCAGCAGGTGGCGTGGAGGTAAAGATGACTGGATCCCACATGGCCAACTCCGAGGTTTCAGTCCTGGACCTGGCGACTTGAGAAACATGCTGGGCACATGTGAGTGCATGCTCAAAATCCTGGGAGAATGAAAGAGAAGGGATTGTAGTGTGGCTATATACCCTTTCCCTGAGGGAAAATTTATCACTTTGCCTCTTTCACTCTTTCTCTCTGCCTCATAGTGAACTAATAACTAAATAACTACTAAATAAAAAAGAAATGTTAGAACTGCCTATTGGGCACAGCTAGTTTAGGCATATCAAGATTTACATAAAATATACAATAACAAATTATTATTGTATTTCAATACATGTCCTTCAGCCATTTAGAACTGTTTTTTTTTCCTCTGCAAGATCATCATCAAGCATAATTTCAGAAATTCGCCTCAGATAAATTTACATGCACATGTATTAAAATTTTTTTAAGTAAAAAATCAGGACCCTGGAAAATTACTGCTACATTTGGCTTTATGTATATCACATCTTTTACTTCTTTTTTAGAAATTTTTTTCTTTAGAAATTTTACTCTCAAGGATTTGAAGAAAGAGTTAAAAGAACAATATATTTTGTGTTTCTTAAATGTTTTGCTTCTTTTTTTATTCCCCTTTGAATCTTTCCCTCTCACTCTCTGCCATTTACCACCCTCCTCCCTCACTGTCTCTGGTACCCACAATTGTTCTCCATGCCTTTATATAGTTGAATATTTCAGTTTCAGCCAGAGTGCAGACATTCGGTGTATTAAGTGGGGACATACAATGCCTCTCTTTCATAGTCTGGCTTGCTTCACATAGCTGTAAACCTTCCACATTTGTACACTTTCTATCAAATGTTAGAGTCTCATTTTTTATGGCTGAGTAATATTCTGTAGTGTAATTGTGCCACACTTTTTCAATCCATTTGTCTGTTCGTGGACATTTGGTTTGGTTTCATATTTTAGTAGTTATGAATAATGCCACAATAGGCATGGAAAATTATCTGTTGAAGATAATATGTATGTTAATATCTTTGATAGTGCTAATATACAGGGCATTCTGGGTGGGAAAATTCATTTTGTATGCTGTAATGATATATATATTATATATATATATTCATTTATTGCATGTGTATCATTGTGTATATATATATATATACATACATATATATATATATATGTATGTGTATATATATATATATATATATATATGATATATATATCGACCTAGGTGTCAGAGGTACAACACAGTTGTAGATGTTTTTCCTCACATCATATTTTATATGATTTGTGTTTTTTGATGTTGAGAGTATGAATGAATGTATGAGAAATGGCATTTCAGCATTTCAATTTTGCCACCCTCACCTTCCAGAAACAATAATGAATCTGTATTATAAAACATAAACCCCAAAAGGATCTGAAAGTTGCCTGGCAAAGTAGATGGGTACTGCTTTTCTCTGCTGTTCCTAATTATGGCTATGGCTAAGCTGAGCTCAATATCTCTGCAGTGCTCTATTAAAATTATGAAGTTCAGACCTGGCATAGCAACTGAACAAGCTTTAGAGAACTAATGTCTATGACCTATTCAAGTATAGACACTAAATTTACATATTTAAATCAACTTATTTTGTCTATATCAGAGAAAGATTAGTTCAATAATAGCTATCTCTATGCTTTTCCATCAGACAATCCATTTCGTGCCAAGGATACAGATTGGAATAACAAATCTATGTAGATTTTTTATAGATATTTTTGCTATAGGGTACATGCATTTGCCAGAGAGAGAGAGAGAGAGAGAGAGAGAGAGAGAGAACAACAAATCACACGCCCCTCCCAGGGAGATGGCCACACTATAATCCTCTTCCATTCTTCTCTTTGGCACCTGGCATGAGTTTTAAGCTGCTGGGACCTAACAGCTGGAAAATACTTCAGGCATGTATGTGTACGTGCCCAAAATCCCAAGACAAGAATGGAGTAGAAAGAATTATGGCATGGCCATCTGTCCTAGGGGTGATTTCTCACTTTCCTTCTCTGTCTCACTCTGTATCTCCCCAGCAAGTGCATGCACCCTATGGCAAAAACCAAAACCAAAACAACAACAACAACAAAAAACAAGACAAGACATAATAGCAAACACATTCCAGAAACTTTTAAAATTTGTCTATTGAAGTATAATTGAAGTACAACAGATTATGTATACTTTAGATTTAAAATATACAATTAGATCAATTTTTCACATATGTGAAAACTTTGCCGCAGTTGAGATAATTATATATCAATCATAACCTTAGGTATGTTTCTTGTGCCTGCATGTAATGTCTTCCTCTTTCCTTTCACCCAACCCAAACAAGCACTGATCTGCTTTTTGTCATTGGGTATTTGCATTTTCAAGAATTTTATAACATAGCACACACCTTTAACGCCAGCTACTTGGGGGACTGAGGTAGGAGGCTTGCAAGTTTAAGGCCAGCCTAGGCAAGCCTAGCCAATATAGCAAGACCTCATCCCTTTAAAAATTAAAAAAAAAAATTGTAGCAATGGAATGATATATGTGTTGCTTGTTGTTCCTGATTTCTTTCATTTATTGTGATATTTTCAAGGTTTGCCCATTTTGTTGCATTTATTAATGAATAATATTCCACTGTACAGATAAACTATATTTTATTTATCCATTTATTATTCAATGGGCATATAGTATTTATTTTTTGTCCTTTATGAATAATTAATTCTGAGAGCATTCGTATAAAAGATTTTCTGTGAATGTGTGTTTTCTTTTCTCTTGAAAAATATGTAAGAGTGGAATGGTTGAATTACATGGTAGATGTAAATGTTACTATTTGAGAAACTGCCAAACTGTTTTCCATAGGAGTTGTGAAATTTTGCATTCTCACTATCAGTGTGAGTTCCAGTTACTTCTCATTCTCACCAACATTTGGCATAGTCATCTTTTTAAATTCAGCTTTTCTAGTGGCTGTGTTGTAGTATGATATTTTGACTTAAATTCATATTTGCCTAATGACTCAGATGTTAAACACCTTATACTTATTTGTTATTCATTATAGATTCTATGGTAAAGTATTTGTTTATTTATATTTCCCATTTCCTTATTGAATTATTAGTCTTTTTATGAGTTATTCATATATTATAGATACAAGTGTTTCATTTGGTATTTAGGTTGTGAATATTTTTCCTACTGACATGATTTTTAATTTTATTAGTGTTACATTTAGGAAAGTAAAACTTTTGGTTTAGATGAAGTTAATTTATAATATTTTTTCTTTAGAGTTTTTGTTTTTGTGTGTTTTCTTAAAAAAATAGTCCTGGGATCAGCAGATGACTTAATGGCTACATTGCTGGACTTCCATGTGGTTGACCGCAGTTCAAGTCCCGGACCTGGTGGCTTAAACTCACCCCGGGTGTGCGTGCCCAAGATCCCGAGAGGAGAATGGAGGAGAAGGGATTGCTGTGCAGCCATCCCCCCAAGGGGTTATTTCTTGCTTTCTGTTTCTCTGTCTTTCTGGCGAGCGCATGTGCCCTATAGCAAAATCCTCTCAAAAAAATAAAATAAATAAATAAATAAAAAACAAACTTTTCCTATTCCAAGGACAAACAGAATTCCTCCTATAATATCTTTTCCAACAGTTTAATAGATTTAGGTTCTGCATTTAGGTTTGCTATTCTTTTAATTTAATTTTCCCGTATGGGCTGAGGTTTGGATTAATGTCTTTTATTTAAAAATCTATAGGACTATTCACACTGATTTAACACCATTTGTCAGAAGACTTTCTTTTTCCTCATTGAATTGTCTTGGCACCTTTATCAAAAATCAATTGACCATACCCCATAAATATGTGTAATTATTATATGTCAACAAAATTTTTAAAAATAAAATAAATCAGTTGACCATTTACATATAGGTATATATATATTTTTTGAGAGGTTTTCACTATAGGGCTCGTGCGCTCGCCAGACAAACAGAGACAGAGACAGAAGGCAAGAAATCACCCCCCAGGGGGGATGGTCACGCCACAATTCCTTCTCCTCCATTCTCCTCTTGGGATCTTGGGCACGCACGCACACGCACCCGGCGTGAGTTTTTTTAAGCCACCGGGTCCGGGACGTGAACCGCGGTCGACTACGTGGGAGTCCAGCAACATAGCCATTACGCTAACTGCTGGTTCCCCACATAGGTATATTTTTGAACTCTATTCTGTTTCATTGGTCTACATGGTTTCCCTTTTCTTCTTAACTCCTTTTCTTTTTTTTAACAGTAGTTATATAATAGGTGTTGAGTTTAAAGAGTTTATAAAGTCCTTGTATTGCACCAGGTCCTTTGTATCCCAACGTAAATTTCTAAATAATCTTGTCTATTTCCATAAATGTCACCTCATTGACATTGAGGCTTCTAATTTATGGGCACAGAACATATTGTGTATTTCCATATGTTTAGATCTTATTCAAATTCCCTTGACAATATTTCATAGTATTTAATGTAGAAATTTTAGACAATTTTATTAGATTTAGTTTAAAAATATTTTACGTTGTTGGGTATTAACCTATATTATTTTGTTAAATTTTATATTGTGGTCTAGCCCATGGGCAGGTGGTTAAGGTGACTGAATCTCATCATGTCCAACCTCTTGGTTTGGGCTTTATCTGGCAGCTTGAAAAACACCAATCCTGAGAGGGCAGTGAAATGGAGGATTGCGGTGTGATCATGCCCCCACAGAGAATGCTTTCTTGCTTTCCCTCTTTCTCTCTTTGTGTTTCTCTGGCGAGTTCACAGTCCCTCTGGCAAATTAAAAAAAATATTATATTGCAGTTATTTTCTGTTAATAAATAAGAATAAAGTTGATTTATGTATATTAACCTTATACCATCCAACATCACTGAATTTATTTATTACAGTTGTTTTGTAAGGTTCATAGGATTTTTCATGTAACCAGTTTTGTTATTCGCATATGGGAACATTTCTACTTGTTTTTGCATCTATATACTTCTATTTTTCTTTTCCCTTTATTTTTATTGCTGTTACTTTCATAACAATGTTAAACATATGTGACAAGAGGAAGTATCCTTGCTTTGTTCTTAGTTTCAAAGGGAAAGCATTCAGTCTTTCAACTTTAAGTATGAACTTAGTTGTACATATTTCTCAGTGGGCTTCTCAGTTTGAGGAAGTTCCCTGTCATTACGTTTGCTGACAAACTTTTTAAAAAAAATGTGAATAGATGTTGAGGTTTTTCAAATGTTTTTCCAACATTTGTTATAATGATGTTTGTTTGTTTGTTTGCTTGTTTCTGGACCAGAAAGTGGTGTAGTTTTTAGGTGCTGGACTCCCACATGGTCAACTGTGGTTTGAGTCTCGGGCAAGGTGGCTTGAAACTTACCTCGGTGCGTGTGTGTGCATGCCTAAAATCCTGAGAGGAGAATGGAGGAGGGGTGATTTCTTGCTTTCTGTCTCTCTGTCTCTCCAGCAAATGCAGATGCCCTATAGCTAAATTCTCTTTTAAAGAAAAAGTACATAAAAACAAAATAAAGGTATTTTTCTGAAAAATTTTATTAATGTGGCATATTTATTTTCTAGCGTAATTTTGTTTTGAAACTGAAATTATCTATCTTTAATTTATCTTAATTTGAATATACTCTTTAAGAGATGACAAGTGAACACCAAATTTAAATTAACTATTAGGTTTTAGTATCAATTGTTATTATTGCATATATTTTATTTCATTGTGTCTGTAGACATGAATAAAGAAGAATGATTTTTTTCACCATTACAAGCAAATCATAGAGTTCATCTATGTATTAAAACACATTTACTTATTAATCCATTAAATTTCTATAAAGCTATTTCTCTGTAAATTTGAGTTTAAATATGGCTAAATGACATGTTTTTAACACTATAGAATGAAAGCTTTAGGAGACAAATCTCAAAACAGTAAGGCATAAAATACAATAATGGCATTGTAGGAAGAAGCAAGAAGAGCATATAGATGAGGCAAACAGAATATATTTGTATAGATGTGCTCTAATGCCACACATATGTTTGGCATCTATATTTTTTAATTTCAGCATCCCAATTTTTGGATGGGCATCCTGCCATGCTAACAGATGTATTGATTGTGTAGAACTGCCAAGGAAGCAGAATGTACATAAAAACAGTAAAGAATTTGGCTACTTATTAAGAGAACTGTACTGTGGTATGGAAGTGCTTTGACAAACATTAATGTATACGTGTTTATATTCGAAAAATTCAATGAAATACTAAAGTCAGAAAATTACATCATTTTATACAAGTTACTGATTAAAATATCCATTTTGGGGGTTTGTTTTCTATATAAGCCAGATAGTCCAGTCTGAGTGATTTACATAATTTTCAGTTGTTGTTTAAAGTAGGAGGCTCTTTACCCAATTTTTAAAAATATACTGAAGCAGATTGGTATTTCCTTATATAGCTTTTGTTACACTTCATGAACATTCATGACTACTTAGAGCACTAAAATATTTTAAATAGTGGGAAGAAAGTCATACAGACTTGCACTTTAAACTTTTATTTTAAGAGTGTTTGCTTATTGAAAATATATGAATGCTTTTATATGTTTATGCGTATACATACCTGCAAAATATGGATGAGGTAATCCTAAATCCCACATAAGAACCACAAAGCTTTTTAAAGTTTCATTGACAAAAGTATAAAAATGTTAAAAATTTAAACTTATTTTATTAAGAAATTTAAAATTGATTGCATAATTTATAATATTAACAGTAATGTCAGTAACTACTGAGGAGAATTAGTGAAATTCTTTTGAAAACAAAGTTTTTTCCCCGAAGGGATGTACTTGGTAACATTTTAAAACATATATTACAAAGTCTGACACTTGACATAAAGAAGGATGCATCAGTACAATTACTTTGTGTGCAAGTAAAACTTTCATTTATCATGATCCAAATCCAACTAGAATAAAATGCTATTCCTATTATTATGGATTGTAATGCCATCTTATATAGTGCATGTGTGTGTGTGTGTGTGTGTGTGTGTGTGCATGTGTGTGTGTGTGTGTATATATATATTTATACAATTTCATAAAACAGAGCCCATTTGAACTTAGTATATACATCCTCAAAATAATAATTAATTATTTTCTTAGTAATTTATTGTGGTTTATTTTTTATCAGACAAAAGAGTAAATAAGAGCAAGTTTAAGTACATTGAGATGTTTTGCGATTACAAACACTTCTCTTGTATGTGGTTATTCCACCTTCAGAATGAAGGCATTTTTCATGCTATCTATAAGTTTATGTAAATTTTTTTCTAATTAAAAAACTTTGCCACAATGATCATTCATATTTGTGAGGTACAGTTTGATTTATCTTTCTTCCCATGGATACACTGTATAATAATCAAATCAGGGTGATTCGCAGGTCCATTTCTCAAATGTTTATCATTACTTGGTGTTCAGAACATTCAAAATAATTCTGTTTTAGCTGATCTGATATATATATATATATATATATATATATATATATATATAAATTATCAACTATAAATATCACATAGAATAGAACTTGTTGCTCTTACCTAATTATAATTTTTTGTTAATCAACATCTTATCTCTTCTTCCCCCTTAACCTTTCCAGCCTCTAGAAATCACTATTCTACTCTCTAGTTCTATAAGGTCAAAATTTAGTTTTCATATATGAGTGAGAACATGTAATCTTTCTCTCTTTATGCCTGCCTAGGTTATTTTACTTAACAAAATATTCTCCAGGCTTGTTAATGTTGCCTTGAATAATAGGAATTTCATTTGTTTTTAATAGTCTTCCACCATGTGTGGGGTGTGTGTGTATGTGTGTGTACCACATTTTCTTTATCCATTCTCATGTTTATGGACATTAGATTGTTTCCACATCTTGGCTATTGTGAATACTGTTGCAATAGACATTGGAATGCACGTATCTGATGTACTGATTTTCTTTCTCTTGGATAGATATCTAGTTGTGAGATTACTAGATCACATGACTGTTCTATTTTTAGTGTTTTTGTTTGTTTTGTTTTTTTCTTTTTGTTTTCTTTATACTTAATCTTTTCATTTTTACATTTTTAAAATTTTATAATTTCTTATTCACATTTAGCAGGAAAATCCATACTGTTTTCCATAATGGTTGTACTAGTTTACATTCTTACCAAAAATATAAAAGTTTCTATTTCTACTGATTCTCACTATTTGTTTGTTTGTTTGTTTTATTGCCTATTTGATATTAGTTTTTCTAAATGCAGTGAGGTATCTATCTCATTTTGACTTTGATTTTAATTTCTCTGACGGTTAGTAATGTAGAGAATTATTTTCATATGCTTGTTGGCCATTTGTATATCTTCCTTTTAGAAATGTCTGTTTAAACCATTTGCTTGTGTTTTAATTTGATTATTTGTTTCTTTACTGAAGAGTTTGAGTTTTTGTATACTCTGGTTATTCATTTCTTGTGTTATATATAGCTTACAAATACTTTCTTCCACTCTATTAGTTGTCTCTTTACTTTGTTGATTGTTTCCTTTTTTCTGGACTTTTTTTAGTTTGCTATAATCCAGTTCATCTATTTTTGCCTTTGTTTGCCTATGCTTTTGAGATTTTATTGAAAAACTAATTGTTCAGATCAATGTTGTGAAGAGTTTTCCCTGTTTTCTTCTAGTAGCTTTATAGCTTTGGATATTATATGTAAATTTTAATTCATTTTGAGTTTTTTTTTAATAGTGAAAAATAAAGGTCTAGGTTCATTCTGCATACAGATGTCCACTGTTCTCAGCACCATTATTGAAGAGCATATCTTTTCTGTAATTAATATTCTTGGAACCTGAGTCAAAATCAGTCAGCTGGGGCCAGCAGGTAACACAGTGATTAGGGTGCTGGACTCCCACATTGCTGACCACAATTCAAGTCCTACATATGGCAGCTTGAAAATCACACTGAGCACATGGGTGTACATGCCCAGAATCCCAGGAGGAGATGGAGGAGAAGGAATCACAGCATGGCCATCCTCCCAGGGTTTGATTTTTCACTTTCCCTCTCACTGTCTCTATGTGTCTCTGTCCTTTACAGCAAGCACACAAACCATATGACAAAAGCCTTTCAAAAAAATCAGATGATTTATTTGTGGTTTTCTTTTCTGTTCTGGTTAAAATTGATTTGTAGTACATTTTGAAATGTAGTAGTATAATGCCTCCAGTTTCATTCTTTTGCTCAAGATATTTTTTGTTATGAACTTTTATGACCCCATATGAATTTGGTGATTGTTCTTCCATTTCTGTTAATAATGGCTTTGGTATTTTTATAGGCATTGACTTGAATCTTTAGATTACTTTCAATAGTATGGGCATTTTAACAATGCCAGTTCCCCCAATCTATGAACCCTGCATGTGCTTCCATCCTTCTGTCTTCTTCGATTTCTTTCTTTGTTTTCATTGCAGTGATGTTTCACCTTTTTTAGGTGTATTCCTAGATATTTTATTTTTTCTGTAACTATTGGAAATTGGATGGCTATTTTGATTCCATTTTTGCCAGTTTATTGTTGGTATATAAAACACTGCTTGGCTGGCTTCAAAGCCTAATGTTTACAGGAAGCCGGTTTCTGCATGACTGACTGTGTTTTAAGTCCTAGACTGGCTTGAAAAACACATTTGGTGCATTTGTGCACATGCCTCAGATCCCAGCAGGATGGATAAATGGAGGAGAATAAGACACTTGGAGATGGATTTTCTCTCTCCCTTTTTCTCCGTCTCTCTCTCTCTCTCTGGTGGGTCCACATATCCTCTAGAAATTAAAAAAAGTCTACTGGCTTTTGTATGTGATTTTTGCATCCTGAAACTTTACTAAATTTGTTTATGAGTTCCAACAGGTTTTTTTTTTTCTCTTTTTCTTTCTTTTCTTAAAATGGAGTCTTCAGGTTTTTCTATATAAGAGATCACATGGTATTCACACAGGACAATTTAATCCCATTTCCAATTTGAATGTCCTGTATTTCTTTTTCTTGCCTAATTGCTCTGGCTAGGACTTCTAGTACTATGTTGAATAAGATGGTGAAAGTACACATCCTTGTCTAGTTCCAGCTCTTAGAGAAAATGATTGAACATTTCCCCATTCATTCAGTATGTTATTAGCTATGGGTTTGTCATAAATGACTTTTACTGTGTTGAGGTACATCCTTTCTGTGCCTATTTTTATCATGGAAGGGTATCGAATTTTGACTTTTTTTCTGTCTATTGAAATGATCATATGGTTTTTGTTTTTCATTTTGTTAATGTGATGTTCCTCATATTTATTGATTTGTACATGTTTATCTTCCATATTTCTTCTTATTATGAAAAGAATGTCCTCCATTTGGTATATATGGGAAATGCAGAAATGGCATATGTGTATTGGGATGATAAGGTCTGGGACAATAAGAATTCTATCATTAGATAAATGTACAGTTTTTGTAGGGACTATATGTATGTTTGTGTGTGTGTGTGTGTGTGTGTGTGTGTGTTTATGTACATACGACCTGAGGGCATCTGTGCTCACGGTGAAACAGAGAGAGAGAAAGGAAGAGAGAGAGAGTTAACTCACTTCCATATAACATGTTCATGCTGCAGTGCTGCAACAATTTTCCTCAGTTTCTTTGTCCTGTCAGGATTTGAAGCGCACATGCACATGTGCCTGACATCTTTTTCAAAACACCAGTGCTTGTATTTGAACTGTTGTCAGCCATGAGAAATCTGACTTTCTATAAACAACATTTAACCATTGTGCATTAGGACCAGCCCAGGATATATAATATATTTTTAAATCCAAAACTAAGTTAACATGAAACAACTGATATAGCAGAAGTAATAATAAGAACAACATATTCTTGTCTATAAAGCTATTTTATTATAGATTTATTTATTATTTTATGTTAGAAACAATTATATAAAGGAGGGTTAAAACACCGCTGGCAACAAATAACAAGTAGTTATAAGGAAAACATCAAAATTAATGGGTATGGTAGTTTTTAAAAAAATGTGAAATAAATGAGTAGTCTAAATAATAAATGTAGAACAAAAATAGGTTGAAGAAACTGTATAAGAGCTATTCTATAAATTTTGTTATTCAACTTTAATGAATTAACTCTGCTGAAACTAGATATGGGTTTGTAAATGAAAATTTATCTACCTATTTATTGATTGAAAGTAGGAAATTTGAAAACCAGTTTTCTCGGGTTTTCTGTTTAAATTGGTTATATAATAGCATTAAATAATTTGAATGATTTAAGATGCTTCAGGATAAGATACTTAAGGCATTCCTCTAGTCTCTTCTATGACATTAAAATGAAAAATAAAAAAAAGCAATTTGGTACATGGCAAATGAAAGTTAAATTCTAAGTAGTTATTCTTTGTCTTAAGCCAATTTTGTCAATTTTCCTGGTACAGTCTGGCTTATGCCTGTTGTTATAGTATAATATATTGGGTTTTCAGAAAAGTCTTGATATATTTTTGCATGGAAAGTATGGGAAAAAATACATCATGACTTTTCTGACAACCTAATATTAATACTGCTTCTCACTCAGTAGTGTATGGTTGAAGAGTGTGTGGTTGGATGATAAATCCCATGATCTCCATATCTATATGGTTCTCATTAAAAAAATAATAATCTTCAGGGGGAACCCAAAGATCTAACAATGTTAAGAAGCCGTAATTCTAGGTTAAATTGAAATGAAATAATTATATTACTATCCCAAATTAATATTTTACTATCAAACATGTGGCTCTTTAAAAAAAATACTTGGAAACATTTCAATTCTTGTTTTTTTTTTTTTTTTTTTCCTTCTTTTAAATTTTTCCTATAGGGTGTGTGTACCCACCAGAGAGAGAGAGAGAGAGACGGAAAGTGAGAAATCACCCCTCAGGGGGCATGGCAATGCCCCAGTCCCTTCTGCTCCATTCTTCTCTAGGGATATTTGGGCATGGACACACACACACACACACACACACACACACACACATACACACATACACACACACACACTTGGGTATTTTCCAAGCTGCCAAGTCCAGGAGTTAAACCACACACTTTATCATGTGAGGTCCAGATCCTTAACAACTATGCAATCTGACTGGTCCAAACCTCCTAATTCTTATCACCTTTATCACAACCATTCTGTTCCAAAAATAATTCCCATGTCCTGAACATATGGTTTCTTGACTCACACAGAGTAAAGGATTAAACTGCTTTAAACAGGCCTCAATATTGTGGAGAGCCTACACAATTTGTACCCACTGCAGTGACCACTTGTATTTCATATCCTATTTCTCCTTTCCTTGTTCAAATAGCAGTAGCCATCCTAGCCTCCTTGATGTTTCTTGATGCTACTCATTGTGATCTTGCCCTAGGACATTTGTACTGACTAATTCTATTGCAGAAATTTCTGTTTACAAGATGTTTATATGATGTTGTCGCTTGTCCCTTCAAATCCTTGTTTAAATGTCACCTATTTAGTGAGGCCTTCCTGATGATCCTATTAAAAAATTGTGAATCACCCCAACATGCACACATTTACAGTACTCCCCATATAGTCTTTTTAATTTTCATTTTTATAGCACTATCGCCATCGAACATAGCACATAATTTACTAATTATTTTTAGAGGTTTTTGCCTTCAGTTGTGTGCACTCACTGGAGAGAGACAGAAACCGAGACAATAAGAAGGAAAGTGAGAAATTATCCCCCACGGGGAATGGCCATGCTGCAATCCTTTCTCCTCCATTCTCTTTCCAGGATCTTGGGCAAGCATGCACCTGGTATGATTTTCAAGCCACTGTGTCCGGGGCTCAAACTGCAGTCGGCCACGTGGTAGTCCAGCAATGTAATCGCTAGCCATCTGCTGTCCCCCATAATTTACTAATTTTTAATTTTTGTAATACTACAATCACCTTGAGGGTGAACATTTCTCTGTCAGCATCTAGTATAGTGCATGGCCTATAACAGGCACTCAGGAAATATTTTTTGAATGAAAGAATATAACTACACTTTGTTCTCATATTTCTAGCATATTGGAGTTATTTTCCATTCCTGTAGGAATTTCTATGCCTGACATAGTTTAATTTGACATATTTGCCACTTGTATCCTCATTATCTTCTTATATATATATGTAGCTTTGTATGATTAAAATCACATACGATCAGTTCACATTTGTGAAATTAAATAGCTTAGGGTGCTTTCTACATAAGGGGTCAAAAGATAGCAATGATACTTAATGTTTAACTTTTCCTTGAATGGAATTAAAATGACTTCAATAAGAGAGATCTGAATACACTTTAAAATAACTAAGGCAGGTCCTTTATTTAGCTAATGTCTTATTTCCTAAATTTTTGTCTACGTTAAAAATCCAAAGGTTATGGTATGTTATGTATCAATGCATAAGCTTGATTAAGACCATTAGGGAACATTTTGCAAACCTAAAACTTAGTGACAGTTGTCTACCCAATGTCCCTTAGCTCTGGTAATTTTCAATAAGGTGTTTTATGGTGTGTAATGGCTGAGTTAAAACAGTTTCTTATTGGTGATATTAAGTCCCAAACCTCCCTCACCTTAACGGTATCAAATGGATTTGCTTCTCCTACACCTCTGGTAATCATGGTAAATACTGATTTAAGTGCATTGTCAATGACTTACAGTCAATACTTCGCCCCCCCCCCCCCCCCCCCCGAGAATTAATGTCATTTAAGGCGAGGGTGAAAGTGGAGGAAATAGATCCATTTAATAGCAAAAGGCTATAATCGCTGGTATATATACTAAATAAAAATGACAAAGTGTAAAATAAAGTTGTTACAATAAATGGTCAATTGCCATAATAAAAATATTTAAAGATCATCAGGGTACCATTTGAAAAAAGTAGCTTTGGCAAAGTGTTTATTTCTGTTAAAATGATACGTATATTAGAAATGAATAAATAATTGTTGATAGATTCAAATATTTTCTTTTCTTTTCCTTTTGTTCTTGAGTATTGACTCAGAAGTTCAGTTTGTACTTAAACATTTATTCTTACAAGATTTTATTTTCATTATGTGGGTTTCTTGCAGAATTTTTTCTGTTATTTTTATACAATCAATAAATATTGGAGTAATATCATTTATAGTACTTGGTCATTTTTTATATCATGAAAAATAAACAATTGTATTTTGAAAATAATCCATCAAAGCCTCTCTGTTCCAGGTTAGAGAAAGTCAAGAATACTTTTAATAGTTTATCATTTTAAAATCCAAACATCATTGCACTTCACAGAAAATGCATTTTACAGATAGTTTAGTCTGTTCATCTTGTGTGTCTTCTTAATAATTTCTTGGGATCTTAAGGCTGCTTGAATGGCAAGAATTTCCTAGTTTTCTTCTAGAATAGATAACTTTTTTTTTGGAGGGATTACTCTACTTGCTTTATTTGCTTCTGTAATTTTAAGGACAAAAATAAGTACATTTTTTACTTTTTAAAATAAATTTTGCCAGATGTGACTCTTGGTCACCTTTTGTGACTCTTGGTCACCAACTGTGACTCTCCTGTCAATGGGGAGTCACCTGAAACACACAGAAAGAAGTATTTGAATACACAAAATGTTTAGTCAAGAGCTAGAGAGAAAAGCCATCAGAAAAGTGACTCCCAAGGTGGGTTTTATCCTCATATTTATTTGTAGAAGAACAAAGGAACAAGCCTGTTCATTATTTTCAGAAGTTACAGGGTAGTAAGGGTCATTGCATCAGCAAACTATAATAAGATAGAGAGCAAGATACAATGTCTTGCAATGTCTTCTTCCTTTTTTTTTTTTCCCCAAAGATTTTCTGTCTTAGAGCATGTGTGCTCACCTGACAGAAACAGAGACAGTGAGAGGGAAAGTGAGAAATCATCCCCCGGGGAAGATGGTCATGCCACAATCCCTTCTCCCCATTATCCTCCTGAGATCTTGGGCACACATGCATATGTACCCAGTGTGTTTCAAACCACCAGGTCCAGGATTCAAACCATGGTCAGCCATGTGGGAGTCCAGTGACGTAACCACTATGCCATCCTCTGGCCCCGCAATGTCTTCTTAAGATCATTCTCGTAAGGGCTACGTCTGGGGACAATAGGAGGAATGTCCAGGGCTAAGACGATAGCAACAATCACATCATCCTTAGTTGTTTGTGAGCCCTGAACAGATTACATTCACTCAGGAGGCCTGCTGTTGTTTGCAAGCACCAAGCAAAAGCAACATTCACTCACCAGCATTTGCACGTGGACTTTTACAGTACACTAGCCTTGGACATCATTAAACTTCATCATTAAACTGGGGTTCTTAAAGGGATATATCAAAAATGGTTTACCTATATAATATTATGTGGTAGATTTTCATTAACCCTGGACATCTCCCTCCTCACTAAACTGGAGCTACCAAAGGGTCACATCAGAAATTATTTATTTATGCAATTTTATAAGTAATAGATTTGTTGTTCTCCCAGAGCCAGAGAACATGTGCACTCACTGGAGACGGATAGAGGGAGAGAGAAAGAGAAAAAAAAAGAAAAGTGAGGAAGCTTGTCCAGGAGGAATGGCCACACTGCGATCCATTCTCCATTCTCTTCTTGGTATTTTGGTATACACATACATGTGTGTCCTGCATGTTTTTCAGCCATGTGGGGGTCCAGCCACCTTGAGCACCACATAACTGGCAGGCCCAACTACATATTATTAAAAAAAACTTAGTATCTCATGAATTTGTCAGTGTTTTAAAATTAACATGATGATAATCAAATTCTTGCTCCTCTAACATGAATATTAAAAATTTCAACAGGAATATAAAATAAGAAATACAGAAGGAAATATGAAATAATAGTGAATTAACAACAATGTTTAGAAATTCTGCTTAGTGGATCAAAATGTAAGTAAAATCTTTCAGTAAAAACACTTACTAGAATTTCTTGAAGACATTGGAGTATGTAAAGATTTTTTAAAATAAGACCCCTAAAGCACAGGCAATAAACTCAAAAATAGTCAAGTGGTATTACTTCAAGCTAAAAAGTCTTCACAGCAAAGGAAACAACAATTAGAGTGAAAAGGCAAATGTCATCATGGTAGAAAATATTTGCATATTGTTCCTTGGACAAGGGATTGATAACCAGAATACATATGGAACTCAAGCAACTCACTCACTTAAAAAAAAAAAAAAAAGAATCGATAATCCAATTTAAAAATGGACAGGCATCTATATTTTCAGATATGGACATAGATGGGTTTATTAGGTTTTTTTCTTCTGTTATTTACTGCATAAAATTCCACATGATTAATGCAGAAAAGCATCCTAAATAACTAAGAAGAATTATACCTACAAACTCTTTCTAGAAGAAATGCATTCATATCATCATTTTTAAGTCTCCATAGTTTATTTGAATAATAGTCAGTATAGTTTAGTATCATAAAACTCCTTTACATATACTTTGTTGCTTAGAAGAATAAAAAACAAATGTATCTGTACATTTTATAGTATAAAGAGAAATTTTCTAGAACAAATGAAAAGCACATTTTGGTGCTAACCCTACTTAATCTCATTGGGAGCAAAAAATCAGGTAATTTGCATGTGTCAAGAAACAATATTAGGGACCAGCAGTTAGCGTAATGGCTGTCGCTGGACTCCCATGTAGTTGACCGCGGTTCGCGTCCCAGACCCGGTGGCTTAAAACTCAAGCCAGGCACGTGTGCATGTGTATCCAAGATCCCGAGAGGAGAATAGAGGAGAAGGGATTGCGGCGTGGCCAACCCCCTGGGGGGTGATTTCTCGCTTTCTGTCTCTCTCTCTCTCTGTCTGGCGAGCACATGTGCCCTATAGCTAAAACCTTTCCAAAAAAAAAAAAAAAAAGAATATTACAACAAATTTATATCAAAGATTAAATTGGCTTTTATTAGCAGTACTAGAATTGGACAACATCTTATTCTAAAAAATAGAGTGAGTGCTCCACTGGGTAGACCAGAAGTAAGTTTTGGTAAGGTGGGAATGAGAAAACAATAATTTTTGAGAGTGGATTGGATAACTTTCTATCTTTTTTTTTTTTTTTAACATTCAGTCACTGTGTATCATTACAATGTACCAGATGAATTTTCCCATCCTGAATACACTATATATTGGTTCAATCAATGATATTACCATACATAATATTATCAACAGATAATTTTCCATTTTAGTGTTCCCTAAATGTTTTGCTTCTTTCTTTTTCCCCTTGATCCCCTCCCTCTCACCATCCTACATTTCCCACTCTCCTCCCACACTTTCTCTAGTATCCACAGTTGCTCTCCATTTCATTTATTTCAGGTTACTTTTCCTATAAGGTTAAAGTGGAGAAGACTTCCTTATTACATTGGCTCAGTTTGACTAAACTCTTTCTGATTGATTGCTATAGAATCTCTGTTTTCAGAAAATATTGATCTTTTGGGGCATTTAGCAGCTTCCTTGAATTTCAGTTTGATTATGGGACACTTAGCATTAGTTGCTCCATTTTGGTTTGTTCTGTTGTGGGATAGTACAGGAGCTCAGTCTAAGACAAGGCAGGCTCTATAGAGCAATAATGTGCTGCTCAAGAGAAGTCAGATCCCCCATGGCAAGTGTGGTTCAAATACCAGTTCTGGTCAGCCTAAAACACACTAGGCACATGTGTAAGTGCCCAAGATCTGTGGACTGGAGAACGAGGAAGGAAATTACAGTGTGATCAGTTCCTGTGAAGGGTGCTCACTCTCTCTCTTTCTGTTTCTCTCACTCTCATGTGTGTATGTATATACATTCTATCATGAATAAAAAATAAGAAAAACAAGAATAAAAACATATTTGCAAACCAGTGGTCTTCCATATATTTTATTGAACAAGAAATTTGATAATAGTTTTACTTTTCTTTAACTTCAAACAAATAAAAAACTTGGGTAATTTCAAAGCTTAAAATTTCCAATTATTATCTAAACAGACCACAATTTCTAAACACAAAATGAATTATTTTGACCCAGAGATAGAATTTTCATAATTAAATTATTATGTCATCTTTAAAAACATTCTGAAATTTAACCTAGTCAGAAGTATTGTTTTCCAAATTTAACTTGACAATTTTTGGGGGAGAACAATTTTTAAGTAGACTTATTGTCTGGTTTCCAGGTACCCTACAATGGTATTTCCACAGTGCTCAAAGTTAGAATTAACACTATCTTTTTTTACTGAAATGTACTAAAAATGAACCCGATTCCGGTTTTATTATCATTCTTGTCATTTGTTTTATTTTGTTTTGGCTCACTAAATTGAAGAACTTTATTATTAAGTTAAAAATGCTAGAACTATAGTTTAGCTCATATAACAGGGGCAAAGTGGATATTTGGTTAGGAATGAATATACCACCATCTATGAAAAAAATCATGTATGAAGGCTCTATGATTACTACTTCTTTCTTGGTTTGTCTTAATAACTAAAAGTCATTATATTTTGCTATATATCACTTCATTACAAAAAATCTAAGATATGCCCAGAATGAAGTGTATTTATGAATTTTATTAATGCAAGATTTGAAGAGAACCATTAACATATATAGAAAAATAG
The DNA here is from genome assembly GCA_026018925.1 of Tupaia tana. Classification (NCBI taxonomy): domain Eukaryota; kingdom Metazoa; phylum Chordata; class Mammalia; order Scandentia; family Tupaiidae; genus Tupaia; species Tupaia tana. The sequence goes on along the minus strand of JAKSZU010000009.1, from coordinate 62,523,732 downwards.
GGGAAATGTGAATAAAACTGAAAACAAAGACAATTGCTTAAAATAAACACTAACAAATTTCTCCATAATGCTCTTTGAGTTACATTAAAAAATAGATTTTTTAATAACTCTGTTGTAAGAATTCCACAGATAGTGTACTTCTTGGCAAATAAATTATTCACCTGATGATAGTATAGGATTAGGAATAATTGACTCATAGACTAGATAAAAAAGTAATAATTTTAAGATGATATAAATAGATGTAACGAAGATCAGTTCTGACACATATTGAAAACCAAGAGAGTCTTATTGTAACTTTAGTATTAAATCTTTGTAATTTAAAGATGCTCTGATAAACATCAATCTCTATGTATATTTTGAAATGTGAAAATGAGTTGAGATCACAGTCTGGTTTTCTATTTGATTGATAGTGTTGACAATGAACATGGATCCCGTCAGATAAAGCGGCCTCTGTAATACTCTTAATGTATTCTCAAGTCATGTTGCCTATGGCATTTTGATGTCTGTAGAGGGCATTTGTCATTACAAAACTGTATTTTTCTCTTCCAGTATTACATATGTAATGCCCCACTTAAACAGAATTAGGCAGCACAAGTGAAAGAGATTCAGTTCAAGAGGCTATTGGCATTGTTGTAAAGTGCCATGGACGTACCATAATTATATACAACCTTACATTGCTTCTGATGTTCGGTAATTATGAACAGTGATATATATTATTGATTTTAAAGCAATTTAGAACTGGTCCGTGTTCAGATTTGAGTAGCTATGTGCACTGTAATTGCTTTGGTAATGTGTCTGTGTTATATTTAAATGCTTAAGAATGGCTTTTCAGCTAATGAAAAATCATTGTTTGCACTTTTGCATTTCTAGTACTTTCTATTATAAATGCCTCTGCCATAACAGGAAATACTTTTCATGAAACTCTTTAAAATATTATGTGACTATTACTGCTATATGCAGGATTTGCAAGGGAAATTTGGCCCAAAAGTGAAACTGATTAGGATACATCATTTGACTTACATAAAGGCTCAAATGGTCAGCACTAGCTGAAGGGCATTTAGCTTATTCATGTAAGTATATTGATAGAACTTGCAAATTACATTACTTCTTATGTAAACCTATGAAAATCAGTCTTCAGTAATATATATCAATAATATTTATAATAATTTCATTTAATGTATTATAATGTTAATATTTAAATATAAAATACATCTCACATTTTGTATAACATTCATTTTTCATTGATATATTGTGAGCAAGCCACAGTATTGTTTTATTTCATCATACAAATGAAAGCTATATACTTTAGAAATCAATAAATAGTTCTCATAAGTAGATATTAGTGTGGATAATATTAAGTGTTCAGGAAATATATACATTTTATATCTGCTTGTTAATGTAGTTTTTATATCTACTTGTATCTACTGTAATCTTCTAGAAAATAGCATTCTACTTATAATTTGATGTTATTTCTTATATGTAATATTTTAAAACAAACATAACAATAACTGTTCCTTTGAACATCAGAAAATTGTTGCTAACATTATAAGCCTTTATTTAAAGTGTGAATTTTTCAGAGACTTCACAATCCTGTACCTTTCATAATATTTCACATGGAACTCTTGCTAATAATTCTCTTTTCAATCAACTAAACAGTATCCATATATCAAAACAGATTGTCTAAGCAGAATTTTTTAAATATCAGAATATTTTTTAGCCCACGTAGAATTTCCTGTAACATGTCTGTTATAAGAAATTCATCCTGACAAAAGAGGCAATTAGTTTGCTGAATGACAACAGGAAATGTCACCAATGGCTGTAAACTGATAATTCTATTCATTATCATGTTGGCAACTCTCCTTATTATGAACATTAAAATGATCACTTTCCTGTAATTTAAACCTACACCTGCATTTCTCTTTGCTGAAACATCCTAACCTCAGTTGCGTACTATATTTATTGCTAATTTTGCTTCCTTTTCTTCACTCAATATGAGATGCTATATTAATCATTAAACTATGTTTTAAAAGGGTGGTCTAAAAACTATAAAAATGGAAGGTATATTGCTGACAAGGAATCTTCTCTGAAGAACTTCTAAAGTAGGGACTGGCAGTTGGTGTAATGGCTATGTCGCTGGATTCCTATGGAGTCGACTGTGGTTTGGGTCCCAGACTCGGTGGCTTAAATTCATGCCGGGCGCGTGTGTGTGCGTGCCCAAGATCCCGAGAGGAGAATGGAGGAGAAGGGATTGCAGCATGGCCATCCCCTGTGGGGGTGATTTCTTGCTTTCTGTCTCTCTCTGTCTTTCTGGTGAGTGCCTGTGCCCTATAGCAAAAACCTCTCCAAAAAAAGAAAAGAAAAAAGAAAAAAAAGAACTTCTAAAGTAGACATTGAAAGACTGCAGATGAATAGTTTTAGTCTAGTCTTGACAATAAGCAACCTGAGACAATCAAATCATAGAATCACTAATTGAAATAATTATCTTTGTTTCAATTGAAAATAACAATAGTACAGTAATTTTTCTTAGTGAAATATTTTTTGTAAGTGATCATTCTATAGAAAGAATCTAATGATATTTAATTTCAGGGGATTTTTTGGTTCTTAGAAAACTCAAAAATTAATGTGCTTGATTTTGCCTCTTATCCATATTGTAAGAATGATTTTAGAGGCATTCTTACTTTTCTGAATGTTTTAATCCACAATCATGCTCGCAACAGATGGAGATTGAAACAAAACAGAGTTCCAATTTTATAAGAAAAGAGCTAATGTTTTTCTTGGATTTATGTTTTAATTCAAGTAGTAACTATTATTATATGGATCCCCATGCCCATATATTTTTAGTACTAATAACTTCAGAAAGTGCATCACACCCTCCCTAGAATTAGCCTAGCCAATTTCTTGAATACATGACTGGATGGTTTCTCAGTAAAGCCTTTTCTCCTATTTTGTATTATTGAGGCAGTAGGGATATATTATATTTTTTTCCTTACTCAAGTTTAACAAACATTTATTGAGTGCTTACTACAAACCAGGAATGGTGCTAAGCATTAACATCATTCAGTTCCCACCATTTAGCATTATATCTGTACATAATAAGTACTCAGAATTTTTTATAGAGATTTTTGCTATAGGGTACATACGCTCACTGGAGAGACAGAGACAAAGAGACAGAAATTGAGAAATCACCCCCGAAGGGGGATTGTCATGCCACAATCCCTCCTTCTCCACTCTTCTCTTGGGATTTTGGACACACACACACACACACACACACACACACAGCATGAGTTTTAAGCCTCTGGATCCAGGACTCAAACAATGGTAGGTCCTGTGAGAGTCAAATGACATAATCATTATGCCATCTGCTGATCTCAGTACTCAGAAATTTTTATAAACTGATGACACAATGACTAGGAAGACACAATTCCTATCTTTAAAGAACTCATACCTCATATTCCAGAGGGGAAGGTAGATGCACCTATATTTAAAAGCCATTTTTTATAGCAACACTGTATGAGCAGAGGGAACAGATATAAAACTAGTAGTAATTAACTTAAGCTGGAGAAATTCATACTAAGTTACTTCTAGTTTAATAATTCTATGACTGGCATTATATTACTTATGGTAAAATATATTTTGCATAAAATATGGTCATAGAAATAAAATAAAATACTTCTATATATATTTCATCACCATAAATTACAAGTCCTCTCAGTCTCTAACTGAAACTTGTGTTTATAATTATCTCAAAATACTCAAGACTTTGGGACCAGCAGATGACATAGCAGTTACAGTGCTGGACTCCCATAAGGCCAACTGAGGTTGAAGTGTCAGACCTGGTGGCTGGAAACTCACATTGGGCATGTGTGCATGTATGCCCATGATTCCAGTAGGAGAATAGAGGAGAAGAGATTGCAGCATGGCCATCCCTCTGGAGGAGTGATTTCTTACTTTCCCTCTCACTGTTTCTGTGTCTCTCAAGTGAGCATACATGCTCTAAGGCAAAAACCTCTAAAAAAATACATAGAGATAAAATAAATAAATTATTGGGACCAGCAGTTAGCGTAATGGCTATGTCACTGGATTCCCACGTAGTCGATCGCGGTTCGAGTCCCGGACCCGGTGGCTTAAACTCACGCCGGGCGCGTGTGCGTGCGTGCCCAAGATCCCGAGAGGAGAATGGAGGAGAAGGGATTGTGGCGTGGCCATCCCCCCTGGGGGGTGATTTCCTGCTTTCTATCTCTCTGTCTCTCTCTGTCTGTCTGGCGAGCGCACGCGCCCTATAGCAAAAACCTCTCCAAAAAAAAAAAAATTATTTCACTATCTTATCCTACTTAATATTAAAAATAAATTTAATGGAATATTAATTTTATAATATTTTATGATTTTTGTATTTTTATAGCTAAAAAGTATTATATATTTAAATATATGCATATGAATTATTCATGTGCAGAAGTTTAGTTCTGTTGTTGACGACTAGATAGTCTAAGATTACTACAGGAAAACTCAAATAAAAAATGGAGACAAATAAAATATATTAGTCCCTGTGATAGTCAGTTCTCAAACATTGTTCTAGGTATGAGAAAATGAAAATTCTGAAACATATAGGAAAATTGAAGAGTGTAACAACATATATTCATATGTCCAACCCCTAGATTCTAGTGAAACTAATATTTCACTTGGAAATTTCATTTTTATAGGTTACTCTTTGTGACATAAAAGTTATTTCTCATGCAAATACTAATTTCTAATATTGAAGACAATTATTATTATATTAATTTTACAAATAAGGGAACAGATTCAGAGGTCCTTATTAGTCAAGGGTCAGCATAGTTCTTTACATTAGCTGTATGTTTCCCATAGCTAGACAGTGGTACAGTGGTAATGTAACTGAACCCACAATGGAATGGTCCTGGGTTCATGTCTGCTATCAATATGAACACGTTGGGTGCATGCCTGTGTGACTGTAATGTGGGACAATTAAGACTGGAAGTGGATCATGGCATGAGGACCCAGTTGGACATTTCTGTCTTTCTGTCCCTCTCTGTCTCTGTATCTTTCGTGAAAAGAAACTTTAAAAAACGTGTTTCCAGACATTGGCCATGCATAGTATTTTCCCAAATTCCGTGAAACTATTGATACCTTGGTCCTACTCCAGAGATTTTAATTTAATAGAGTTGGTTTGGGGATTCTCCAGGTGTTTGGATTTTTAATAGCTCCCTAGGTGATTCTAAAATGCCCTTAAGGTTGAGAAACTTACATAGGTGTTCAACAAATGGCTGATGTATATTTAAAAAAAAATTTCGTAACAGCTTTATTGAGATACAAATCACATACTGTAAAATTCTATCACTTAAAGTTTGCAATTCATTGTTTTCAGCATATTCATAGAGCTTGCAACTACCACCCCGGTAGATTTTATAAAAGTTTCATCATACCTGAATAAATTCAGAACCAATTAGCAGTCAATTTCCCTGGAAAATATTCCCAATTTCCCATTTCCCTGAAACCTTAGGTAGGGATGCCTAGGCAACCACTGTCTAATTTTTGTCTCTATTGATTTGCTTATTCTGGACATCTTATATGAATCTAACCAAATAACAAGTGGTCTTTTATGCCAAACTTCTTTCACTTAAAGTATTTTCAAGGTTCATCCTCATTTTAACATGTATCAGTACTTTTACTTTTTATGGCTGAATAATATTCCATTGCATAGATATACCACATTTTGTTTCCATTCATAGGCTGGTGGGCATTTGTATTTTTTCCACTTTCAGCTATTATGAATAATACTTTCCTGTATATTCATTCATGTTTACATTTTTATATGGATATATATTTTCAGTTCCCTGAGAGTAGAATTCATGGGTCACATGGTAACTCTATGTTTAACCTTTTGAGGAAAACTACTTTCCAAAGCAACTTTGTATCTTCTTTGGAAAATGTTCAGGGAGACTTCTGCACTGGAACCCAGGACCTTCCCACGTGTGCCCAGCATTACAGAGCTTTCATTTCCACTGTACTGCCACTACTGGCCTTTGTAGTAAGTTTTGAAATTGAGAAATGTGAGTCTTCTAATGTTCTTTTTCAAGACTGTTTTGGCCATTCTAGATTATTAATATTTCCACATGAATTTTAGGATCAGCTTGTCAATTTTCACAAAAAAAAATGCAATTGGAATTTTGATAGGGATTATACTGAATATGTAAATCAGCTTGAATAGATTTTCCATTTTAAACAATATTTAATATTCTGACCCATAAACATAATGATTGAAATGTAAGAACAGACACCCTTGTCTTGCTCCTGACCTTAAACAGGGAGCATTTTATTTTTTCCCATTAAGTATGCTATCTGTGGTTATTTCATGGATATCCGTACCAAGTTGAAGGAATTTCTTTATATTCCTTGTTTTTTTTTTTTAAATTTTTAACACCTAGGTTTGTTGGCTTTGTGTTTTCAGTTAAACCCTTTAAGTGACATCAGATTACTAGTGAAACTGTATGTCCCATTGCTCAGAATTCAGTTGAAGCAAAGAAAACAAAACAAAACTTCTTATGACAAAAATGCCTAATTCATGCACATATCAGGATATAGTTACTATTAATTAAATGTACGACATTGATCTGAACCATGGATGGGCTACAAGGAAAGTGAGTTGCTTAAAAAAAAAACATAAACATGATATTATTCTTAAAAGACTGTAGATTTCCTTCTGTGCTTAAAATGAATGAATCTAACCTTCACATATATGGAAATATCTCAGTCACTGGACAATATATAATTGATATTCCCAGAGTATTTAAGGAAACTGTATGGCCAGTAATTCCCATTCTAACATTGTTTTCCATACAATGACCAAATGATTGACACATTTATGTTTATTATCCAGAAAATTACCCCAGACAACTAAAATTTATGTTCTTCATAGTATTTGTTATTTTTATGTATACAGGTAAGAAGCAGAAATTATTACCTTTTCTTCCCATTCTATGACAAGACAGAATATCCCAAATTGTTTCCTGGCTGGCTTTATATTCTCACTAGAGAACAGCTTTACTTAAATAATGCCAGGAAAGAGATTATCAGTCTTTCTTTTTAGGAGTCCTAAACCATTAAGCATTACAGGGTATTGGCTTTAATATGAGACTGCTTTTAGGTGATATATCCTGAGAGCCTAGGATATAATGCAGATCAATTTGTCCTATTCTCTGTAGTAAAGGTATGTTCAACCTTGAATTAGCCCCTATTTAGTTTTTTTTTAGAATAAAGAGTCATTCATTCTGTTGTAGTTTGAGCTCATTGCTTTAAAGTTCTTCTTGTAGCTTCACAGTTTGTTAGAAGTAGATAATGACATAATACGACAAGGCAAATGGTAGTGCTACCTTGAAACAAGTAGCCAATATTGATCCGGTCCCATGTTATTGATAACTTCAGCCTACATAAGGGAAATAGTAATGTAGGGAAAGGAATACAGAGATGCTACTTTACTGTTTAATTGGCACAAATGATATTTTTACCCCAGTGAATCTATTTTAAAGACTATGACTTCTGAATGCATTTTGCAATTGTGTCTTTAAAAACGTAATGAAAAAAGAGAAATTGTAAAAATCAATTGCTCACCTAAACAAGAAGCTTTGCCAAAATGATAGTAAAGATCAAAGCAAACCTTTTAGAGAAAGAGAGAGACAACAATCCACGGGATCTTGGAGGGAGATTGAAGAGAAGAAGCTACTTTTATTTTTAGTGCCAAAAATGATCTTTAAAACACGAGATTACAGACAAGAGTAATATTAAAATGAATAATATAAAACAAATAAAATAGATGAAATAATATAAAAATAAACTTATAAAATTCAGTTTTAATTGTGCAAAGAAGAATTTTTAAAAAAGGAAGTGCAAATGTCACTGATTTGCTTAGAGGAGATAATTTTACTAGAGTCTTTCTTGGCATTGAGGTCACACTCTTGGAATGAATGCTATAAACGTGATTTTTCCACTACTTTCTGAATGATACTGGTTATGGGAAAATGAGACTTAGCTAAGTATTGAGGGGTAATGATGAGCTCAGTTTTTATTAGGTCAGTGATATTGATGGTATGTGTATTTAAGAATCAGAAAATGAAGAGTATCAAATGCTAGATAAAGAACTAGCATTTCCAGAACTGGAAATGTAGATTGAGAATATTACAGGCTGACTTAATAAAATGTTTGATTTTTTTTTTTTTTAGAGGTTTTTGCTATAGGGCGCATGCACTCACCAGAAAGAAAGACAGAAATCACCCCCCGGGGAGGGGGATGGCCACACCACAATCCCTTCTCCTCCATTCTCCTCTCGGGATCTTGGGCACGCACATACACGTGCCCAGCATGAGTTTAAGCCACCAAGTCCTGGACTCATACCATGGTCAACTACATGAGAGTTCAGCGACATAGCCATTATGCTAACTGCTGGTGCTGAAAATGTTTGATTTTTTTTTTCCTTCTTTCTTTTTTTGGATTGGTTTTTGCTATAGGGTGTGTGCATTTGCCAGAAAGGTAGAGAGAGAGACAGAGAGACAGAGAGTGGGAAATCACCTCCAGGGGGGATGGCGATGCCGCAATCCCTTCTCCTCCATTCTCCTCTCAGGATTTTGTGCACACACACACACACATGAGCCCGGTGTGAGTTTAAGCCACCATGTCTGGGACTCGAACCACAATTGGCTACATGGGAGTCCAGCGACATAGCCATTCCCTTCTCCTCCATTCTCCTCTCAGGATTTTGTGCACACACACACACACATGAGCCCGGTGTGAGTTTAAGCCACCATGTCTGGGACTCGAACCACAATTGGCTACATGGGAGTCCAGCGACATAGCCATTACGCTAACTGCTGGTTCCAAAAATGTTTGATTTTTAAAAGAATATCTAATTGCCGGCGACCAGCCTTGGCGTGGGTGGGTTATCTCGATGGAGGCGGCGCAGGTGAAGAGAAGACAGAGGCCTCGGTGCCTTTTCATATACGTCCTATGCCGGACACTCCCCACAGATCGTTCTCTGAGGAGTGACAACTATTAAAAATTATCGTGCCTTTTTATTAAAAATGTGTTATATGCAAGTAAAGGGAGAGGGGCTACGTGTTTCAATTATTAGCTCATAAAGTTTTTAACAATAGGAAACATAGATTTTATTTAGGGTTAGATTAAGGGTGAGTCTTGTGCAGTTTAGGTTTAAATTAAGGGTAAGTCTCGTGCAGTTTCACAATTGTAGGTGGGTCTCCATGGAATTGTAGGTGGGTCTCCATAAAATGCAGTTTTGGAAAGGGGGTTCCAGTAAGCAGAGATAATTATCAGCTAATGCAGCGCAGCAGCCATCTTGTAATTACGGGGAATAGTGCTAAAAAAAAAAAAAAAAAAAAAAAAAAAAAAAAAAAAAAAAAAAAAAAACCTCAAGAATAAATATTCTTATAAATTTTAATAAAGAATACTTATATAGTTTTATAGGGATTTAAAACTTAATTTGAAGAGTCCTAAAATATTTATTTATTTTGCTTAGTGAGGGCAGAGGTGTCTTGGGGCAATTTTGGCCTAATCCTATTTTAAGTAAAAAAAAATTAAGTTTACCTTAAATGTATTTTAAAGGGCCTTCTAAAAGTCAAAATTATTTCTGCCTAGAAAGAACTTCAGCCCACCCTCTATTGTGACTATAGAAATAAAGCATTATAATTAACAGGTAATTAGAGCAAAGGGGAGCGGTCGGGGGACTTCCTGAAAAATTTTATCTTATACTCAAAATGTATAAGAGAGCTATGTAATTTTTTTACAATAGTATATTGGGGAGTCAGAGGAGGGTCGCTTCCCAGCAGGACTACCACAGTTTCTAGAGGAAAATCCTAGGTCGGGGGGGCACACATTAGTGGCCTTGCCAACGTACTAAACCAACCAAAAGCGAGGGGGCTCAGACAAATCCTGGGGCCCAGCCGGGTCAAACTCCTCCATCTAGTTATCTAAGAATGGCATTTTTGGTATGTACCCAAATATATGATACTTAAAAATAATTCTGCATACTATCCATCTTTTACATATATTTCTGAGACCTCTTGAATACAGATAGTTAAATTATTAAACTATCCAAAATAAATGTTGCTACTAGATGTTAAGATTTACAGACTCAACCATATTTGTTCTATGATGAATGCAAAATTATAACTTTATAATTCTTTGTATTTCAGTGATGAATAATGATAGTTTCCCAGCAGCCATTAAACATGGTTAGCCACAACAGAATTATCTGAAGAAATTTAGTTCCAGCATAAATGCATCTGAAATATACAAAACTTTAAAAATGTTGTTTAATCATTTGTAGGTATTGTACATCTGCAGCTTTCCTGAAAAACTACCACAGCCTACCATGAAGTTCAACTTATAGGAAAAATAGTCTAATTTTGCAAGAATGTCATAGAGTATAAACCATAATTCTGGATCAGTAATTAAAGACTCCTACTGAATATAAAGGATTCACATAGTAGGCACATTTAGTTAAAGAAATTTGAACATTTTTAATCAAGTGTGAATGATACATAGAAATTACTGCTAACTGATAAAAGTATTCTCTCCTGAAAACTACCCATATGTAGAAATATGTGTATAAAATATATAAAAATACATATACATATAAAAATACATGTATTCCCTAGATGTTCACACAGCTCTGGGATAACCTAAAATCTCTCAATTAAGAATCTTTCCAACCTGTGAGTCCATGAAGGGCAAATTATCCAGACTGGGTTCCCTCTTTTAGTAAAATCATCACATCTTTTTTTTCCTTTTTTTAAATTAAGCAAGTAGTTATTTTGAAGCAATAGGAGGAGTGGCAGAAATGAAACCAGAACCCCAAATCCTGATTTTTCATGTTGTCCTTTTCAGTAAAACACACTGCCACATTATAAGCTTAGCAGAATGAAGCAAAGTAAGAGCAGCTGACATATGGTTCATCACTGGAGTGTCATCTTGGTTTCTAAAAATTTTAAATGTACTGAGCAACCAAATTCTCAGATTGGGTCGGGACAAAAATTACTAGATTTGGAGATAGTTTTGACTTGATTCTTATTATTCATTGTAATAGATTACACTAGGGCTTTAAAATCCTCACTGAAAATGCCTCAGGAATTTAATGGATTAGTCAAATCACAGGCTTGTAGATATTTTCAGGCAATGTGCTGAGTTGCTTGAAAAGTAAAGCTTCCTTAATCTTCCAAATCTTCCAAGTTTAACTTTCTTCTATTCCTCCAGCACCTGCCAATGCATACATCCATTCAGTGTGCAATATAGTAGGGGATATTATTTTAAGAATGAAATCTACATTCAACATGCAGAGTATTTGTCAATTTTGAAAGTTAACCTTTATATCCTTGTTCACAAAACCATATGCAGTTCTGTGATTCAAGCTGTCTACTAATGAACTAATTAATTTAGGTTATTCAATGCTTTATTTATACACGTATATCTCAGCACAGATAATCATATACAAAAATAAATTTTCCAGAATGCTATGAACATATACACAGGCAACATTTAAGACCAAGGTCATCTAGATATATATAGAGAAAACTTCCTTTTTGAAGTTTATTTATCCATTTCTTCCATGTTAGAGAGAGAGAGTACTCTGGTGAGATCTCCACACTGTGATATATCCCGTCTCAGCCAGCTTGTATCAAGGGCTCTTATTCATGCTCAGGGAGGTTCCAGGGTAAACCCAGGACCTTTTCTTTGTGGGTCCAATATGCATTACCACTGTGCCATCACTTGGACCTAAGAAAACTTTCTCATATGTAGGAATGGGAGGAAAGAAAAATCAAATACTTGAGGATATTATAATATCTCTACCTGGGGTAATGGTTTCTGCCATTTTATTTTTAATATTCTCTAGAATATATGCTGCAGATCCTTAGAATAGCTTTCCACACTTTTTTATGTGTTTGGTTGTGTGTGTGAGAAATCTCACTATAAGTAGCAGTTATATTAAGCTTTCAACTGTAAAACAGGTATTCTTAATCCAAACTTGGTTTGCGGCATGGTACCCTATGTTTAAATTTCTTAGGGGAAATTCTTGTACGATGAGAGAAGTTAAAAACTCAGCAAGTAGTAGCACATTCTAACTCTTATTACAAAAGATTCTTTGGAACTAGAATCAGGAATTGAAATGATCTATAACCCTCTCACCCCTGAGATGGCCTTTTTCCTAATAGGCATTAAAACTTAAGTCTGTTGAATGATGAGGCTATCTTTAAGTTTGTCATGATTTAGCCAAATAATATATATATATTTTTCATATGGGGCTCATCATATAAATTTTAGAAGCATATCTTGATATGTTTAAATACTAGAACATGTGCAAACCTAATACTTATTCTGTGAGTTGGATTTTCTGAATTTTAGTGGAACATTTAAGGAAAATCCAGAATGATTCAGTGGAGCTAATTTTTATGTACTTGTTTTTAGATTATACATAAAGATTGTATGTTATCACAATCACTTAAAGATTATTTATAAATATATGTATATGTAATTATACATATCATTTGAGCAATGTATATATTAATTATAAATTATATAATGCATATATATATATATATATATATATATATATACACAATTTGGAATATGTGTGTGTTTGGTAGCACTGAAGTAGTTGTGTTCAGTTTGGTTTGCTTGCCAGCTACCACCCTTATCATTCATTTTTCTCTCATGAATTTCCTTCTATTGACTCTTCGTTTGTTTCAGAGAAGGATTAGAATTAGTTAGAGGCTGAATTGCCTGAATTAATGAGGGGAATTCAGTCTGATTTCTTTACCCTTGATTTTAAAGATAAAAATTCACAAGTACAGAACCCAAACTCTTTTAATAGAAAAATCATTTGAAATCTATTTTGTGACTAGCAGGAACCCTAGGTAGAATGAAAGCACTTAAATTCTTGCTGCAATCCCAAATGCCCCCAGTAACTCAAAAGAATGAAAGTGGAAGAATGATGTCTGGATTCTGCAGCTTATTGTAAACAAAGAACTGTGGATATTATTCAGCAAAGTAGGATGGTTGCAGATGTTCAATTTTTGTTAATTATTTGTATTCATTCTTTTCTGTTTCAGACATGGTATAACCATAGAATTGCATCTCACTGTAGATATACCTCAAGTATTAAAACCAATTTATTTAGTATTAATTTTCTTATGATATTATTCTGTATTATTTAAAACAGTGTCCTAATAATATGTCTCCATACTTTAAAATTTGTGCAAGTAGCAAGATATTAAATTCAGGAAATTTTGTGAAAAGTACATACTGATATATATCATCTCTAAATTAAATATTTTCACTGCTTAAAATTCATCAGATATTTATGCAGCCTTTTAATTCCCATGGCCTATAGTCCAAGGTTTCTATGTCCTAAAGCTTATTCAATAATTCAGCTTCATTTTGATTTATCAAGGATGGAGGGAAAGAGCCTCTGTCTTGTATACAGTTATTTTCTATGTCTAATAAGTTTCAATCTAGGGACCTGCAGTTGGTGTAATGGCTGTGTCACTGGACTCCCATGTAGTCGACCTTGGTTCGAGTCCCAGACCCAGTGGCTTAAACTCATGCAGAGCGCATGTGTGTGTGTGTGCCCAAGATCCTGAAAGGAGGATGGAGGAGAAGGGATCCTGAGAGGAGAATGGAGAAGAGATTTAGGCATGACCATCCCCCCGGGGGGGGTGATTTCTCACTTTCTGTCTCTTTCTGTCTTTCTGGTGAGTGTATGCACTCTATAGCAGAAACCTCTCCAAAAAAAAAGGTTTCCATCTAACAATTTACATAGTATATTTTACCACTTAATTCATGTCAAAGAAAATGTACTGTAATTAAAAATGAAGGTTATAAAGACAATTTTTTTGTTTTAAATCTAAGTCAGAGACAATTTTAAAATGAAATAAAACAATTTACAAGAAGTAGACAGAGACATTATGCACTGCCATTATTAATACCTAAACACATGAATTAGAATGAAATATTATCAAATGATACCTCTCTTCAACTTTTTAAACCCATGTGCTAATCCATAATATTATATAATAATTATATGTTATATATTAATTTTAAGTATATATATATATTATAGTAATTGAGACTACTATTTTTTTAATCAGTAATAATGCTAACATTATCCCACATAAACAAAACATGTGGAAGAATGAAACAATTTGACAAATCTAAGCCAGAAGATTCTATTTCCTGTCATTTATAACCAACAGAAGTAAAAGCTGACTATTTTGATCTTAAAAAAGATGAATTTTTCTTTTAATCTTCCATTTGACTTCATAGATAAAAATAAGGCATCATGGAAATTTTAAAGCAAGTAAATGTTACTAATTACAGAATGACATTTATGAAAGACCTTTATAAAGACATAAAGAGATCAAGTTTAATTTTCCACAAGGCAGAATATTTGAAGTTGTCCTTTTCTTCAGAAGTAATTTTTCTTTCCCTTCATGTTATTTTATATATCCCTCAATACAGATAGTGCCAACACTTGAAAATTTTAACCCATATGAATTTCTAAAAATGAATTATGAAAATTATATTACCACTGGCCATATGAATGTGTATATAATGAACACATGTGTTTAAGCTGCTTAGCCACATTTTGTAATGATATGGAGAATGAAATAGCAAAATAAAAAACACTCAGTGTTTTTGAAAAAATTGTGGTATAAAAAGTCATAGTTTCTCATCAGGGAAGTGCTCATTAATTTGTGTATAATTTACTACATGGTCTAGGCAGTGTTAAACAATGGATTGCAGACTTGTGTCATGGTGTCCTTTTGAGCTTATTCAAAAAGCGATTAGAGATTGGGACCAGCAGGTGGCGTGGTGGTTAAGGTGCTGGACACTCCCACATGGCTGACCACGGTTCAAGTTCCAAACCTGGCAGCTTGCTTTCTCACTTTCTCTCTCTCTCTCCCTCTCTGTGTCACTCTCTCTGGTCAAATTAAAATAAAATAAATGAATAAATAAAATTAAATTAAAAAAAGAAGCGATTAGAGATAATAGTTGTAGAAATCTGAGAAATATTTGGAGATTCTGACAGAACATCTTACATTCCCTGGGATCAGAACTTTTCCCTGTCATACTACTGAAGCAGCAATCAGCAAGGTGAATATTTATGTCTATGGGGGCAATCAATGGCACAGATTTCAGCACACTCTGAGAGGCAGATCCACATGGGAAGATTGCCAGTTCCAATCCTGGAGATCTCCCTGAGTATACCAGGCACATATTTCAGTACTAAGTGAGACCAGTGGTGAATTGTAGCATCAGGAACCTGTTGTTCTGTGCTCTTTCTCACTCTTAGAAATAAATAAATAAATAAATAAATAAATAAATAAATAAATAAATAAATAAATAAACAAACTGAAAAATAAAAAAAAAAGAAACCCTCTGTATTGCCATAGCCAAGTATCAATATTAAGTTCTTATCGGCTTCAACCTATCTGCAACATTTGAATCAGTTGATCACACCTACTGAATTATTTTCTTTAATTGGCTTCCTGGACATTACTCTGTCTTGTTTCTTTCACCTCACAGCCATTCATTCTGTTTCCTTTACTGACTCTTCCCCATCTTTCTAGGCTTTAGACACTGCAGTACCCAGGGCTCAGCCCATAAACCACTTTCATTTCTCTATATTTTCTCACAATCTTAGTGGCTTCCTACAGTCTCATGGCTTTAAATACCATCTATATACTGATGAGTACCTGAATTCTATCTTCATATCATAAATCCAAAACGTCACAGTCTTACGTGGATATTGAATAGACATTTCTAACTTGACATGTCCAAGACTCAACTCCTGATACCCTTCTTTCAAATATGCTCTTCCCAAGTTTTTATCATTGCACTTGCTCCTATCCCTTTGGAATCATTCTTTACTGTTTCTAACACACCATCCATCTAATTCTTCCACAAATCCTGTGAAGCTTTTCTTTTTTATTTGAATTTCCCTAAGGGTTAGTTATGTTGAGTATTTTAAAATATATTTTGGCCATTTGTATGTCTTTTTTTTTGAGAACTGTTCAGATTATTTGCCCATTTTTAAATTAGATTATTTGATTTTTTTTGTTGTTTCTAAGTTTTTTGGCATGAATAATATGTAAATATTTTCTTTCGTTTTGGTGGGT
The DNA here is from genome assembly GCA_026018925.1 of Tupaia tana. Taxonomy (NCBI): domain Eukaryota; kingdom Metazoa; phylum Chordata; class Mammalia; order Scandentia; family Tupaiidae; genus Tupaia; species Tupaia tana. Next base: position 62,507,539 of record JAKSZU010000009.1, on the reverse strand, counting down.
TGTCTATTTACTCTTGTTTCTTTTGCTGTGAAGAAGCTTTTTAGTTTAATATAAGTCTCATCTGTGTATTTTTGCTTTTATTGACTGTGCTTTTGAGGTTTTATTCAATAACTTTCTGCCCATACCAATGTGCTAAATTGTTTCTCTTCTATTTTCTTCTAGTAATTTTATAGTTTCAGATTTTGTGTTGAAGTATTTAATCTATTTAGAATAAATTGTTGTTAAAGGTGAGAAATATAATCTAGCTTCATTCTTCTGCATATGGATGACCAGTTTTCTCAGTACCATTTACTAAAGAGATTGTCTCCCCTCCAGTGGTTGTTCTTGGCACCTTTATCAAAGGTCAGCTTGATATATATATACATGTGTATATATATATATATATATATATATATATATATATATGGATTTATTTCTGGATTCTTTGTCTCTTTCTTTAGTATATGTGTCTGTTTTTCTGCTAGTAGCAAGCTGGTTTTGCTTCTATGAAAAAAATCACTGATTTTTCTTACTTATTCATCAGTAGCCATTGATTTTAAGGCTGTGGTTGCTATTTAATATGTTTTGTCTCTAGGTTATTTACTTACATATTTCAGAATGTCAGTGAGTTGAATTTAACTAAACTTTTATTAAGTAGAGCAGTTTTTTATTGCTACTGTAACACATATCACAAACTTAATAACCTGAAACAACAAAAATGTATTATTTTACAATTGTGGAAGTTGGAAGTCCAAAATGGGTCACATGAAACTAAGATCAAGGTGTTGGTAGAGCTTCATCCCTTCTGGAGATTCTAAGGATGAATATTTTCTTGCCATTTCTAGCTTTTAGAGACTGCCTAAGCATTCATGGACTCATGGGCACATGAGCTAACTTCTACTGCTGCCTGTACATCTTCTCTGACTCTCCTTCCTCCCTCTTTCTCTTTTTTCTTTCCTTTTTCTTTTTTAGAGAGATTTTTGCTATAAGGTATGTGTGTTAGCCAGAGAGACAGAGGGGCAGAAAGTGAGAAATCATCCCCCAGGGAGAATTGCCATGCCAAGATCCCTTCACCTCCATTCTTTTCTGAGGACCTTGGGCACACACACACACGCGTGCCTAGCATGAGTTTCAAGCATCTGTGTCTGGGACTTGAACTACAGTTGACCATGTGGGTGTCCAGCAATGTCACCATTATGTCATATGCTGTTTCTCCCGTCTTTCTCTTTTAATGTCTCTTGTGATTACATTGTACCCACTCAGATAATTTAGGATAATATCCCCATCTCAAGATCCTTAATTACTCATATCTGTAGAGTCCCTTTTGCTATGTAATTTAATATATTCAGAAATTCAGTGTTTAGAATGTGGGCATTTTTTTTGCATGGATGATTATTCTTCTGTCTAACATAGAGGGGTGAACATTTCTTTGAAGGTATTTTTCCATAGGGTGCTTGCACTCACCAGACAGAGACAGAGATAGAGAGGGAAAGTGAAAAATCATTCCTCAGGGAGGACTGTCATCCCTTTTTCTCCATTCTCTTCTTGGGCTTTTGGGCATGCATGCACATGCACCCAGTGTGATTTTCAAACTGTCAAGTCCGGGACTCAAACTGCTGTCAGTTGTATAGGAGTCCAGTGCTTTAACCACCACTCCACCTGCTGACCAGAGAGGGGTGGGTGAACTTTTAATGGAATTAATTTGAGATGGATACAGAAAACTGTGTCAAAATTTAAACAAGTAACAAAATCATTTCCAAGAAAGTATCTGGCCCTTAATATGAGAAAACCTTTAAGTATGAAAGTAGAATATTTTTGGTCTTGTTTATGATTCTGCCACTACTGTTGAAAGACGTTATGTTGCAAACTAGAAAGTTTACATTTTCACTTTAGCAAAGGAACCATTGAACTTATTTCTGAAAATCTGATTTAGAATATTACCAGGTCTTCATTAAATACCATAACTCTATTGTTTCTTTTCTGGGATGAGGGTTCTAGTAACTTTTATTTGCACTAAGCCTTTGCTAATCCTGAATATAAACATGATGGTATTTGTTCTTCTCTGTGTTATCATAGACCTGAAAATCCTCTACATTGATTTTTATACTCAGTAAAAATAGAAAGGTAAAAGTGAGGATTTGAGAGAACTGCCTAGGAATAGTGAAACTTATATGTTGGAACTGATTATAAGGTTTTGAAAAGCTCCAGAGGCTAAACATTTGAAACAATTCTTACCTCCTTCCAAGGGTGAGGCTTATACTAATTTTTATCCAATGGGAAGAGTTGGAATTTCTGTACTCTATGTAGTAGAGGTCAAGAAACCTGTAGCTAGGTGCTATGAATGGAGTGATTGAGAAAATGAGACAGGAATATGAGGAGCTTTCCTTCTAGTTTCCCAGTCTTTTTCTTCTTTTTAGGCTCTTCTGTCATTAGCCTGTCCCAGTCTTTATATTTCTAATTATCACAGTAATAATTATTGTGTTTTTTCTTAATGATAGAACATGTTTGTACACACATGAAATAGAAAGAGAAACACCCTCTACAGGATTTGTTCACTATATAATTCCCCTTCCTCCAGTTCTCCAGTCTTTCGGATCTTGGGCATTCATGCTTGTCCACTCATGCTGACTGGACTAGAGATAACAACCACAGTCATCATGTAGGATTTGGCTTCTCTTGAGGAGTGCATAACCACTGCACCATGGAGTGAGCCCTATATTTCTCATTATTACAGCTGTTCCATTAGGGTAATACATTAGGTCTTTACAAGTGCAAATTCAGCAGGAAAAGAATTAGCATAATAGGGCATTGACAATTGAAGATACATTAATCAAATTAAACTGTTAATCACTAAAGAAGGTCTGAAAAAACAAAGCACTAAGAAGATGAATTTGATGTAATAATAGGGAAAGGAAACTTATCTTGGAGACCTGCTAAGGAAGAACAAGTCCAAATGAGGTACTATAATGAAGGGGATTCTGGGCAGCCATTCAAGCAGGGTTTTTTTTTGGTCATAATTAGAAGAAAATTACATCACTGAAAGTAGGTAGAGTATATTGCATAGGAGAAGAGCATAGTCTATTAATTTTTTCCCTTTTTAAAATTCATTCTTTATATTTGGCCATGAAAAAAACGATAGATGAGATGAAGCTAAAAGAGATTCTAACAATATCAATAGTCTTACAGAAAGTTAAGTGAAGTATTTTTGCAAGCCCCTGCTCTTTCAGACAAGTTAATGAGACATCAACATTTATTAAGTTTATACAATAAAGTGATCTCAAAGATCATCCCAAAGACATTGATTTTTTTTTTTTGGCATTATGAAGGAGAAACTAAACTCATTATTTTTAGTAATGTGTGTCTTCAATCCAATTACAGATGTATGACTTTTACCATGATTATGATATACTTGGAATATAATTTAGTATAGTTAAATTTGATTGCCATAAATATAAGCAAATATAACCTGATGACATGACTAAAATTTTATAACCTCTGGGGAGTCTTAAGGTAGTATTAATACATTATATTATCATAGTACTTAGCAACTCAAATCATGTATAATTTGTCTTAGGGTTCTATGGAAATGGCATTAGGGAACAGGGACATTTATAATTTAAATATAACAATAAAATTTAATTTATTATTTATGTAAATATCATACAGATACTGAGAAAACGGCCATTCAATTGTGTCTATGTATTATCTCTGTGTAATCCTGTTGCAAATACCTCTTTTCTTGAACCACTTGATCTAGAAAATATGTCTTATTTAACTTATTAACAGATTCTTTTTTTATTTTGAAGTTTTCTATAGAGCACATGTGTTTGCCAGGGAACAAGAAAGATAGAGAAAGAGAGAGAGAGAGAGAGAGAGAGAGAGAGAGAGAGAGAATGTGAGAAAGCACCCCCTCAGAAAGATGGTCATGCCATAATCCCTTCTTCTTCATTCTCCTCTTGGGATTTTAGGCACTCACGCACGCACGGCATGTTTTGTAAGCTGCTTGGTCCAGGATGCTAACTGTAGTCAGCCCTGTGGGATCCATCTGCCTTAAACACCAGGCTGGCCTAAAGATACTTTTCTTAATGTCTAATCATTATTTCTGTTATTTATATAGAGCATGGCACAAGTACATGAGAGTGAGAGAGAGAGATGACTATGCACCCTCCTTAGGGTCTGGTCCTACCACTTCCTCCATTCCTCTAGCCACTTAGATCCTAGACATTATGTTATGTACTTGGTGAGATTTAGGGTAACCTGGCTGGGGATTTGAGCTGTGGTTTCTATGTGAGATACAGTTTCTTTTAAGCAGTGAATTACCACTGCACCATTGGAGCAAGCCCTCAAATGTATTTTTCAAGGTATTTATTATTGACATATTATTTTCTTGCCTTCTTTTTAGTATATCAATTGCTAGTTTTATTTAAAATTTTACCTAATGTTTTATATCTGTCATGCTTTTAGTATATTCATTTCCCCAGGCTAATACATTTGTTTTTATTTTTTATACTTGACACACAGTGTTTTGGCTACATCTATAAAACACTGAAAATTTCAATTAAAATGGGCAAGAAGACAAGTAGTTTTCCAGTATCCCTTTATCTTTGAGACTATGACATTGAATGAAAACATTAAGTATCAAAAGCATGTCATATGACCCAAACTCAGATAGCTATCATCTTTTAATTTACATCATATAACTCCATCTTGAGCATAGTAGGTATTCAATAAATATTTATTAAATAATTTATGGAAAAAAAGAAAACCCATACTACCTCTACTTCTCCCTTATTCCACAGTTTCTAAATCAAGTTGCTCATCTCTAATAAATCAATTACCAACAGCAATTGCTACTCCAGAGAATGAAGTGACTATAATTTTTTTTCTTCATGGAATCTACAGGAAGTGAAAATAGACCCTTATAAGCCCAAATGATTATTTTCAGTCAAGATTATTTTATTTGCTGCGGACTAACATGAAAGAAATATCACCATTTATTGACTGCTAATGATATATGCCAGGTACTATTCTAATTGCCATTCATGTAGGTCTGTTTAATCCTCACATCAATTCCATTAGAAAGGTGTTACTAGTTTTTTAAAACGCTGAATAAACTGAGATATAAATTAACTATCTTATACACGATTTTATATCAAGTTAGCATACTACAAATGACATTTGAATTCAGAACTGCGTGGTTCCAAAGCCTGTGTTCATAAACTCTGTTATTTTTACCTATTGACTTAAACTATGTATTAAAAAAAAACCTTATGTAAAAAGTTTAATTGATTGGATATTTTAAACAAAGAATACCATCTGTAGGTCTTGAACTAAAAGAACCTTTATGATTTTGTATTTTTTGAGTACCATTATTTGACATGATTTAATCATGTTGGGCTTAGAGAAAAGTAGGCAATTTAAGAAATAATGACTTAAAATGTTTGCTATTAATTTTGTTTATTTTGGCAATTACTGTACCCGATCAACATGGGCAGGCAACCACGTTTTTTTGAATTCAAAAGGATTTCAGCATTCTTGTCTTTTTCATTAATTTCAATATTTGTCATCTATAGGTATAAATTAGAGTATTTATTTTTAAACAAAATTCCAAGTAATCTGGTAAATAAATAAGTACTCACTCAATACATTTGATAGGAAACCAGTAATAATGAGTAATGATCATGAGTTATTGATTTACGTAATGTTTTCTCAGAATTGTAGATCATTTTCTTTTACTTTTTTCCCTCAAATTAGTCCTTAGAGACTTTGTTATAAAATCTGTTACGAAATAAACAAAAGAGCTTTTAACCCAGCTTTTCAGGTTTAGAAAATCTAGTACAAACATGTTTTCCTGGTACGTTTGGGTTTTGTTGTGTACATGAATATTTTTTCTCCTCCTCTTTTCTTTTCTTTCTTTTTTTTTTTTTTTTTTTTTTTTTTTTTTTTGAGAGGTTTTTGTTATAGGGCGCATGCGCTCGCCAGACAGACAGAGAAAGACAGAGAAACAGAAAGCGAGAAATCACCCCCCAGAGGGGGTGGCCACACCACAATCCCTTCTCCTTTATTCTCCTCTTGGGATCTTGGGCACGCACGCACACGTGCCCATCGTGAGTTTTAAGCCACCGGGTCCAGGACGCGAACCGCGGTCGACTATATGGGAATCCAGCGACGTAGTCATTACGCTAACTGCTGGTCCCACATGAACATTTTTTAGACAAAGTTGTACTCTGTTGATCTTTCCGTCCCAGCCTCCTGAATAGATGATACTATGAGTGTACGTTACCACACACAGCTTTTATGATGGGCCAGGAATCAAAACCCAGGCCATCTTTATGGCCTCACCCTGCTGAGTAGCAGTGTTAACTAGTGAATTACACTGCAACTGTGCCTGTTATTTTTTGTTATTGGGTTGTCATAAAAGTTATGACACATTTTTGCATAGAGAACTAAAATAGAGCATAACTTTTCCGGCCACCCAATATGATGTCATATTCAAATCTTTCCTAATATACTAATGTAAAATTAACCAGAATTAATTTTTCTACCCTTGTGTAAATAAATTCCAATTTAAAGTTCCATTTTCATATTGCTTGTTATTCTTTTTTTATTTTGTACAAGGTGAATTTGCTCTAATTAAGCTAACATGGCCTCAATTTTCTTATTGTTGATCTTGGAATGTTGTCCCTTCCCCAACTTCCTCTTCAAATTTAACAGATAATTTCTCAATTTTGGGGTGCCATTATATAGAGCATATCTACTTTTTAACTACATTTTTCCAGTCATATTTCAGGAAACTAGTTTCTTTCTTTTACTATTGAATATATTTTTTTATTTTTCTATCCTTACTTATTTGGATTTATCTTCTACTCCTTTTTTTCTTTGTTTATTTGTAGCTAATTGAAGTACACTATCAACCAATTCAAGTCAGAATATTTTTTTGGCATATTACTTCAAATTCATAGAAAGGTCTGTTGAGGGAATTAGAAATGTCATTATTACATGAGAGGTTTTAACATCATCATAATGCATATTCTTCAGGATTTTATAAATAAAATTAACTTTAACAATATTTAGTATGTTTAACTGAGGAAATCATCTTTAACTTGGACCAGCCCCATAGCAGTGGTTAAGTGCTGTGCATCAGGAGCTGGATCCCCCATGGCTGTCTGAGATTACAATCCTGAACCTAGTAGCTTGAAAAATACATAGAGTTCATGTGCATGCAGGCCCAAAATCCTGACAGGAAGGAAAAATGAAGGAAGAAGGATTGAAGCATGACCACATCCCATTGAGGGGTGGCGTTCTTTTTCTCTCTTTCTTTCTCTCTCTCACTCTCTTCTCTCTCTTTCTCTCTTAGGAGAATTCACATGCTCTCTGGCAATTAAAAATTAATCTTAACTTAGTTTTATCCTGGTATATTGATATCAATCTAGGAATTGCAGTTATTTATGTTCAGCAAGTAGTACTAATGAATGGTTTAAAAAAATCTTGAATTAATAAGTTGTTTTCTTTTGCTGAAAGCTGATTTTAATTAATAGCTTAGTGTATCTATATTGATTGCTTTTAATTCTTTAATATTGAATTTACATTTACAAGGCTGAGTTCTCATAGTAACAATGAGGGCCTTATTTGGCCTTGTTTATGTTGATATATATTTCAGTATCAATAGCATCTTTGAAGAACTTAGAAGACTATCAGGACAGCAACTTCCCAGGACAGTTTTCTTTTAGACAAGAAGTCTAGTGAGATATGGTTTCTACCTCGTATGTGAATCTTGATTGGAATTGAAAGCAGATTTTTTCTGAAATTTTAACATTCCTTCATGAAAAGTTCAGGGTTGTTAAGAAATGTCTTTTTGTGCCTTATGATATGGGTCTTCATGTAAGTCATGGTTTCTGTTAAGGATATCACTGTTTCCTCTCCTTGATCCACACTTGAGCTTAATGTCCTCATCTTAAGAGAAAAAATGGTGCATAATTCTTTATTTTTTTTAATTGCCAGAAGGTGCATGTGCTCATCAGAGAGAGACAGAGAAACAGAAAGGGAGAGAAAGTACGACCCAGTGGGGCATGATCATAGTGCAATTCCTTCTCCTCCATTTCTCCATCCTATCAGGATTTAGAGCATGCATACACACATGCCTAGCATGTTTTTTTTTTTCAAGTCCTTGAGGCTGAATTTTGAACTATGGTTAGCCATGTGGGATCTGGCTCCTTAAAAATCTTTTGCTATAGGGCAGTTGTGCTCACAGAGAGAGATAGAGATAGAGAGAGAGAGAGAGAGAGAGAGAGAGAGAAAGTACTCCCTGGGGGGTCAGGGGAGGGCTAGGATGGCCATGCCACAGTCTTCTCTCCTTCATTTTCCTATTGGAATTTTGGGCATGCAGGAAAATACTCCCAATGTGTTTTTGAAGCTACTGTGTTGAGGACTTGAACCCTGTGGTCAATCATGTGAGACACAGCTGCCTTAACCACCATGCCATTGGCTGACTCAGGGATCTGACGCCTTTAACCACTGGCAGTTAACTTTTAATTATCATAACCACAAGCTGTCAGAGAAACATTTTTGCACATATTTTGTTTCACATGATTAACACATGGGTAAGCTTAGAAGATAAAACTTTAACTCTACAACTCCATTCTTTATTTAAATCATTGACACCATCATTCTGATATCTGAATAATAGCAAGTTAAAGTAGATACAGATTATGTAGTTATAATTCACTTACTGTTAAGGCAGACCCATTTAACATCTAAGAATTACCGATCCAGATTTTAGTATGTAACGGAAAGAGAGTTTTCATTTAACATAACCATTATCAATACTTCTTGCAAGCAAAATTACAATCTAAGCATGATTAGTATTGTGATTTTTTATGGTGGAAATTAGAATGATGCCAATAACCTGATCTACTCTCATTATATCATAGTTTTCATTATAGGAGTAGTTAAATAAGAGTTTAGCATCATCTTTTGTATATTTATTTCTAGTATTAATTGGAATATTATAATTTTTTACTAATTACAGTCACATTTAATATATTGTATAAAATTTGGTACAATTATTGCTATATGTTTCTTTCCAATTTCAAAGTGGTACTTTTATTCTTCAAATTAAATATTGCAGTAACATGTAATAAATTATTACATATTTTCCCATTAAAAAGATTTACACATGAAAATGTCTCCAAGTGAGAGATACACTTTTAAGTGTCAATAATTTCATGAATTATTTCTACTCTAACACCTTGTAGAAAATTTTTTTTTTTTTTTTTGGAGAGGTTTTTTCGCTATAGGGCGCGTGCGCTCGCCAGACAGACAGAGAGAGACATAGAGACAGAAAGCGAGAAATCACCCCCCAGGGGGGATGGTCACGCCGCAATCCCTTCTCCTCCATTCTCCTCTTGGGATCTTGGGCACGCACGCACACGCGCCCGGCGTGAGTTGTAAGCCACCGGGTCTGAGACGCGAACCGCAGTCGACTACGTGGGAGTCCAGCGACATAGCCATTACGCTAACTGCTGGTTCCCTAGAAAATTTTTTAAATAAATGTTTATATTAAAAAAATCACCCCATATAAAGCTGCCGAATAATCAATTAGTCTCACTGTTTTGGGTTTTTTCAACTTCTATTAGAAAAAAAATTTTTTTCATGCAATAACTTATCACCATTATTACCTTTGTTGTAACAACTTAGAAAAACTTTGAAAAGGTACAACTATTATTTGTGAATGGTAAGCTTGGAATTATTTTTAATGCATTCATAGCTAACTTTAAAGAATTAGAAAGCATTCAAGAGATTAGCCCAGGTTCTAACTTGCACAGTTTAGTTTTAACAACAATCCCAATGATTACCTTGAAAATAAGAACTAAATGAAGTTTATAGTATTCTGTTTGTGTGCTTGTGTCTGCGCATGCACACAGGAATGGGCTTATCTTTATTTGTGCCTAATTCTTAAAAAATAATTGGCAGCCATTAGCTTGAAACATCCATGACTACTTTGAGGAATAATTTTGTGCCATTCTCAGACAGTTAGAGATAATCTATGAAGAAGGAGATAGAATTTACTAATATTTGCTGATAAATTTTGGTATTTAAAATATGAAAGTTCAATTGAGCTGATGTTAAACAAGCTGATGATTTGAACTCATCTACTTGTAACTCATAACTCTTCTGACTATATGATGCCCAATAATTTAATACGGTTTTGTTTTTATAGCACCTATTCTAATTGGCTTTCAGTAGCAATATGGAAATATGAAAATACAAAGGAAATTATAGTTCTGTGCTGCTACATTTTTGTTCTTTCATATGCTAATAAGAGTATGCATTTTTAATGTTTAGTGTACTTAAATTATGAAAAAAAAATGGAGAATGCGTTCTCCTTGACATGAACTTGGTAAGATAGGATGGAATATAAGTCACCTGAGAAATAGATAATATACTTTAGTTTTTTCCCAGTTATGTCTGTGACAGCTACAATCTCCTCCAGATGCCCCAGGGCAGGCCACCCTCATAGAGAAACATGGTCTATCAAGATCTGGATGCTTGTCAGGATCAGAGCACTTCACAGAAACATTAAGAAAGAGCTTTTGCAGAGTGAACATTTCAACATGTCCAGATAATCTGTGTGGAAAGCATTGTTCTTCTATGCTTCTATGGATGACCTCTTTGCGCAGAATGATAGTTTTATCCTTTTTCACATCATTATGTTTGCTGGGGGAAAATCCTGCTGTGCTACATCATAATAACATGTAATCTTCTTGCTCAGTTTAGCTGAGATTTAAGGAGACTCTGTTCATAGAAGCTGTTCTTTAAAGCCTGATCTATAATTTTGCAGAATCACCCTAGCAGAAGAGCAAGAGGCTTTATAAGAGGGATACAACCATTAAAACTCTTTAACGAAGATTAGTTTCAAGTTTTACAATCCGGTACCAAACCATCTGGCAAATCTCATGTCAGGTTTTGTTAAACCTCGGAGCTTTCTAAGTGTTAATTCATCCCCCTTCTAAAACATTCCCCCCTTCCCTAAACACACACACGCATACACTTGACTTGATGATTAAGATAAAAGATCTAATTAAGTGCTCCAAGCTTGTTGATTTTTCCACCTGGTGATTTGTTACCCTTGAAGACAATTTCAAAATAGCTGTTTGCTTTTGGCAGAACCCTTGGAATCCTTATGGATAAATGAATATAGCCCTCCCAAATTACTCTTCCCTTTTCCTCGTATTTCCTGTGGGCCTAACTACATTCACAAAGATGATCCACGTTTTCTTGTGATGCTAAACCACTACAAAGGAACTCAGACCAGTCTGCAGAATATTAGGCAAGCAAATGAGATAGCCTAACACTATTTTCTTAGGAGTGCATCATTGGGGGCCAGTAGGTGGTCTGGTGGTTAAGGTGTTGAACTCCCACATGACTGAACATGGTTTGAGTTCCAGACCTGGCAGCTTGAAATTCACACTGGGCACATGTGAATGTGTGCCCAAAATCTCAAGGGGAGAATGAGAGAGAAAGGATTGTGATGTTACCATCCCCCCTTGGGGGTGACTTATCACTTTCCCATTTTATGTCTCACTGTCTCCAGAAAGGACACATGCCCTTTGGCAAAGACAAAATAAAAAAGAGTTTTTTTAAAAAAGAGTTTATCTTTGTAGCTTCAATGGTGGTGGTTATCGTAGGAAAAAAAAAAATACTATTGAAATAAATTTTAGTTTGTATAAACCTGGTGTTAAATTGTTTCTCCATGTTCATCTATGACTATCAAATTAATTATACTTTGTGTTTAGACATCCATGCCTCTTGACATCACTTTGCAAGTTAAAAACGAAATTAAGGGACCAGCAGATGGTCTAATGGTTATGTCACTAGACTGGCATGTAATTGACCATGTTTTGAGTCCTGGAACCAGTGGATTAAAACTCATGCTGGGCACATGTGTGTGCATGCCCAAAATCCTGAGAGGAGAATGGAGGAGAAGGGATTGCAGCATGGCCATCCCTCCTGGGGGAGGATTTCTCGCTTTCTGTCTCTCTCTCCAGTGAACACACACACCCTATAGCAAAAATCTCTCTAAAAAGAAAAAAAAATGAAACAACTACAAAAATAAAAAAAAAAACCCACACAAATGATAAAGGAAGATTGATCATAGAACATAAGGTGTTCCAGATTCACAGTTTCCTGTCTGTGCCAGAATGCTGGTAAACATAGGTTTGTATGTCCTTTTAACTCTGACAAATGTGTGCTAATTACCCTGTGGACAGGAAACATTAGTAGAGTGTGTATTTGCTGACTTGGCCTTATATACAAAAATCATGGTAAAATTCAATTTGTGAGTTTATATGAGAACACTTTAGTTTGTGTAATTTATTAAGAAAGCTTAAAGCCATCACATTTCTTCAAAAATGTAATCCATACAGTACTTTTAGAAAACAGAATGGCTCTATTCTATTTGAGAATTTAAACTGAATACCAAATATCCACCTCTGTGTTTATACTTATTCAATCTAACTCCTCTCTTTCTTGTCTCTGTCCAAAACTTTCATTGATTTTTAAGCTAATTTAGATGCTTTCTATGACATTTAATCAGCCAATTCATTTTAAACTTTCTGAAGTCAATTTGAACTTTAAATCTATTTTTATTTATCTTTGCTATAAACATTCATAAATGCTTAGAGGTTATGTAAAAATTGAAAATAGTAAAGAATAATTAATTTCTGTCCGCCCTGTTCCTCTCATCCTCATTTATCACATTAATGCTATTTATTGTTGCAGTAGTAAATTTTTATTTTTCAAACGTACAAAACCTCCTGGGTAAGTAATTGAAATTTATAGTTTAAAAAAATTTGAGGCGCTTTGTGGTAATTTACTGATGAAAATTGAGGCCCATTTGAGAATGGCAATAAGAGATTATGGATCCAACATCTCTATCACTAGCAACTCAGGGCTATTCTATGATACTGAAACATAGCTTCACTTAGAAAGGAGAGAGAGAACACTACATGGTGGATATTCTAGATGGCTTCTGCTTCATGTTATTAAGGAAGACATAGCCATAACAGTGCAAGTCCAAAGGATAATTATAAAGTGCTAAGTATTAATACTTTATTACAGTCACTCAGTACCATACAATGATCCTGTGAGGATCATATTATTATACTCATTTCACAGATGATGAAACTGTGAGTCATCTTAACTAACTTGACAGAGTTCATAGAACTAAGACCGTACAGTCAGATGCAGATTCTAAAGCCTCCACCCTTTCTACCATTGCTCCAAACTGTTTAGTAGATAGATTCTTAATCTCTTTTAAAAACCTATCTTTATCTCCTTAGATATTGTTTACCACCTCTACTAAATACAACATAGAAAGCATGTAAGAAAGATCTTAAGAAACATTAGGGGGAATAGAAATTAACTAAGAGTTTCTCCCATTTCAGGAAATCTCTGGACTACATTTAACTACAATTGGGAAACGTGCTCTGTAATTTATCAAAAAAAAGTCGTGGGACCAGCAGTTAAGTGTAATGGCTATGTCGCTGGACTCCCACATAGTCGACCGCGGTTCGTGTCCCGAACTCGGTGGCTTAAAACTCATGCCGGGTGCATGTGCATGTGTGCCCAAGATCCCGAGAGGAAAGTGGAGAAGGGATTGCGGTGTGGCCATCCCCCCCCCCTCGGGGGTGATTTCTCACTTTCTGTCTCTCTGTCTCTCTCTGTCTGTCTGGCGAGCACATGCGCCCTATGGCAAAAACCTCTCCAAAAAAAAAAAAAAAACAACAACAAAGTCGTTACTGCATTGAGGCTTTTAATGGAAATCATTTACCTGTATGTCATGGACAAAATAAGCATCATTTATACTTTATAAATTTTGCCATAGTTTTAATGGATATTATTTCCATAGTAAGGATCGCTATTTTTTATGAAGTAAATGAGAAGGAGAAAATGTTTAGTGTAATCACTGGAAGCATCACCCATATACTTGTATGTCTATAGGCATTTAAAATTGTGGTAAATATTATATACGACTCTTCAAAAACTGTCTCACGTGGTGCTTAGAGAATACTTTTTTCTTCTAACCTGTCAATATGTCCATTATATGGCAATAAGATAACGATCATCAGATACGCTCATTTTTAGTTCTTGGTATCTAAAATAAAGTGATTAACGGTGACAATTTAAAATGTCACATCTTTGTAAACTTGAGGTTCCTGCAGTTTGTATTATTACCGGAGAATAGCGTCATACTTACATTTCTAATGGAAAACCTGCTATATTTCAAAAAAAAATGTAATTGTTGAATACACTGAAGTTTTTCTGGATTCACTTTTTGCTAGATTTTTGAGGCAATAATGTAATGTTGAGACTGTGAACCAGAAATATCATGATCTTTTTCTGATGATTTTCTTACCATTAGTTTGAGTGGCAATAAAATTTCCAAGTGGAAGAAGAAAGAATGCATTCTACGTTTCTTCTTAGAATGAACACAGAATCAGTCTGAGTTTACCTCACCCTGAAGCTTCAGGTTTAGTCAGGTTAAGGAATACAGCTAATGTGTCAAGTCTCTAAAGCTCAGATTCTGTGAGACATTGTCAGGAAAACATTTGAGAACAAGAGCGAGAAGGGCCTGCTAGATTCAGAAGGCTTAATGAAATTATCTTGTTTCATAAGTCTTTTTTTCCCAGGTAGTTATAGTTTGGAAACTGAATTTTACTCTTTTAGGTCACCCATCACCATTTTTTATTATTTTCCTTTGGAAGCTGAAAATATTTTTCCCATTTAGTACAAAAGCTATCTCACTGTACACATTTTGAGTTATCTTCACATTTCTATGAATGGAAATTTGACTTAAAATTTTCTTATTTCTTGCATCAGACAAAAAAAAAAACGAGTGAGATTTAATAAAAGTTGAGGAATTTACTCTGAATTAATGCTCTTGAGGCACTAGACTCTACCCACTCCCATAAATAATATCACCGAAGCAGATTTTTGACAATTTTCAAACCATGAAGTTTCTAGATTTGTAAAGGTTATATGAAATAAATGAAGATATTTTCTTTCACATATGTCTTTTTCTATAGGCCAACAAGATATCTCTGGTGAAATACTATACTTGTGCTGAAAGGAGCTAATGCAATTTTAAACAATGTCAAATTCCCATCTAATGTCTAAACTATGAACTAGTAATTTCTAACTCAAGAATAATAATAAGATCCAATATCTATCCATCCTCCTCTTGGAAGTACTTTTTTATTATTATTATTAGCAATAATGCCAGTGACACTTCTCAAAACTCTTTAAGTTGGTAAGACACACTTCTCACTTTTTGGCACTGAGCACTGTCTTAATATGAACTGGATTAAAATGAGGCTTAAATCTACAAAGACTGTGATTATTATAAAGCACTTTACTCTTTTCTTGACAGCTTGACATCTAATTCCATAAAAGGGAAGATACAGTTTGCTTCAGTACATGATACATGTAAGGAAACAGAAATGCAGATCTGCATTTTATTTCTCAGGTGAAATGAAACCATATTTCATTTCTTAAAACAGTCAAGCATAAATGTATTTTCTCACTAAGATTTCCTGGAATTGCCATTTCTCTAACTTGCATTATAGTTAATCCTCGGTTGTTCTGTATATTGGAGCTATTTTATTAGATGATTTCCTAGTACTTAGTCTAATAGCTGTGGGGTTTTGGTCTTTGTGTGATGGTGGTGGGAGGGGGTCATGAGAACATTGACAGGGAAGGGTTATTATTACTATTTTTTTAGAGAGAGAGATTTTTGCTATAGGGCGTGTGTGCTTTCCAGAGTGACAGAGAGAAACAAAGAGACAGAAAGCAAGAAATCATCACAGGGGTGGGGGGTGTGGCCATGCCCTAATCTCTTCTCTTCCAGTCTCCCTTTGGGCTCTTGGACACACAGGCACACATTCCTGGTATGTGTTTTAAGCTGCTGGGTCCAGGACTCAAACTGTGGTCAACTACATTGGTATCCAGTGATATAACCATTATGACATTTGCTGGTCACAGGGAGGGATATTAATTTACCTTTAAGTTGTTATACAACACAAATTTCAATAAGCTTCTTGTAATATTTGAATATCAAAGCATGATAAATAAAATGCATTTGTCAAACTTCAATGGACAAGATACATCACAGAGCCTTAAACTTTTTACTACCTAAAATACTATCCCTACTTGAATTGATGAACATTTGAATGCAGCATTATGTATTTGACAGAGGGCAATCCAGACAGACATTGAACTGTGCACAGTTGACAGAAAATGAATCAGATGCCTAAATTGTGCATGGGAAATGTGACTTCAATTAGACTTGGTTTACAAAAATAGCTAAATGTGAGACCCCAACATAAGACTGCAGAGAAACTCCTGTAGCCCACAGCACTTGTCTAAAAGACATTTGACTACTTCCATTTTGATTCCTCTATAAATATTACCTCAGAAGTGACCTTTTCATGTACATCTAGAGTGTATGCTTAATTCATTTTCACATATGTTTGTCTCCCCATTATGCTGCATCTTTTCAGCATTTCAGTCATACCACTGAGTCTCCCTGTAGTAGAGTATGTTGTTATCTCTGCCAAAAATCTCCACCTTGCCCTCTGGATTTAAGTCTACCAGACTTTATTTCAACGACTAGTCCACTAATCATAGTTATTGGTCCATCTTTCCTTTTCACATACTTCAGGGATTTGCAAATTTTTCCTTTGCAGAGTCAAAATTAGTATCTATATATCAAAAGAGAAAATGAAGTTCCATGAATTTTTATTGATGAAATTCAAATAATAATAATAATAGAGTACAATTTTTATTCCATACAGGTCTACTAATAAGGTGAATGGACATGTGTATTTCATCTCTGAAAATGCCTTCTCACACAGATAGGTGCTGATAAATCCTGATACCAATACATGAGTACATAATTTTAGTGAGAAAATCCATCTCTTGGAAGACATTTGAAGAATTTTATTAGATTATTTTCTTAATTTTGCCACTTAGTGTACCATTACATTAAAGGTTCACTTTTATGAATTGAAGGTTAGGTAAATCTTTTCAACTGCATGTTTGTCACAACTCATTGCAAATTTTTATGGAGTTGTAGATTTTCCTTCTTGTTTTAACTATGGCAGCACTGAAGTACATAAAGCAACTTGGCATTACTTATTATTCAAGCAACTTAGTTGTCAAAATGACTATTCCAGTATAGGCTTCACATAGAAGCACTATTTCATCCTATAATTATAGGTTGATTTATTAAAGACATTATCAATTCTGCAGTAAAAATTAATTTCCAAAGTGATTCAGTGTTGAGCAATAGTGGTTTAGGGTGCTTCTTGTCATTCAATAAAATTACAGCCTGATTCTTGAGCTCAAAATATTTCCATTAATCTTTGCCACTACTAAGCTATCCAGCTGCTTATTTGATAGGGTATTTGGTCAAGATATTCAGCTTTGTTTGTTGGTTTGTTTTGTTTTATTTTGTTTTGAATGCTAGGGGAAACATGCACCTATATGACAGAGAGAGAGAGAGAAAGAGAGAGAGAGAGACAGAGAGAGAGAGAGAAAGCATCTTCCAACAGGACCTGATCATGCCACAGTTCTTCGTCCTCTGATTCTCTATCCCTTCAGGATCCTTGATATGTATTATTGTGTCTAGCTTATTTTTCAAGCACTGGGGCCAGGATTTGAACCACAGCAGGCCATCTGGGTACCTGCTTTCTCTGTGCAGTGTATTATGGAACTTCTTAAGTTTATATTTTTGACAGAAGTTTACAGAATGACAGTGGTTCTGTTCCCAACAGTGAATTAATTTTACTATGGACCATATAGGTTAAATAATACTTGGTCTCCAAGAAGTTCTCAAGGGTGTGCTATATCAGGAAAATTAAACACAGACACATGGAAATAAGAGTTCAAAAACTAAGAAAGTGGCCAACTTAATCATAGGGTCAAGTCTGGAGTTTAATATTATATCCCAAAATTTAATCAGAAAAATTGAACCAGAACAGAAGATAAAAATACATGAGACTGATAGGGTCATGCACCTACCATTTGAACAGAATCCTAACTTGTTTCCTGGCTTTAAGCAAAGTTCCTTGGAATTTCTTTGATTTAAGTTAAAACTGGTTTTCTTAATAGTAATGAGTGAACTCACCATTGAAAGTAGTTAGATTATGTAAGAAATTGTGTGATCAATACAATGTGGGTGGGAAAGGAATGGAAGACAATTGTAGACACCAGAGATAGTGTGAGAAGATGGTGGGAAAGGACAGAGGGTCAGAAAGAGGGGTAAAAATAATTCTAGGAACTAGAAATGGAAAAATTTTTTATAATATGCATGATTAAGTCACTATGCAGTATGTTCTAGATGGGAAATCACACTTTGTATGCTGTGATGATGCTTAGGGAAAGAATGTAAAATAAGTTACAAAAAAAAAGTTTCAGGAAAAAAATAAATCTATTCAATGACTGCAGTAAGATATATAACCCCAGCTAGGTGCTACTTTATAGGATGCATAAAGTTAGACTTGTGTTCATGGAAATGTATATATCACCTGTGTTTGCTATGAAAATATTTAGAATAATTAAGGTCTTTAGTAATTCAATAAAATGTAGAGGGAAAACAGTATAGAAAGCAAACATAGATACCAGAGACAGTGTGGGAGGAGAGTGGGAGATGGCAGAGGGTAAGAGATAGGGAATCAAGGATGGGGGGAAAAAAAAGCAAAACATACAGAAAACAAGAAATGGAAGATCATTTGCTGACAATAACATGTTTGTTGATCTGCTTGATTGAGACAATATACAGTGTACTCTGGATGGAAAATCTCATTTTGTATGCTGTAATGATGTACAGTGAATGAATGCAAATAAATAAATTGAAAGAAAAAAAGAAAAAAAAAGATAGTCTATCTGAAAAAAATAATAATACTTGGTAGATTGAAATATTTTCCACAAATTATGATATATGATACCATAAATAACTATAGACTTTGAACATCTTCTATTTTCACAAGTTGTGTTTTGTTCACTTTTTTTGTGGCCCAAACATATTTTACTCACCATTAGTTGTAACACTTCTTAACAGATTCCACTTCAGGTTTTACTGAATTAGTGTTTTCTCAATTTCTTTGAAAATATTCTTGCTACTTCTGTTCCATGCAGACTTTTCATAGAGGCTAATTCTTCAATTACTTAAAACTTGGACTTGCTTCCTCACATAAATAACAACTGAGCATTGTTGGAAACATCTGCTCGTTCATGAAGAGACAAGGAAAACCATTTGAAATTAACTATTATTGTTGTTCTCAATATCCTTAACTTTTTGAATATCTATATTTGCTGAAAGGCTAATGATCCTAACTTTATTATGTCTGGATACATTTATTCAATTGGTTATATGTAAACACAGTTAATCCACTCACCACCAGTAAGTGTCATTATTTGATTGGCTAACAAATGAGATTTTTGGAAACATTGATTGTAGCATTATTTTTATTATTTAAATTCTTGTGAAGAATTCTGCTGTGATGAGATTTTTGTTATTATTAATTAATTAATTTATTTATTTACTTATTTATTTTAGAGAGGATTTTGCTATAGGGTGGATGTGCTAGCAGGAGAGACAGAGAGAAAATGAGAAATCACCACCCCCCCTCAAAAAAAAATGGCCATGATGCAGTCCCTTCTATTCCAATCTCCTCTTGGGATTTTGGGCACACATGTGCAAATGCCTGGTGTGAATTTTAAGCTGCCAGGTCCGGGATTTGAACCACAGTAGACTATATGGGAGTCCAGTGACATAATCATTCTGGTCCCTCTATTTTAATTTTCTAATACTTCTGACTATTGCTTTCCTCTGGAATATTTCCTTGGAATATTATGATGAGTGTTTTATCTGGTACTCTTAAAATGTATTGTATTATTTTTGTTACAGCTATAGTGTAATTGCACAATAAACATGATTTGCCCTTTAATTTGATAACAATAATTCTTGCTCAATTGTCTTTTAAGTATAATGATCCAAGTTTGATCTTTTCCTGTTCTTTCTTTGTTCCAACATAATGGGCATGCACTGGTAATATAAATAAATACATAAAAGTAAATGGTTTTGGTAAGGCAATATATATGGCACATAAAACCCTGCCAAGTAGAAGTTGCATCACTGTAATCTGTAGGTCACCATATAGCAGTGTGAAATTGTAATAATGTGACATGAGGTCTCTGCCATACCTA
Organism: Tupaia tana; assembly: GCA_026018925.1. NCBI lineage: Eukaryota > Metazoa > Chordata > Mammalia > Scandentia > Tupaiidae > Tupaia > Tupaia tana. The sequence goes on along the minus strand of JAKSZU010000009.1, from coordinate 62,487,292 downwards.
CTCAACCCTGTTGTTGCAACACAAAAGAATCCAGCAGTCACTGAGTTAGACTTTCCAATCTTCTTTGAAGATTTCTCCCTTTTATATCTCAAGTAACAATCTTTTACCAAATTGTTTGTCCTATATATTGGAAATAAAGTATAGAAAATTGTGTATTATATGCATTAAATATTCTAAAAATAAATAACATACTCTATGTTCTTAAATGAATTAAATGGATACAGATATCATCTTTTCAAGTCTTTTATAATTGTTCTGGGTTAGTAGGTCAGCATCTGTGCATTGGTTTATCAATTCAGTGGTATTTATCACATCTATTAGATATCTTTGCATGGAAGATAACAAATTTGTGTTGTGGTGGAATTCACAGATATAGCCCTTGAAGCCATCAAGTTGCAAAAGCATTGGACTGAGAGTCTCTCCAGCTTACATTTCATTCAGTTAAATATTGTAAATAGTCCTCCATTATTTCATTCACAGTAATGGTTAGAACAGAACAGTTAAACATAATGCTGGAATGAAAACTCTGTGAGGAAAGGGATTTCTTTCTTTCTTTCTTCTCTTTTTTATTTCTAATATTTAGAGCTGTATCTGGCATACTGAAAACCCTCAAAAACCCAGTTGTTGAATAAATAAACTATGATGTTTAGAAATATCCAGACAGTGGAGACTAGCAGTTGGCATAATGGCTATGTAGCTGGACTCCCATGTAGTCGACCATGGTCCAAGTCCTGGACCTGGTGGCTTAAACTCTCGCCAGGCACGTGTGCATGCGCGCCCAAGATTCTGAGAATGGAGAAGAGGGATGATTTCTCAGTCTCTGTCTCTCTCTATCTCTCTGTCTTTCTGGCAAGTGCACACACCCTATAGCAAAAACCTCTCTAAAAAAAATAAATACCCAGACAGTATTTTATTTACCTATGTGTTCTACTTGTGTAAAATATGCTGTTTTCACTTTTAATAGACAGATTAAAAATACTTCTTTTTTTTTTCTCCTTTAAAGACAATGACAGAGGTTGTACGATCTCGCACCCCTATGAAGGAGTCAACAACTGTGGAGATCTGGACTCATCCCCAACCACAGGTATGTAAAAGAAATATTTTAGATATTTTCTCCCAATTCCTTTTAGAATACTTTTATAAGCATATAAGAATTATTCTTAGATAATGTTTCTTAATATGCATTCTATGAAGTTTCTTTAGGTGGTTTTGTGCTGGAGTCTAGTATTAAATATATAACAATAAATAACATTTCTTTCTGCTATGATTTGAAAAGAGTGGAGTAAATTTGTTGGATCAGGTACAAACATGTCTCTAAAAGTATCCTCTAAGTGATCATCTACTCTATTGATATTTAAGTCTAGTTCTGGGGTCATGGATTGAAAATAATTAAGAACTGCTATTTTGTAATATGACTTAAATTTAAAGTTTAGCATAGCATAGTGTAATTTTTGTGTCAGTTGGGCAAATTTTGGTAAAACTTTACTAATGTAAATTATTTCAGGAAGAAACCAGTCTGAATTTGTTTTTAAAAATCAAGGTATAAAAAGAAACTGCTTTTGCTCATTTCAATCAGCACAGCTCAAAATGCAATTAACAAATCAATTCAAATATATTTTCCTAATAGCAGCTTTAAGAGGACATTCTACAAATGGAATGAAAAGACCCATATCTAAACATTTGTATGCTATTTGATACTGTGTGATGGGTTAAGATACTACTATTAGTGAGGTATGTCTTAGATCTGACACTTTTGGGGGCCAATTAGCAACCATAAATTGTCCTCTATGTACTTATTTTCAAATGTCTTTCATTTGCTAGAAAGGAAATAAATTCATACAATGCAGATAAATAAATATGGATAAATAGTGTTAATAATCCAAAAGAAATAGAATGAGAATCACATTTTTTTACTATTTGTTATTTCATGTATGATTTTTTTCAAACTTTTCAGATAATATTTTTATTGAAATATCAAAAATTTCATTTATGATTACAAGAGTTTTGAAAGCCTTGTGTTCTATAGCAGTAACATTCTGCAATATTTCCCAGAGTTGATTTATATTCTTTGGGAAGAGTTATTGAATTAATTTATGCACTGTGGGGAGAAATTAGTAATTTTATAAAGGTAACTTGAACTCAAGTTCTGTCCAAATTGTCACAGATGTTAAATTACTCAAGTCTGGGGACCAGCAGTTGGCATAATAGCTATTTCGTTGGACTCCCATGTACTCTACTGCAGTTTGAGTCCCGGACTCAGTGGCTTAAACTCACCCCAGGTGTGTGTGCATGCCTGCCCAAGATCCCAAGAGGAGAATGGAAGAGAAGGGATTATGGCGTGGCCATCCCTCCAGGGGGTGATTTTTTGCTTTCTGTCTCTCTCTGTCTTTCTGATGAGTGCACGCGCCATAGAACAAAAAAAAACCAAAAAACAAAAAACAAAAAAACAAAACAAAACAAAACAAAAAAACAAACAAACAACCAAAAAAACACCTATCCAAAAAATTTAAAAAATTACTCAAGTCTGAGTTTAGGGAAGTTTTTCCATAATTTAAACTCTGATTTCCAAATCTTATACTTTAAATTCAGTCTCAACAAAATTGATGAGTAGAACTGGCCCCATAACCTAGTGCTTAAGGGGGCTACAGCCTACATGACTGACTGCTGTTTGAATCCTTGCCCTAAGCTTGAAAACCAGACTGGAGACAATATGTATGTCCAAAATTCAGATGAGATGGAGAAATGGAGAAAGTATTACAGTGTGACCATGCCCCATGTGACATGTTTTCTCCCCCCACCCTCTCTCTTATGAGCATACATGTCCTCTGGCAAGAAAAAAAAAGTAATTGTTAAGTATGTAGAAAACAAGGTAAACTTAATAACCCCACTATGTCTGTATGCAAATGACATCTTAAGAAGTTATTGCAGTATTCAGAATAGAAGTTTTGAGGAAATTTTAAAATATGTACTTTAGGGTCCAAAAATTGACCTACCAATATGAGATAAATGTATGACTGAGAGCCAAAGAAGATGCAATTATATTTTTTAATTAAAACTTGTCTTTCATGAATAAGATGTTCAGTCAACAATATTTTATCTTGCTAAGTAGTTACTCCTGATTATGTTTTGCTAAATGGAGTCCCATATAATTAACTTTACTGATTACTTACTAATTATTGATTTTTTCATTCGTTAATGTTAAAATTTTGTTAGAGACACAAATCTTTCTTACATACTTGTTGCTTTGGCATGAGGCTCTTTCATTGGGTAAGTCTTTAAAGTATCTGACAGGCTTGATTGTCCTCATGTCTTAAAGTTTCAATTGCTATTTAACACACACCAAGTAGTAGATTACACTATATTTATAGTATTCCTATACATAAAGTATAAGATACTTTTCAATCTTGTTTTTGATAAACGTTCTTGCTTCTAAAAAGTTTAAAGAAATGATCTGTTTTATGAATAAGATTTTGTAGTACTGTATGAAATAGCTCATCTTTAACAAGATATTCATTATTCACTTGATGGATTTAAACAAGAAATTACTGAAACTAGAAACTACAAATATTAGAATATAACCTGAAGATTATATATTATTTAATTGCATGGGGTGTACACACTTGCCAGAAACAGAGAGAGGAAGAAAGTACCCCCATTAATGGAGCACATTCATGCCATAGTCCCTTCTTCCCTTCTCCATCCTTTTAAGATTTTGAGCATGTATGTCTATGAGCCCGTCATGTTTTCAGGTCACTGGGGTCAGGGTTCAGACTGTGGTTGGCCATGTATGATCTGGATCCCTATGCACAGAGCTTAACCACTGTACTATGGGGCCAGCCTGGAAATTAAATTATTTCTATTCTTCCACTGGAATCTTTAAATTTTTTAATAATATCCATGTCACCTATTAAGATCCCAATTAATTAAAATTCAGGATACTGATAGTGATTTGAGAGATTATTTTTTAAAAAATGGGCCAATATTGGGACTAGTGGATAGTGTAATGGTTACTTCACTGGACTCCCACATGGTCGACTGTGATTGGAGTCCTGAACCTGGAGGCTTGAAATACACACCAGGCACGTGTGCATGTGTGCCCAAAATTCTGAGAGGAGAGTGGATGAGAAGGGATTGAGGTGTGGCCCACCCCCAAGGAGTGTGATGTCTCACTTTCTGTCTCTCTGTCTCTCTAGCAAGCACAAGCACTCTATGGCAAAAATCTCTCTCTCTAAAAAAAGTGCAAATGTTACAATGGTGTCCCAAAAAGCAGCAGAATGGTTCATAGTTGTAAAATCCAACCATTCAAATAATCAATTTGTGAATTATGAAATCATAAGTCAACTTACTATCTAGGTGGAGAAAATAAAATGAGAATCCAATTCTATATAAGAAAAAACTAGTATTTGAGAAAAGTTTAGATTTAAAATATTTAAATACACAACTGAGCAACATATCTTTAAGTATCAAAGTAGACATTATAAAATTGGTGTGATTTGTAATCAATATCAGAAAATAAACCAGATCATCCAGAGCACCTTTTTACATGGAGACCAAAGGAGTTATAAACTTACACTGTTCCAGGACCAGCAGTTGGCGTAATGGCTATGTCGCTGGACTCCCATGTACTTGACCACGGTTCGAGTCCCAATCCCAGTGGCTTAAACTCATGCCGGGCACGTGTGTGTGCATGCCCAAGATCCTGAGAGGAAAATGGAGGAGAAGGGGTTGTGGTGTGACCATTCCCCCTGGGGGATGATTTCTCACTTTCTGTCTCTCTGTCTCTCTCTGTCTATCTGGCAAGCATACGCACTCTATAGCAAAATCCTCTCCAAAAAAAGAAAAAATAAATAAAATTACACTGTACCAATATTGTCTGTGCAGTACTTAGAGGAAATAGAGAACTACTCAAAAAACTGCTGTTGACCAATTTTGCACATGCTTTATTCATTTGCTAGTTAGAGTGGAGTTCTTATTCTCTTATTATGTGGCATTTTATAGTGACGTGATTTTTACCTCTGTGTAATAAATTGTCCCTCCAACTTCTGTGCTCCAGTTCATAGCAATTACAATGATCAGTGAGCCAGCAATTCTAAAACTGAATAATATCCTGCCAAAATTGAAGCAAAATAAAACTGGTGCAGTAGTCCCTCGTTACCCATGGTGGATACATTCCAAGATCCTTAGTAGTGCCTAAAACTGCAAATAGTAATGAACCCTGTATATATTGATACTACGTGTTTCCTATACGTTATGTATCCATGATACATTTTGATTTCTAATCTAGGCCTACTAAGAGATTAACATCAATAACTAATAATAAAATCAAACAATTATAACAGTGTGAGGGCACTTCAAAAATTTAGTGGAGGGCCAGCCAGTGATGTATAGTTCAGGCAAGTAGAGCCAACATGACCAACCGTGCAGTTTGAATCCCTGACCCAGAGGCTTGAAAAATACACTCGCCATGAGGCTATGCATGTCCAGAATCCTGAAAAGGGAGAGAAACTCAGGAGGAGGGATTACGGTGTGACCATCTCTCATGGGAGGTACTTCCTCACTTTCTCACTATTTCTCTCCTTGTCTGGCAAGTGCACATTCTCTCTGGCAAATTAAAAAAAAAGTGAAGAGAAAAATGACATTAATGTATGAGTTTATTTTGATGCAAAAAATTGAAATCTATGCATAGTATTTTTTTTTTTGAGAGGTTTTTGCTATAGGGCGCGTGCGCTCGCCAGACAGACAGAGAGAGATAGAGAGATAGAAAGCGAGAAATCACCCCCCAGAGGGGATGGCCACGCTGAAATCCCTTCTCCTCCATTCTCCTCTCGGGATCCTGGGCATGCACGCACACGTGCCCGGCCTGAGTTTTAAGCCACCAGGTCCGGGACTCGAACTGGGGTCGACTACGTGGGAGTCCAGCGACATAGCCATTACGCCAACTGCTGGTCCCTGCATAGTATTTTTATAATAAATAATTTCCATGAACTTTTTGAAGACCATGCAAATATAATAAAAGTTAAATGATTATGAGCTCTCTCTTTCTCAAAATATCTTATGCTGTACTCACCTATTTCTGGACCATAATTGACTGCAAGTAACTAAAACTGTAGGGAGAGATTGTGGATAAGAGGGAGACTACTATATAACTCTTGGGATCATTTCATGCTTTACTGTGACTTTCAATAGCAGTTGTCTTGCTTCTGAAAAAATTCTTCCATTAAGATGACATTCTGGGGACCAGCAGATGGTGTAATGGTTACGTTGCTAGACTCCCATGTAGTCAACTGCTGTTCAAGTCCCAGATCCAGCAAAACTCACACTGGCACATGTATGTGTGTACGCCCAAAAATCCTGAGAGGAGAATAGAGGAGAAGGGATTGTGGCATGGCCATTCCCCCTGGGGGGTAATTACTCACTTTCTGTCTCTCTGTGTCTGGTGAGTGCATACGCCCTATAGCAAAAATCTCTCTCTCTCTCTAAAAAAAAAAGATGAAATTCTGATTATGAATATAAACAGCATCTTGTCTGTACTTACTTAAATACAGATATTTTGTGATTATGCGTTATATTCTTCAGGAATACATAGTTCAGAAAAATACTGAAAACTGCTATACATTGTGTGGGGATGGGGAATGGATCTATTGTTTTATTTTAATTCTCTAAATCTTTATGGCCACAGATGACTCATATGTCTCCCACAGAATACATAGCCAACCTCTGGTGCAGCAAGTAAACAAAATAGCACAAACACTGTGACATAATACAAGCATAATAAAGATAGTAGAAAAAATGATTTCTTGAGAAAAATAATAGAAGTCATGTGTGGCAATAGAATTTATTTATTGTATTTATCAAAACTTATAAATTGACTGTATACTAGTCATTTTACTTAGCAATTAAAACATCAAGTCAGCTAACTCTCATTACAAATCTATGACTATTATCTCTATTTTATAATGAGGAAAGTGGGGCACAGAGAGATGCTAGTAAATTCAAAAGACAAGTTGCAAATTTTTTGAATCTGGCTCCAAAACTCATCTTTTTAACCACTCTGTGATTTCTCACAAAGAGTGAATAACAAGTGAGGCCAACAGGTGGCATAGTGATTAAGGCACTGGACTGCCATGTGGCCAACCACGGTTCGAATCCCAGACCTGGTGGCTGGAAACATGCTAGATGTGTGTGTGTTTATGCCCTAAATTCCGAGAAGAGAATGGTGGAGAAGGGACTGTGGCATAGCCATACCACCAGTTGGGTGATTTCTACTTTCTCTCTTTCTGTCTCTCTAGTGAGCATACATGCCCTATAGCAAAATGTTCAATTAAAAAAAAAGAAAAAGAATGAATAACAAGAGAGGAAGGTGATTCCTAGGAAAGAGAACATTTTGAAAGGAAACTTTTTCTGGTTTCAAACTAATATAATTTTCTATTTGGCTAGAAGAACACCTGCACATGTGTGCATATGTGAAAGTATGATGACCCCTGTATAATGCCGAAATGAAGAAAAAAGAACAATAAGACATGCAGACCATAAAGGATATAAGGTGTTGAAATAATCTCCCCAAATGCAATTTTTAGAAATATTGGATCTACTATATAATCCTTAATGAGAATCTTTCTGTAGGATGAGAAAAGCTAATTAATAATGATAGAATGTGAGAATTTCCACAGTTTTAAGGAATTACCTTCTAATCTTAGAATAGTGGCTAACAGGATCACTAATTAAATATATTAACATTAAATTCATTTGATGAAGGAATTTCTACACTAATCTTATATTTTACCACAGTATGGTAGTTAAGAAATCCACAAGAGTTTGGCTAATCAGTTTTCATAAAATGAAATAAGCTCTTATAATTCTTTCATATTTTAAATAGCCTACAATTGCTGATAGAATGAGTCACACAAGTTGGGGTTTTTTGTTTTGTTTTCTTTACAAATAAAACCCCTACAGGAAAGTTCAGATGATCAGATTAAGGGTCAGAACTAGTATCTTTGCTTCTTCTGGAAGAAAAAAAAATGGATAATTCAAGAAAACTGCCTTTCTAGACTAGCATAATTGAATCATCCAATGTTAGGCCATAGCTGGACGATATTTTGTATTGATTTCAGTATGTGTCTACAGAGGGACCACTTGCAATATTGTTTTTCATTAGCATAAGGATCTTGAAGAAATTCACTGGGGTCTGAAACCACACAATGGTTTCCAAGGTATATACACCATTAACTTGGCAGCCACAGTTTCACATCACATGTTATTTTTGATAATGCTTTTAAGATACACTTATTTTCTTAAAAATACTTTTTTGAACCACACACTTCATAATTCATGTTTTCCTCAAAGCCCAAAGCACTTACCTTTTGGCTGGAAGTTCAGGATGTGTTTTTTGTTTGTTTGTTTGTTTCATTTGGTTTTGTTATGATTTCTCTATAGAGTATGGAAAAGTGTATTTTCTGTGGGAATGTAAACTAACTACTGTCACGGACGGACTTGAGATCAGAATTTTCAAAGCTTAATCTGGTAACTTTTGAGAATTCTCTTCAAGGAGAAGGCCTTAAATAACAAGCCAAGTTTACATGTAACTTTTTTTTTTTTTTTGGAGAGGTTTTTGCTATAGGGCACGTGCGCTCGCCAAACAGACAGAGAGAGACAGAGAGACAGAAAGCAGGAAATCACCCCCCGGGGGGATGGCCACGCCGCAATCCCTTCTCCTCCATTCTCCTCCCGGGATCTTGGGCACGCACACACACGCGCCCGGCGTGAGTTTAAGCCACCGGGTCCGGGACGCGAACCGTGGTCGACTACGTGGGAGTCCAGCGACATAGCCATTACGCTAACTGCTGGTCCCTTTACATGTAACACTTTATACAAGAAGAAACCTAATTAAAAGAAGAAATTAACATGCCCTGATGTGACAACATTATCTCTGATGTAGGGTTTTATTTGTTGACATATGGAAAATATTCAATATTGTGCTCTCATGAGAGTTCTATAGCCATTATTCTTGACCTTTAAGGTATACTTTACTTTTAATCATTAATAAATTTTATTTCTAAGTGATTACTAAAAGCATCATGATAAGTGCTCTACAGTAATTATTTCCTTTTACAGTCTTTATTGCAGCTTTATTAAAGCACGGCTGTTTTATTTTATTTTAGAGAGGTATTTTTGTAATAGGGCACTGGCTTTTGCCAGACAGACAGAGAGAAAGAAAAGGAGAAGTCACTCACTGGGGTGATAACTACAGTGCAATCCCTTCTTCTTTCAGGAATTTGGGCAGGTGTACACACTCACCCGGTGGGAATTTTAAGCCACCATGTCCAGGACTCAAACTGTGGTTAATCATGTGGGAGTCTGGCAACATAACTATTTCACCACCTGCTCTCCGAAGTACAGCTGTTAATATCTCTTTTTCTTAGCTGAGGAAACTAAAGCTCAGATAGGTTAAATATAGTGCATATGGTTACACAGCTTGCAAGTGTTAAACGGGGGATTCAGACATGAATGTTCTGATTCTATTTTTTTTCCCAACCATACAGTGCCTTCCATTTATACCATAGTTGTATGGAATGACTGTTCGGTGAACATATATCCTAGGTCAAACCTGACCTACCTTGATTACTGTGGCCTGTTGATGAATGTCAGTAGCATAGCAGAAGGGTGTCCTGGTTCATAGATATAAAAGCTTGTAAGCACCCACAGCAGATGAATACACACTATAATAGATAAGGACCATTCTCCTGGAGCTTTTGAACCACATAACATTGGCAAGCAACTTTGAAAAGAAGTTGCTAACTATGATATTAGGCTTTGGAATATATGTAAATATATCAACTTGTCAGGAAAGCCATGATGCATTTTTCTGCTTTTCTATGCAAAAGTACGTCATAACTTTCCAGACGACCCATAGAATTTAAAAGACATTCAGTATAATAATTCAAATGAGTAAAATGTAAATCCTCAGTTTGCAGATATAAGGAGGAAATCAAGGATGAATATCCTTTTATCATATGAATCATTTCTTTACATAGAGTTTGGGATTATGATTCATCAGGCGATGCATAAATCCTCTAGAAATGCCTGGCACCCAACAAAACGATTTGCATTTGTAATCAAAAGGAACCTTGTGGTGACACTGAAATCAAAGTGCTAAAAGCTCCTCACTTGGTTTATCATGTGGGCTCCAAAGTACAATAGGTTGGGCGTGAAATAGAAGCCACTGGAGAGAAGAATGGACACCAGAAATAAGTAGGGCTAAGGCTGGAGGCATCATTTGGAGTGAAGGAAAGATCCTCAAAGCAGAATTGTCAATAGGGCCCATAGAATGCCCCAAGACAAATATGATAAATTCGAACTAAGTTTCAGAAGCCAAAGGTCTTGATTTGTTAAGAGGGAGTCTGTAGAAAAAATTGTGTGAGGAGTGCTGATACTCATGGCAAGGTAACCATATTATTTGTTTTTTTCTAAGTAGTGTGTTTAAGTGTATGTGATCATGTGTGTATGTGTGTGAAGGGGGTCGGGAGTATCCTTAGACATAATCCTGCTTCATCATGATTTGCCTGTCTCAGACTTCCCAGCAGTTAAGAAGACAGGCAGGTGCCACCACACCTGGCTCTTTGAGACAGGGTTTCACTATGATGTCCACACTGGCCATGAGCTCATGTTCCTCCTGCCTCAGCCTCTCAGGTAGCTAAGATAGCAAGCATGCATCACTTGACTGGCTTTTGGTCCATTTTATGAGTCCTCATGATTTCTCACTTAAAGACCTGCCTGTTTAATGACTGCTCAGTTTTTTTTTTTTTTTTTTTTTTTTTGAGAGGTTTTCACTATAGGGCGCGTGCGCTCACCAGACAGAGAGAGACATAGAGACAGAAAGCGAGAAATCATGCCCCAGGGGGGATGGTCACGCCGCAATCCCTTCTCCTCCATTCTCCTCTCGCGATCTTGGGCACGCACGCACACGCGCCCGACGTGATTTTTTTAAGCCACCAGGTCCGGGATGCGAACCACGGTCCACTACGTGGGAGTCCAGCGACATAGCCATTATGCTAACTGCTGGTTCCCATGACTGCTCAGTTTTAAGACCAGTTCTCTAGGGATGGAATCCCTTTTCTTAGTCTGTGTGATGAGCCTTGGGAATTTACGTTCTCACTTTCGTAGTCTTTTTGTCATTTACATAGTCAGTATTCATTACACAAAGCATTTGAAATTACACAAGATTACACACTGCATTTATACACTTTTACTTTATTGTGGACCAATAATACTTTTCAGAATAAATAAAAACAATTATGCTGGATTTATATTGTTGTATCATGGTTGTGTCTTGTCACTTTCTGGCTCTTATATAATGTATATTATTTTTATAGATAGAATAACATTATTTGGTATTAGCAATTGGCGTAATGGCTATGTCGCTGAACTCTCATGTATTCGACCACGGTTCGAGTCCCGGACCCAGTGGCTTAAACTCATGCTATGCTCATGTGCGTACGTGCCCAAGATCCCAAGAGGAGAATGGAGGAGAAGGAATTGCAGTGTGACCATCCCATCTCCCCAGGGGGGTGATTTCTCGCTTTCTCTCTCTCTGTCTCTTTCTGTCTTTCTCGCGAACACACGCGCCCTATAGCAAAAATATCTCTCTCTCAAAAAAAAAAAAAAAGAAGAATAACATTATTCTAGTAGGGCGTCACATGATATCTCTTGAAAAATACATACCCTGTGGCACCAATGACACACCACAGGACATCTACCTTTAAGCTCCTCACTTATTGACCAATTTGCTTAAAGGTCTAGTTGTAGCAAATAACGTGGTCATTAAGTGAGGAGTGCCTATACATTTATATATATATATATTTCAACATCTGTAACTTGAGGATATTTACATCATTTTTATAGAATTGTTATGAAAGTTAACAAAATAAAGACTCTGAAGTTGGCACATAGTTCAATAAGTAGGTATCCAATTACTTTTTCACCTCTAATCCCATCTAAAAATGAACAGTAAAACAGGAAGCAGAGAAACATCCCATGCATATGAACCGGGCCAGTGAAACTGACTTAACGAAGATGGATATTCAGGTGTCCATGGTTACTCTAGCACAACTAATTGTGTACGTAGTAAGACTGGGCATTCTAAAGTACTACCAGCTATGGTGCAGATTTGTTCTGGCCCCAGATATAGCTGGCTTTCACCTCCTGTAATTGAGCAGGTGAGAACCTTCAGAATTATCTCCATAGGAAAACTAGATAAATACCAGACACATCATGTGTCCTTGCCTCTCCATTGATTTTGGCAAAGGGAGAAACGACCCAGTTGACTCAAGTTCATAAATCGGTTTCTCAGATCAGCATGAAATTATATACTAGAAATACTTCATTTTAACTAATCTAGATCTACTATAAGCAAATTAGAGAGATAGTTTTAGAGGAAGCATTGCTGTGTTTGCTTAAATCTGTAGTAGTAAATACATAGGTTTCTAGTGACTGATGTATCTAGTAATGTAATCTAGAGTTAAGTTTTAAAAATAATAAAATAAAAGTGAATCTTTTTTAAAGGTCTCATTTATAAGTCTACTAAATGGCATAACAAATCAGTTTTTGATTTTCAGCATAGTTACAAAGCAATCTATCCTCAATAGATTTTTTTAAGGAATGTGCAATGGCTAAGAGTACCTTGGTGAGATGTGGAAGTAGTTTACTTTATGATTTTGGAGTATTACTCAATCTAAATATTGAATCTGTCTTTCCAAGAATTGGTTTTTTTTAGAAAACTTTCATCTCTTATGTAACAATATAACATTGTTCTATTTAATGTTTATGCCTGAGTGGAAAAAACAAACTCAATTTCTCCTATACTCTCACTCAATAATCAACAAAGATTACTTCTATGATCCTACAATGTGTGGGGATTTCTCCCTACCAGCAAGTAAGCAAGCAATTCTGCAGCAGACACCAGCTGGGCACCTTCTGGTCCAATTCAATTCTGACATTATCTACCCAGAAACGGTGTCAGATCAGACAGGCTGAGGGCTCAGTCTCAGAACCTCTCAGTCTGATGTGCTCCCACATCAGACACCACCCCATGTCTGGGCCTCTAAAACTTCCTACTGACTGGCTACAAGGTGGGACTCCCATGCTTCCTCTTGGGGTTAGATTTATTGACTAGAGCACCTCACAGAACTCAGGGAAGTAAGTTTATTGCTTTTTTTTTTTCTGGTTTGTTTCTGTTTTTGTTTTTATAGAGGATATTTTAAATGATACGGATAAACAGCCACATGAAGAGATACATAGTGCCAGGTCTGAAAGGGTCTCAACTGCAGGAGTTTTGTTCCCATGGAGCTGGGTGCATTACTCTCCCAGCACATGAATGAGTTCTCCCAGCGAACCTCCATGTGTTCGGCTGCCCAGAAATTCCCCAAACACTGTTCCTTTGGCCTTTTTATGAACACTTTGTTGCAAAGGCCTGATCAAAGCATGTAGAAATAGAAGTAAAAAGGATTTCAAATAATGCTAATAGACTGAGTGAAGAAACACAGCAAGGCCTGTCCAGATTATTCTTGCAAAAAGAATCTCTCTGTGCAGCATTCCTTCCTCCCAGGTATGGGGCAGGATCTCTCTGAAATGAGGGTCTTAATTTCATTATCACTAGTTCTATGGGTTCCCTGAGGGAGCTACCAGAACCAAGAAACAGGCCAACTAATTGAGAAAGGAACCATAGATGAAAACCAAAATATATAAGTATCATAATATCACAATGCCCAAATGTGAGAGAAGCAACTTTAGAACAATTTAGCAAGTTGCATGCCTCTGAGACTAAAGATTTTCCTGCTTTGTTTTCTGTTTTCTTTGACTTTGTAGCAGATAGTTCTTCTTCCCTACTGTTATTTCATGCTGATAATTCCTATTAGCATACATTGTAGAGCATCCTTGATCTCTCTGCAGTTGCCAGCCCTTCTCTATGATATTAGAGCTTTTTTTTTTTTAACTAAAGTTTCTGAAAATAGGGTAGGACAACTGGAGACTTTCTATTCATACTGAAACTTTCACCAGGTTTCCGCAATGATCTTTGATCAGATTTGATTTATCTTAGAAAGAATTCACAAGTGTGGGTTTCCAAATATATTACATTTGCATATCCTTTACAGTAAGGCTGCAAATCATATCACCTAGACTACTGCTATAAAACTCCTACTCCTCTCCTCTCTCTTCAGCTCATTCTATCAGCCCATTCTCAAAGGGGTATCTTATTTTTCATTCTAAATTCTAACACTGACTATAGATGATCCTAGCTTCAAAAATCTTCACTTGTCTCCCATTGTTTATTGAAAGAAGTTTAGTTACACCCATGTCTCTTAATGTTTTGGCCTACTTCTTTCTTTCTTGTCTTAGAGCCTGCTAATCTTTTAAAGAATTATTTTATTTAACTTTATTTATTTATTCATTCATTTATTTTTATTTGACCAGAAAGGGACAGAGTGTGTGTGTGGGGAGGGGGGTGGGTAAAGTGAGTAAACAAGCTGCCAGGTCCAGGACTTGAACAGCAGTCGACCATGTGGGAGCAGTTTTATTCATTTCTTTATCCATTTATTCTAAAAAAAAAAAAAAAAAAAAACCTCTATCCTTCTATTGATTTAAAAAGGAAGCTGAAACATACGTGAAATGAAAGTAGGTTGGCTGAGGCAGGACTTTGGATGAATTGTCTAGAGGAGCAAACTCTAGTTTCTCAGACATGTGCTCAGCAAAATGGTGCCCGAGAAAGCTGATTTATATAACAAAAAGAAAGGTAAAAAAGGGGGAAGCTATAAGTTGTTTGTCATGAGTTTACATTTGTCCATTCAAAATACAGCAGGCAACTGACTGGCCATCCCTTATTCTTTGCACCACAAACTTGAGAAGAGTGGGAAGAAGAAAAGTTGGTGCCCACATTGTGAAATCAATAATCTCTGGTAGTATCACAGTTTATTTACTGTAGACTAAAACACACATTGGGATAACTCTATTGGGTGTGGTACATAACCAAAGTCTCATGTTTATGCTTTACTGAGACCTTTATAATAAAAATAGATTATGATTTCTAACGTCTGCTCTGGCTGGTTTTCTTTCACACAACTGTGTTTAAACCCAGTTTCCTTTTTTATTTTAAAGTATCCAAAGAAGAATATTACTTAACCTATAAAATAATTAATTAATTTTTCCCCTTTTTTGGCAAGGGTAGAATGGACAGACATGATAGAACAAGAGACCCAAGAAACAAAGTTGACTGTATTAGTTTGCCATCTATCATCACTACTGCCCTTCAGAATTCCATCCATGTTCTTGGTACGTGCAGGCTCAATCTAAAACATAATCAAATGAAGTCTGCTGCTTAGAGGCCTCAATAATTGACATCCTAATTAAAGCTACATTTAAAAAATCAGCTATAACTAATTTACTCAAGACCATGAAGTGATCTCTTGAAATACTCTATAAAACAATTTTGAGGGTGGGTTATTTCTAAAGTACTTGTTAATATGTGAGCTATGCTTTCAGTCTGTGTATTTACATAAAGGAAAACTGCTTTCAAGGCATAAATACTATAGTTACACAAACGGTAGATTTAGTTATGTTTATTAGCTCTTGATGCACATATCATATGTACTATGAGGGATACCATCAAGGACTTTGTCCGTTTGTCTTTGTGTGTAGAAGCAATTGGTTCTTGTAAAGGAGTGTCTTAAGTATTATGATGCAAGAAATAAAAGCTGTGTTGGGTCTCAGAAAACCATACCCCAAAATAGGGTGTTTGGGCATGCTGAATATTTTGAAATAATGAAGATGGTAAAGCTGCAGAAATAACTTTGGAACCAAGGACTCTCTTGTTCTATGTCCCCCTGTTTCTCTCCCAAGGTGCATCGAGGGCCCTTCTCTGAGTTTCTTTTTTCTAACTAAAGGAAGTTCCTCTAGAAGGAATGCAATTATCTTGAGTCCCTTCCTATGATCTTTTCAAACAGACAATTCACTCCGTAAGACAACTTTTGTTTGCAATGCAGTTCCTCGCCATACCCTCTCATATCTTGTCACCACCTCCCCTCCATCAGCCTTTAAGCCCCTGTTTCTTTCTTTAGCTCACAATGCTAGGTAAGCTTCAACCATCTCACCCTTTGGAGTGTCATATTTTGTAAAGATCTTGAGTGCTTGCACATAATAAGTGTGTATGCCTTTTCTCTTTGTCATCAGACTATTGTCAGTTTATGTCAGCAGACCTAATGATCAAACCTTCAGAGAGTGGCTCAGGGAAAGTTTCTTTTACCTCAATCACTGCAATACACCTACCTTCTACTCTCAGCCTCCTCCTCCCTTTGACTATAGGGAACCCTGAGGAAGTATCTGATCAAGTTATGTTGACAGTTAAGGCAAAATGAATATTCAACTACACAACTGTGCTGACTCTTTTTTTTGGCAGCAACATTTATTTAAGATGATGCCATTAAAGGTAACACTAGGGTCCTGTTACCAGCATAGTATTTATTGTCCTTGATGCCTTAAGGAGAGACAGTAGAGAATCTTTATGGCAGAAGGAGAGTTTTTTTTTTTTTTTTTTTGAGAGGATTTTGCTATAGGGTGTGTGCGCTTGCCAGAAAGACAGAGAGAGAGACAGAGAGATAGAAAGCGAGAAATCACCCCCCAGGGGGGATGGGCATGCCACAATCCCTTCTCCTCCATTCTCCTCTCGGGATCTTGGGCATGCACGCACACGTGCCTGGCGTGAGTTTAAGCCACCGGATCCGGGACTTGAACCGCGGTCAGCTACATGGGAGTTCAGCAACATAACCATTACACTAACTGCTGGTCCCTGTTTTGTTTTTTAAAATGCAGACTTTAGGGCTAGCTCTATAGCATAGTGGTTAATGTATTCAGTTCCCATATGGACAATCCTGAGGTTCAAATAATAATCTGGGTGGTTGAGAAACACACGTAGTGTGTGTGTGTGTGTGTCCAAAATCCTGAAAGGAGAGAGATGGAGAAGGTATTGTGTCGTACCCATGCACTGTGGGAGAGGGGTGTGTGGTGATTTCTCCTCTCTTTCTCTCTCTCTCTGACTCTCTGTCTCTCTTGCACAAGTATGCACAGGTTCTCTAGCACAAAAATATAATGCAGAGTTTTTGGTCCTTGAAAATGTCTAACACATGCACTTCTGGAAACAAATAATAGTATGAAGGACAACTGCAGCAACCTCTGAAAATTCACACTTCGTCACTAAACATGTGCCTTAGGCATCACTTACATTTGCTCTGTCTAAAATGGTGATCTTTTAGCATATTGAGTAGGCTTTGAGAATTCTGTGGGGTCCTCCACCAACACAATTGCTTTTTGAGTGGTTGGCACAGTTAATTTCTAGTATAGAAACATATTGGGCTTCTGTTGATTTTTTTTTTCTTTTGCAACAACTTTTAAAAGCCCTGTTGTTAGTTTAAAAGGGAGTTTTACAACATGTCAAATGCAAATTTTTTCTTTTAATATTCTAATAAAAACGTCTTTGAGACTTAGCTCTTCTGAGGCAATATAATTTACACCTGTACAAAATGCATTTTGCTCTAAATGAAGGTAAATAAATTATTTGTGCCATATGTCCCACTCTCCCTGTTTGTTTAATATTTTTCAGAGTAAGCTGTTTGTGGTATTTCTCTCTTGCTTTATTGTCACTTAACACAATAATTCAAAAAAAAAAAAAACATTTATTGAGTGCTTAGTTTGTGCTAAGTCCTGAGGCAAATGCTGGAAATAGAATCATGAAAAAGAAAAGAAAAATAAATACCAGCACTGCCTTTTAGTAACTCACAGTTTAGCAAGAAAGAATGTTGTGCCAGTCATCAATTATAATCTAAGATGGAAATAAATAGGTACAAAAAGTTTGAATAAGTGACATGCTGTGACCATGCAAAAGAAGTAATTGTATTTGACTTCCAGTGGAGATTAGAAAATAGTTCTGGTTGGTAATGGCGTTGGTGCTGGAATTCAAAAATTAGAATGGAAAATACAGTGCTTTTTTCTTAGCAGACCTTCCTCAGTTGTAGGTATTATTTTCCAAGATCATACAGGTAGTCAGAAGCAGAGTTGGAAATCAGATCTCTTGATTTGCTTAATAGTTCCCTTCCTACAACAATTTTTTTTTGTTTTGTTTTTTATGTTTTTGCTATAGACAGACAGTAGCCACAATCCCTTCTCCTCCATTCTCCTTTTGGGATTTTGGGCATGCACACACATGCTAGATATGATCTTCAAGCTGCCAGGTCTGGAACTCGATCCTCAATCAGCCATGTGGAAGTTCAGTGCCTTCACAACTATGCAACCTGCTGGCTACCCTACAACATATTTTTTTGTCCTTAAAGGGAGTATGTCCTAGTTAACAGAGTTGTCTCAATGTCTGAAGGAAATTTTTAAATTTAATTGTATCAGTTTGACACTGAATTTGACCACTTTGAGAACTTCCTGTTTGGGGAATAAGTACAAGAGAGAAACAGACTAAAGATCAAAAACCAGTCTAGATTATGAGATATTAAACTGTTAATCAAATGTAAAATTCAGGAGAATATAAGATATTCAATAATATTTTAGAAATATTAAAACACACACAAACAATTGCTATTCCTTATAATCTTTTGATTCTGAACTTTTATCACGGAAGAACATAAAATATTTCAGACGTAAAGAGATCATAATGGGTAACCTCTCAAGTGGCCTTTTTGAGGATTTAAACAACATGATCCTTGCTGGGACCATATGGTGGAGCAAGGTGACACAATACTCTGCAGAGCTGGACCCACATGAAAAGTTTCCAGGTTTATATCCCTGTGAATGTTGAGTGCACGCACATGCCTGTGATCCAGACTGGCTGAGGCTGGTCGTGGATCACAGCGTGATGACTTTGTGGGGGATGTCTGTCAACCTCTGTCTCTTATGGATAAAAGAAATGAATAAATTTTTAAAAATTAAACCTTAAAAGAAGTTTTTAAGGCAGGTAAGGAAATACACTCAGTTACTCTATATTTTGAATACAATTTTGGGGCACATACAATTGTATTTTATTGTAATTTCCAGAGGGTATGTGCTCTTGTCTCTGTCTTAAGAGAGAGAGAGAAAGAGAAAGGGAGCAACCACCCCTCAATGGGACATGGCCATGTCACAACCCCTTTTCTTCTATTTCTCTGTACTGTCAGGATTTGGTGCATGTGTACACACATGCACGGTCAGTTTTCCAAGCCACTGGGGCTGAGATTGGAACAGTGATTGGCTATGTGGGATCTGACTACTTTAACCACTAGTGTAGGCCCACAGACTGTTTTTTTATTTTTAATTATTTTATTTTTCCATTATCATTATTATTATTTAATTTGATAAGAGAGAGACTAAGAAAGAGAGTGGGACTCAAACCTCACACAGCCATGTGGAAGTCCAACACCTTTAACCACCATGCTGCCTGCCAGCCCCCTACATTACATTTTAGTAAAGAATAGATAACATATCTATTGTGCGTATAAGCTAGTTTGCAAGGGATTGTATAGATCATTTTCTTGTGACTCACTCATACTGGCCCACATACAATATAAACTCACTTCTGAGGAGTACACTTAGAGCTCCTGCATCTGAATTGTGTCCCCTGGCTTTTCCCCAGCTTCCCTCCACCTCCTTTATTTCATTGCCAAATGTAACACCTGATCCCTGCATTCATCCTGTGAAATATGCCAGTTTTAACTCCCTCATTCCAAATGTTTTTTTCTCTTGGCATTGCTTAGGGTGTCAAAATCTATAAACTTGATGCACATCTTAATAAATTCCAGTCATTTATAGTCACCCAAGTTTATTTTCTGTTCAGAAATATATTCTCCAAGATAATATGACAATGCTCCTTGTTATGCCTCATAATCCTAAAACTGCTGGGTTTCCTGGCATCTGTTATTTTATTCTGAAAATTTTCAACAAACAAACCTGTGTATTTTGTTCATTCAAAGAAAATCCCCTTGTGATTAGTCTGTTTTACCACGCAAACTTAAATAATATTTGTGTGGTCCTTTAAAAAATGAAATCTACAACTCAGTTGTTATATTTCTGAGCTTCTGTTTTCCTTGGGGAGACAAACCAATTTGTAATTTTGTGAGAGTTTTAATCATTCAGACCATAAGAGCTTTATATTTGTTTTTAAATTTCCATAGACAATGTGATATAGAAACTATAGAGCAGCAATCTATGGAAAAATTCTGCAAACCATTATAATATAGAAAACTAAATAAGCATATCCACTTAACAATGAATGTGAGGAACATTGCTCTATCAAAAATAACAGATGCATATACTTTATCAAAAAGACTGTCCTTGAAACATGTAATAAACAGTTACAGTAAAACAGTTAAGATTATACCTTAATAAAATGAAATAGAAATTGAATGAAAAGAGACAGGGAAAACTATGTTATACCTGCTATTGAAAGATGATCAATTCATTTACCTTTCCATTTTTGTGTTCAGTTTAGTTAAGGGAAAGTAGTCTTAACAACACAGAGTCAAACGTGTAGATAGATTTTTGTTTTCTGATGTCTACTAGTTAGTTGGACATCAAACTTGTGTTAAAACATCTGACAGATTGTATTCCATTACCTTGTGATGATACTCAAGCAATAAAAATAGAGTCACGCATCACATAACGATGTTTTGGGCATGGTGGTCCATAAAATTATATAATGGAGCTGAAAAATTCTCATCATCTAATGACATTGTAGCCATTCTAATGCTGTAGCAATGCATTACTCATGTGTTAAAAACTTCTATGTTGCCAGTTGTATAAAAGTATGGTGAATACATTTGCGTGTGTGTAGTAAATGGTATTTGATAATGGGGATAAACAACCATGTTACTGTTTTACACTGGCATTTTATGTTTATCAAGCCTTTTGATTGGACCATATGCTTTTGTGCTTGGCAGTTAAGGTGCTAGACTCCCACATGGTTGACCACAGTGTGAGTTCTGAACCCAGCAACTTGAATATCATGCTGGGTGCATATATGTGTGCATGTCTAAAAAGAAAAAGAAATAGACAAGAGAAATGGAAAAAAAGAAGAAATATGTTTGATGTGGATGGGAGAAAAAGAATAAGGAGAATATTCTATTGGATTGTAAAGTGTGGGAAGTTATCAACAGCACGAGCAAGGGTATAGCAGGGGAAACAAAAATGGCATTTATGGGCTTGGGAGTAGCAAACAGACTATAAGGACCACATGCCCTAGCCATGAGGTACCCCTTCATTTTGTCAAGGTCTTTTTTTTCTTCCCAGACAGTTTCCCAAAGATGACTGAGTGGTGGGATGGCTCAACATAGAAGAGCTTAAATTTGTTTTCTTCCATGCTAAGTGATTCTGAAATATAAATGCTAAGGCCTAGAGAGTTGAGTTTTCAGCTTACTGTGTGATTCCATAAGGGAGCCATTAATAATGTCAGAAAGCATTAACAGCCTGGAGACGAAAAAAAACCTCTAGACTTGAAACTTTCATGACAGCACCTGAAATAAATTGTTAGCTAATATCAAAGGAGTGGCAGAGTTGACATGAGTTTTTTCTGACTATAATTATATTATAACTGTTCTGTTTTATATTAAGTCAGCCATTCAGGCCATTGACAAGTCTAAAATAAGGTTTTCCTATTTGTTGTGGATAAATTGAAATCAAAAGATAAAGGAAGCTTGTAAATAAACACTTATTTCTTAAATCATGACCTAAGTTACCATGCAACTTAATGCCCTAATATTGTCAGTGAGAGAAATTATGTGATTTTTGGGGGGTTTACAATCTTACTTTTTTTAAAAAAAAATAGTGTTCTGGTCACCCTAAGAGAAGGCTTCTAAGAAAACAAATACCTACTTTGACACAGTGTACAATACCTCACAAATATGCATTGAAATCATTTTCAAGTTTAGAATCTCAGCAATGTCGGTGACTTTATTGCTTTGAACTAATGTACTGTGGATTACACTGTGTAATTAAAATCAATGGAGGGCAATCACTAGAAATCTGGATAATTTTAAAGTGAGATAATGTCCTGTCTTTGTATGGCAAAAATCCTTGTCATATTCTGAAATATATTTATGTTAAAGTATTTGAAAACCATTTTTAATTAAAAGAAAGTTTGATTTAGAAGAATATAAATGTGCAAAAAACATGACCCCTTTTTATGTGTAATTTGTACACCAAATTAAATAAAAACATAACCTTAAGACTGTGAATATATACCATATTTAAAATGTCCCCTAGAACATAAATGTTTTTTCCATTGGCTTATTTTTTTATCTCAATATCATCATAATGACTTTCCATCTATTAAAATGAACATATATGTCTTCCTGTTGGAAGGTGTCTTTCTCCACACAGAAGTCCTCTTGGTGAATAGTGATGTGGCTACAGTGACCACACTGGAGTCCTGGGAACTCGTTCTTTACTTTTCACTGACAAAAAGACAACAGGAAGAAGTTGTTGCATAATTCACTAGGGCTGTTGATAAATGTTTTCCCACTGTCAGCAAATACTCTAGAGAATCCATATGCTCCAGGGAAGTTCCAACTGGTTCTCCATTGGTAGCTGTGCCACAGGAGAATATAGCACTGCAGAAAGACCATGAAGTACATTAGTCACTGTTTCAAGGCCTTATTTTCAATGTACCAAAGCCATAGGATGTAGTCTTGAGGTACAGAATGTGGCAACAGGGAGTTAGCGGTAAAATCACTGCAATTCTTCATTACCATCTCTAAGTTTGGAGAGTGAAGACAGCAGCTTTAGGCAGTTTTCAATAGATGCTTCACTTTCCAGTAGAGAATTTTTCTATGTATTATAGATAACTTCATCCAGACTAAAGAAAAAAAATAAAAAATACGTGAAAAAAATAGACTCTAAATTTCTTTTATTTAGTCTGAATAATAGAAAAGAACTTTTTTACTTGTTTTCCAGAATGTGCTCATTTTGAAATAAGAGAATAAGAAATAACCTCTTTTTTTTAACTGTTTATTAATTTAAAAAGGAAACTAATGAGGAGAAAGTAAGCTAGTGGGGAAGAACATCAGATATTTAAAATTTTAAATATTTTTTTTAAAGAGAAATTTCTGCTAGAGGGTACATGTGCTCACCAGAGAGACAGAAAGCGGGAAATCACCCCCCCAGGGGAGAGAGCCATGTGGCAAAACCTTCTCCTCCAGTCTACTCTTAAGATTTTGGGCATGCACACACACACGCCCAGCATGAGTATTTTTAAGCTCCCCGGTCTGGGACTCTAACCGTGGCTGACTACGTGGGAGTCCAGCATCATAACCCTTACACTGTCTGGTGGTCCCAAATTTTCTAATACTTATTTGTAAGATTTCATATTCTATCACTGAAAATCTAAATTAGAGATCACCAGATTATTTGGAAGAAAGAACATCCCTGAAATTTTCTACTTTTTTTTTAAGAGAGATTTTTGCTATAGGATATGTGCACTTGCTGGAGAGACAGAGACAAAAAGCAAGAACTCACCCCTCGGGGGGATGGCCATGTTGCAATCTCTTCTCTATTCTCCCCTCGAGATTTCAGGATTTTAGGCATACACGTACACGTGCCTGGGGTGAGTTTTAAGCCTCCAGGTCAAGGACTTGAACTGTGGTTGGCCATGTGGGAATCCCACAATGTAACAATTATGCCATTTGCTGGTCCCTGATATTTTCTTCTTTTTCTTTCTTTTCTTTTTTTTTTTCTTTAAGAGAGAGATTTTTGTACTCTAGGGTGCATGCGCTTACCAGAGAGACAGAGAGACACAAAGCAGGAAATCACCCCCCAGGAGGGATGGCCATGCCACGATCCCTTCTCCATTCTCCTCTTGGGATCATAGGCACACACTCATATGTACCCAGCATGAGTTTTAAGCTACTGGGTCCGGGACTTGAAGCATGGTTAACTACGTGGAAGTTCAGCAACATAACTATTATGCCATCTGCTGGTCCTGAAATTTTCTATTTTTAAAAAAATTATTTTGAGTCAGCGGGTAGCATGGTACTTCCAACCATGGTTCAAATCCCAGACCCAGCAGCTTAAAAATCATACTGGGCACATGTGCTTGCATGCCCAAAATCCAGAGAGGAGAATAGAGGAGAAGGGATTGTAGTAAGGCCATCTCCCCTGGGATCGTTTGTCACTTTCCTTCTGTCTTTTTCTGTCTGTCTCCAGCGAGCACATACATCCTATGGCAAAACCCTAAAAAATAAAATAAATGTAAATAAATAATTATTTTAAACAATTATAATAATACCAATAAAAAATGTCAGTAGGAGTTTAAGTGGTGGTATGGGAAAATGTCATTTTGGTATAGGAATGCTTGCAAAGGAAACAAAGTGTTAGGATGATTATTGTTTGTGTTAGGCCTACAGAGCCTTTAATATGTTTGTGTTTGTCCTTTGCAACTGTGTAGAAGTGTAATGACATACTGGTACAGTTAAAACTGTGGTTTCCGTTCTCTAGTCATTAACAACTAGTTGAATGAGAACCTTACAAGTATGGAGAGGATCATCCAGTGTATGAGTGTATATGTAAAATAGGAGACAACTAACCATATGTCAGTTTCAAGTGTTTATGGATATAGTCTAGTAAGGTATAATTCTCACTTGGCTGTAAAATGTCCTAATCCATAATGCTGTCTTATGCAAAGGTTATGAGGACACCATACACAATTTATTCAATATATCTTTGGACTGGAGATTATAGCAATGGTTCATTTGAATCCAATGTGACTATATACAGTAATTTCCATCTTAGGCCATATTTGGAGGTTTGGGGAACTCTTAAGAAGGAAGGGTTCACATAGTGCTCCAAATGTTACATCACCTTTGTGAGAAAAGATAGATAATATATTTGAGACTCAACCATTATTTGATCATGATATAGATTGTAGTCATTATTATTGTATGAATAGGGATTGAGAAATTCTCTGATACAAAATTACTCTGGTTTCTGCTGAGGAATCACATAAACATACTTATGACATTCTATATTATAAAAACCATGCTCACTGTCTTCATTTCTCCTCACAAAATGGCAAAAAATGTTCAGGGCAACAGAGGTGAAGAGAATGCATAAGACTACTCACTGTAAGTGAAAATGATAAAACAAGAACCTGGTGCAATCCAGAATATATTGTCATGTACCACTCTGAGCCACTAGATGGTGCACTTTGCAACTTTGTGGATTTCATAGTTTCTCTCATTTTGAAAATTACCCCAAATGCCCCTTGTACACAAAATATTTAAATGTTCTTTTTAAAATAGAAATATGGAAAATCTCACCAGTAACTCTATAAAGGCTAGTACATATATTTCTACTCACCAATTGAGATGAGTATATTTCCTCTGGGAGAATTACATATACCTATTTTTACTCACTTTTTTTTTTTTTTTTTTTTTTAATTTCCAGATCACATAGACATAGACAATGAATCCACGGGTGAAAATACAATTTATTCTTATTGTTTTAATGCCAGAGGGTATGCACATACATTAGACAGAAAGAGAGATAGAGAGAAAGCACCCTCTAAGTTGGCCTTAGTTACCCAGCAGTCCTTTTTCTTCCATATTGTCAGGATCTTGGACATGTATGCATATGCCCAGCATTTCTATGAGACATTTTCTATGAGACAGGGAGCCAGAATTCAAACTATGATTTGTCATGTGGGATCCAGTTTACTCTAAATACCACCTAACTGATGCAGTACAGTGATGACCTTGAAAATGTAATTTAGATTCTTACAGCTAGGAGACGGTTGCTAGTCCTGACCTTCAAGCACACCCCAAATATAATTCAGTAGTAGAATTTGACTCCATGCCAACTCCTCACCTGTTCCTGCCTATTGCTTCTTTTGATACCTCTCACCCTAAACCATATGTAAAGCTTCCTGGAACCTCACTCAATTGTCCTCTCTTAGGTAATAACTCCTATTATGGATTACTTATTTATATTGGTAACATTATATTATGGTAATACATATGATGTCATAGATTTTTACTTTTTTCCTATTGTCACACTTAGTACCTAGTAACAAACACATAGTCCTTTATCTTTTGTTTAATAGCATAGAAAGCATTATGTAACATTCTGTATAACATTTAACTTGCAACTTCTCATAAATTGTGGGAACAGTATGACATAGGCCTAGGTAGAAACTCAGATGTTTCCCTTTATGCCTTATTTGTCATGCCAAGTCAGAGCTAAATTCATTGCTTAACTAACAAATTAAAACAACTCTGAGTTATGCAATATCTATGTCTTAGTTTTTGATGTTTTGATTTTCTATTTTTACTTAACTTTAGCCTATCTTATACTAATTTATTGTGTAAGGCTAATTGAAATAATAGTGGAATTAAAGCAGACATATATTGTGTATATGTATATATGTGTTTGTGTCAGTCTGTATTTTAGTACGTAGAAAAAAATTATTTTCATTGTAAGAATGTTTACTTGGAACTAACATAATGAAGATTATACAATAGAACAATAGATATTTTTTTACTTCATAGTTGTTACTGTATCTACAGATACAAGAATTTCAACTGTGTTTGAAATTTAATTATCAATAGTAAAGGCCACTATGAGTCTCTGAAGCAAGAGTAGTTGTGTTTCAGTTATAACATAGCTACATTTTTTTACACCATACTTCATTCTTATTGTCATCTTCATTCATTAAAAAATAAAAGCAGTTCTCCAAAATGAAAGGTAACTCCAGGTTGATGACTATATAAAGATATAGTGATTTCAATTATCTGTAGGAATAGTGGCATGGTTTTAACAGCTTGACTTTCACATAAGAAAGCATCTCTTTAACCTAATGTTCAAGGAAGCCATCGAGGAGCTAAGACAATGCAGATAATTAATAATATTTTTACAATTAGAGTCTAAAATGGGCTATTTTTCTAGAAAATTTATGTTCTTTTAAAATGTACTTTTTGTTTATAATTTATGTAAAATCTACAGCATTGAATGTATAATCTTGTTCTGGTTGGTTTTAGATTTTTGCCATATGGGTGTATGTGCTTATCAGAGAGACAAAAAGAGGGAAAGTGAGAAATCATCCCCCAGGTGGAATAGTCATGCTACAATCCCTTATCCTCCATTCTCCTCTTGGGATTTTGGAAAATAGCATAATCTTTGTTTTTGCTTGCCTATAGCATGCCAATAGTTACAGAAATAAAAGTTACCTACAAGAAGACTTGAGCTAATAACAGCATTCGGATAAAAGGTAATTATAGTGGAAACTTCTATGGGAAGTCCGGGGCAGCAGTTGACAGGGTGACAAATGAAAGGGCTTTTGCAGCCATACCAGAGGATGTGCGGGGAGCAGCATCCCCAGACAAAGTCATACACTATTAAGGTACAGCTGCATGTACTTAATGCACTCTTCAAAACCAGACAATTTCAAATCTAACAGATAAGATATTTCCATCATGCATCTTAATATTGGCATTCAACAAAGCCATCATGGTTTTCAGATTTTAGGCTCTCGTTCTAAGGGAATTGTGTGTACACACATACATATATATTCTGTAGCACTTTATGAAAAAGCTCACAGAATGCATAGAATATCACCTTGTGACATCAGCAGGTAGAGTAGTGGTTAAGGCACTGGACACTCACATGGCCAATTGTGGTTGGAGTCCTGAACCTGGCTTGAAAAAATCACACCAGGTGCATGTGCATGCATGTCCAAAATCCCAGGAGGAGAATGGAAAAGAAGGGTTTGGGGTGTGGCCATTTGCCCCAGGGGATGATTTCTCACATTCCCTCTCTCTGTCTCTTTCTGGTGAGACAAAGAGGGAGATAATATCTAACAAAGTCTTTATATGATGATCCATCTCTCAGCCTCAGCCAGCCAGGATGGTGTGCACAAGCACACACATGTGACATGTACAGGGAGACCTTGGGACACATATCTAAGACCTTTATTATATGCTCATTGGGCCAGTGAGTGGTGTGGTGGTTGAGGCACTGAGTCCCACATGGCCGACTCTGAGGTTCAAGTCCCAGATTCAGCGACCTGAAAAATACGCATGACATATGTGTATGACTACCCAAAATCCTGAGAGGAGAATGGAGGGGAACGAATTGCAGTACAGGGAGCACATGCACCCTCTGGTAAAAAAAAAAAAAAAAAAAAAAAAGTCTCAAAAACCAAAAGATGCTGTGCATTAAAAGATAATGAAAGAGTTTCTTTTTCCATGTAAATAAAAATATTTTTATAAACTATATGATATATTTTAATATACATTTTAGGGTAGAAGCTTTAGAAACAAGGGATTTTCTTTTCGAAATAGAAAGTTCACATAGGTGCAGTAAAAAATAAAACAAAATACAGTTGAAGAAACTGTTTCTTCAGAAAGAAGCTGCAGAAGGACAGATTTTTTTTTTTTTAAATTGAAAGTGCATATGAATACAATAGTAGAGAAAAATAAAAGCACAAAATATTTTCCTTATTTTTATATACCTTTATTACAGTCTGGGTATCCAGAAGGTTACTGATATAGATGATCCTCAGTCATATTCTTAGATTTTCAAAAGTAACCCTGAGACTCCCTGAGGCTTTGTAAGATTGGGTTTGCATTGAATTCTAGCTGTCAGATCCAGGTTATGATTTCAGTGACAATGTTAATTCTTACCAATTATATAAGAGTCTTGACAAGTAGGGTTCCTTAATCCTAGCAAAAATATTTTCTGATATATGTAGTATAGTGTAAGTAATAGAAGGAAACCAAATATAAATAAAATAATTTGAAAGCATGCTTTCTCTTTCAACGCAGGGGCTCTGATTTTGCTTATTGTAGCTGGTGTTTTAGCTCAAAGTTTTCTGTAAACAAACTTGGTTATTTCATTATTACTGTATAAAATGGTAACATTTTATACCACCATTCAAAATTGTCTTTATATTTCCTTCTTTAGTAAGGAGGAGGGAAAAAAAAAAAGAGTAAGAGATCAACATTTTTAAAGAACTAATTTGGTGTCCTATGTAGGGGGATCATTTTGAGAGGAATTGAGCTTCACAATTGCTTGAACTAAAATTCAAAATCGAGTGATCATGGTCAAACAATGGCTCACACTCTACCTCAGAATGGGCTGTTACCCGTCGCGTTTAGCCATGGGCAGGGTTCTTGGTTTTCTTCATTGGCAAAACTTGTCAACTAAGGATTGAACTGATGATGTTTTTCCCAAGTTTTTATTTATTTATTTTTCCTGAGAAAAAGAGAGAGGACAGCACCCTTGACAGGGTCTTCATGCCACAATCGTCACACCCTGCTCTTGTAGTCAACCAGAATCATGGACTTGCCTAGATCCTGGGATCTAGACCTGGGAACTACCTTTCCATATGGCCACTAGCATTTCACAGGGGTGACTGAAGTTTGATAGAACAAGTAGATAAGATATTTTCAAAGAATTTCTTTGTTCTTAAATATTGCAACAGTTTATTCCCTATTTTTCTATTTTCCAGATTAAATAAATTCATAGAATTTAATACTTTCTTATAGTTTTGTCTACTGTTTATTTCTGTCTTATTTAAAAAGTTACCTTTTCATTGCTCTAGTGGAAGTAAATATGGTTTTGTATAGAGGAGGTAATTGGGTTAAATTAAATGACAAACTATATTTCTAAAATTGATTAATATGGCAACACATATTGTATTATTTACCTGAAATCTGTAATTAGATTTAGATAAGAGAAAATAAAATCCATAGAGAGAAACTTTAATTACTTTAATGTTGTTGATATAGCGGAGTTTATAGAATCAGATGGATTTGGATTGGAGTACTCTTTCTGTTAATTTTAACCCTATCACTGTAAGTTATCCTTTTTTGCCATTTAATCATTTAAACTCATTATCTATCAGTTCCCTCGTATGTTAAATGGGTCCCTGCATTTCCAAAAACAGAATTATATTTGGAAAATTTAGTGTTCATATAACACTTTAGCATAATGCCTGGCACATAGTAAACTCTCAGTTAAAGATGATTCTTATTATTTATAATGAAGCTTCTTCCTATTATTACTGGAGTTCAGTTATCATTACAAGGATATAAATTCCAAAGAAGTCATAAATTTCCTTTAGGAGATTATCAATGCTCTCTAAGTAGCTATAACGAGTATGTCCTTATTTCTAAAAGCTCCACAGCAGTGGTTCTCTTCAATCTTCAGTTTTGGTTTTGTTGTTATTTCCTTTGGTTTCTGTACTTAATTACAGATGATGAAAGAAGCCCATTATTTATAAAACCACTTATGCCAATGCTTAGATAAAATAAGTCAGCATCTTGTCTGAGCAGAATAACACAATGGACAATTGTTTACAGCTTCAGAGCAGTAATGAGTTTACCTATTGATGGCATTAGGCTGCAGCAGAATGTGCTCTACCAACATGTTTTCATATTCTTATCTATCAGGAACAAAGCAAGTTTATCTCAGTATTTTATCCACAAGAAACTTATAGGCATTCAAAAATGCCTTTTCTAAAAAAGAAAGAAAGAAAGAAAGAAAGAAAGAAATTTTCTACATCTTTGTAAAAATAACAAAGCTCTGCCACAATTTTATGTTTTTGAGAGTGGTAAGATGATTTCAAAATTTTCAGAGATTTTTTTTTTTGAAAACTAAAGAAATAAAAGTATACTTTGTCACTTTGAAAATTTGGGTTATTTGGGATTCTAAGATTACAATAAAGGTAAAAGGTTTAATAAACACAAAAATGAAAATTTATCTGCTGATGATAATGTACATGGTAATGCCTTTGACTTAACTAATAGGCACCATATTCATGCTAGGAAAAAACATGTTGTACTCTGTAAAGATGTGTGGTGATTAAATGTAAATAAAAAAAATTAAAAAGAAATAAAACCCTAAAATTCATAGCAAAACTTCATTTAGGTAACATCAGTGACATAAAAATAGTCTTATTATTTAAATCAATTGTTTAAAAATGCCTATAATGCAAATTATTTTTTTGTTCGTTTCCATGACTCCAAAAAGTTTGAGTGAATGTCTTGCAGGGATAGTTCTTCTGTTAACTTTAAACAGATTTCCCACATTTGTGGAGGAAATAAAGTTTGCTATTTTATCCCATGGGGGAAAAAATAAGGTTAAGGCCCAGCCATAGTGGCACATAAAGAATGTTACTGTGTGGTACTGGAACTGTGAAAGGCCTGGATTTGGACCTCCAGACAACCTAAACATGCTGGGCATGTCAATGTGTGTTGGTAATCCTAGTTAACTGGAACACTGGGGTGGGAGGATCACAGCATGGCAAGACCAAGCTGAAACTACCTATCTTTCTCTCTTTTGCCGCCTCACTCATAAAAAAAAAAAAAAGCCAATAATTTTAATGTCTGTTTAAATGTGTTGTGCATATGTGTACTGTTAATATTTTATATAGACATTTGATTGCCTAGGATCATAGTTATTGACATTTGTAGATAGCGTCATATTCAATAGGCAAGACAGAATTATGGATGATGTTCAACAGAATTAAGACAGATACGCATTGAAGTACTATTTCTGCAATTTACAAGTTGACTAATTTGGGTAAGTTACATAATATCTGTGAGCTGCACTTTCTTCATCTATATAGTTGGAGGTTTTTTTTTTTTTAAACTATCTCTTTGGATGTTACAAAGATTAAATGAGATAATATAGATGATTCAAGTTCCCATGATAATGTTTGACCCTGGTAAATTTATGAGTTCTGATTACTGCTTATAATTGTTATTGTTGCTATTGTCCATCCATACAATGAGGTAGCACACAGTTGTCAAGACTAGGAAAATAGTTGTACCTAACTCAGTATTAAATGAATAACATCTGCAAACTACATATAAAGTAACAGTGCCTAATAAATACAAAGTGCTCAATAAACTACATTTTAAAAATGATGAATACTGCACATTCCTTACACACGTGTTTTCCAGAAACTATTGGTAGAGACATGCCCAGTGTGTATCTGGTGAATTGCATATGCTCACAACAAAGCATTCCAGTTTATACTGGAAAAACAAATCAGCTTGCTTTTCATATTTCCTTTCCACCCATAGTTATAATCTGTTGCCTTCCTGTATGTCTGAAATATATGTGTTTTATCTATCTTGTCATTTCACTTCATCTTGCCACATAATATGCATTTATATTCATCCATCATTCATTCCTCTTACATTTATTTTCCATGTTTATTTTATGTATTGGAATTTAGGATAAAAGTTTATGAAGTTAATAGATCAGTCCATCAATTTCGATCCAAGAAGTAAGAATATGAAGTCTGTTACTGTTGTTCATATGTAATCTGTTACCTCCCAAAATTCTGTTTATCATCCACATTTGCCTATTTCTTTCTCTTCTTTAGTGAATCTGCATATAGACTGTGGGTTTGGAGTCCACCAAACATAGATTTTTTTTTTAATTTAATTCAATTTATTTATTTATTTATTTATTTTAGGGAGAGAAATTTTTGCTATAGGTCACATACACTTGCTGGAGAGACAGAGAGAGAGAGAGAGAGAGAGAGAGAGAGACAGACAGAAAGTTAGAAACCACCCCCCCCCCAGGAGAAATGGCCATGCTGCAATCCTTTCTCCCCCATTCTCCTCTCAGGATTTAGGGCATGTACGCAACTGCTCTTGGCATAAGTTTTTAAAGTTTTAAGTTGCTGGGTCCGGGACTTGAACCATGGTCGACTATGTGGAAGTCCAGCAACGTAACCATTATACTACATGCTGCTCCCCTATAGATTTAACATTAATATAGATGGTTAGTATAATTCAAGTACCAGATGAAAATCCCATTTGTCAGAGAAAATAACTGGTTTCAAACAAGAATCAAATGTATTTTGTAGTATCTCCTAAGTTTTACTCTCTAGCAATATTAATATACCTAACCATGAAAATTAGGTTGAGTACTGATGAACAGAAGCTGTAGTAGAAATTATCTTTTTTTGTCTATAAGGTGTTTTTAAAGAGCTTTATTGGATTGTGCAACTCTATGTTATTGACAATACACATTACTCTTTCTAGACAACTAAGGGGATTGATGTGTCAACCTTTAGCTCATAAATTAACTGGCCCAACTGTCTGACTGAACGTTCTAATGTAACAAAACACATTTTTTCTACTTTATCATGCACTATATGTTATATTTATTTATTATCTTCCAATACACGTTTCTGCACCTTCTGGCACATACTCAGATGAATCATGTCTAAGATTAGTAAGTAGGACCCTTTATATTTCCACTGAGACCAAAGCTTATTGTTGTGATTAACAACCCTCTTCTCTGATATTGCTCACCCTTGATTTTTTTTCTTTTTACCTCAACATTTAATTAAGAGAATATTAAACATGCAGCCAAGTTAAAATAATTTTACAGTGAATACGTCTATACACATTTATTCATTTTCTATTACTAGTTAACACATTGCTAAGTTGCTAAAAATACATATACAAGTTTGTTATGGGGTTGTCAGGAAAGTCATGACACATTTTTACATGAACAAACAGAAAATATATGAAATGACTTTTCCGACAACCCAATATTTCAAAATTTCTGTAGGATAGGAGTCCAGGCACAGTGTAACTGAACTCTGTACAGGATCTCACTGGGCTGGAATAAATGCATCAATCAGGGACCAGGACTGATCTGAGGACCAGGGTCTCATTAAAAACACACTGATTGTTTTCAAAATTCATTTCCTTATCAATACGGGAGTGAGGACACCTTTTAGCTGTTAGCTAAAACGGCTGGGAACAACCCTCTGCTCCTAGAGGCCACCCACTGTTCCTTGACACATGGCCTTCAATTTAGGTAGCCCACAACATGAATGCTTGATTTTTTTTTAATCAAAAATACCTTCTCTGTACCTCTCTGACTTCCTTTCCTTTGACCAACTGTACAAAACTCTCTGCTTTTAAAGGGTGTACGTAATTAATAGATCTAACCAGAATTGTCTCCCTTCAGCAATGTCATAAATCATGGGTGCAATATCTCATCATGTACCCACTTAAGGTTCTACCCACACTCAAAGTACAGGGGGTTATTCAAGGGTAGGGATCATTGGAGATCATATTAGAATTTTCCCTCCCACAATTCACCACATATATTCTGTCATTGACATTCTTCATAGCTTCACTGATGTACATTTAGGCATGCAATAAAATTTACTCACTGCTTCTTAAAAGGCAAAGCTTACAATTGCCTTAAAAACCATTTGGTCGATGTTTCAAACAATAATGTTAGTATAATGCTCCAATATGTGACTCTGCTAAAAGAAAATTGCATATGATCTTAGCTAAAGGAAAGACCAAGAAACAATGCTAATGGAAAATGGTACAAATCTGTTTTTAGAAGTTGTTATAGAATAAACTTTCATTTTTTAGAAGTTAAACATTTTCAGACACTTGAAGTTTGACTGATAATTATTAGAATTGTCTCCATGTCAGACAACCACAGTTTAATGCTAGCCTATGCTTCATTTTATTATTATTTTAATCTCAGCAAAAATATTGAAATTATGAATAACAAGATAGTTTATATATATATATTTTTTTTTAATGCAGGTTGCACTGCCTCAGAAGAAAGTTGCTAGTATATATTCATGTGATGATACATAAGGGCCGATATTAAAATAGTAATGATAAAGTTGCACTGATTTTAATAGTATGCGTTTAAATATAAATGAGAATAGTGGTCTAAATAAATTCCATCATATTTTGAACAGAGTTATTATAAGTTAGGGTCACCTTGAAAGAAGTATTAAGGAAGACTCCTTGGCTTTGATGTTTATTGAGGACAAACATAAATGAATATAGTTCTAAAAACAGTGGAGATACATATAATATGTTTTTTTCTTAAACAAACTGCTAAATAAAATTAGAGAAATGGACTGAATGCATCAACAAAGAAATGGTGTGCAATGGCTTATGAAAAACAATATATTCTTCTCAATATATCTAATCTTGTCACTAATGACACACATGAAGGGTATTCTGAAATGGAGTCCAAATGCCGTCTTTCTCCTAATGAGATATTTCCAGTTTCTTGGTTAGATCTTATTTCATTTTCCACTTTTTTACTTTTTTATTATCCCTTGTCATTTCTGTAAAACTACTGAGCATTAAAAACAAAACCAAAATAGTTACTAAGAGTTAAAAGTATGCTAAAACTATAAAAACTGAGCATCCCTCTCCCTGGATCTCTATTGTACCAAGGACAATATTACAACCAATTATTTTGTCCCACACAGAACAACTTGTTGACCCCTTTAAAATCTTATTTTTCTCAGTTAGTTTCTTTTGAACTCAAGATGGCTTTGTTTTTTAACTTTTATTGAGATAATTTGATTCACATGAAATTGTAAGAGATAATACAGAGATCCTCCCCCCCCACCCCTGAACCTTTTACCTTTTGTCATCTAATGATGAAATACTGCAACAATGTAATATTGTATCACCACCAGGATATTGACATTGAAGAAATCCATCCCATTCTTTCAGATGTCCCCAGTTAGTTTTATAGACACTCATTTATATATGTGTGTCTTCAGGTCTGTATAATTTTATCACGTGTGTGTAGTCATGTGACCCCCATTACAAGATAGTGAATAGTTCCATTACTGAACTGATTCCTTGTTGTCCTTTTATAAATATATCTATAACTATAACTATCTCCCCTCATGTCTAACCTCTGGAACCTCTGATCAATTCTCAATTTTTTGTTTTTTGCTTTGAAATAGTTTTATTTTTCATTTATTTATTTTTGCTATAGGGCACATATACTCACCAGAAAGACAGAAAGAGACAGAGAGACAGAAAGCAAAAAATACCCCCCCCCCAGGAGGATGGGATGGCCACACTGCAATCCCTTCTCCTCTATTCTCCTCTTGCGATTTTGAAACCATGAGTCAAGGACTCAATCCGTAGTTGGCCATGCGGGAGTCCAAGTCCTTAATCACCATGCCACCTGCTGGTCCCTGAAGTGACTTTCTTTTAAATAGTGTATAGTGAAGTTGTTTATATAGTTCTCTTATTTATCCACTTGAGGTTTGTGTAAGTTTGCTATTTTATTATTTGTTTTCTACTTGTTTCTTTTGGCTCTTGCTCTTTCCTTCTCTCTTTTTTTTTTTTTTTGCCTTACTGTTGGTTATTTGAACTTTTTTTTTTAATAGTAGCTTAAAAAAAGTTTATTTGTTTATTTCTTGAGTGAGAGAGACAAGAGAAGCAGCATCTTCAATAGGTTCTTGGCACCATTATCCACCCCTGGCCTTTGGCCAGCCCCAGATCATAGGCGAGCAGTTGCTTGGCATACTCCAGACTTGAACCAAGAACCTTCTTATATGAGATTGCCTCACAGAGTATCTTATTTAGTAACTGCACCACCATCTGGCCTCTAGGATTGCATCCCAATTTATTTATACTATTTTTAGTCTATCCTTCTGTGTAGTTTTCCTACTGATTGCCGTTACTTCATTTGGAGTTCACTTTATGTGAAATATGGAAACCTCACTTCCATTTAGATCCCTTTATGTTTCTCACTTTTAAAATTTGGGGATCTTATAGGAGTCAGCACATCTTGATGTAATAGATAAGACTTCCCCTGGGAAGTCCACCTTTGTGATCCTGTTAGCTCTGCTGCCAGGTAAATATAAGAAGGCTTTTTTTTTTTTTAAAGTTTAAACATATTTGACTTTATGCATTTGCCTTTGCACAATCTCATCTTTAATCTTGAGAAGTTACATTGTATTATTTGTTTTTAAAGGAAAACAAATG
The DNA here is from genome assembly GCA_026018925.1 of Tupaia tana. Classification (NCBI taxonomy): domain Eukaryota; kingdom Metazoa; phylum Chordata; class Mammalia; order Scandentia; family Tupaiidae; genus Tupaia; species Tupaia tana. The sequence continues at coordinate 62,450,477 of JAKSZU010000009.1, read as the reverse complement.
TACTTAACACAATATACACCAGTATCATTTTTTACCTAGAAAGGATTTCCCCCTTTACTTGACTCTTATTTTAACATATTTACTTATTCCTAGGTAATGTATCTATTAATACATTAAACTATGCTTATTTTAGCTATGACTTTATTTAAGGGAACAATGGGATAGTCCTGATATTTTAATGTTGAAAATGGCGCAATTTTGAAACGTGACTTTTTGATAAACAAAAGAACCTACGTGGGAATTCACCTAGGAAGCTGCACAGATGCTATTAGGATAAAACTTTTGGAGTTTATCAGCCAGGGATGACTAAGATTCTTTTTCTGTCCTTTCTAAGAATAAAAGATAGCTATGGCTGCCATAACAGTAAAAGAAGAAAGTCTTCATGCCCCCAAGGATAAATTTGACCTTCATCTAAATTAAGCTAGATTTTGTGAGAGCATTTCTAATGATGTTCTTTTGTTCTGGCTTATTATATCAAGGGTTAGTCCATTTTTAAGTTTTTCTTTCTATCTGTGTAAGGACTAGTTATAAAATATTTTGCTTTCTGCTATTCTCTGCTTGCAATTATTATTTCTTATGCAGGTGATGAATGTGAATAAAGGGTGGCAATTACAATTTCTTTAATCACTTAATAATTTGGGTCCATGGCTCAGTTGAGACTTTAGACATATATCCAAAGGAATTATACCAAATTTTCTATTAATCACTGCATCCTTAGTGCTGACAATGCTTCTTTCTAACAATAGATCTAATCATTTCAAGATGATCCACAATTAGAATGAATATGATAAAGAGCTCATCATCTGGGCCAAGATTCTGATCCCATGAGCCTAAGATAGAAACCTCTGTTTCACTACTGATTTAACATTAAGGGCCATGCATTAAGTCATGTGGCTCTGGAGATTTATAAATGTTTAAAGCCCTTAATAAACTTAGCTTTTTACTTTTGGACCATATTCACCAGCTGAATAATATGTGTGATTTTTTAAAAGATATTTTATATGCTTCAGGCAAACTAGATCAGTATTATACAGGTTTTTTTTTTTTTTTTAAAGTCATTTTCATGAAGTAGTGATTCACTTGGGACCCCAAAGCCAAAGTTTTCTCACTCACAATCTTTTACTATCACTCAAGGCACTTTCATAGCTATCAGCAATTAAATGTTCAGTGGATTGTACCATTCTTCCCTGTTTATCATAGAATTGTCAAGGTTTTGTACGATGCATGGTTAAAGTAATAATGATGATGATAATAACAATAATAATGATAGCCAGTATTTGTTGTGTGAGTGACAATGTGTTAAGTGCTTTACTTTATTAACTTGATTAACCCTCACAGTCATCCAGTTATATAGTTACTTTTATTATTGGTGCATTACAGATGAGCAGACTCAAGCATGTATTGTTAATTGTGGCTAAGCAACTTGTCTGACGTCATAGTGTTAATAAGTAATGCATCTGAGTTTTGAGCCAGGCAGTCTACCTCCAGAGTCTGAGATCTTAAGTACTATGCCTGTCACATAGTAGATGCTCAATAAATATTTGTTGATTGATCAAATTCTGTAGTTAAAGCTCTCAAAGAATTACAACTCTCTCATTCTTCCAAAAATACCAACAATAAATAACCAATAATAAAAATAAAACTGTCCTGAATATAGAGCTCTGCTAAGAATAAACTCAGCCTGAGAGATAAATGAAACCATTGGCTGTTTTATGTTGAATTGGAAGCTGAAAATAACAACTTCAATATGGTAAATTAGGGAAAAAAAAAGAGAATCTACATGATAGCTTCACAAAGCAGTAAAAAATGTACAAGCTTAAAATATTTTAGGTACTTTAAGAGCTAAATACTGGGAAGATGCCTGAGGCAGATGAGCCTCTAGGGGAATGAAATACCTTTTTAAATAAAGCTCAGACCCTATCTTATGCAGTTTTAATGTAAGCCTTTGATAATTCAAGACTTCATGGATCACTTAGGAGGAGTGCTTTTATTTCTGTATTATGGAAATCTGGCAGCATCATAGCTATTGCAGTTGAGCTGTGGTAAATATTAAGTTGTGACTTAAATTAATATTCATTTTATATCTCTGCTAAAGCTGTAACTAAATATTTTGAATTTATTCTCTGAGAGGTAAAATTATAAAGTGATACCTTTTTTAATGAGGAAAAAGCTGCCAAACTATTTTGATACTACACATATTGTAATTAGCTATACTCTTGTCTCTATTCTCTTAGAGAAACTTTAATCTCTGTGATGGCAGAGGTGACAATGTTTATCTAGGCAATCACCATATCTTTATTAGCTGGCCCAGCAAGTGAATGAATGAGTGAGTTAGAAATAGTGTAGGAGGGAACCAGCAGATGGTATAGTGTTTATGTCCCTGGACTCCCACGTGGCTGACCAAGGTTCAAGTCCTGCACCTGGTGGCTTGAAAATCACTCTTGTTTGTGTGTGTGTGTGCGTGCACGTGCATACCCAAGATCCCAGCAGGAGAAGAAAAGATTGTAGCTTTGTCTTCCCCTTGGGAGGTAATTTCTCACTTCCCCTCTCACCATGTCTGTCTGTGGGTCTCTTTCTCTGGTGAGCACCCATGCCCTAAGGTAAAAACCTCTTTTTTAAAGAATAAAATATTGTACAAGAAAAAATCTATTCCAGGCTGTAGGTTTCCCAGCTTCTTCACACTGGGCAATCCTTTCTATTGAAGGGAAGTTAAATTGTCAATACTTGGCCCTTTTTCCACTTATAGAGTGCTCTCTTTGAATATGATGCCTCTGAAACTGGTAGAGAACTGAAATGATTGAACTGGAAAATGTGTAAATTATACAATTTAGTAATTCATCTACATTATAGAAAATAAACTGATTAATACTCAAGACTTCATATTATGGAGTTGTCTATGTGAATTGCATATGTGAAAACACTGGATAAGGGGCCAGATTGTGGCACAATGATAATGCAACTGGACCCACATAGGAAGGTCTCAACAATTCTCTGTCAAGGCTGGGCATGTATGCATGCCTGTGATCTGGAATGTGGCATGGAGACTCTGTTGGGGATGCCACTCACTCTTTCTCTTTTTTTTTCAGTAGTATTAAAAAACAAAGTATTAGAAAAAAATCTAAATGTTCTAATAGGTAATATAAATGTAATTGTAAAATTTTGAGGGAAAATTAACTTAGAGAACTCCACTAGGTAATGCAAATATCATTACCTAATATTGAAATCAATGCACATGGGTATTCTGCAGAAGCACATCTAAATATTCTTTCTCTATCTTAAGTAATCATTTTGTTAGTAGACAAAGTACTACAGAAGTTTTATAATATTCATATATTTATAATTATTCTTGCATGTTTAAAATATTATTCATCTTCTAATTTATTTAATGGCTATATTGAGGTATATAGCACATGAACTCCTAGTATCAAATTTAGTTTATATATATTTATATCTAAAGTATATCATGGGCTATGTTGAAAAGATACTTATGTCCTATTTATAGTTTATGTAGTTTTGTCAAATAGCAGAAATTTCTGTGCTTTAGGTTTTACAAATGTAAATATGGATAATGTTATTTATAATAATGAAATATTTAAATATTAATTCAGACAATGTATATTTAACACCTAAGAGAGTGTTTGATTCAGGAGACACTTAAAAATGGTAGATACTAGGCCACCCTAATCTAGTGGTTAAGGGAGGTGGATTTGACATGTTTAACCACAGGTCTGGTCCCAGGCTTGGTGGCTTGAGAAATATAACAGGCACATAGGCATGTGTGCCCAACAAAGGGTAAATATGTGGATAGAATGAAGAAATGGAAGAGAAGGTGATGCAGGATATTAGAGTATGTGTGATGGTCCAATATCAGTGCCAGATTCAGGACCCCAGATGACCTGGTCCTTGTCTCAAGCTCATGAAGACTTAGATACTTGGACAAAGAGTAGGGGTATAAAAGCAGAGTTTATTGAAAAAGAGGGAGGCTCCTGACCACGAAGGGTTCTGAAAAAAACAATTGCCAATTTGAGACTCTGGTCAGGGTTTTTTTTAATCCTAGCTAGGACGAACTTGTTCATGTTTTGTCCTTGTGGGAGGTCACATGCTAGGTATGTCATGCTGTACATTTAGATAACTTCTAGTAAATGATTGCCCACGTCTGTCTGAGAGCTTCAGCTCAGAGACCATTACCTAGCGGTCAATGATTGCTAGAGAATTTTTCTGAAAGCTCTAAACCCTAATAGCCTAGGTTCCAGAATATAGTGGGTACATGGAAAAAGGCAAAATTGCTTTAGGTCAATATGCTTAGGTTAATCATTGAATTATTGCTGCAAGCTACAAGCCATTTCTTGTGAGCCAGCAGTTTATTGTGAAAGGTTAGCTGCCACTATACCATCTTTGGGCCTTCTGCCCTGACTACCTGTTTCTTAGGGTTCTATCTCCTATCTCAAAGGTATTGTGGTGTGAGCATACCCTATTGAGGATAAGTTTTCTCTCTTCCTCTCTCTCTTCCTCCATCTCTCTGTCTCTCTCTAGCCAGCATATAAAAATTGGTGAAGGTCAAAAAGTGTTGAGAGAGAAGAAGAAGAAAGAAAGAGATAGGAAATACAAAGATTTTATTTGACCTTCAAAATAAATTTCTGAAGTGGGAGGGATGTGAGTTATTATTATTATCCCCAGTTTTCAGGTTAATAAACCAAGATTCAAAGAGATTACAGGACTTGTTAAGTGTCACAGAGCTTTTTTCTCCCTTATCATATGATATCATTTTATCCATCTGCCCATTTTAACATTTATAATGATATATCTTAATTATCACTTCTGCCTCTGTCTTCCTTATTAAACTGTGAGCTCCTTTAGGACAGAGACTTTATTTCATTAATTCTTCTATGACTTAGAAACTTTGTACCTAGTATGAGATAGGCTTCACTAAATGTTTCAGAATGAATGTACAATCTGAGATGTAACCTATATCTGGTTATTTAAAACCTGACACTTTTTCATATACCATGCTTTTGAAGGGGAGAAAAACAAGTAATTTTTCCTCATGCCTCATAAATTTAGTAGTTAGAACAGAGTCCCCCCATAAAAGACAGATTAACAAGAAAATAATAGGCAACTTTATCAACTCATGCAATGTAAAACATGTGGAAGAAAAGTAACTCAAATCAGTGGCTTAGAGCCTGGCTTACATATTGTCTTCAACAAAGAAAAATAAATTTTAGAGAAGTGACAATACCAAGGAAAACAGTCCCAGGCTTTTAAAGTTGGGAAAACCGGTATGGTAAATATGTCCACAGATGCTAATGGAATAATGTCTACTCGTAGATTTTTCTGGTGCCTTCACTGAGCTCATAAAGGTTATAAAGGAGAATTTTTTATGTTCTGTCTTTGGTTGGGAAGGGAAGGGAGGAAAGAAAGACCTTTTTGTCTTTGTAATTCTCTGTCCTGCTTTTAGGCAAACAGAAGGAAGGCATAGACTTAGCTTCCTTGCATCTTAACTGTCTTCAGTTAAAAAAATAATTAAGCCAAAGAAGCATTTTTTGAGGTGACATATTCTGGTTTCCTTCACTTATTTATTCATCCCAGAAGCATACATATTACACAAAATACAATGATTTGGCGTCAATAACTTCTAATGCCTTTTGGTTTGATAAATTAGGTAAATAATGAAGCAACCCATTTTGACTTTGGTCCTTTCTTTTTCTGAAATAGAAATATGTCCTTTGGACTATTCATATTAATTCCTAGAACTGCCATAACAAATTACCAAAAAATTTGATGGCTGAAAAACAATGGACATTTCTTGCAATTCTGTCATCTGGAAGTCTAAAATCTTGGTGTCCTAGGGCCATGCTTCCTCAGAAAGCTACAAGGACGAATCTTTCATTGTCTCTTCCTAGCTGCTGGTTGCACTGACAGCCTTTGTGTTCTTTGACTTATAGTTGCATCTCTTCAATCTCTGCCTCCATCTTCACATGGCCTTCTTCTCTCTGTGTGTCCATATGTCTTCTCTTCTTATAAGGACACCAGCCATTGGATTTAGAGTTCCCCCCAAATCTAGGAGTATTTATAGATCTATAGATCATTAATTCATTCCATCTGCAAAGACTCTGTTTATAAGTCACACTTTAATGTTAAAGTGGAAATGAAATTTTAGAGGACAGTATTTCACCCATTATAGTTGTCCTGTTTCATTTGAGTTGATAGTGTTGAGTCAGGATTAGTAAAATCTAACAAACCTAAAGACAGCAAATGAAACTGAAATAAAAAAGTGAGTGGTTTTATCTTGAGCTTCAGGTTTCTTTGATGATTTTGAAAATTCTATAGAAAATGCACTGGAAGTGGAAGTTCCACATGGAATTGCTAGAGGAATTTGAAATAGGGAGAATAAATCAGAGCCAACTAAAAATGCAGAGGAGCTATATAACCCCAGAAGGTAATATTTCCCCTGTAGGAAATAAGCAAGAGATGGCGTCAGGTATCAGACAATTATAACTCTTTGCTCTGTTAGAAGCTAGGAGACATTACATCAAAACTCTAATTGAAAGGAATGCAACCATAGTCTAGGTTCAGGTCACTATAAAAACGTTATATACTTAACTAATGTTTATTTAGAATTACTATATCAGCACTTACCTTTCATTTGAGACCCATGCTAATAAGCTAAAATAGCTTATTTAAAATAAGCTATTTTAAAATACCCTTCGTCTATCCTGAAGTTTGATATAAAAGCAAGCATATAATTGGCTTTTACATTTTTATTTCTTATCATAGATATAGTGTTTTTCATCTAGCATGAAAACGAAAGTACTTATAGAATTAAGCAGTCTGGTAGCTATTGCAGTTAAAGAAATGCTTTTCTTCTAGTAAGTAAGAAAGATCATTTGTATTCTGTTGTTTATTCTCATAATCACTTTATTGCTTTGATGTTCATTTTGCAAACATCTACAGGCTTTAAGAGACACAATGCAACATTCTCAGTCAGATTTTCACATTTTCTAAGAATGACACGTTAAGATGATCTGTAATTTAAAGTGATATTGGAGACATTTGCATACATCTTTAGCAGCAAACAAACAAAGGTATCTTTATGCAAAATGCAAACAATTAAAAATGAAACATTGTTTCAACTGACATGCAATATTTTCAGAAAGCAGATGTGTCTGTCACATTGCTTTTATTACTGTCATAGTATAAGAATGTTTCAGGGCAAGAGTTGGGTTTTGAATAAGCTGAAAGGATTATGTGAGAAAAGGGTACACTTGTATTCTAACACAACCAAGTTGGACGTTTTTTATTACTCATAATATTCTTCTTTTAGGTCCTGTTAAGAATATCTTGTTCCTGTTTAGCATTGTTAGATCAACTCTAGCATCCATCTTGATTAATAAGCATTGTGTTTTTTCCCCTTTAATTTGAATCTTCATCCTGGAACTTTCTATAATCTTTGCATGTTCTGATTCTTCCAAGATGCAGGATCTATAAAAAAAAAATCACTTAGATTTAATCCAGTATTCTTGATTTATTTCATCTTTGTCCAGTAACTACCATGTCATTGTCCCATGATAACCTTTCTTCCAGCCGTCTTTTCTTTCAGACTTTAACAGTGATAGATAGTAGTTTGGATTCTAATAAATAATAATTTCATAACCTGAATGACATAAAAATTGTCATTCAGTATAAGAGAGAATTTCCTTATGTAAAATATGGGTGCCATCTGGTGGCATGGTGGTTAAGGCAGCTGGATCCCACATAGCCCACTGAGGCTAGGGATAGATCATGGCACTAACATCTTGTTGGTGATTCTATCTGTCTCTCTCACTTTCAAGGACCTATAGATATATAGATACATTTGTTCTTTTGAAATGGTTATTTACATTTTTAAAGGAAATAATAAGCTAACATACTGAGAAGAAAAATTAAGCTTGTTGTTATGAGTATTAGATTTACCAGTTTCTTTCCTTTAAAGTCACTGGCGCTCTAAGTTGTTAACTGAATAGAATTCTGAAATCCAATGACACAAATGTCATTGCACTTAAGCAAACTAAACTAGATTGTGGTAGTTACATACCAAGTACACTAAGTAAAAATTAATCAGGCTTTAAGTTGTAATATTTTCCCTCAGTTGTAGCATGTAGGTACTCAAATTTTAAGTGCAGATTGGAGAAATGTATTCCTCATGGCACAATACTAGAAATCTGATTTCACGCATTTCTAGTTTTTGTGTTACAGACACACACACAGGCACACATAAAGAAACAAACAAACAAGCAAACAAACAAAAAAAACCTTCTTTCCCAGTTTCATCTATTCATTAGATAAATATTTATTCAGGATGTACTGTGTGTTTACAGTGATAAATATTTCTTTTGTTTCAACCATGACATTCGGAAAAGGTACCATCATAACAACACTGTGAGTCCTGCATAACACTGCCAGCATTGTTTTGATAAATATTTGTCATTAAATGTTGACCATTCCTGGACATCTCAAGTTGATATTACACCTGATTTTAATGGGCAAATATTTAGTGATGATTGATGTTTTATTGGATGAGATTATTGTCAGTTTTTGATTCAGTGCTCATCTAGGATATTGTCTCTTGTGTTCTAGTCTACTTTGTTCCTAATCAGCAGATGCAATCAATAATGGTTTTGAATGAACTTTAGTATCTTTATTCTCCATTAGAGTTCTTCTTTCTTTACCTGTGTGTAGAGATGTGGCTTCTTGGATTTCCAACTTCAGTCTTTCTCTCTTTACTTTATCATTGATCTTAGTGGGCCAAAATTTCCTACCACTTACGTTCAGGAAGACAGCCACTCTATAAGCAGCAGTAACATACAAGAATGCCTTGCTTGAAGTCCGAATGAAGGTAACTGCTATTTAGTATGCAGGAAAGAGAAGGTGTAAAGCTGGGCATGGTAAAAACAAGGAGATAAGATTATGCAGAGAGATTACACAAAAGCAGTACTCTTTTTGGGTAATGGATCTCTTCTTTTGTCCACCTTACACTTGTGTTTGTGGTATGAATGTGCAGGGCCAAAACAGTCAAAGCTAGTGCACCTAGTTCTTACCAATCACAAAACACATAGATATTGAGAAATACTAAAATCATTTGATATTTTTTTCAACTGCATCAATAGAGCTATAGCCTTAGTGTATACACAAATAACTTTTCACTATGGTGGTTTACCCTTCTATATTGATTACTATTGTGTGATTCACAATAAAAAGGAACAGACTAAAACAGACTAAAATTTTAATATGTTCCTTTAGTTGAATCATACTTTTGACATCAACAAACTTTGTTAGTTCTCTTGCACATTATATTTTCTCCCTCTTTTTCATTAATTATATTCAATTATCTCTATTAATATAGAAATTTTGATGTGGTAGGAGAAATTTTCATCTACTGGTCATAAGAGTTAGAATTTATTTATACCAGGAGGTTAATAATAGCATGTGAAACTACATGATGAATGCACATTATGGAAAAATTCGTGCCAATAAATATTCAGACCAGTTAACTTTTCTCCCCCTCCTCCCTATCTAATTGAACGTGGACAGTGATTTTGTGGATTTAATGTCAGTTATTTGGGGGCTAGCTTTTTAATAAAGGAATAAAATTCTTTGTCTCTATTAAAATGGAAGTTGCTTTTGAGCATGTTTTTCCCCCTTCCTGTATTGGTTTAAAAAAAATGTTTCTATCATGAAATCTGGTATCAATTTGCCAACCTACTTGCATGCCTGCCAATATATTTCTGTACTTGCTTACTTTTCATTCTAATGCTTGCCTAGTAGTCAAGCACTAAAACCCACTCACGAGGACAGATTGTGTTGTCTGTGTGGTGTGGATACATGCAAAGACCATCATTGTAATATTTCCCACATTATCTATTTTAATTCTTCCTCAATAGAAATTCTCAAATGGGACAAAAGTCATACAGCATAGGAAATGCTCTTAATTAAAATACATAATTTAGGGAAACAAACATACTATGCAGTTGTCTTTCTTCATTGCAATGGTGAGGATGGGCTCATCTCAAAATATTTATTGGTCTTAAATGTTACCTAAGTCATTAAATTTTATTGCTCTCCCTTTCTTTTCTTTTCTTTCTTTTTTTTTTGGTTTTGTCTTGGCAAAGGGCACATGGGCACACCAGAAAGAGATGGGGAAGGTTAGAAAGCACTCCCCCATCATTGAGGATGGTTATACCACACTATCCCTTCTCCTACATTTCTCTCTCCTTTAGGGATTTTGGGGATGCACACACATGTGTCTGGCATGTTTTTCCAGCTGCTGGCTCCAAGACTCAAACTGCTTAGTTGACCATGTGGGATTCAACTGCTTTAACCACAACATTACTAGCTAATCCAATTATTAACTTCAATAATACACTAAAAAAATTACCAAGGTTGATATGATTAACATTTTTATCCCTCATGTGACTCACTGAATATTTTAATGCTTTTGGATTACTCAGTGGTAAGTGGTTAAACATTTAAAATCTACTGTGTTCTTGAAAATAATTTCTTATGGAGCAAACATAGAAAGTTCTGCTGTGGCTCTACAAAATAGAGAACGTCATTTATTTTGTTCTATTCTTAGATATGTTTAAATTTTTAGAACATTTTTTAGTTTGTGAGCCAATTTTTAATCTGTTACTTAAGCATTATCTCATATACAATAAACAGAGCTGTATTAATAAAACTGATTGTTTAAAGACATTAAAATCCAAGGACACTTTCTTGGAAGAGATTACTCAAGGCATTATCCTCAGGCTATTTCTTCACAGACAACTCAGTTCTAACACTGAGCGTTGATGACTGCATGTGATCAATGCAGATGGGCAATATGACTATCTTAGGCTGAAAATAAGTATACAATGTGGAAGGAAAAAATGCACACATATATTTCCTTGGATAATTAAATTGTACGTGTATCTGGAGACATACCTTAATTCTAATCTTGGACACTCAAGTTCTATTAAAATGACAGGGAAAAAATGTACCTTCATAGACTGAGAATAAACCTTTGGATAAAATACAGAGCACTCATTTGCTTACTTTATTATTTGCATTTTTCCTTTTATTTCTCTTATTTCAGAATCAACCTATCTCAATTTTCTCTGTCTCTTTGTATTCAAGAAGAGTGTCTAAGAAACTTTTGTATATCTGTAAAAACTGCAAGGAACTGTGAAAAAATTGAGAAGAAATTACTTTTGAGAACATTATTAGCTAGAAATGTAGATATTTGATTCATTTATCATATGGTATTTTCTATTTTCAACCTCTACAATGGACAAATGGCCTAAATGTTTCCAGCATCTTAAAAAGTAAATTAACCTGTCTTGGGACCAGCAGATGGTTCTGACTATGTCACTGGACTCCCACGTTGCCAACGTGGTTTGAGTTCCAGACCCAATGGATTAAAACTCACGTTGGGCACGTGTGTGTGTGTGTGTGTGTGTGTGTGCGCGCATGCCCAAAATCACTAGAGGAGACTGGAGGAGAACGGATTGTGGCATGGCCATCACCTTTGAGGGGTGAATTCTCACTTTCTGTCTGGCAAGTGCATGTATCCCATATAAAAAATCTCTTTCAGGAAAAAAAAAAAGTAAATTAATCTGTCTTTTGAGAGTGTTTGGGGGAAAAAGTATCAAATAATAGGAACAAAATGACTTTGTGATGATGGTTTTCAAAAGCATTTTGTTGAACAGAGTTGAATTAAGATGCCCCTAAGATCCACCAAAATTATTGATTTAACATTTAAAGATAGTGTCCTGATGCCATATAGATATTTCTTATGTTTGCTCCCAATTTATGAATTCCAACCAGCCTAGTTCATCTCACTTTAATTAAGAAATTTGTTCATGCTTGAAATAAAGGCCCATTCATTTTAAAATGGATGGAATATAACTGGTATCACAGAGAATATCTAATTAGAAGGGTGCCTTTTCTTGGTTAATACCTATGTATGCTAAACATATAACTTATTTTTTGATGCCAATTGAAATTTTTTATATAGTTCTTCTCCTTGCTTGAAATTTATAATGCTGTTATATCCCTTTACTGAAACCACTGAAGAATGTAGCAGATGAAAGCAGTTTCAGCAGAAGTACAAAATTGTATACTATTGCACTGGGAATATTGGCATGCTTTTAAAAAAAGTATATTTGCAGTAACCAAATTGGAGCTGATTTTTGTTTTTGTTTTTGTTTTTGTTTTTGTTTTGTTTTGTTTTGTTTGCTTCCCTTGCCTCCATTTTATCCTAAATCAGCGGAAATCTGAGGGGAGAAAAGCAGGAAAGGTAAGATTGTAAATTTCAAAGAAAATTGATTTCCAAATACTGTGTTAATATTTCCCTTAAATTCCTAAAGGTACAGTAGTTATTCCATGGAGTTAAAACTGTAAGTATTTAAGATGACATATATTATAGTTCTGCCTTAAAAGATTCAAGCTGAGCTATCTCCACATTTTGTATCACATACATTTTTCCTGAAAGCAATTTTCAAGTCTTATTTTATTTTTCACCAATGCTTTCTTTTCCCACTGTGCCCAAACAACATACTGTTGACAGCATCACTTTGTGAATGTTCTGGTAATACAGTTATTTTGTGATAAATTTTAGCAATAAAAATGGAACTATTTTGGTGTCAAATTATATTTTAGCAGTAAGAGTTAATGAATATTAGCCATGAAAATTTCTGATGGGTCATAGCAAAGAATACTACTAACTAAACATGGTTAATCAGCAAAATTATTTTCTCAGAGAAAATGGGTTTTGCAAAGTCATCTTTCACCACTGTGAAAATTTTAAAATTTGTTCAAATATTTATGAGCAATCCAGTCTTCTAGAAATAGTTGGCTTCCTACTGTTAAGAAAAATACAAACTATCTCAACACATACTGTAAAAATCCCATTACCTCACTAATTAAACTTCACTGTCATTGAAAACTATTTTTTAATTGTTCAAAGATATTTTTCTCCTAGAACATATGCCTTAGTTTCCTTACCATGTTTTGAGATGGAAAGAAATATGTTTGCATTAAACTTCTAATGGACATTATTATTGAAATTATATTAAGTCTTAAATACTATCCATATTAGGCACCAACATGCTACCATTTCTATTGCTAGGTTAAATGTGTATAATCTTTAGGATGAATGATCTTATTCTAGTATGAGAGACCAGATTTTACATTTGAAAAATAAATTCCCCGAGAGTGGTGTAGGCTAAGTCAGAAAGTAATCTGTTGGCCTTAGATATCTTTATGAAGAGTGAGAATTACCTAAAAATGGAACTTTACTAGAATGCCAAAATGAACTTTTATTAATGTTTGAAAGATAACTAAAATAATAGCATCAGAGAGTTTTAAATTAATACACCTTTCTGAGGGTTTTGAAATCCTGTATGAATTATCTTGGGTAACACTGTAGCCTTATGGTGATGAATTTTTGAAAGTCAGCTCCGCCCAGAAGACAAAAATTCGTAAGTGTTCTACAGTCAAAAAGAGGGAAGCAAGGGTAATAAAATGTCACTGCACCTAATGTACATGTGCTACTTTATATGTGTGTAAAACATATGGATATGTAAACATATATATGTGAATATAATATGCATATATCTTATAATATATACATATACTTTTTATGTATACTGTAAATATACCATCAGGCATCACTTAACAAAAGACTTACATTTGGAGAAATATGATGCTGTGATTTTGTCATTGTGTGAACATAGCTTTTACGTACAGCTTACTACACACAAGACCTAGGTTATATGGTATAATCTATACACTTTTTGTGGCATATGCAGTACGTCATTGCTAAAATTTCTTTATGTGGTACATTAATCTCTGTATGTGTGTATGTATGTGTGGAGAGAGAGAGATGTAGAGAGTGAGAATGGGAGAGAAACCCTATAGGTTCTGATGTTCTAACATTCATAACCATTCATATAAAAGTTAGAAATGAACCTGTGACACAGTTACTTAAACATTGGAATTTTGAAGTACAGCGAGATTGGCAAATTTTATCTAGTGCAGTGACTATAAAGAGAGATGTGTCTTTATTTTTAAAAGTTAGGATCATGTATACAGCATTCTAGGATGAACTGATGCTCCAGTTCAGAATACAGCTAGGTCATGACATTTAGACATAAAACACAATAGTAGATGTTAAGCCATCAATATAATCACAGTATAAGGACCAATGGAAATGAGTTGTATGTAAAGGAATTTTTCTTTGTCTTTCTTTTTTGTTTTTTTGTGTTTCTTTTTGGTAATTATTTATTAATTACCAAACTTAATTATTTATTTAATTTTATTTATTATTATTATTATTATTTTTAAATTTAACCAGAGATAGACAGACAAAGTGAGAAACCAAGCCACCCACCAAGTCCTGAACTTGAACCATGGGAGCCCAGCACTTTAATCACCATGCTACCTGCTGACTCCCATTTTTTTTTTTTTTTTTTTTTTTTGGACAAACCAAAACAAATGTAGACTTAGGTAGAGACTTTATTTACTAGAAAGTCGAATGCACTAGGAAGAAGTCTCTTATCTTAGAAATCTTCAAGGGTCTCAACATCCAACAGAAAAGGCATTTGTTTCATAAAGGCAGGAGGGGCAAACAGAGATAAGCAGGCTCCTTTAAAATGAAGCTGGACAAGTAAGTGAGAGAAATATTCAGTACAGGCCAATAAGAAAATGTCTCACTGTGGTCTGCAGATTCCCAGAAGCTGCTGATGGGAACACATTCAACTATTTTAGTGCTTGCTCAGGCTCAGGGTCAGGCCAAGTTCAGGAGCACGTAGAAAAGAGAGAAAGCTGACTAAAGTTTGGTAAAGACAAAGCAGGGAGCTAAAAATGGGCAAACGTGAACACTTGATCAATTTTTTCAATTAGCTTTCTATAGCGAAGTAAGCATGACCAAAGTCAGATACTAATATTGTATATCCTCTGTTCCAAGCATTGAATGTGTGCATGTGGGTATACTTATGCATGTTTGTGTATATGTGCATATGTTTGCATATACCTACATATATTTATGCATAGTTGTATACTGACTTCATCCACACAATAACCCTAACAACTTTTTTTGCAGATAAGGAACCAGCAGTACAGAGAACTTAAATGTCTTGTCTAAGATTATAGGACTCATAAGTAAATGAGCTAGGGTTTGAACCTAGACAGTTATCTTCATAATCTTTGTTTTAAAAATGAACAGATGAACCAGTCCTATGGCCTTCTGGTTAAGGGAGCCAGATCCCAGATGACTGACCATATGGTACAAATCCCAGCCCAACACCTTAATAAAACACTTCAGGAGAGAGTGTGTGCATCCCCCACAACCTGATGGGATAGAGAAATGGAGAAGAGATTGCAGCGTGAATATGTTTCATTGAGGAGTGCTTTCTCCATCTCTGTCTCTCTCTGTCTCTCCCTGGTAAGCACACATGCCCTTTGTCAAATAAAAATAAAGCCTGGAAACAGAAAGATAAAAACTTGCTATTATAATACAAATACTTCTTTTATCTTGAAATAATTGGTTTTATTATATTTTAGTAGTACCATTTAATATATTTAGTGTTATAAGATGCTCAAGATGTTTCTTGAAGGGTGATTTTTTCCAAAATACTTTATTTCTGTCAATTACAATGACTATGGACCCCTCATCAAGTTTCTTCCACTAGTCTATACACATTCCATACCTAAGTTGATATAATATGGTTAACATATACCATGGAGATTAGGTCTGTCCTCTGGTGCCCTTTATTTTTGGTTCATTGCATTTATGTATACCTTTTGAAGGGTATTTTGGACATTAAATTCAAGAAGCCATAAACTTTAAATATATTAAGTGTCAGAATATTCATTAACTTTGGATTTATTGCAAATGTTTCCATAAAAAGTTAAATTAATCTCTTGAACTCCTGAACTTTACCCATTTAGGTTTTTTAAAAATAAATTATAAAATATGGCTTTTATGTTCAGTTTGATTCAGAGTAAATGAAAAATATGAGAATCCTGCATTTGTAGAAAAGTAAGGCAACACATTATCTTAGCTAAGAATGAAATATCTAGGTGAATGCTTTATTATCTTTTAGATTCTAAAACATCAAAGGGCAGGAGAATTTCTCAGTGACTTCCCCTAGATTTAAATTTAAATGACTTCAGAGGCCTCACCAAACAGAAAATATTTTTAAATTCCAAATCAGAGGTTTAAATTACAGAGACAGACATTTTTTTCTACCTCTTTTTAAAAGATTATATCTCACAGAGAAAATAGTGGCATTCAGACAGAAGAATAAAAGCAAATGCCACACTCCACAGTTTATTCATTCTTTAACCAGTTGTCATTCAGCTAATTAGGGAGGAAAGACATATTTCAATACATAGCCACCTGTGATAGACTAAGTAGTGTAAACAATATTTGTTTTCAACTAAAAGAAGTACAATTTGTTGAATCTGGTTAATAGTTTTTTAAAATTCCTTGTATAAACACAAACTGGTTTGTCTATTCAATCTGTCGACTTTCCCTTAGTTAGCATTAACCTGAAAATTTCCATGTAGACATTTTTTTTTTGTCCAAGATCCTTAAGATCCCTCCCACCCTTTGGCTAAGCCTGAGTCTAAATTGCCCTCAGGGTTTGCACAAATGGCCAGGCTTGTTAAAGAGTATGTTCACCAAAGTGCTAAACTGAAGATGGCAGAAACAGAACTGACTGAGATTCTCAAAGGAGTATATTTCTGATTTCTTTATATCTGCCTGAGGTGAATTTACAAAGTGGCTTCTTTCAGACTAGCGTAATGGATAACAGAAAGAGTAGCTGTAGTAGCAACACAAGTATGTAAAAGCCATTCTCTGTCATCAGCCTATCTTTCTCCAGACTCCTGACATTTGTGTAGTCATTTGCTCCAAGGCTACATGAAGAGGGTGGAGGGGGAGGGTCAATGAGAATGTTTGAGTGAACATATATTAAAATGCCCATTTTGCTGGAGTCTCCAAGGTACTTTTTCATCTCCTATTCTGTTCAACAATCCAGAAATGTCTGGAAGTTCTTTCTTTAGAAATTCTCCTGAAGGCATAATTTGGGAATTTCAATGCAGAACAGCACTTGAGATGTTTTTTAAAGGTTATCTCCAAATGAAACTAATTCTAATGGTATACTTCTGAAGAGAAGTGTCTTGTCTTTAGTGAAGGATTATTCTCATAGATTACTTTTTGGAGCATTATGATCTAGCAAATGCATGAGGCTAAATCTGCAGCAATTATGAGGGTCATTTATTTTATTTCTTTCACTAGTTTTCCTTATTAAACATTTGGTTTAGTGTGACCAGTGTTATGAGAAAATTGAATCACACAAAGAACTCTAACGCTACCACCTGCAGAAACCTATTTACCTTCATCTTCACATGTGCTATAGATATGCTCTTCTAGGGGCATTGCACTGCAAGTATGACATGAAGGTTTTTGTAGGGTTTTAACAGCATAATTTACTTTGAAATAAATTATTTTTTCAACTCAGTGTGTAGTGACTGAAGATTTTCTCAGTGGCAAAAAGTGGCAAAAGATTTGGCAGACACATTGTTCATTTTGGATTCCCCTTCCATGCTAATTTCACGCTTATTCAAGACTTATACTTTGCACCTGATATTCAGTGTTAAAACTGTTAATGTAGCTAACGCCATAGATAAATACCTATTTTTTAAGAGTTTAATTTTTATTTATTACTTCCATGAGTGAGACAGAGAGACAGTACACTCAAAAGGGTCTTGACACTATAATCTACCCTCAGCCCCAGATCATGGGCATGCATGTCCCCTGTGTATTCAAGGAGGTCTGGATACAAAACAAAGCTTTCCTATGTAGGTCAGCCTCTCAGAATGTCATATTTTACTGCTGTACCATCTTCCAGACACTGTGTAAATATCTATTTTGTCTTACACTTTATGTACTGTTTGGTTAATTCTGTGTTACACACACACACACACACACACATACACACACACACACATTGATTGAACCTTATTTTTATGTGATTACAAGAGCTTCATGATTTTGAATATAGTCTTCCCTTTTTATGATCACAACTTTATTATCTGCGTTACATATCTTGTCTGGTTAATATGAGCTTTGCTTTCACTAAGTTATCAAATTGCTCAGTCTGTGTTCATTTGACCCACTTGATTAAATCCATTTCTGGTTAAATTTATCTCCCTATCTCGTCATTGCCATCCATGGCTTCTTTGCTTACAGTGCCAACTTGCAACTGTAGATTATCCTTAGAGAATGTACTCTCTATGAGCCACTGAACAATGTTAAGGGAAAGAAAGCATAAAATTGTACTGAAGATTTAGATCACTACACATTCATGGTATTAAGCCTCAGCTGGACTCTAGGTATTGTTGAGAATTCTTTCTTTTTTTTTTTTTTAATTTCAATTTCTTTTATACATCCAATCATGTTACTTAGCTTGTAAAGTAAATATTCCAACATGTATACATTTCTCACCAGTCCAGCTGAGAATACTATACATGTTATCTTCAACAGATAATAACCCTTTTTTTGTCCCATAAATGCCTTACATCTCTACTTTTCTCCTTAATGTCCTCCCTCAGACTCACCTTCTTCACCTACCCTCTTCCCACACTGTATCTGGAATTTATAACCATTTACTGTTTCTATATCATCCACTCATTCAGTTTATATACTCTATGGAATACTACTTAGCTATAAAAAACAAGACCCTGATTTTTGACAGAAAGTGGATGAATATGGAAGATTTATTGCTGAGTGAAGCAAGTCACGCTATGAAGGAGAGGCATTGTATGTCTCCACTTAATATATACCGAGAATTCTTTATGTTCTCTTTTTTTCCTTTATCTTTTTATCCCATGTCCTGAATGACTCTCCAAACCTCTCTGACCATTTTCAAATTCCCCTGTCAATATCCAGCCCTAAATTATCAGTGTTTTACTGCAAATCATACTACCCTAAGATTTAAAGCAATCTTTGTAAAGCCCCAATATATTTCTGAGCTCCTTTTTAGTCTCTCATTCATTCTTTCTCAACTCTTGAAATATCTAGATCTTTAGTCTCTTTCTATGAGCCACTGCCCTTTTACCTTTAAATGTATGTAAATGTCATTTGTTGAGAAAAAATAATACAAGCAAAAAGTCTCCCTCCTTAAATGAGCTACTCTTGTTAGCTATTTCTATAATTCACTCCTGTATTAACTACATTTTCCACCACAGATTCAGTACTGTAATTTATTTTTCTTTCTTTCTTGATTAAAATGTGACCAAATTATCATTTGCTCAAGACTTTCTGCTTTCTACATCCAGAACTATTAATTTGACTTTTTGTTTTATTTTTTTATGGAGAGGTTTTTGCCATAAGGCATGTGTGCTCGCCAGAAAGACAGAGAGAGACAAAGAGATAGAAAGTGAGACACCTCCCCAGGGGGGATGACCACACCACAATCCCTTCTCCTCCGTTCTCCTCTTGGGATCTTGAGCACGTGCTCACACGTGCCTGGTGTGAGTTCAAGCCACCGGGTCTGGGACTCAAACCGCAGTCGACTACATGGGAGTCCAGTGACATAGCCATTACGCCAACTGCTGGTCTCAATTTGACATTTTAACTATTGTTTCTCTCTTGGTCTTTCTGGAAACTTGTTCTTCCATGAAGCCTTTTGTAATATCTCCACTCATTTCTACACATAAGTATAATGTTCACATCTGGACTGTGACTTCATGTTAATTAAATCCATATTTTTCTGTATCTCTTCAGTTTCTAGCACAATATTGTATATCACTTTTAGGAATACTCAGGACATTTATTTTATTTTAATTTCTACTTTGTTATAAAAGAGAAAAGATGAGAGGCAGAGGGAGAGAAGGAGGGAGGGAGGGAGGGAGAAAGAGAGAGAGAGAGAGAAAGAGAGAGAGAGAGAGAGAGAAACAGATTTTTGACAGGATTATGACATGTCATGCTCCTCTGGTCCCAGCCTCCCAGTTACCTGGGATTATAGATGAGTGTCAATGTGATCAGCCTATTTAAATTGGACTGGGAACTGAACCTCAGCCACTAGGCAGCAGTGCTCTTCTGGTTGTGGCACTGTGGCTGGGCCTTAATTTCCAAATTTTGATCAGTTTAACAGAACTGATTTAGTCTAGAGAAAACTGATTTCCTGTTTTCCATAATAAAACATGGAGTAGTCTACCAGCATAATAGCAAGCACTAATTACTATAGAGATTTAGAAATCTTTCCTTCAGGTTCCTCTGGCTTCATGTGAAACAGAAAGAAATAATGTGTCATGAATGATTAGCTACTTCTTAGCCTTAATTCAGATAGTTACAATCCTGTTTTAGTATGTTTAAAGTACTCTTGGAAAAGCTTTTTAAAACTCTGACACTCTGTATTTTTCTGTAAGGTCCCAATTGGCCGAACCCACCAATTTAGTCTCTTTTATTTCCAAAAGTATTTTCCATGGGTTGTATGCTGCAAGAGGGGTAGGGACTACATAATTATAGCACATCCCTTTTCTCATCCTGTACTGAAAACTAAACCTCACATCAAAATGTTCTAACTCCTCATACCTACCATTGTCTCACTTTGCAGCATCAAAATCCATCCATTTATATCTCTGAGAAACAGATGTTTTCACTCTGTGTGTGGCAGAATATTGAGGACATTCTGAAATAAAATCATCCATATTCATTTCAGCACTATGCCCTATTCTGAATGTACAGGAAACAATAGAGAGTGAAACCTTAAGTAAAATAAGTCAAGGCTTAACCGGTTTTGAAACTATATTTTAGTCAAAGCAATAGAGAAAAGGAAAGCATTTAAAGGTTTATTTGCATAGTATTTTAATATGTATTAAATACACTATTCCCAGGTCTTTAGCTTTACAGTAGTGTTAGGTGTAGTTACAAATTCAGCCTTTTGCAGGTGTACTCTTTCTATTGTCACAGATTGGGCACTTTTCCATTTCTTTTTTTTTCTAACAACTGTTAGAAGTCCTTGTGTCTGTTCATTCAATGCCGTCTGAGTTGGTACATAATTTAGTAGTCTTGTCTGGTGCTGTCTATGACTAATGCAACAACTGATACATTGAAATTGATACTCCAAACTGTAGAGTTCTGATTAGAATTTATATTTTTGATCTCAACCAAACAATTGAAACAAGTGCAACTCTATACTATACTTAGATTTTCATATCAGAATCAGTGACATCTATAGATGCCTTCACTACTAAGCAGATGACAGCTTCAAAATGGAAAATCCACCCATTTTAAAAGAACAGATCATTTTACTTTCACCTTCTTAAATTCCTAGTTCTTGATATTTGAGAGTAAGTATTAACATCAGGGGAAGCTTTTTTTTTTTCATTTTTTCTTTCAAAAATTTTTTTGAGGGATCTTTGCTATAGGGCATGTGTGCTCACCAGAAAGAGTCAGACAGAGAGAAAGAAGTCAAGAAATCACCCCCCAGGGTGGATAGCCATGCCTCAATCCCTTCTCTTCCATTCTCCTCTCAGGATCGTGGGCACACACGCTCATGCACCCAGCATGAGTTTAAGCCACTGGGTCCAAGACTCAAACCACAGTCAACTACATGGGGGTCCAGTGACGTAGCCATTATGCTAACTGCTGGTCTCAAGCAGGGGAAGCTTTTTAAAGAAGTTTATTGGATAATATTTTCCAGTAACGTTTGCTAATATCATTGATATAGAGATAACTGTTCACCTCTCTCCATTGGAATAATAAATTAATACATGATGTTTATTCCATCAAATCATATATTTTTATTCATGGACAAGCCAAAGCTGCTGCTATTTTAGGACTTATTGTTCCATTTCCACCATGAGGAGACAGTCTTTCAGTACCTATTGAATATACAAGTCACATTGTCATGTGCTATATTTTTGTGAGAAAGGAAAAATAATATTTTCTTCCACTCTTTGTGAGTTCTTAGTTGTGACTCCCTGTATAAAAAGCAGAATAACAAGAGAAAAACAGAGACTGCCAAGCAGTGAGCATGTCCCATAAAATGGGTTGCCCAAGAGGAGCTGGTGTGAGGGGTATAGTATCTTGGTCAGGAATGGCTTTATCCTTTTCCGGGCTTGCTCTAGGTGCAGCTTGCACGTATGTGCTCCACATGCTAGATGGGTCCAGTCATCTCTTCTTAACTGGACCTTTCTCTTCACCCTTCTTCCTTTGTTTCAAGGAATCATGATATTTAAGCCTGAAGTCAAAGCCACTTCTTTGAAGTCTACTCTAAGAAATGTCACCATGCTTGGCCTGTTTAGGCTGGGCCAGGAACTAAACTCAGATCTGCCATGTAACCTCAGCCACTGTGCAGCAGATCCTTCCTATTTGTACCACTTTGGCTAGAGGCCTCCCTTTTCTATCACGCACATATATATTGGAAAGTGAAGTTTTCTTCTGAGCATGTCCTTCTCCAATAATGTAGCAGGGATTGCTGGGTCAGATATTGAGGCATTCATGACATAGAATTGTGATTTTAAAATCTCATATTTTGTACCCATTAAGCTAGATATATTACTTTTGAAATATTTCCTTGTATTCATTTACTTCTTATATACTTACCCTTTATCATATATTTAATTTTTAAGCTGGGCATGTCTTCTACTTAACTCATAGGAACTCAGTGGAAAGCCTCTGGCAATCAATTATTAGGTGGCATTTTATGGAAGGATTATAAATATGCTAGTCATTTTCCTAGCCCATTTCTTGAAGCTCACTGTGAAACTAGTCTTCCTCATTTACATGAATTATTTCTTTATTGCTTAACTGAAGTTTCTAGGATTAAATTTTATGCTTTAAATTAGAGACATTAAAATAGTCAAGTCTACCATCAAATGTGGGTATCTAGGTAATTAATAATTCAAGGTGTCTTACAAGTTCCTGCCTAACGAAGCACTTGAAACCTAGTAAATATTTAATGGATATTTGTTGGCCTTTATTTAACAAACATATATAGGATGGTTTCTGTGTCAGACCTGGTGCTTGGTGATGAAAATATCTGAAAGAATGAGATAGGCACTTTGAGCTAAGGGACCCCACTGTCTACTAACAAAAACAGAAAATTAAACCAAAAACTCTCTCTGAAAAAAAATACCTTAATTTACAACAATAACTTATTATAGAACATTCTTGAATAAAACTGTATTCCATTTAGGTTTAGATTCTCAATCAGGCTTACTCATTTAGAAGTAAGGGTTTCCATAAATACACTAAACTTTCTTTAATGTATACTGCATTCTTATTTAGGCTCATGTCTCAGAGCACCACGTTTTTGTCTCTTTTTAGCTTATGTCAGTCATATAAGCCATTGCATCTTTATTCTGTTCAAACGGCATCCCCCTTCCCATTATATTTGACTCCTCTTGGCCTAAAGTATTTATCAGATACCCTTTAATAGCTTGTTTTATTATTTATGAATGAGAGCTATTGTTATCCAAATATACTTTAAACATTGATTTAAGAGTTAGGTTTTCTCCTTGAAGTGCATAATGCTTCAAACAGTACATATCTTTACTAACATGACAGATTACCCTCCTTATTTTCCTGAAAACAAGATGTGTAGTGGAGCAAATCTCAAATACTGACCTTCAGTATTTTCCATAGTAAGCAGTTGTGAATACAATGTTGTAAATCTCTACCATAAAGGAACCGTCTCTGTGATCTGTTTCACATTTTGTAATAAAGGTGATTGCTGGGAATTGTTTGTTGTGTAACTCCAGAACAGGTTGTGTATCATTTTTATTGATGATAAGATACCATGTATGCAACACCTGTGTAAAGTTGGCTGGGCGTTAAATTGATTTAAAACATTATGCCTCAGATTAGCTATAGCAATTGCAATGGCTATTGCAAAACAGGAAATCCCATTAGAAATCTGAGCAAAGAAACTATTTGCAATAGGAAAAAATCACAATTCATGGCAGAAACCAATGCAGTTAAAGTTGCTAAATGAGCGCTCCTTGTGGGCAGGACTTTTTTGGCTTTTGTAGGGTATTGAGAAACAAGTACATAGATAGCAAATAGTCCATTTGATTCTCCCATGGCCATATATTTGACAAGTAATATTATTGCAGTGATTCTCAAGTGAGAAGGGAATTTTAGCACTGCTTCTCAAGTCTGTCCTAAGGACCTTTGAAAACTTGAAATATCCAGTTTGAGTCCCAGTTCAATTATATCAGAATCTTTAGTGTAAGACCCAGATATTGGTAATATTTTTAAAGCTTTCTAGGTCTTTCAAATGCATAACCAAATTTGAGAACTACTTTATTTCAGTTTTTACTGCCTTTAACTTGCCTAAAATTCCCAAAAGTCCCTAAAATTTTGGGAATTTTATTTATTTCTCTGGCAAGACCCCTAAATAAAATCTAAAATTTGATGGAAAAAAGTGGACTCGTTGGCTTTTTATAAATTCTAATAAAATGGTGCAATAATTAAGATCTTCAAGCTGGATAGGCAGTATGGGAGATGGTAATATGTTGGTTTCAGGACCTTATCACATGGCTACTAGGCCTTCCCCAGTGTCAACTGCTCCTCCATCCTATGAAGAGACAGTTGTTAACAGGTACTACCCTACTCCTCCAGCACCCATGCCTAGGCCTGCCATGGGACTCATGATGGGCCTAAATGGGAAAGGCATGAATCCTCCTTCGTATAATATCTAGCCAGTGCTGGTCCCCAGCACCAATGCAATTGCTGTGAATACCATCTATGTGTAGCAGCTCATCTTCTTTTTCGACCTCCCTGCCCAGACCTGTTGTCCCTCCTGCAACAAGATGATCAGGATTTAACTGTCCTTCAATGATGGTGTTCTCACCTAGCTTTATTGGGGGAACCTGTGCTTGCTGGTGTGTATAGCTGGCCGCTTCTCCTTCTGTTCCAATGCCCTGCAGAAGGTGGAGGACTACTGTTTCCCCTGCAGAGGTCTCCCAGGCACTTAAAAATCTTTGTAGGACTTGTTTAGACATGGAAGGAGCTGTCTGCTTCAGGAAATCCTTTCTGACTCTCAACTAGCCAACCTCTGCTGGTGGTTTCTTCTCTCCAAGGGGTTTATCTTTGTGTCTTCTTTTTGGGAGGGAAATATCACAAAAGTAACAAATCTCCGAATTCTAGAAATTGCTGCTTGGAGGGGTGCACAGGACATGCACAGATAATGATCTTGGATGTTGATTCAAGGGGTTCCCACCTACTCGTGACCCTAAGTCAGCCCATATAACTATAATTACTGCTCCAATGAAAATTTGTCAATGAGTAAAAATAAATTAATAAAATAAAATAATGCCATGATTTTATTCTTATGTTAAATATAGTTCACATGTCAGTCTAGAGCTGGTTGCCATAGAGAAGACAGTCAATGACTGGAGATGTGGGTAATTGCCAAGAAAATTAATCTATCCAATAGAAAAATACACAGATGTGGCTGAAAATTTAAAGCCTTTCAAAAAGGCAGCACAGATCTTCATTGCTTATGCTATACCTGTTAAATAGAGCCCCAATGTTTTCTTCAGTCTTGCAACTTAGTAATGGTTAAAAGATTCTGTGATGATCTTTGCAGATTAGATTTTAAATCTAGGTGTTGAGTTAGGATAGTAATGATTCCATTAGTATTGATCCAGATAGCAATCAAGATATGCATGATCTTCTGTATTTTGCTTTTATTGAATGTGATGTTGAAATGCAATTACTTCTTGACACACTCCCAATTCAAGATTACTGTATATTAAATATGCTCATTTGAAATCTATAAACACATCACAGTCAAATAATATTTTTATTAATCCTGTTCTTCCTGTAGTTTTATTGTAGGGCTGCTAGGTAAATGAAAACTTTGTCAGATAGAAAAGATCAGAATAAAATGATTAGAGTAGGAGATATTCAGCTAAAATTGAAGCACAAATGGATGATGAAGGTGAGTTAAAGGCAGTGGTAACAAAAGAAACAGGTAAAAATTGGTTGGCAAGGTAATATTGGTCACGCAAGAGATAAAACTCAGGGCTCTGGTGATAGATGTTGAATACTTTCTGACCCATTTCAAACGTGCAAAAAGCCAAGATTATATTGCTCTGACCTGAAAACTGTGAACTGTTAATCCTTGATCTTTTATTCTGCAATCATTATTCAAGTGACTGTTATCAAGAAATCTGTTTAAAAATATGAACAGTACCCCACAAATTCTTGATGTATTCTTTGCAGTGGATTATAAGGATTAGAGAGATTGCATAGATAGAGAATCCTTTAAAATGTCATTATCTTCCCAGCACATACTCTTTAATATATAATTTTTTTCATGACATGTAACTGAACATTTTTAAAGAATGCATTCATTCTGCATTGGTTTGCTACAACTCTCCATTATGCATGCTTTTGCCGGCAGAGAATATTACTACTTTTAAAGAATCTCTGTTGATATTTTAATAGGAAAACACCAGTAATTCAGCCTCATTGGGGCACTTTATTTTATCTATAACCATATGTAACTCATTTGCATTATAAAGAGAAAGCACATAATGTCATCTTCTCATATATCCTATGTGATTTTGCCTAAATTTGTCATTTGTTTTTACCCTCAATATCATATTCTCAATAGATAGAATCTATAGAGGCCCAGAACCCTGTCATTTGCTTACTTTTCCCATGCTGTGATCTCAATAATTGGCATTACCTCACATTGTCTTATTTAAAATAGGTGAAAACTTTTGTTAAGTAATTATGTTATGCATTTTTTAAAATTTTAATTTATTTTATATATTCCATCACTATACATCATTACAACTTGTAAAGTGAAATTACCCAACATCAATACACTTCACACCAGTCCAGTTGAAGATACAGTACACATTATCATCAAGATAATCATCCCTTTCTCTGTCCCCCAAATGTCTTGCAATGTCTTGTCTCTTGTCTATTTTCTCCTTGATTCCTTTCCTCTGCTTATGTATTCTTATAATAAGCTTTCACTGAAAGCTGAAGGGTTGTGGTCTGAGAGATTAGAGATGGGGAAAGAATATTAGTCAGATCTGCAAGCACTTACCTCCAACTTTAAAATATTTGCACTGGAGTTATTTGTTTGACAATGTCTATCCAACATTTTTAAGTGCAGCTGTAACTATTTTGAGAAACTACTCAAGAGTAGACTCAAATTATTCTCACAACAAAAATACAGTTCAGACACTGGCCATTGAAAAACTGTCACAGCATAGTTCACTGAGTATTTGTCTAGGCATAAATTAACCCATATTCCTTCATGTCAAGAAGGAGTAAATTCATGTGTGCTAAAATAATTTGTTTTCTGGGAATTATTAATCTACTATGAATGCTTCATCCCAAGGCACTATAGACAATATCTTCTGTCTTAATTTATACTTTATTAATGTGAATGTATTTTTCTTACTAAGAAATGCTTTTCCTAAGTAAAAAAGTCAAATTACTATAATACACAGCAATTTCCTGTTTGAACTCATATTAGATTTCCATCTATCTTTCTACATTTCAGAATATGTTGTTTTATACACTATTTCATCTCAAATAATGCACCAATAAATGATACCAAAGTGATTCATGACAGTTAAATAAAAACGAAATCATTTGTAAAAGCATATATCCAATATCAATTTTAATGCCTTGCTATTGTCAAGAGAACTTCGTATGTGTGTGATGTGTTTATAATAGTTTTAAGTCTAATAACAACATATTTTCCCCTTTGTCCAGTAGAAAGCAAACTGAAAACAGACATGATTTGAATGTAATTGTGATATTTTGAAACAATAGTTTAACTCAACAGACACTGACACAGTTTTATCTGTTACTATTGAAAGTAGTAAGTCCACCCACATAATTACTGTAAAACATTTTCAATACAGTTTTAAATGTACAATTTCTCTTACTCTTCAGTTTATGGCTCTACCTGTACTCATAGGCAGTATGACCATTTTTATTGTTTTGTAGGGACAACAAATAAGTGTAAATATCCTAGGATAAAAATCAGAAAATCTAAGATTATTAACTGTCATTTTCTACATATTCATAATTTACATTAAATTAACTGAAGTATATTTTCAGTTTTTCAACCCTTTGATCTTCTCTTTTAGCTTCTGCTAGTTCTCTTCACTTGACTTTATATTTTTATAATGGAATATTCTTATCCATTTTCTTAATCTTAGGTTACTATCATTTCAAAATATTTTTCCCATAAAGTGGAAAACTCACCAAATAATTGTGATGTTAACTTTAGAAACATGGCAATAATCAGGCATTAGAAAACATTTGGCTCACTCTGTTGTTTTTTTAAAATTTTTGCCATTGGGTGTATGCACTCGCAGGAGAGAGACAGAGATGGGTGGGGAGAGGGAAAGTGAGATATCACCCCCTGGAGGAATTTATAGGCCACAGTCTCTCCTCTTCCATTCGCCTCTTGGGATTTTGGGTGCAGGCACACATGCACACATGCTGGGCATGATTTTCAAGGAGCCAAGTCTGGGGCTTGAACCACAGTTGGCTTTGTGGGAATCCAGTGCCTTAACCACCATGCCACCTACTGGCCCTGGATCACTTTTTCAAACAGTTTACTTCTTTCATGAACAAGAGAAAGCGAGTGACAAAGAGCACCTTCAACAAGGTCATCATGCCACAAACAACCCAAACTTCAACCACCCTTAGATTACAGGCACATGTGTGTCTGGAATACTCAGGGAGGTTTTTAGATGTGAATCTGGAGCCCTCCCATATAGGTTTTTCTTACAAAGCAGACGTTTTACCACTTCACCAGAATTTATCCTTAGTAATTGATGACTTTTTATCTACACATTTGGTTTATGAAAATATAGGTCATTATTGCTTATTTCTTCATGATCAGCAGTTTCTTTTCTTACCTATACTTTGATTTGCTTCATGAATTGTCTTAATAATATATTTTTTAAAAGAATTATTTTATTTAACTTTATTTTTTTATTTAAAGTTGACCAGAGAGAGAGAGAAAGTGAGAAAGAAAGCTGTCAGGTCCGAGACTCAAACTGTGGTCAGCCATATGGGAGTCCAGTGCCCTTAACCACCATGCCTCCTGCCTGCCCAAAAAATTATTTATTGAATTTTATTTATTAATTTGTTTATTTTATTTTGACCAGACACACACACACACACACAGACACACACACAGAGAGAGAGAGAGAGAGAGAGAGAGAGAGAGAGAGAGAGAGAAAGAAAGAAAGTGGGAAAGCAAGCCACCATGTCCAAGACTCAAACTGTGATCAACCATGTAGGAGTGTCCAGTGCCTTAACTTCCATGCCACCTGCTGGTAGTTATGTCTTAATATCTTTTGATTAAGTTGAAAATATGATTAAAGACTGTGAAATCACCTCTAAAGGCAACAGGTAGTGTAGTGGTTAATGCACTAAATTCCCACATGACAAACTGTGGTTCGAGTGCTGCACCCAGCAGCTTGAAACTCAAGCCAGATGCATGTGCGAGTATGCACAAAATTCCAAAAGGATAATGGAAGAGAAGGGTTTGTGTCATGGCTACCTCCCTGTGGGGGGAAGTGATTTCTCACTTTTTCTCTCTCTGTCTCTATGTTGAGTGCATGTGCCCTATAGCAAAAATTTCTCTACCTCTCAAACAAAATGAAATTACTTATCTGTAAATTAATAGAAAAATATAAATCTTGTATATTGACCTCCAATTGTCTTAGTTTCTCATAAAGTATTAAAGTTTAGTGATTGGAAGCATCTTTAGAATAAAAGCTTATTGTTCTATTTGACACATGGGTGAACTTTTTGAAAAATCTTGTCACATATTAAAGTTTAGAATTTCCCAAGTCAACCTCAACTCAGAAGAGAAAAGTAAAATGAGAGAAATTCTTCTCTGAACCTCCAAAACCCAGACACCCACTGTGGATTCCAACATTCTGACCCACAGAAAAAACTGGAAGGGAGCAAAACAACAAGCAGCTTCAGGAAAAATAATTTACCTCTCATTCCACCCATCCTAAAAAAATTGTTAAGATACACAAGAATGTAAATTTCTGTGTAAAATTATGTATATGATAATATCTTTGATTTGATTGTTAAACTCTGCATACAAAGAGTTAAAATAAAGTTGAAAAACTTTATTTTATATTATAAATATATACAATTATAAATGTAAATAAGAAATCATAAAATTAAATAAAAGGATTTGGGGGGGCCAGTCCCATGGCCTAGCTGTAATGGGTGCCAGATTTCACTTGGCTGATTGCATGGTTTGGAAGCTGGAAAGGCATACTGGGCACCTGTGTGAGCATGCCTAAAATCCCAACATAATGGAGAATGAATTTATGAATGAACAACAACAAAAAAGTGGTTTGATTACAGAAGTATAACTTTGATAATATTCATATTTAATGATTTTCTTAAAATGGATTAAAAATACACAAAACAAATATTTAACTGTAACATATGAAATGTTTTCCAAAACTAATACCCTGGTTCAATTTTTGATAAGAGAGACATTTTAAGTGATAAACTGTAATATAATATCAAAGACTGGTTCAATATTCTTTAGAAAACCTAGGTTAATTCATCATAGATTATATTGGGGGAAGAATATTGTATACATGATGAAGTTAAAAACAGTATAGCACACAAAAGGTTGGAAAATTAAAGTGATAGTATAAATTATAACAGGTGTTATTAAATTAACAGTCAGCCCTGTAGCCTACTGGTTAAAGGAGGTAGATCCTGTATTGCCAACCATGCACTTCAAATCCACCCTAGTGTCTCAAAAACAAACAAATAAACAAACAAACAAACAAACACAACACTGGGCACATGTGCATATTGGCCCCAAATCTCAATAGGATGGAAAAATTGAGGAGGCAGGGGACTGTGAAGTGACCACACAACATTGGGAGGTGCTTTCTCTCTCCCTCTCTTTCTCTTTCCCTGGAGAGTGCACATACCCTCTGGCACTTTAAAAAACATAAATAAACAAAAGAGATGATATGTTAAACTCTCTACAATGGATTATGTTGAAATAAAAAACAGCGCCTATGCTTTTTAAATCTGTTCTGGATATTTATGAACCAGTTGGTTTATTATGTGGAAGACTGAATTTTTTTTATCAAATCTAAACAATTAACTTCAATGCCAACAAATGTACTTTGACCACAGTAAATAACTAGAATGTGATCTTCCTTAGTGTATATTAGTTCCACTATATTTGCTAGAAAGGAAAATGCAGACTGCTAAGAGGTTATTATTATTATTATTATTATGTTGTAAGAACGATTTTCTGTAATGCTGATGTGGATCTATTCCATAACATTTAAAAAGGTATTTGTAAAATAAGTAATAATCTTTTGATATTAGAAAAGGCAAGCAAAACTTACACAAATATTTATTTCTCTATCTGTAAGTCTACCATTACTAAAATTGATGAGCTTGTTTCTTGTGCCAAGAAGTATGTGAAACTGAACTTGAAGCCTTAGTATGATTCCAGAGCCAGTTCTTCTAAGCAAACAATCAGCTTGAGAGGATGAGACAATCAGTATCCCTAGATCATTACATGATAATTTCATTCAGTATAAATGATGTTAGCAACATGTATGGCAATATTTAGTACCATATCAAACAGATTTTTTTCCTTTGAATTTTTTCCATAGGCATGTGAGCTCACCAGAAAGAGGAGAGAGAAAGTGAGAAATCACCTTTCAGGCAGGATGGCCATGCCACAGTCGTTTTTCCTCTATTCTCCTCTAGGGATTTTGGTCATGTGTGCACTCGCACCTGGCATGATTTTCAAGCTGCCAGGTCTGCGACTGAAACTGTGGAGTTGGCCATGTGAGAGTCCAATACTTTAACCATCACACTACCTGATATCCCTAAAAACATATTTTTCACTAACTAGATTAACTAAATTATCCTATATTTGGGTTACAGAATACAATGATTAATTTGTCTGCCCCTGTATTTTCTGGCGAAGATAAATAATATGTTTACAAGGATTTCTTTAGAGTTTTCATGGAAGTGATCTTCCCTTATTAATGCTACTAACTCCTGACCATTTGAATGTACAGTGTTGCAGTGTGATTAAAGCAGAACATACTGTACTTCTGATTGACACCTTTTCTCTATCACAATTGACGGTATTCATTTCATGCTCAATATTGTTGTGCCAGTAACTTAGTGTGAGTTTTATTTAATTTAGTTTTGCTATTTGCAAGTATTTTTAGGTTTCTAATGTCTTATTTTCTCCCCCCTGTGAATCCATATCAGGTTCTACAAATGATACAGTTTTTCTGACACAGTGGGGTTAGCACTTTCAATGACCTAATGAACGATTTTGCAGATATTGCTATATAAAATATTGTATCATTTCCTAATATATGCAGTGCTCATAAATGCATCTATTCTATTCATTTACTTTTCACAAGCTATAGAACCTGATATAAATCATTCTGTTTGAGATCTGTGTACTGGACTCATTATATTAAAATTTCATTTACATGGAGTTGAGCACAGAATTGAGGGAAGATGATTCTTTTATTTTACTTTTATTTCTTTTTCTTTACAGTATATGTGCTCACCAGAGAGAGAGACGGAGGAAGAGAGAAGGAAAGCGAGAAAGCACTCCTCAAGGGGATGGCCATGCTGGATTTCTCTCTCCTCCATTGTCTTTTGGGATTTGGGGCATGCATGTGCAATTGGCTAGCATATATTCCAAGCCGCCAGGTCCAGGATTAAAACTGCACTGTCAGCCATGTGGAATCCAGCTGCCTTTACCACACCACCACCAGCTGACCTCTATTTTACATTTATTTTATACCCTTTGTTTTTTACTTGATGAACGTTACAGTGTTTATTAAGGTTTTTAAATGTTTGCCTCTTAGACAAGCTGTCTTTTATTTATTTATTTATTTATTTATTTTTTGCTAATTGGCTAAATTACCCATGTGTTTCTTAGTGTGTTCAAAATTTCAGACTCTAAGCAGAAACTGAGTGAACTTTAACTTGTCATAGTAAACTAATTGTTGTAATTAATTTTTTTCCTAATAAAATTCAAATTAAGACAGCATATGTGAATTCTACTTAGAGTTCTAATGATAGTCAATGTAGCTAATTATTGCTAACATAAATCAACCCATTCATGTAAATTTAGTGACGAATATAAAATATTTTTGTCATCTTTTACTATACTTTGGGGAAACTTAATCAAATTAATGTCATAATAATGGCTCATATTTATTCCTGCTAGCTCTAAAATTGTATTTCATAATTATATTATGAAATAAAAATTCAAAGTAGTATGAATGAAATAGATATTGTAAATTACTATTTGCTTTTAAGCAATTATATATTGTAACTGATACCTGTTCTAAAGTTTCTTCTGTTATACTTTATTAGATTAAAAAGCATAAAACAATATATTTTAATTCACCATGAGCTTAAAGAATTTAGTACAGTTCTGTGAATGGGGAGAATTAATATTATTGAACCTCTTCCAGATAGGTACTCCTAAGGACTGCCAGCAGACACAGTGTGAGAACGATTTTTTGCTGAGAGGCAGAGCCAGTTTATTTTTTTCAGAAGCTGTTAAGTTAAAATTGTGCACAAGGATATTTCTACTGCCTACAAAGTACAGTTTATTTTTATGTTTGAACAGGATATTTTCTAATGCAATATACAGATTTTATTTGGTGGATAATCTGGTGTCAACTCTCTGTAGCTTTTCACAGAAACTTATGTAAAAATGAGCTAGAACTTGGGGTCTAGTGCATAAAACACTATCTTTTCACATCTGGGACTGCATTTCAAATTTAATCTGAAGGACTTGATGAGATATGCCAAACGGCCTGAAAACAATTTGGGTAGCTAGTGAACTGTGGTATCTGGAGGCCTATAGACACTAAAAGCACTTTTCTTTGCTTTTTGTCTCTGCTTTCTCACTCCAAATAACTGCAGATTGCATACATGCAATCTATACTGATATTGCAATGAAGACATAAGCACAAATGCTTTTTTATGGTGATGAAAGATGGCATTTATTCAGTGCCTAGTCTATTATTATTATTAGGATATCAGCATAAAGTATGATGCAGATGTGCTAGCAAAATCTATGGTTGTAGTCTCATATTATAGAGTATATTCTGACAGACTGTAGTCTATTTTAATAAAAGTAGAGAATCAATCTTTATAAGTAATATCTTTTTAAATTTAACATTTATTTATTTATTTTAATTTGACCAGAGAGGGGCAGGGTGAGAGAGAGAGAGAGAGAGAGAGAGAGAGAGAGAGAGAGAGAGAGAGAGAGAGAGAGAGAGAGAGAAAGTGAGAAAGCAAGCCCCCAGGTCTGGGACTTGAACCTCAGTTGACCAGGTGGGAGTATAGTGCCCTTAACCACCACTCCACCTGCTGACCTTGTAATTATATATCTTTATGCTTTAAATTTTGTCAGAAATCTAAAATTGAACACAAAGAAATATGTTGACATTAATTGTTTTTCACTTCATATGTATAGAATATTTATTGCTTCATCACACCTTGGTTTTTTCTTGCTTCTCATTAAAGAGCTTGGAAAAAAAATGCCTTACTGTTGGTCCACAGAAATATTCCAGCATCTGACAGAAGATTTGTAATTATCCATTTATTGAGGAGTCAAAATCCAGTTGATATTTTGACAGAGTAAATATTTAGGCATTGTTCTTCTTAATACTTTAAATGCAATTCAAGCAGTAAAAAAAGAATTAGTGAATGAAAATAAATATCAAAGTAAAGCAAATGGAATAGGCAGGGAGACTTCCTTAAAAGATACTATGCATTTTAAATTACATGCGCTTCTATTCTTTCAGACTGATTAGACAAAGGTTAAGTTCAATGAAATGAGCTCACTAGTTTCCAATTCTGTAAATTCTCTGTTAAAGATTTTAGTTTACTTTCTAATGGTATTGAAAAATGAAAAAAAAAAAAAAGTAGCAAAAACTAAAATATCTGGAATAAAGTTATATAGCAAGGAAGGGATTATAACCTATAGGTATAGGTTTCTCTGAAACAACTTCACATCTACAAACATGAAAGTAGTTTAAATGATTAAAGTTCTCTAGTTTGTAAAATGGATTATAGGATTATTTTAAATGATAAATAATGATATATTAAATAAGTTATGTATCTGAAAATAATTTTAACATTGCTTAGCACAAAGACATGGTCTGTATGGTTAAGCTATTGTTATCATCATTATTGGATATAATATGATTCAATACATTGTACTTGCGCAAGTGTAAACAATTCATGCCAAACTAGTAGCTTGTTGTTGGAATTGACTGTCAACAAAAAAATTGGAATATGAAATATTGCTTCTATTGTACTACTCACAACATACCTCTAGTTGTGTATCAGGTGTCTGCATTTTCTGGCTTTTCAGTCCAGCATTTGATGTCCTCTTTGAATCACCAAGCAGCATAGATAGTAGTATTGGGCCATCATGTATGAGCCAACACTATTTGGACAATATCCTGGAATATAGAATTTTTCTTCCCTCTCTTTTCCCTTAAAGTTTCTTAAATCAATACTTTCTTATCTGCTACCTTATTCTTTCAGGCTTTGTTCGCTACTTAATCAATTGATAATTGTAGTAAATTCAACAAAAATAAACATGTTATTGGATTTAATATATTACTACTTTCAGAAATGCATCTTCTTTGTTGAGAGGGAGACTGCAGAGACAAAAATTAATTGGTGTATGTAGGCATTTTAACCCTAGTTTGAATAGTATGGGATAATTTTCAGTATCCAACAGGTTCATATACTACTTTTAGAAAGGAATGTGCTACTGTTATGAAAGGATCTTCATAAGTCACTGAGAGATATTGAAGCAACCACAAATTTTGAGAGTTACTGATATTTCTTCTAAGGCAGTACAAATAAATTTGAGGCTTAAAAATATTTCTTTATTTTTACCATTAATCAAGGTAGGGTATTTCTTTGCAAATGCCTTGATATTTGCATTGGTTAAAATTTACTATCAGTGTATTGAAATGAAAATCACAAGAAATGTGTTAAAAACTTCTGTGATTTGTTTTATGAATTTGTTCTTAGATTTTAATCTTGATGTGATTCTTTCAAAAACATGGACAGTTTCATATTGCTCCAACAAGTGATTCATTATGGATTTTAAAATGTTTTTAAGAATGTTTCATAATGGGACCAGCAGATGGCGTAATGGTTATGTTGCTGGGCTCCCACATGGCAGACAATGGTTCTAGTCCTGGACCTAGTGGCTTGAAACTCATGCCAGGCATGTGTGCATGTGTGACCAAAATCCTGAGAGGAAAATAGAGAAGTACAGATTATGGTGTGGCCATCCCCCCTAGGGGGTTATTTCTCACTGTCTCTTTCTCTCTTTGTCTCTCCAGCAATGCATGCACCCTATGGCAAACATTTCTCTTTTAAAAAAATGTATATATCATTGGGAACCAGCAGTTAGCGTAATGGCTATGTCGCTGGACTCCCACGTAGTCAACCGTGGTTCGCATCCTGGACCCGGTGGCTTAAAACTCACGCCGGGTGCGTGTGCGTGCGTGCCCAAGATCCCGAGGGGAGAATGGAGGAGAAGGGATTGCGGCGTGACCATCCCCCCTGGGGGGTGATTTCTCGCTTTCTGTCAGTATGTCTCTCTCTGTCTGTCTGGTGGGCGCACATGCCCTATAGCAAAAACCTCTCCAAAAAAAAAAAATGTATATATCATTGAAAAGAATATAGTTTCTTAATTTTATAAACTATCAATCAATAAACATTTTTATAATGTAAAAGATAAATTAATGGAGGCAGTATCAAAAGTTAATAACTCTGAACCTCTTCTCACTATGAATTCTATTCATTTAGAAACTATGAATCATCAATGAAAATATTGAAAATATTTGTCTTAATGATAAATCATGTATGTTTTGTCTCTTAGTGAATTTTAGATGGCCAATCGGGCTACCACTTAATGTTAACCTCCTTCAGTGCTCATACCTGTTCTTTATCCACTACATAACAGTGTTCTATTTACTAAAATTCCTTCAAGAGTTATTATGTGGGGGCTGACCATGTAGCCTAGTGGTTAAGGGAGTCTTACATCACATGGCTGACCACAATTTGAATGCCAACCCTAGGGGCTTGAGAAACACATACCAGACCAGCGTTCATGTCTGCCTAAAATCCCCAAAGGATGGAAAATGGAGGAGGAGGAGTGGTGGCATGACTACACTACTTTGGTAGTGCTTTCCCTCTTTGTTTTTCTGTCTCTCTCTGGCAATGCAAATGCCTTTTGGCAGTTAAAAAAAGTTATTACTGGGGCCAGCGGGTGACATGGTGGTTAGGGTCCTGGACTTACATATGGCTAACAGTGGTTCAAGTCCCAAACTTGTTGGCTTGCTTTCTCACTTTACTTCTCTCTCTCTCTTTCTTCCTCTCTCTGGTCAAATTAAATAATAATAATAATAAAATTTAAAAAATGAATAATTATTTTAAACAGTTATTATTTTGTTTTTATTCATATAATATTGAAAATTATATTGAAATGTATATTATTACTATTGTATCTGTTATGAATGATTACAGTGAATTTCAAAATCTATATTTAAAATGATGATATTTAATTAAATGTCTGCCATATTCTCAATGGATGTAAGATTAGGTGTATATTAAAATCCTTTTGCTTGCATTTAGAAATGAGACTGAATTTTTCCACCTTAGTATATAGCAAAGACTAAAACTTAATTTCTTAAACATCATAAAATTAAATAACTGGGGACCAGCAGATGGTATAATAGTTATGTCGCTGTATTCCCATGTAGTTGATGGCAGTTTGGGTCCCAGACTGAGTGAATTAAAACTCATATTGGGCGCATATTACATGTGTGCCCAAAATCCTGGAAGGAGAATGGATTGCGGTGTGGCCATCCTCCCTGGGGGGTGATTTCTTGCTTTCTATCTCTCTGTCTTTCTGGCAAATGCACATGCCCTATAGCAAAAACCTCTCTAGAAAAAAAAAAAAAAAAAAAAAAAAAACAAAACTGGTGGAGTCAGAACAAGAAGGAAAATAAATGAGTGAAAATATTCACTAATAGGGGCCAGCAGGTGGCCTGGTGGTTAAGAACGCTGGACTCCCACATGGCCAACCACGGTTTAAGTCCTAGACCTGGAGGCTTATTTTCTCACTTTCTCTCTCTCTATCTCTCTCTCTCTCTCGCACTCTGTTCCTCTCTGGTAAAATTAACAATAAATAAATGAATAAATAAATAAATAATGTTAAATAAAAGATAATTCTTAAAAATTATTAAAAACAGAATATATCCACGAATAAGTAAATAGTGCACAATTGCTATTAATAAGTCAGGTACTTAGAATTTACGAAAAAATGCAAGAAGGGAACCAGCAGTTAGTGTAATGGCTATGTCGCTGGACTCCCACGTAGTCGACCGCGGTTCACGTCCTGGACCTGGTGGCTTAAAACTCACGCCGGGCGTGTGTGCGTGCGTGCCCAAGATCCCGAGAGGAGAATGGAGGAGAAGGGATTGCGGCGTGACCATCCCCCCTGGGGGGGTGATTTCTCGCTTTCTGTCTCTGTGCCTCTTTCTGTCTGTCTGGCGAGCGCACGCACCCTATAGCGAAAAACCTCTCCAAAAAAAATAAAAGAAAAAATGCAAGAATATTTTCTGCTTTGTAGACATGATAATTGTAGGGACAATCTTGTCAAAGACATAATTTATTATACTGATGCCTAATTTTTTCTTTTCTTTTAATTTTAGTTAATTAAGCACATTATAATTGTATATGAAAAATTTCAAATATAGTTCACCTATTAAATATTTCCCAGAGAGATTTATTATTTGTTGAAACTTTCCTAAATCACACTTATTTTAAACTTATTTTCAAGCAAATTAGTCATAGTTATCTGAAATATATTAGTCTAAAATTCTTTATATAAAGGTAGTAGTGGCAATGATAGATATGACATTTTAAATTGTCATTAATTATGACTGCAATTTTTACTAATTTTTAGCAGTTATAATTTGATAATGATTCATGCAACTCTTCTCATTTGTGTAATATCTAATAAAACCATTAATGCCTCAAATTAGTGAGTAGTAATTAGCAACTTCATTTTTTATTTACCTTCCATCTGCACTTATGTATATTAGAGATGATCGGACATAAAATTTGCTAATTTTTACCACATATTATATACAGGTGTTTATTTTTCCCATCATAGTTGGAGATTGGTTGGAAGTGGTATGCTATTTCCACAGATTCACTTGGCAATTAAAACACATTGTTAGTGCTGTTCAATGATGTACTAGAAAGGAATAATTGAGAGCTAACATTTTGCCCCACATGCATGTGTTTTAACATTTTTTATTTTTAGATTTTTTCCATAAGGAGTGTGTGTTTGCCAGAGAGAGAGACAGAGACAGTGAGAGGGAAAGTGAGGAATCACCCCCAGGGGGATGGTCACTCCACAATCCCTTCTCCATTCTCCTACTGGGATCTTGGGAATGCAAACACACATGCCTCACATGAGTTTCAAGCCATCAGGTCAACCATGTGGGATTCCAGTGACATAACTGCTATGCCATCTGCTGGCAACTCATGTGTTTCAACTTTAATTCAGATTCTACTTCCTAAGTAACACATCCAATCATTTCAGAAATATCAAGAACAATTATATTGAAGGCACTTCTAGTGATTTTATAGAAAGCATATCAGTGTATTAACTTGAGGAGGAATTAAATTTGCTGTTTCTAAAAGCAGAAAATCAAGTGTTTGAAAAAATTGTCTTCCTCCAACATTGTGTTTGTTTGACATAATTTTAACATTTGGCAATGATAAACCAGCAGCATAATTGTGTAAATATTTTCAAAATAGGGAACCAGCAGTTAGCGTAATGGCTATGTCGCTGGACTCCCACGTAGTCGACCGTGGTTCGCGTCTCGGACCCGGCGGCTTAAACTCACGCCGGGCGCGTGTGCGTGCGTGCCCAAGATCCCGAGAGGAGACTGGAGGAGAAGGGATTGCGGCGTGACCATCCCCTCTGGGGGGTGATTTCTCGCTTTCTGTCTCTCTGTCTCTCTCTGTCTGTCTGGCGAGCGCACGCGCCCTATAGTGAAAACTTCTCCAAAAAAAAAAAATTTTCAAAATAGATAAGTAAATCTGAAGTCATTAGACCTTTATATTGGTAATATTACTTCAGTATGAAAAGTTATTATACAGCATTTTCATGTGTATATCATGGAATATGGATTTATTAATTCTGAGATTTATACTTTTAGAGTTTCAAAGCAATTTACATATAGGATGTAATTAGTGGGTGAGAGAGGAACTGAGAAAGAAATTCTTACTTGTTAAAAACATGCTGATGTGGGACCAGCAGATTGCTTAATGCTTATGTCACTAGACTTCCACAGTTCGAGACCCAGCAGGTTAAAACTCATGCCAGGCATGTGTGCATGAGTCCCGAAGATCCCTAGAGGAAAATGAAGAAGGGCTTGCAAACTTGGTCATCCTCCCTAAGGGGCGATTTCTCACTTTCTGTCTCTCCATCTCTTTCTATCTCTCCAGTGAATGCACACACTATAGCAAAAATCTCTCTCTCTCTCAAAAAAAAAAAAAAAAAAAAACATGCTGGTGTAAAAACAAACAAAGAAACAAAACAACATACTGGTGTAACACATTTTTTTCCAAAGATTTTTTCTTATAAAATAATAATAAGTCTGTGTGTGTTTAAGGAGAAACATATATACTATGACCTTTATGCACATTTGGTAGCTTTAAATAATTAGAAAGAGTTTCAGAAAAATGGAGTGTTCCAATTTGTTAAAATCACAGAAGTTTTACCCTCCTACAATATAAGAGACCTCACAGATGGATATGGCACATGTGTAACTTTTTAGGTTCAGTGCAATATAACACACATCTGCTGTAACACAATTCCATCTTTTTAAAATCTATACATTCAACCACTATCAGATAAAAATGATTATAGGGTCTTAAGCTACAAAAACAACCTACTCTGCGTTGTTTAATAATATATTCTGGGAAATTAATGTTTAATTTTGTTGTGTTTTTTCCTTTAGAACAAATTATATAAACTATTAATAGAATTGTACGTTTTTCTTTTCACCTTTGAAAATGAACAAAACACTATTTAAATACCTAAATGCACAGAGGTGAAAAAAATAATTTTGAACAAACACATCACAGACATGATTTTGATGTTTGCAAATAGTTTTAAATCATGATTTATTGTACTGTGTTTATATAGCATTATGAAAATATAAATTGCTGAAAATAGCATACATGAAATTTTATGGACTACCAACAATACATTTGTGATGCAACAAAAAAGGACTTTCTACGATAGAAGACAGTGCAGAACTCGTATGAATCTGGCCTTCTTTTTACTTCATCCATATTCAACTCTTTGAAGGTACAGTGACACTACATCATTTATTCCTGTGAATAGGTCAGAGTTTGGAAAACAGAAAGATCTGAAGTCACACTTTCAACAATGCTATTTCTTGGCTATTGAAAGATACAGCTGTGGTTGTCTGCTCTTTGCCTCTGTTTTTTTAGACTGACTGTCTACATCGGGAAGTACTGATTTTGTACAGTAAAATTGCTGCTGCTTTTTTATTAAATCAGAATGAGAACCAATGGGGGATTCTTATTTGTTAAACTAAGTAATTATAATACCATCCTTTGATTATCATTTTTTA
The DNA here is from genome assembly GCA_026018925.1 of Tupaia tana. Taxonomy (NCBI): domain Eukaryota; kingdom Metazoa; phylum Chordata; class Mammalia; order Scandentia; family Tupaiidae; genus Tupaia; species Tupaia tana. The sequence continues at coordinate 62,408,681 of JAKSZU010000009.1, read as the reverse complement.
GAACATTGACACTAAAACAGCAGTAAATACCATTTAATCCTTTTCCTTAAATGATGCTGAAGGCTCATTCGGGTATCAGTAATTGAGAGTAATCATTATGAATATCAAGCACCCCTCTAAAATGGGTGAATTGTGATTAATAGAGATTCACAGCAGACAGAATTATAGGCAAGCAGTGTTCACTAAAAATTTCATACAGAAATGTGGGTAAAACATCTCTTCCTAGGACCAGCAGGTGGTGTAATGGTTATGTCACTGAACTTCCATGTAGTTGACCCTGGTTGAAGTTCTGGACCCGGGGACTTAAAACTCATGTGATGTTGTGTATGAGTGCCCAAAATCCTGAGAGAAGAATGGAGGAGAAGGGATTGCACTATGGCCATTCCCTCTTTGGGGGAGTGTGATTTCACATTTTCTCTCTGTCCCTCTCTATCTCTATGGAGAGTGCATGTGCCCTCTATAGTAACAATCCCTCTTTAAAAAAAAAAAAAAGAAAGAAAAGAAAAGAAAACCTTGTTTCCATCTTTCAGTTCTGAAGGAAGAGCAGGGAGCAAAGCTTGATTATAGAAAAAGATTGTGGTATTTTAGGATCATACAAAAGTCAAAGGTGGAAAGTATGTCTTCCTTTATTCATACATATTATTTTTTTAACTGAAGTAAAAGTCACATGACATAAAAATAACCATATTAAAGTGGATAATTCAGTGTCATTTAGTATGTTCACAGTATTTGCAAACACTATCCTTATAAAATTCTAAACATTTTTATTACCCAAAAAGAAAACCTCATACCTAATAGGTAGTGACTTTCCATTCCTTCCTATTCCTCAGGCCCTGGCAATGAAATGTAAGCGTTCTGTCTTTAAAGATTTACCTATTCTGGATATTTCATATAAATAGAATCATACAATATATGACTTTCTTGTATTCTTCTCTCAGTTGGCGTGTTTCAAAGTTCATCAATGTTACACTGTATATGAGCACTGCGCTTTTATGACAAACTCACATATTCCTTACCTGAAATCCAGGGAATAGATTGGCAAAGGATGATGGCAGGAATGGGGATATTGAAAGGCCAGACTGAAATAGAAAGTGAAAGGAGATATTTTCTTTTCATGAAGAAGTGATCTTTTCCATTTTGTAGGAAACAATCTTTTTTCCAGATTTTGGGTTAGAAATGTGAGAAAAGGCTATTTTCCACCTCTGGTCTTTGTATGGCTCTAAATTGCTATAACTATTTTTCATGATGAGGCTTTGCTGCCTACTGTTCCTTTAAAACTGAAAAATGTAACTAAGGAAGAGACATTTCCCAACACTTTAGGGGGAAATTTATAGTAAATGCTACTTGCTTGTAATTTTGTCTACTGCAAGTCCCTATTAGCAATTTCTCCAGTAGAGCTACTGTGATTTTTAGATTTGTACTGTAGATGATCTTGTTAGCCAGAATGTACTTGAGGTTATTTTGATATTGTGGGGTAATTGACAAGAATAGGGCTGGGCTCATAGGAACAATGATAATCTAAGGCCTCTTTTCCCATTACTGCCCTATGGTTTACTTTACCTTTCCTTGTCCTTCTGGTGTCCCTTCAAAAGAATCATCTTTGTTTTGTTTTGACTTTCTTCTTCCTTCTCTTCTCCCCTCCCTTCCTTCTTCAATAAGAGCAAATAAATACTCATATGATTAAATCATTTTTTCCTAATTTTCTCTAGATATATTGGCTATGAGAAGAGTAATTATTCTTTTTCTTTTTAAGAATTGTGTTTCTTTATTTCTCATAGAGTACATGCACATGCACATGAAACAGAATGAGAGATGAGCACCCTCCAGAGGGTCTGTTCTCACCACAGTATCCCTCCTCTAGTTCTCTAGTCTGGATTTCAGGCATTCATAAGCATGCCCAGAATGTTTCAGGTGAACCAGGCTGGGTTTTCAAACCAGAATTGCCATGTGGGATCTGGCTTTTCTTGACCAGGGCATTACTGCTGCTCTGCAGAGCCAACATGATCCTTTTTGTTTGTTTTGTTTTAGACTTTTACCGTAGTGTGTGATGCTTACGAGAGACAGTGAAAAGGAAAGAAAGAAATCATCCCCCAGGGGACATAGCCACAACTACAATCCCCTCTCCTTCATTCTTTTCCTGGGATTTTGAGCATGCACACACACACACACACACACACACACACACACACACACACACAGTTGGTATGGTTTTCAAACTGCCGGGCCCAGAACTCAAGCCATGGTTGGCCATATGGGAATCCAGCACCTTAACCACCAAGCCACCTGTTGGTCCCCCAGCCTGATTCTTTATAGTAAGAAATAAGTAGAATAGGGGCCAGCAGGTAGCATGGTGCTTAAGAGCACTGAATCCCACATGCCCAAACATTGTTCAAGTTCTGGACCTGGAGGCTTCCTTTCTCACTTTCTCTCTTTCTCTCTCTCTCTCTCTCTGTGTGTATGTGTGTGTGTGTGTGTGTGTGTGTGTAACTATTAAAATAATAATAATAAATAAAGTTAAATAAAATAATTTTTTAAATGTAATTATAATATAAAGGAGAGAACCAGGGCGTGGGGGGAGGCTTAGCCAAGAGATGACAGAAAAAAAAAAATTTCCTATCACAGGATCAGTAGTAAATTCAGAAATATATTGAGAAGTATCAAACTTTAAAAGTTGTCTGAGTTATATCTGATATCATGAATGCTCCTTAAATTCTAAAAGCTGTCCTATTACATATAAGTTGGAAATATGTATAAAATAGAATTATACTAACATTGTATTAGTATTCCCAATAGTGTTAGCACAACCTGGGGAAAATGTGACAAAATAACTTTTATCTAGTGAATTCCTTCTTTAATATGCCTGGTGTTTCTAGACAACTGCTCTGGGTTCCCATATAGCATCTTTAGATACATCCCTTCATATGACAGGCATGGCCCAGAGCACGGCTATTCATGTTTTCTTTCCTCAACGACTCTTATCTTCATTTTTCTGACTGTGCTCCATCCTCCGTCCTTACTCTCTGTTGAAAAACTGAAACCTGTGATAAGACTGGAAAGAAAAATCAAATCTTACTTACACTGTGGTAGTAGCATATTTACCTTTTGCCATTCTCTATGGCTGTGTTTTTGAGCCATTATTTTCTTAGATCAATTCATTTTTATTTATTTATTTTTCAATAGAATCATTATTCAGCTCATTCTGAAAACATTGGAAAAATTAATTTCAGTTACAAATTCACAAATACAAGCTTCTAAGTATAAGGTTTTATGTACCAAAAATGCAAGTAATATTTATAACAGTAACTTAGATACAAACTAATAATAAACTACAATTTCGCAGAAGATTGTAAACATCTTGCACACTAGTCAGTCCTTTCTTTTAGGCAAAGTGTTGTTTTGATGACAAATGCATTAACAGATACACAACTAGATTGAGCTATTGCTATTTCCAGATAATACCAAACAATTTTTCATTTGTTTTTCTCTCATAAACCTGTTTATCACTTAATAGTCTTTAAAAATTATTTGCAGTTGAACTTTTGTAATTTCATAAAGCATGCATGAAACAAGCTTTAGACTAGTTTAACAAATAACATCTTTAAGCAGAAATGACTATCCTTTTTTTTTCACACCCACCACCCACCATCCACTCTCTACCAACCACTTCTCCCATTACAGTCACTAGCATCCACACCCTTCCTTTCCACCATCACATTGTCAGCCCTCTCAACTTCTGTCATAAAATGCAGACACTCAGTATAAATTGAGGGGGGATGTACAGTGTGTATCTTTCAAAGTCTGACTCAATTTGCTCAACACTAAGTCTTCAATATTCATACATTTTAAATAGAATGATAGAATCTCTTTGTTTCTTATAGCTGTATAATATTCCATACTATATATGTGCCACAATTTTTCAACCCAGGCATCAGTTTTTGAACACTTAGGTTGATTCCGTGTTTTAGCAATTATAAATAATGCTTCAGTAAACATGGATGTGCAGATGTCTTTTTGATTAAGCTTTTTCTTATCATTTGGTTAGATATGAAGAAGTGAGATTATAGGGTCATATGTAAGTTCTATTTGAAAGTTTTTGAGAAAACTCCATATTGTTTTCCACAGAGTTTGGACAAATTTACATTCCCTTCAACAATGTAAGAGAGTTCCCTTTTCACTGTTTTCTCACCAACACTTGTAGTTCTTTTTTTTTTTTTTTTGACCCTAATCATTCTAACTGGGGTTAAATGACATGTCATTGTAGTTTTAATTTGCATTTCTCTTGTGACAAGAGACTGAAAATTTTTTTTCATATGGATCTTAACCGCTTGTAAGTCTTCTTAGAGAGTTGTCTATTCAATTCATTTTTCCATTTTTAATTGGATTATTCCTTTTTTTCTGGGTGAGCTCCTTCAGTTCTCTATATATTCTAGATATCAATCCCTTACCTGAAGGATAATTTGTGAATATTTTCCCCAATTCTGAGAGTTGTCCTTTCACTCTAGTTACACTGTCCTTTGTTGTGAGGAAGCTTTTTAGCTTGATGTAATCCCATTTGTCTATTTTAGGGATCATTGCCTGCACTTTAGAAGTTTCATTTAAGATATCTTCACCTACTTCAATGACTTCAAATGTTTCCCCTACACTTTACAAGTTGTAGTGATGTATACTGATTGAATGTATAAAATAAATTTAAAAATAAATAAATAAATAAAAGTTACCCCTATGTTTTCTAACAATAGTTTTATGGTCAGAGGCTTTCTATTTAAATCCTTTATGCATTTGAGTTAATTCTAGTTAATGGTGACAGATAGGGTTCTAGTTTCATTATTCTGCACATGAATAACCAGTTCTTTCATTTAACCATTTGCTAAAAAATACTTTTTTCTCCACTGCATTGTCTTATACACCTTATCAAAGATCAGTTGACTCTATGATTTGGGGTTTATTCATGGATTCTCTATTCTATTCCATTGGTCTATGTATCTATTTTTGTGCCAGTATCATGCTGTTTTAATTATCACTGATACTACATGACTGAAACTTTGAGGATTATAGCCAACTAAAAGAAATGATCATCTAGAGCAGGCAAGTTTTGCAACATTTTTCTATTTTCTGTGTGTTCTTAAATCAGATTTATGGTGCCATAGTAAATTATTTCCTTGAAAAGAGATCCGTCTTTCAAAATCTCAGAAAATGTATGTCTTTGCTATATAAATGTTGGCTTATTGGTATTTTTCCTATTTGTCGATAGTTTGATAGATACATCTTCTTTTCTTTCTATAAATTAATTTTATCCCATTTTTATCTCCATTGTCACTCTTAGTTCTAGGCAAAATTTTGATTATGTGTTGGTGACATACAATACACTTTCTGATTGTTTCTGGAGATAGAGACCAATTTTCAGTAAATTAAACAAGACTTTGATTATTGTAATTTTATTTGGCATCCCTATATACAAGCATTGAGACTGGCCTGCTGGTTGCAGTTCTATAGATCAGTTTACCTTTCAACAGACTTTCATGTCCTGTCACAAATATTTTGAAATGACTTATTCCTGGTTTTCTTTACATGTATATTTATTAGAGGAAACAGAAAATAAAATTTCAAAATATTTTGTTATAATTTTCTTTCTGTCTTTTAATTTTTAATTGCCATTGGTGTGTGGGCTCACCAGAGAGAGAAAGATAAAGAGACAGAAAAAAAATAAAAGAAACCCCCAATGGGGTGTTGTCATTTTCCCTCCATTTCACCATCCCTCCATAATTTTGAGGACTCATGCACATGCATTCCATGTCTTTCAAACTTCCAGGGCCAGGGTTCAAACTGAGATCCAGGTTTCCAATGCACAGCACTTAACCACTGTTCTACAAGACCAGCCCTGTTTCTTTTACTTTTTCTTTTTCTTTTTCTTTTTCTTTTTCTTTTTTTTTTTTAAGTTTTTCATATATTTCTTCCACGAGAGAGGGAAACAGAGAGAGAGGCACCCACAACAGGGTGTTAACGCCATAATCCTATACCCAGTCTCAGCCAGCCAGGATCATGGGCACATGTATATGCTCATTGTGCTCACAGAGACCTTGAGATGTAATTCGAGGGCCTTTCCACATGGCCACAAATTCCAAGGTGTTGTATTATGGCAGAGTGTTGCATCATTACTGTGCCACCGTGACTGGCCCTAAATATACTCAATAACATTAGGACCACGCCTCACTGAATGACTTACCTGTTTAATGACTGTGTTTATTACCAGTTCTCCAGCATGGGGAATTCTCTGCCTCAGTCTTTGTCTTGTTTCAGCAGTTGATTACTATTCACTACATGAAGTATTCACAGTCATGCTAGACTACATATTTTACTTCTAAATTTGTACTTTATTGTGTACCCATAGTAGTAGTCAGAATAAGTAAAAACAATTAAGTTGGATTTATATTATTGTGTTGTGATGTTTCTTGTTGATTTCTGTATGTATGTTTTTTATGTGGATAGAATTACGTTATTTGATTATGGTGTCACATGATATCTATTTAAAAATATATACTCTACGATGCCATGATACTATATGACATCTGCCTTTAAGTTTCTTGCTTATTGACCAATTTACTTAAAGATCTAGTTGTAAGAACAAACCTCAGATGTTAAGTGAGGAATGCCTGTATTTATTCATCTTAAGGAGAAGGAAATGATTTTTCAACTTTTAAAAATAGTTATACCTACTGGGACCAAAAGATGGCATAATGATTACATCACTGGACTCCCACATAGTCGACCGCAGTTTGAGTCCTGGACCGACCAGTTTAAAACTCATGCCAGGTGTGTGTGTGTGTGTGTGTGTGTCCACAATATCAAGGAGAAAATGGAACTGAAGGAATTGCGGAGTTGCCATCCCTCCTGGGATGTGATTTTTCGCTCTCTGTCTCTCTCTCTCTCTGGTGAGGGCATATGCCCTATGGCAAAAATTCTCTTAAAAAATGCTCTCTGCTAATATGAAATCAACTTTTCTGGGGTCCACATATAAGAAGCTTAAAGATGGGGGATGGGAAGAGGAAAAGGAAGATGTTAATTGAAGGGTACACAATTTCAGTGAGACTGTAGGAATAAGTTTAGTGGTCTATTGAACTACATGACTACAGTTAATAGCAAAGCATTGCATATTTTTAGCTTGCAAAAATAACTAAAAGAATACACTACAAAAAAATAATTTGGTGGGCCTGGCAGATGTTATGGTGGCTAATGGTGCTGGACTTCCATGTGGCTGACCACAATTTAAGTCCCAGAACTGACCACTTGATTTCTCACTTTCTCTCTCTCTCTGGTCAAATTAAAATTAATGAATTAATTAATTAACTGAAAAAATAATACCTTGGTGAAGTGATGGATATTTTAATTAGCTAGATCGAATCTTTCTACAGTGCATACAGAGAGCATAACATCACACTGAACCTAATAAATATATACAATTATTTGTCAATTAAATATTAATTTAAGGGACAGCAGGTGGCATGGTGGTTAGGGTTCTGGACTCTCACGGTTGACTGCAGTTTGTGTCCTGGACATGCCAGCTTGTTTTCTCACTTTCTTTCTCTCTCTCTCTCTTTCTCTCTGGTGAGCATAGATGCCCTACAGCAAATTGCAAATAATAATAATAAAATTAACATTTTAAAAAATTAATTTAAAAAGTGGTACCTAACACTAAATTTTTTTTAAAACAGTGTAACCTTCTTAGCTTCCAGAGCATGACATATTCACAATCCTATCTCTTTTCTTCAATGTCAAGACCTTAGTTAAACATCTTTTGCTCTGACATGTTTACTATTATAAAGTTTGAAAATTCAAAGGGAAAACCATAAGTAATATCTAAATAAGAAATTAAGAACAGCTGACAGTGATTCTAAACTCGTCTTAACAAACAACTAAAAGAAAAAAATAATAACTTGTGTTTGGGGATTTCATGGAGCACTTGTTATTAAAATAACCAACATAGGTAGAGCTATAGTTTCAAAAACAGATTGCAAATTGCGACAAAACCTATTCACTTTAAGCATCTTCAGTGAAGCAATTTAGCCCAATTACGTACTAGGCTTTCAAAGTATCTCTTCTAAAATTTTAAAGTCAGTTGATAATTTAGAGACTATCTGCTCCATTGTTGTCATTTTACAGATGAAGAGACAAAGGCCTATAAAGGGCAGGTGACAGCTTGTTTATATCAGAGACCAGACTAGAACCAAAACTAGAATGACATTTCCTCTCAGGAAGATGATAGATTGAAATAGGCCTATGTTATGGTTTAGATAATGGGTTTGATAATGGTCTCCCAAAGTTTCAAGTCTTGGAATTTAGTGTGCAGTGAATTATTGTCTCCCATAAATCCATGTGGTGGGACTTGACTATATTGATTGTATTATAAAGGTGTTAAGTGAAAACTTAATTCCTTCTTGGTGTTCCAGGATGGAACCTTTGGGTATGATACTGTCATTAGATAGGGCTTTCATGACTGAGTTCTGGAAGAGTTTATAAGCAAAAAGATTGAGACCAGAACCAGAAAAAGCCACCTGGATACAAACTGTGCTGCTTTGCTTAAAATTCTGCTTTCTGCTGTTTTGTGATGTCTTTGAACTTTACACCCACCAGAGTTGTGAATTTTGTGAATAAATCTCTACTTTTTTTTATATATCACTCAGTATCATGTTTTTCTGTTAACAGTGCAATAATGAAATAAAACAGCCAGATTATTGTCCTACCCTTTTATCTTAGTAGCCTTTATTTCACTCAATGCATCTTATGGGATTCTGGCTGTTTAGCTTTTTTTCATTATGATCTCATGGTTCATATGTTGGCTTTATTTTTCTTCTTCAGAGGAAATTGCATTTTATTGAGAGAGTGGTGTAAGTGCACTGACTTATGTACAAGGAAGAATATCTAATAAAAGATGGTCATTTTATGGGATATTGTGGATGAGGAAGGCTAGAGGTGGAGATGGCAGTTTTCTGCTACGTTGATTTTCCCCCTCCATTCCTCCAGTGTATCATTTATGCACCCGCTGCCATATATATATATATATATGTATATGTATATAGTTGTACTGATTATTGAATGCAGAAGGTAGCTACTTGCAATTTTTATCCTAATTTTTATTTTCATTTTGCTCAAAGAAGTGACATGGAGTATATGAAAACAGGCATGAAGTTAAAGGAGTATATTCCATCTTATCATTTTAACTGTTGAGCTGAATTTTGATAAGGGAAATTGCTGAAAGGTTATAAGAAAATTGAATAGAGGGAGGAAACCAGGAAACTAAAGAAGAGGATATCCTTCTGGCATGTCCATTAGTGATGGGAACTAGATGGAAAATATGGTTTGTCTGATTTACAAACAGCAGAGCTAGGCCACAAATGAAGGCATTTGAAAGCATCATTTACTCTCCTCCAATTTGCTTGTGGTCATGAGGATGTGGCAAACACTACTGGTTTCTAGTTTATCAAGTGCTCAGAAATGTGAGGAAGTGCTAGAGAAAAAAATTAAAATAAAATAGCATATTTGGAGATTTTTAAAGATGAAAAGATCACATAACCTTCTAAGAGTACATAGTTTTATTCCTTTAAGAAAGTTCTTTTATTTTCCCTCTTGGATATTTCTGATTTTCAAATATGTATATATTTGGGGGTATGTTCATATGGAGTATATAGCTTTGTATCTGTTTTAAGATAAATTTGAAAATATTCATGTGAGTCTGATTGTTCCCATTTTGTGTAAAATAATTCATCCTTGAAAATCCATTTATTTAAAACTCTGATAACTGATTTAGATTCTTAAAAGACAGTGTCGTATTGTTCATCATATTTGGGATTTTAATGCTAATTTTTTTACAACTGCCAGTCAAGTTCATTTTAACCAGATACTCATGTATTAACTTTCTATCACAGATAAGACTTCTGAGAAAGCAAGGACATTGCTTCTTGTTTGATAAAAAAAATCATGCAGGTTTTATATTTTTATTATTATAGAAAGCATGGACACCAATAAAAGCAAAATAATTTTCAATCTACCTTAGAGATTATTTGAAAAATCAGATCTGAATTGAAAGAATGCAAAGTGCAAAGTCTATCTCTTTGGTTAAATATTAGTAGATAACCATATATATTCCAAGAAAATATGAGCCGTTATACAAGGATGTCTTCAAAATTTCATGGCAAACACATATTGTGAAAAAAGTATGCATAAATATCAATTTTTGCACCAAAATAAACTCATACTTAATTCTATTTTTCTATGTACTTTTTGAAGTCCTCTCTTATATTATACAGGGTACAATAGTTATAACCTATTAGGTGCATAAAATGGGTAGTTTACTCTTGTTTCTTTGTGTTATGGATACAAAGAACTAGTAAAGTGACTGATCAATGTGTTAAGAATTCTAAGATCTGCTGTAGAAAACCCTTTCTTTCACTTTGGAAAATTATTATATGTGCCATACACTCAACTAGTAACTTTTTATTAAAAGTAACAGTTGGTGTAATGGCTATGTTGCTGAACTCTCATGTAGTCGACTGCAGTTTGAGTCCTGGACCCGGTGGCTTAAACTCACGCCAGGAGCATGTGCGTGCATGCCCAAGATCCCGAGAAGAGAATGGGGGAGAAGGGATTGTGGTGTGGCCACTCCCCTGGGGGGTGATTTCTTGCTTTCTGTCTCTTTCTGGTGAGTACATGTGCCCTATAGCAAAAACCTCTCAAAAAAAAAAAAAAAAAAGAAAAAAGCAACAAAAATTCTATAAATTGGGGTCTCTTTAATGGATTTACATGTAGCAGAGCATTTTACCTGCATGCTATCCTTTAAATGCTCTCACCCATTTTATTTATACTTATGCGATCTTTCCTTGGAAGTCATTTATATATACTATCTGCTAGGTCAGATTAATTTTTATTCTATTTAAGTTTAAAGAATTCAGGAGACCTCTTAAAATTAGGCATATGGAGCATGAGATTTTAAAATGCCTCTCCTAATAGCAAGATGAAACTGTCATTCACTAGAGTGACAATCTCCCAAGAAGGAATACGAGAAAAGTCAAAAGGAAAATGATCAAGGAAATTCGTGTTTTCCTATCTCTTGCTATGTAATCTTTATTGTTGGTGTCCTGCACCCCTGAACCTGTCCCTACCAGCACACATGCTGAACATGCAAAGTCACTAATGAGAACAAAAGGCAAAGAAAAATTGCTTTATTTTATTTACTGGTATTCAAAGAACTGAGAAGTAGAAAAGAAACTGCTGTGAGGGTCCAGCATGAATTATTCAATCCGTTCAATTAGTTGACCTTAATGAAATACAAAGTGATTTGAACTAAGAGTAATTAACAAGAGAGAGAGCCTGCCTAATAAAACCAAGAAAGAATCATATTTGTTTCAGGAATCAATAACAGCCAGTGACTGAGGATCATAATGGAACCATTCAGTAAAACAAAGAGCCTTTTGCCAAGGCAGTTGTCATGCTGAACATGTGTGTGTCTGTGCAGGGATTTTCAAATTTATCTCTCGAAAGAAAGGAGAGAAAAAAATGCTTGGTAAATGTTGAGGAATATAGTACTTAATTTGTTAAAATGTCTAATATTATAATTATAGTCAACGTATGTCTCTGTTGTGTCTTTAATAGCCATTAAAGTTATTAGCAAACAATTTTAACAGGGCAAATTGAATTAAAATTTGAATTTTCTTTAAGGATTTGTGAATAACTGTGTGGAATCTTATATCATGGCTATCATATCTCATGACTAAAAATTCTCAGGAGTGAATTAAAATATATGTCTACTTGTCCATAAAAATTTAAGGTGACAGAAAAAAATGAGAAAAATATACATAAAAATTTCATTCTATGAATTTCTGGAATCGGCTATTGGATTACTCAGTGTCCTTAAAGGGTTAACGATGACCAGAGCTGTAACTGACCATGAGCTTGCAGCAGATAAAATTTCATACATGAAAGATTCATCTTTAGAAAATAAGGCAAAGAGAAAAATGAAGTAACAGACAGATTTCAGTGACACCAAAATGTCATTTGTGATTCCAAGATTAAGAAAAACTATGTGTGGGGAGTGAAATATGATACAGTTCTTCATTTAAATAAAATATTCCATGTGACTGAAAGTAAAACTTAATGCAAGATTAAATAATGAGTCATTTAAAAATAATGGAAATAATTATATTTCTAAATGTAAGATTCCACTTTTATTCCAGTTATATAATGGAGTGAAATATGTTGTTTTATGTATGTGTGTATGTATGTGTTATGTTCTTTTTTCCTTTATTTATTTATAATTTTTCCTTATTTTTAATTTATTTTTTACAATCAACCACTGTATATCATTACAGCATACAAAATGAATTTTCCCATTGAGAATACACTACATATTGGCTCAATCAATGATATTAACTTTATATTTTTTTCTTTAACAAATAATTTTCCATTTTGTGTTTTTTAAATGTTTTGCTTCTTTCTTTTTTCCCTTGATTCCCTCCCCTTCATGCGCTGCCTTTCTAAGAATTTTAAATCCCTCTAACTGGCCTGTTCTTGCTAACCTCACTAGATGTAATGTAATGGGGAAGTTCTTAAGTTTGCTCTGGAAATGAAGAGGAAATCAAGATATAGTTAACTAATTTTCCTAGATATTCAGAATCCGATTCTTTCAATTGGTTTATAGATTTAGTTGCACATCCCCTAAAATATTTATCTTGTGAATTAATTAGAAGGAGAGCCAGGAAGATATATTTGAGTCTAAAATTTTTACCCTCATACCACTGCAGCCATTTCATGTATAGTAAGAATAACTTGGTAACTGTAGAAACATTAAAGTTATTGACAAGGAATTTTGCATAAAATAAACATAAATCATGTAATACATTTGTTGATTATTTGGGGTATTGATTTATTCATTAACCAAAAGCATAATCATATCTATAAATATATGAAAATAATTTTGGTGAGGTTAATATGGCCAAATCAAACAGGATACATGGTGGTAAATTACGTATACAAAGTATAGGACATTGCAAAGACTCCAATGGTTAAGACCATAACCTACAAATTACTTGAAGAATAAATATCTGGTATAAGTTTATTTTCATTGTGATTTATGTGTTCTTTTAAAATGTCAAGGACATAACAACAAATTGTAATAAGTTGGGAATTTTGGTCAACATTTTGCATTTTCTTGTACAATTTTCATTATATCTCTAGCCATAACGTATATTTATGCCATGATCACTTCTAAATCATATTGTAAAAAAGAGAAAAGGAAAATTGAAAAGCAGAGAAAGAGGCTAGGAGATGGTATAGCGGTTTATGCACTGGGCTGTCATGTGGCCAGCTGTGATTTGAGTCCTATACCTCGTGACTTGAAACTCATACTAGGCACTTGAGCAGGAAGAGAATGGAGGAAAAAGGATTGTGGTGTGGCCATCCACACTGGAAGGTGCTTTCTTTCTTTCTGACTCTGTTTTCCAGCAAGTACATACATCCTATAACAAACATTTCTCAAAAGAAAAGAAAAAAATAAGAAAAACAGAGAAAAAGGAAATAAATACAACATTCTAATAAGACACTTGATACAGTAATCTAATAAAAACCAATCACAATAAAGACATAAAATATCTCTGTTTTATTTGCTTGAGAAACTTCTTTTTTTGGAGAGATTTTTTTTTTTTTTTTTTTGGCTATAGGGCACATGCGCTCACCAGACAGACAGAGAGACAGAGAGACAGAAAGTGAGAAATCACCCCCCAGGGGGGATGGCCACGCCGCAATCCCTTCTCCTCCATTCTCCTCTTGGGATCTTGGGCACGCACACACACGTGCCCAGTGTGAGTTTAAGCCACCGGGTCCGGGACTGGAACTGCGGTCGACTATGTGGGAGTCCAACGACATACCCATTACGCTAACTGCTGGTCCCAAGAAACTTAAGTGTCTATTTAGTTAATATTGACTTATGTAAACCTAGAATTGAAACTGTAATACTTATATCATTTATCTGGTCTCCTTTGAACACAGAGCTAAAGCTGTAAACACATTCAAAAACTATGTTAGCATGTGGAATCACAACTTTGTGTCTTGTGCTGTGATACTTAAATTAAAAACCACTGAGTACTTCTTTTTTCAGATTGAAATACATAAAACACTTGATCAGTAATCCTCAAAACTATCAAGGTCATCAAAAATAAGGAAAGTGATGAGCTATCAAAAGTACAGACAAAGGAGACATGATATCTAAACGTAATGTAGAATCCTGGGTGAGTTCATGGGTGAGACGAAAAGCATGAAGGACATAGAAATAAAGTATAAATGAGTTAGTAATACTGGATAGAGGTGCCAGCAGGTGGTGTAGTGGTTAGGGGTGTTGGACTCCCACATGGCCAACCGAGGTTCACATCCTGGACCTGGCAGCTTGCTTTCTCACTATCCTTTCTCTCTCTCTTTCTCTCTCTCACTTTGTCCCTCTCAAATTTTAAAACATTAAATAGATAAGTAAATAAAGTTGAATAAAATAATTTTAAAAATAGTGGATAGTTATATTCGTTGATTAGTTGTGGCAAAATGTATTGCTGTTATTTAATATGTTAACAGTAGAGAAAAGGAGTGTGGAGTATGAGACAACAATCTGTACTAGCTTTGAAACTTTTTTAGAAATCTAAAATGATTAGAAAATAAAAGTTCATTAAGCAAATTAGGGTATTTGCCCTCATGTTGCTCTAGTTATATCAATGGTTTTACTCCAGATTGTCGTAACAGTCACTTCTTTTTAGGGAATATTGTCATTATTTAAGAAGATACTGCAGACATTCCAACATTCAATAGTAAGGACATTCCAATTTATTCATATATTTTAGAAGCTGTGGTCTTGGGGAAAAACAAGAGTACCTGATGTGACTGTGAAGAGAAAATCTCATAAACTATTCTGCAATTGCTGCATGTTAGTTCTCTCTCTTTCTCTCTTTTTAATTTTCTACAGGGTGCATGAGAAGGAAGAGGGAATTAGAAAGCTCCCTCTGGGGTGAATGGCCTCACTGCAATCCCTTCTCCATTCTCCTCTTGGGATTTCAGACATACACACACACTCTCCCTGTATGATTTTAAAATCACAAAGTCTGGGACTTGAACCATGCAGTCAGCCATGTGAGACCCAGTTGACTTAAGCCACCACACCACCTGCCTGGCCTGCTACATGCTAGCTCTCATCAAGAATAGCTTAGTACTTTTAGTTATGAAATAAGGGCATCTTCTCAGAGAACTACTGTTTGAAGATACATAAAAATAGATTGTAATTATTAGATTCAGGGCTCTAGAGAAACATGTCGTCTTTGGAGAGCAGGATGTTATTGTTATCTTGAATTTTGTACAATGAAATATCTCACATTATAAAAGCTAAAGGAATTACAGAAGTTTTGAAGTATCTATTTCTACTTTAGCTATCTTAAACTATCCTTTGGGACCCAGAATAGTAAATACCTAAAAAGAAGTCAGCTATTGTTCATGAATTAGTTGGAACACATAAATACATGTAGTTTCATGAATGGTTAAAACTTTTACTGACACACACACACAAAAATGACAAAATAAGCATGGATACTCTTAAAAAATTTTGCAGAGATAAATGCAAACTAAGTATAACTCATGAAAATGGTAAAATAAACACTGAACTTTAAGTAACTATAGAATTTAGAAAGCATTAAAAGTTGTAAAAATCAGTCCAACAGTTAAATATAAGTTGTTATTTTTATTTGTCATATCTAAAGTAAGTAAAAACTAAATGAATTGAAGAATACAGTCACTTTTCGGGAACCAGCAGTTAGCGTAATGGCTATGTTGCTGGACTCCCACGTAGTTGACCACGGTTCACGTCCTGTACTGGGTGGCATAGAACTCATGCCGGGTGCGTGCGCATGTGTGCCCAAGATCCCGAGAGGAGAATGGAGGAGAAGGGATTACGGCGTGACCATCCCCCCTGGGGGGGTGATTTCTTGCTTTCTGTCTCTATGTCTCTCTCTGTCTGTCTGGCGAGCGCACGCGCCCTATAGTGAAAACCTCTCCAAAAAATAAATAAATAAATAAAAAAAGAATACAATCACTTTTTATATATTGATCTTGTATATATGTAAAATTCTTGGGATTTTTTTTTTTTTTTTGGAGAGGTTTTTGCTATAGGGCGCGTGCGCTTGCCAGAAAGACAGAAAGAGACAGAGAGACAGAAAGCGAGAAATCACCCCCAAGTGGGGATGGCCATGCCGCAATCCCTTCTCCTCCATTCTCCTCTCGGGATCTTGGGCACGCACGCACACGCACACGAGCTTGGCGTGAGTTTAAGCTACCGGGTCCAGGACTCAAACTGCAGTTGACTACATGGGAGTCCAGCAATGTAGCCATTATGCTACCTGCTGGTCTCTAGGGAATTTTTTATATACTAGATCATGTTATTTTCAAATAGGGATAGTCTTACTTTCTCTTCAGTCTGGATTATGTATTTATTTATTATTGTTATTATTTTTGCATAATTGCTCTGGCTAGATCTGCTATTCTAATGCTGTATAGCATTGATAAGAGCAGACATCATTTTGTGTACTAGGTATTAGTAAGAAAGCATCCAGTCTTTCACCATTAATTATGATGTTAGCTGTGAGTTTTTTATAAATGCCCATTATGAGGTCAAGTAAGTTCTTTCCTACTCCTAATTTGTTGAATATTTTTGCTATGAAAAGATAATAGAGTTGGTCAATTGTTTCTTTTTCCTCCCCGTGCATATTAATATTATCAAGCGCATTTTGTCTTTTATTTTATTGACATGGCATATGATTTATTTTCCTTTGTTGAACCACTCTTGTATTGTATGCTTGATATAAATCCCAGGTGATCATGGTGTATAATTATTTTTACAGGCTGCTGTACTTGATTTGCTACTATTTTTTGAGACATCTTATGTCCATATTTATAAGAGATATTAGTCTGTGGATTTTTATTTGTGATTTCTTTACCTGGTTTTGGTATCAAGATAATCGAGTCTCACATTGAATTACAAATGTTCCGTGGTTCTTCTACTTGAAATAGTTTGTGAAGAATTGGTGTTAGTAGGGATCAGCAGTTAGCATAATGGCTATGTCGCTGGACTCCCATGTAGTCGACCGCGGTTCGAGTCCCGGACCCGGTGGCTTAAAACTCACACCGGGCACGTGTGCGTGTGTGCCCAAGATCCCAAGAGGAGAATGGAGGAGAAGGGATTGCGGCATGACCATCCCCTCTGGGGGGTGATTTCTCACTTTCTGTCTCTCTGTCTGTCTCTGTCTGTCTGGTGAGCGCACGCACCCTATAGCAAAAACCTCTCCCAAAAAAAGAAAAAAAAAAAAAAGAATTGGTGTTATTCTTTAAATGTTTAGTAGAATCCAACAGTGAACCCATCTTGTACTGTACTGGCTTTACTGATATGCCTGCTTTATGAACTTAGGGCTTGGTGGAGGCAAGGATGAGAGTATTAGTAGTTTCAAATCTTCTTGGTTTTTCTCTGAGTGTGGATCCACTGTCCTTTAAATTTAGGCAAGTTAGATTGGGACCCCAGTCTCAGAGGTGTCTTCTCCAAAGTAGAGCCTCCGTCAACTGAATGGGGACTATAATGAAAAAGGGAGTTTCCACCTATCAGCTGCATACTCCTGGAATAAACAATATACAGTTAAAGGCATGATGAGAAGTGCTGACCTTATGATCACCTTCATAGTGTCCCTGAGAGAGAGAGGGCACTCCAAATGGGAGCTGAGTGACAGTGAGTAATATACTCTTGGTAATTGCAGTGTACAATGGACTTTTAGACTTACTGATCTTGGAGAGGAAGGGAAGGGAAGAATCTTCATGCAAAAGCATAGATTCCTGCTCTTCTTACACAGTGTTAGCAGATTTTCTTGAACAAGTATTTCTTCATTTGCTGGATTATTCTAGGACTATTTCCAGAAATGTAAATGGACATTCTTACCCGTTTTTCTGGAGAGTGTCTATGGAACTCCCTAGATGTCATATTAGAAATCAGTTTTCACTGTAAAGATGTACAATGATTAAATGTAAATAAAAGATTATAAATAAATATATATATATACATATACATATACATATACATATACATATACATATATATATATATATAAAACAATATAAAATCAGAGATTAGTGTATATAGCAGTTATTTTTTAATAGGCGAATTAGAGTGTAAAGCTACCACAAACAGTGAAAGCCTTTGTATGTCACTAATAAGCTTGAAGAGTATCTTTTAGGTAATACAGCATTCTTATGTTTTCTAAGAAACTGAGTAAGAAGATTATATTTGGCCTTTTTTGGCATACTATGTGCATTTCTTTCATTTATAAGGTGCTTACAGTGTATTTGTTAAAGAATACTACTAACCCGAAATAAGACCAAAAAAAGTCTTTGAAGAGATACAACAAATCAATGAAAATTATCCTTGTATTTCATTCCCTTTCTTTTGCCCTCCCCATTTCTCACCCTTCTCCAACACTGTCTTTAGTATCTGCAATTGTTCACCATGATTTATATATTCCAATCTTTTCAGTTTCTGCCATACAGTGCAGAGATTCAGGATATATTAAGTGGGGACATACAATGTCTTTCTTTCAGTCTGGCATGCTTTGCTTAGCAGTAAGTCTTCCATGTCCATCAACTTTCTATCAAATGCCTAAGTCTTGTTTTTTTGTTTGTTTGTTTTTTGTTTGTTTGTTTGTTTTTTAATGGCTGAGTAAAATTCCATAGTATCTATGTGACACACTTACCCATCTATTCATCTGTTTGTGGACATTTGGATTGGTTCCATGTCTTAGCATTTGTAAATAGTGCCACAATGAACAAGTATTTTCCTGGCTGAATGTATTCCTGTCCTTTTGGTAGATACCCAAGAGTGGAAATGCTGGATCATATGATAGTGCTATTTGCAGGTTATTGAGGAACCTCCATATTGTTCTCCACAGTGGCTGTAGTAATTTACATTCCCACTAACAGTGTAGGAGAGTCCATTTTAACCACAGCCTTGCCAGCACTTATCATTTTTTTTTTTAAGCTTAGACATTCTGACTGGGGTTAGGTGGTATCTCATTGTGGTTTTGATTTGCATTTGCCTTTTGATAGGAAAATTGAGCATTTCTTGGCTATTCACATGTCTTCCTTAAAGAGTTATCCGTTCAGCTCATTTGTCCATCATTTAATTGGATTGATCCTTTTTTTTTTTTTTTTTTTTTTTGGTAAGCCACTTGACTTCCCTGTATATTTTTGTTATCAGTCCCTTACCTGAAACATAGTTTGCAAATATATTTTCCCATTCTGAGGGTTGCCAATTCATACTAATTACTGTTTCTTTTGCTGAGCAGAAGCTTTTTAACTTGATATAATCCCACTTGTCTATTTTTGAGATTATTGCATGTGCTTTAGGGATCTTATTTAAGAAGTCCTTTCCTGCTCTGATGTCTCCCAGAGTTTCCCCTGCATTATCCACCAGTACTTTTGTACTTGGAGGATTTAGGTTTAGATCTTTGATCCATTTTGAGTTGGTTTTTGTTAGTGGTGAGAAATAGGAGTCTACTTTCATCTTTCTGCAGGTAGAAGTCCAGTTTTGCCAGCACATTTTCTAAAGAGAATTTTCCCCCCACTGGATTGACTGGTACTCTTTGTCAAAAATCAGTTGGCTGTATATTTTGGGGTTTATTTCTGGGGTCTGTATTTTGGTCAATTGATCCACATGCCTGTTTTTGTGCCAATACCATATTGTTTTGAATATCACAGCTTCATAATATATTTTTGGCTCAGGGAGTGAGATGACTTCTACTCCACTCTTCTTATACAATATTGCTTTGAAAATTTGGGGTCTTGGGACCAGCAGTTAGCATAATGGCTATGTCACTGAACCCCCATGTAGTTGTCCGTGGTTTGAGTCCCAGGCCTGGTGGCTTAAAATCTCTCCGGGCATGTGTGCGTGCGTGCCCAAGATCCTGAGAGGAGAATGGAGGAGAAGGGATTGCAGTGTGACCAGTCCCCTGGGGGGGTGATTTCTCACTTTCTCTCTCTCTGTCTCTCTCTCTCTTTCTGGCAAGGACATGCACCCTATAGAAAAAACCTCTTAAAAAAAAAAAGAAAATACAGGGTCTTTTATGATCTCAAATAAATTCTGTGATTTTTTTCTTAATCTGTAATGAGTATCTCTGGTAATTTGGTTGGGATTTGTTAAATTTGAAGATAAATTTGGGTAGGATTGACATTTTGATTAAATTAATTCCTCCAATCCAGGAACATGGGATGACCTTCCACTTTTTTTGTGTCATTTTCTTTCTTTTTTATTTTTTTAGTTTTTCATAGTTTTTCTTGTAAAGGTCTTTTACTTCTTTGGTCAGGCTTATTCCCAGATGTCTCATATTTGGCTTTAAAGAAATAATCCTAGAACCTATACTGAAGGAAAATTGGATTAAAATAATCCCAGATGTACATATTACATGCCTTAATAACTTAAACCATTACAATAAGAGTGAGAACATATAGAGAATAGATTAAAGAGAAATAAAGAGCTAGAAAGTTATAAAATTACTGATTGCATATATGGATATTGAATATGGAACAGCAAAAATTTAATAATGGAATGTTAGTTTATGGCTACATTTCAACAGAAGTATGATATATAGGGGCAGAAACAAACCTGAAGTGAATGTTAATGAATATGATTTTGAAGACATTGTTTTGATATGACAGTAGGACAGTATGATGATATTTAAGAAGTATTTAGAAATATGGTTCTGGAGGTCTAAGAACATTTGAACCTCAGGATGGAGATGTGAGAGGCATGACAGGATATAATATTTAGAGTCTTTGAAATGAATAATATCATACAGGAAGAATGCATAAAGGAATGCATACAAGAAGATAATATTTCTGAGGGGAAATCTTGACATAATATACTTTGAATGATATGGTTGGAAAATTCTACCCTTAGGAAGAAAGATAACAAGATGAAACAGAGGATGATAATAGTATTGAAGTACAAATGGCTCACAGACTTTCAAGAAGGAAAGTTATGGTCAGCCTTTCTAAACAGAACTCTAAAATTTAGTGAGCTTTTATATGAAAACTCTTCAAAGCGAAATTAAAGTCCAGTTTTATTTTGACTCAAAAAAATTGAAATTCATGCAGAAGAGTTTTTACATTATATACATTTTCCATGAACTTTCCAAAGACCCCCCCCCCCCATATATCCTTCCCCAAGATGGTCATTTATGTAGTGTCTTATAAAACCTCTAACTGAGATAAATTTGAACAAAAGGAGCATTCCTTTGTTTAAGAATTGTTTATTAATTTCAATTAATTGTTTAAATTATTATTATTATCATTAATTAATTTTCTATAGGGCATATGCATTTACCAGAGGGAGAAACAGACAGAGAATGTGAGAAAACAAGCTGCCAAGTCTGGGACTTGAACCTTAGTTGGCCATGTGGGAGATCAGCACCTTAACGATAAGCCACCTGCTGGCCTCAAGTGGAGCATTCTTATGTCCTTAGTAACTATATATCTTATATATATATAATAAGTATATGTCTTATATACAGGTCCCATCTTATTTATCAAACTATGAATATATTTGCATTTATTTGGCACCGGCCAACATGTGTTTAAATGTTTCTCAGATGTTTAAGAAGTGATATCTGTCAAACCTATAAAAGAGTAAAATTCTATTCTCATTTGTAAAAAATTATTTTATATAGCAATTTCCAACTAAGAAGGTGCTTTTCCCTCCCATGAAGAATAATGTTTGAATTATAATCCAAAACACTTTCTTGTAATGTCATTTATATTAGTGTTTTACAATCATGCCTCACAAAATAAACAGTGCTTAAATGAGTTCAGATATTTATTACAATTCAACATGCATTTTAAATGACCCAAGTTGAGTTATTTTATGTTAGTAGCATGAGACCTTCTAATTCTCAGTAGGAGTAATTTTGTCAGCAATGTTGTTTAGAGAAAACAGAAAGAATATTTAAAGATAAGTCACAGGAACACTGTTTTATTCCTGTGTTTTATTTAGCTTATGTCTTCCCAGGGTCACCCAAGTTGAAAAATTATATATTGATGATAATATTTTCTTCAATTTTTATTTGTTTCTTATTTTTTAAATTAATTTACATTTATTTACTGAGCATTGTCACAGCATACAAAATGTAATTTCTCATCCAGAAGATGCTGCATAGTAGGTTAATCATACATGTTATTGTCAATAATTTCCCATTTCTAGTCTCATATTTATATATATATGTGTGTGTGTGTGTGTGTGTGTGTGTATGTATATTTTTCCCCTCACCCTCTGTCATTTTCCATGCTCCTCCCACACTATCTCAGCTGTCCACAGTTGTTTTCCATTCCTTTTTCCCCCCACATTTTATTGATTCACAAAATTTCTTAAATAATCTAACTACTTTCAATAGCAAGCTCTGCTGATATATACATATCTGTGAATACATGTCTTACTTAAGGCATGAGACTCTGTGAGTAGAATGAATATACTATAAGGTAGCACCTAGCTGATGCTGTATAGTTTACTATGGTTATTAATTATGTATTTTTTACTATATTTTTCAATTTCGAGATAAAATTTAACTTTAATAAATCAAAGAAATGCTAAGGAAATATGCTTAAAACTTAAAGTCAGGAAACAGGTTTGGGTTCTGTTCAAATAATAGATACATGAACCTATCAGAAGCTCAAGACAAGACAAAAATCCTTAAAATCTGAAAACAAAGCCTAGAAAAAAATCAACAATATTTTAGTCAAAAGTCATAAAATTCTATTTCGCCAGTTCAGTCTCATGGACTTTATCTTTTGTTGCGATTCAATTTTCCCAATTAAATTCTGGGATATAATATTCAACTCCAGACTTGTCCCCATGATTAAGCTGGCCATTTTCTTAGTTTTTGAAGTCTTATTTCCGTGTGACTGAATTTAATTTTCCTGGTATAGCATTCCCTGCAGAATTTCTTGGAGATCTGTTCTGGTTTTGGTAAATTCGTTCAGATTTTGTTTATCTGAGAATGTTCTTGTCTTTTCTTCTCATATAAGGGCTACTCTTCCTGGGTATAGTATCTGTGGTTGCAATCGCTTTTCCCCAGATATCTACAAAATTCTCCATTTATGTTCCCTGATTTAGCTATAGATTTAGTATTGACCAAAATAATTAAATAAAACTTACTTTTACTGAAGGCTTTTGCTGTAGTTATTTAAAGAATACAGCTCTCTTCCTTTGAAGTGAGAGATGAAAATGGTGATATGGCCATCGTTGAAGACTTTCAAATCTATTGTCTTAATCAGAGGCAGAAGCTGATTCAAATTCATTGGAATTTGGTTAACTGACAAAATGCTACATAGATATATAAGTTTTATTTTAAACATGTTTCTTTCTTTTATGAGGCAGACAGAGAAATACAGAAAGAGCAAGAGAAAGAAAAAGACAAGTACCCTTAACAGGGTCTCACACTGTGATGCTCACCCTTGTCTCCTGCTGTCCAGCCAGCTGGGATCATGGCCATGTGCCTCAATGTGTACAATTGATTAGGAATCCAACCCTGATCTTCCATATGATTTCCAAAATTACAGAGCATTGTGTTATCACTGCACCACTGTAACTGGGACTTATTTTATATTTAATTGATATGCACTTATGACTGTAAAAGACTCTTGTAATAGTAAAATTATGCTACTTATGATGTCCCTATCTATTTTAGATATTCTTAACTGATATAATTCAATTTAAGTAAAACAAAGAGAGCACTTTATGTAAGAAAAACAATAATCTTAGGATAATACATTGTCAGAACTGGAGAAATCTTTAGGGACTATTTATTTCACCCACACATCCTCATTTTTTGAATAGTGAAAATGAGATTCAGGGATATTAAGGAATGTTCCTTGACTTACGAAATCTCTTATTGTCTGAAAGGAACTACTCTATTTATGTTCAGGCCTCTTTTGATCCAATGCAATATTATTTTCACTCTACTATATGACTCCTTAAGTTAAAAATCATAATCAACTACTCAAAGACTAGTATAATTAAATTGCTATACCAACTCATTCTTCTAGAAAATTTGAGATGAGAGTAGGATGTTGTAGAATTGAGATAAAAGTATAAAATGGACAGCATCCGAACTCTATTAAATTAGACAGGATTGCAATAAATATAATCCTGTAGCTTTTCTTTTTTACTTTTCCCAAGTGAAGATCTAGGAAACAGTCAAATTTACTAAGAAAAAGAAAGAGAGGAAAGTCTATAAATATCAGGGATGAAAGATAGAAAATCAATACTGATTTTAAATAAATAAACAGGATTATAAGAGAATACAATGAACAATTTTATGCCAACATATTCGATAAACAATATAAAATGGATAATTTCCTATAATGACACAATTTCTCAAATTGAATTATGAAGAAATAGAACATCTAAAGAGGCTTATATAACTAATAAAAAGATTGAATAAAAAAATCAAGAATTCTCCAGAAAAAAAACAACCCTAGGACTTGATATCTTTACCAGTGAACTCTTTTTCTTATTTATTTAAAATATATATATATATATATATATATATATATATATATATATATACACACATTCAATCACATTGTTTAGCTTACAAAGTGAACATTTCAATATGTGAATATTTCTCCCCAGTCCAGTTGATCAACATATCTTCAACCAATAACACCACACCTCCCCATCCCGTCAATGCTCTGCCTCTATATCCCTCCTCCAAATGTCCTTCCTTAGGCCCCACTCCTCCACACACACCACATCTGGCATTCACACCCATCTCTAGTGTTTGTACAACCTTTAGTCAATCAGTTTCATCCACACACACCACATCTGGCATTCACACCCATCTCTAGTGGTTGTACAACTTTTAGTCAATCAGTTTCAGTCATAGAGTGCAGACACTCGGTATATATTAAGTGGGGATATACTATATCTCTCCTTGATAGCCTGGCTTGCTTCACTCAGCAGTAACTCTTCCATATTCTTCCACTTTCTGTCAAAAGCCAGGGTATTGTTGATTTTTATGGCTGAATAGTATTCCATAGAGTATATGTGCCACAGTTTTTCAATCCATTCATCCATACGGGGGCATTTGGTTTGGATCCATGTCTTAGCAATTGTGAATAGTGCCGCAATAAACATTGATGAGCAAGCACTTTTCCAATGAAAAATTCTTCTGTTCTTTGGGTAGATACTGAGGAGTGGGATTTCTGGATCATATGGTAGTTCTATTCGTAGATCTTTGAGGAATCTCCAAATTGTTCTCCACAGCGGCTGGACCAATTTACATTCCCACCAGCAGTGTAAAAGAGTTCCCCTTTCACCACACCCCGCCAACATTTATCATTTTTTGTTTTTTTTTAATCCTAGACATTCTGACTGGGTTTATGTGGTACCTCATTGTTCTTTTGATCTGCATTTTCCTTACAATGAGGGATGTTGAGCATTTTTTCATATGTCTTTTGGCCATTCATATGTCATCTTTAGAGAGTGTTTTTTTCAACTCCTTTTCCCATCTTTTAATAGGGTTGATCATCTTTTTTCCAAACAGAGGCTTGAGTTCCTTGTGTATTCTGGTTATCAGTCCCTTATCTGATGCATAATTAACAAAAATATTTTCCCATTCTGAGGGCTGTCGATTCACACTAATTACTGTGTCTTTTGCCATGCGGAAACTTCTTTGTCTGATGTAATCCCACTTGTCTATTTTGGGGATTATCGACTGTGTTTTGGGGGTCTTATTTAAGAAGTCTTTCCCTACACCAATGTCTCCCAGAGTTTCCCCAGTGTTTTCCAGGAGCAGTTTTATAGTTTGAGGTCTTAGATTTAGATCCTTGATCCACCTTGACTTGATTTTTGTCAAAGGTGAGAGGTAGGGGTTCAGATTCATCTTTCTGCAGGTGGAAATCCAGTTTTTTCCAGCACCACTTGCTGAAGAGGTTTTCCTTTTCCCACTGGATTGACTGGTAAATATCTCTACATAATAAAGTCTATCTATGAAAAACCATAGCTAACATATTCAATTTGAAAGTATATAAGCTTTTCCTCTATGATGAGAAAGAAGAAAATGATGTCTGCTCTAACCATTTCTGTTTAACATTGTAATGGAAGTCCCACCCAGAATAATTAAGTAAGAAAATATAATAAAAGGCATCTGGATTTGAAACTGTAGTATTGATGTAAAAGTAGATAGATGTAGGGTCTTCAAAATGTTTATGGAAATGCATATTATGAAAAAGTGCATTAATTTCAAAATATTTTTGCATCAAAGTAAAATTAAAGTTGACATTAATTCCATTGTCAACAAACTTTTTGAAATCCCCTTACACAGGGCAATGGTGTGGAGATAATAATCTGTCATCTAAATGGTAGAATAATTTTCACTAAGGATGCCAAGAGCATTTGATGGGAAAAGACAGTGTTTTCAACAAATAATGTTGGAAAAATGGATATCAACATATAAAAGAATATAGTAGGACCCTTTCTTATACTATATACAAAGATTAGCTCAAAACGGATGAAAGTCCTAGCTGTAAGACATAGTACATAAAAGTGTTAGAAGAAAACATAAAAGCATCATGATATTGGATTTAACAATAATTTCTTTGATATGACACCAAAAGCTTAGGCAAGAATACATTAAAATTAAAAACCTTTCTGCATCAAAGGACACTGTCAACAGAGTATAAAGGCAAACCATAAAATAAAAGAAAATATTTACATGTTCTATATTTGATAAAGAGTTGGTATTTAGAATATGTTAGGAACTCCTGCTATAGATCAACAGCACAAATAAACTAAACAATCCACTTTAAAAATGGGCAAGGACATGAATAAATAGTTCTTCAAAGATGACATAGAAATAGTCAATTAACATACGAAAAATGTACAATATAATTAATCCTTAAGAAAATGCAAATCAAAACCATAAAGACAGACTATTTCATGCACATTAAGAAGGCTATTATCAAAAACAGAAGGGCTCAGCTCAGCAGTTGAGGGAGCTGGATTACCAATGGCTGATTGAGGTTTGAGTCCCTCCCCTGGTGGCTTGAAAGACATGCAGAGCAATGCATGCTTACAAGTCTGTGGTCCTGACAGAAAGAGGGAATAGAGAAAAGACTGTGGAGTGACTTTGACTTTGCCCTATGGGAGTATGCTTACCCTCTTTTTCTATGCTTCTCTATGGGGAGTGCACATGCTCTCTAGCAATTAAAAAAAATAAAGGAAAAGGGAATAATACATCTATGAAGATGTGGAGGAAATTGGAAGCCTCTTGCATCGCTAGTGAAGATATAATATGGTACAGTTACTGTAAAACTGGTATAGTGGTTCTGGGGGAAAAAAACCCCAAAAACATAAGTAACTATGATTAAACAGTTCCACCACTGCGTATAAATTCTAAAGAATTGAAAGCTTTTAGAAAAATGAAAGAAAGTCTGCAATATGCTACAACATGGATGAAACTTGAAGACATTATGCTAAGTGAAGTAAGCCATTCACAAAAGGTCAATACTGGGTGATTCCACTTTGTCCAGTTAATGAGGTATCTAGAGTATTCAGATTCATAGAGAGAAAATAGAATTGTGGTTGCTGGGGACTGAGGAGAGGGAGGAATAAGGAGTTATTGTTTAATGAGTTTGGGCTTTTTGTTTGGAAAGATAAAAAAAAATTTGAAGATGGATGATGGTGGGTGTGCAAAACTGTGCATTTACTTAATGCTATTGAACTGTACATTTAAAATGGTAAATTTATGTATTCTGTACTTTGCCATAATAAAAATGGTTAAAAATGTAAATTTCATGTTAAGTATATTTTACCACAATGAAAGAAACACATTTTAAACAAAATAAAACTCAAACCTATAACTCCTACCAAGCCTGAAATTAAATGGGACTGCCCCCTCTACTAAAGAAACAAAAGAAAGCACTTGCTAACATTGTACCTCTCAATGCCAGGGAAATATTCCCAAGCCAGTGACACTGGAACAAAAAGCAGCAACCTATATAGCAGCAATTTTCTGTTTAATACTGACCTAGATTTGCTTTTTTACGCTTTCCAAATCACTGTTCTTCAATTGAAATATTTACACTTTTTTTTTCTTTTTTAGAGGTTTTTGACTTAGAGCATGTGTGCTTGCCTGCTGGGGGGGGGGGGGGGAGAGAGAGAGAGAGAGAAAGAGAGAGAGATCCAGAGAGTGGGAAAGTGAGAAATCACCCCACCTAGAGGGGATGACCACGCCGCAATCTCTTCTGCTCGATTTTCCTCCCACGCTCTTGGGCACACATGCACACGTGCCCGGTGTTAGTTTTAAACATCCAGGTCCAGGACTTGAGCCTCGGTCAGCCATGTGGAAGTTAGAAACATAACTGCTATGCTACCTGCTGGTCTCTTAAATTTACACTTTTAAGAATTGGATTGTTAATTATTTTTAAGGATTAGAGTTTGTGTCTCAATTTGACACACTACAGGTTCTATTAGTCAGTCTAAGCATAATTCCTCTTTTTGTTTTTTTGAGAAAGAGATTTTTGCTATAGGATGAGTGCTCTTGCCAGAGACACAGAGAGAGACAGAGAGTCAGAAAGTGAAAAATCACCCTCGAGGGGGGATGGCCACCCCACAATTCCTTCTCCTCCAGTCTCCTCACAGGATTTTGGGCACACATGCCCAGCATGAGTTTTAAGCCTCTGGGTCCAGGACTTGAACCATGGTCAACTACATGGAAGTCAAGCGACATAACCATTCCACCATCTGCTGGTCCATTCCTCTTTACTTATTCAAATTTTCTGCCATTTTTTTTCAATACCCAGTTCTCTCTGGTGCTCTTTGTTGTATCCTTTGTTATCTGTGAACAGTTCTCTTCAACTTTTCTTTATGACCTGAATCCATACAACTTTCTCTACCAAGTCCAATATTATTTTCATGTTTTGCTGTTCGATTGGTTGAACTACAGAATAATAAAGAAGTCAGACTGGGAAGATTATGTTTCATTAAAAATTTGGCAGTAGAACTTTTCTTTCTTTCTTTTTTGAGAGAGACTTTTGCTATAGGGCACATATACTCACCTAAGAGGCAGAGACACAGAAAGTGAGAAATCACCCCCCAGGAAGGATGGTCACACTTCAATCCCTTCTGCTCCATTCTCTTCTAGGATCTTGGGCACACATACATGCCCAGTGTGAAGCCACTGTGTCTGGTACTCAAAAACCACGGTTGACTAAGTGGGAGTCCAGCAACTTAACCAATATGCCACCTGCTGGTCTCGGAAATAGAGCTTTCCATTTTATCAACATCATTAAATTCTAAAGTCCTTTTTCTTTGGGAACATGTATCCTTACTTGGTTTTCTTTGTGCCGACCTCATTTTTTTCCCCTGATATGTAATATTAGAGAGTTTATTCCGTTATTCTTTGTCTGATATGGGTGGAAAGCAATAACAAAGAGGATAGATGTGATCTCCTCAAGAATGTATGAATCTCTTTGTGATGAAACACATGTACAAACTTTTGAAAAATGGTTAACATGTAGGGTTTTTTTTTTTGGTCAAATCTAGCATATTGTAGATTTTAGCAAATCATTTTAGTTCATCTGAAATTCTGAGTAAAATAATCTGAATAATTTGATGTGTTAAATGACATTAAATCAATGGAAATGAATGAGTCAAATGATTAATTTCTCAGACTGTTTTCTGAGTAGCCCACGTAATCTTATGTGTAAATACTTTTACCTCAATTAAAATTCCAGTTCATTTAATTTGTATTAAATGAAAAATGGAGGGAGAATAAACATTGATCCATGAAATATTTAAGAATAATAAAAATTGTGGCCACAGGTAGCATAGTGGTTAAGGGTGCTGGATTCCCACATAGCTGACAGTGGTTAAAGTCCCAGCCTGGTGACTTGCTTTCTCACTTTCTGCCTCTCTCTCTCTCTCTCTCCCCACCTTCTCTGAGAAAATTAAAATAAATAAATAAATAAATGAATAAAGTTAAATAAAATGATTATTTAAAAAAAGAAAGATGGTGGGACCAGCAGTTAGCGTAATGGCTATGTTGCTGGACTCCCATGTAGTTGACTGCAGTTTGAGTCCCGGACCCAGTGACTTAAACTCATGCTAGGAACATGTGCGTGCGTGCCTAAGATCCCAAGAGGAGAATGGAGGAGAAGGGATTGCGGCGTGGCCATCCCCCCTGGGGGGTGATTTCTCGCTTTCTGTCTCTCTCTGTCTTTCTGGTGAGCATGTGTACCCTATAGCACAAATCTCTAAAAAAACATAAGTAAATAAAAAATAAAAAGGAAAAAGAATAGAAATGGAAATGGGGACAATACCAATCTGTCAATGTTTAATAAAGAAAGGAATAAGATAATGCATAAAACTCACATGATAGGGCCAGCTTATGGCCTAATGGTTAAGGTGGCTAGAACCCACATAGCCAACCATACTCTTTGAGTCCCAGACCTGGCAGCTTGAGAAACAACTCAGGCACATGAGCATGAATGCTCAGAATCTCAAGAGGAGGGAGAAACAAATGTGATCATTTCCCATGGAACAGTACTTGTCCCCTATCTTTCTCTCTCTCTGTCTCTTTCTCTGTCTTTTTCTGGTGAGCACATGGGCCTTCTGGTAAAATTAAAGACAAAAAAAAAAATCACATGATACACAGTAGGCACTCAGTTTTGGTAAGCTATGTTCTCCTTTTAAGTCAGTTTTATTCTTCCCCTTGAATCCATCTTAAGGTAAAGTCGGTCTCTCAAAAATGGAGGTGTTCTATGTAAGTTAATTGTCACTGTTTTCTAAGTAGTAGCAAATATTTACCTTTAATATTTCTTGTCTTTTTAAAATGATGACTTTCTAATCTTATTTCATGTGCAATCAGCAAAGGAAATTATTGTTTGAATATTTAGTTTTTTGAAATAGAAAGAAAAGAAAATCCAAAATCTTAGTACTCAAATATATCAGATTGACATTATTCCATTAACATAAGGAACCACCACATTAGGCAATTGAAAGTAAATTCTCAGGAAAAGCTGTTTAACAAAATGTTTTTATTTTTGTTTGCTTGTTTTGATTTCATAATAACTCACAGAACTTATCTCCTATTATTGCTAATGTTTGCTTCATTTACTCCAGAGAGTAAGCAATTAGAGTGTGCATGGCGTATTTTTTTTCCCTGACATTCATTTTCATAATTTTAACAAACATTCAGGGTTTTTTTTGTTGTTGTTTTTGAGAGGTTTTAGCTATAGGGTGCGTGCGCTCGCCAGACACAGAGACAGAGAGACAGAAAGCGAGAAATCATCCCCCAGGGGGGATGGCCACACCGCAATCCTTTCTCCTCCATTCTCCTCTTGGGATCTTGGGCATGCATGCACACGCGCCCGGCATGAGTTTAAACCATCGGGTCCAGGACACAAACCGCGGTCGACTACGTGGGAGTCCAGAGACATAGCCATTACGCTAACTGCAGGTCCCAGAACATTCAGTTTTTTAACTGCCATGTTTAAAAATAACTGGAATAAAAAGATATTGTCCTTTTCCTTTTTGTATATTGCAATATAGATAACACATACCACAGGCATGATTAGGAAGCAGAATTATATGATTACATTTTCCATAGAACATGTTAGTTTTCTTTACTTTTCTAGTATTGGAAAATAACATTAGCTTCTATGTTGAGAAAATAGAAAATTCATCTTTTGAAAATTAAGTAAATAGACTCCATAGAGTAGATAATCTAAGCATTGCCAAGTAAACTTGGTTTCAAATTGTTTAACATAACCAAATTTGGCATCATTGCAGTGCAAAATCATGCCTTGATGTCCTTGGAGGTGAAAGGGTCATACTGATAATGCCCTGACTTTTTCTGTTGGTGATTATGAATCTGTTACATAAGAGACTGATTTTTTTCCCCACAAAACAGTTGCCTTATTTCTTATTTCTTGTGATCCTTATATTTGATCTAAATATTTGCTGTGTAATTTTTTCTGAACAAATGATAACTCTGTAACTTAGGAAAAAAATGCCAAAGGACATATTCACTCACTAGAAAGAGACAGAGAGGGACAGAAGGAAAGTGAGATAGCACCCTTCGTGATCTTGTAAGTTTCATGCAATACCTAAAAGATTGAGATACTTGAATGTGAATTGCATAAGTAGGGCATTCAGACTGTTTACCTGTCTATGAAGATTTAAAAGTGTAATGTTTGGAGACCAGGGCAAATTAATATTTCCAAGGAAGCCTTTACAGGTCTGGATTTCAATATGTTTAAATTTGAAACCTTATAATATGCCATGATTTGAGTCTTCATTTCATTTCTTTTCCTTTCAAGTATTAGCATGAGTTTTGTGAATCTCCATTTGTGCCCTTGGGAAGTGGATGCCACAGGAAAAGTACAATCAATATGTACGCCTCCCACAGAGCTCTGAGGAAGTTGAATCACTAAACACCTTTCAAATCTTTGAACTTTCACAGATTCACATGAGTGCACAGTGATATTAGCCACATACTCTATGCCTTACTAAAATATTCTGTAACATGTAACATTTACTCACGCCAGACCTATATAGCACTAAGTGCAGTGGAGGATTGGCATCTGTCTGTTAAATTTTAATCAACAGAGAGCCAGTTTACATATTTCAAACCTCTTCTTAACAGTAATTGTTTTGTTTTTGCTGACTGGA
Organism: Tupaia tana; assembly: GCA_026018925.1. NCBI lineage: Eukaryota > Metazoa > Chordata > Mammalia > Scandentia > Tupaiidae > Tupaia > Tupaia tana. Next base: position 62,375,905 of record JAKSZU010000009.1, on the reverse strand, counting down.
TCACTTGCCTACTCATTAACTGGATTCTGCTGAATAATTTCAGTTCCACAGAAGTGACCTTAGAAAACTGAACTTAAGGCATAACATCTTTGATTGAAATAATCAAATTCTTTAATTTTTTAGCATTGTTTTTCACTTTTTGTTTCTGTATCCTCTTAAGCAACACCTAGTGGAGATTGAACAAATTTCATGCACAATTAGTAAAAATATAAAAAAACAAAACAAGAATATACTTTACTTTTATATTTTTATTCAAATGAACTTGGCAAACCAATACAACATAAATATTACTTTCATCAGTGAAACAAATTATTAGTGCCATCCTACAGTTAAGGGAAATATTAAACCCCATATGCTCTGATCATCAAATTTTCTGAATACCTTTTCTGTCTGGAGTTGTGCTAGATGCTAAAGATTATACCTCTTTGATGTTTGCTTGCTTTTTTAAATGCCAGGAGTTGACTGCATGAGACAAGAGAGAAAGAGAGAGAGAAAGCACCTTCAATGAGACATGTTCACACCACTATTTTTTACCTTCATTTCTCCATCAGTCAGGATTTGAGACATGTACTCTCACATACTTGGCATGTTTTTCAAGCCACTAAGGCTGGGATTCAAACCATGGTTGACCATATGGGATCTGGCCCTCTTAAACACTGTATTCTGAGGCTGGCCCTCACAGCTAAAAATTACAAACGAGCAGATCACAGAACTTGCTTTAGAAAATATCATAGTTTAGCATAAAAGGAAGCAAAGAAACTATAAGTTCTAAGATAAGATTTAATGTTTTATCTAAAATTTAGTAAATGTTAGGCAAATAATACTGTGGGAATGATGCTGTCTAGGAAAATCATGGAAAGATGAATAGAAGGAGGGGAGCACATTATAGTAAAAAAATAAATAAATAACAGAGATATAATAGTGCATGGCTTACTCTAGAGTTGATTAGAATTTGGTTTAGCAGGAGTTCAGGTCATACATAGATCAATGTACTTGACAGTGTAAAGTAGGTGAGGAAAGGAACAATTATCCTTTCTTCATTATATTTCTGGAATGAAACCAGGATAAGGAAACTGAAATATTATCTCTGTCTCTGTTTCTCTTTCCACACACACACATTCACACACTCTCACAAAACTATATATCGATATAAATACCAATGTATGCCTGAGAAGCCAATTATATTGCTGAGGGAAGTGATTGCCCAGGCCTACCAAATACTATTAGTTACGAAATGATACTTTGAACTACTTAGAATAATTGCATTAATTCTAAGTCAGTTTTGTAGAAATTGTAACTTGAATATTGTGTACCTAAGTCCTATCTTTAAAGACTTTTACTCATTTCTAGCAGTGTGTCAGATTTTATTTCCAAGAAACACTATATATAAACCAAAGAAGTGATATGATTATTAAATATCTGTGTTTATCTCTGCTGACACACTGAATGAAACTAGTTGCCATAATCCCACCAGAAAATTACTTAAGATGCAGAGAAATCTAGTGCTCTCTCTAAATAGAACAGTAAATGCTGAATTTGATTAGTTAATCAGTTAGCCAAAACTTCGTTTTCAAAAGGAGCTCCAAAATTAGCTTTCTTTTTATCCAACACAATTTAAAATATGATGTAATGTTTTCCTTTACTTAAAATAATTAGAAACATAAAAAATAAAAAGACATTATCTGTGATCACATACCCCCAAATTCATTTTGTTTAGAAATTTATTTGAACATTATTAGGACTTTTTAATGTCTTCGTGGAGACAATACTATGAAATCAGTGACATCAGTGATTTTTTTCTCTTCTTAATATTCTATTATTAGTTTCTTTAAATATTTTTTTCAAATAGTTATTTAATTGTATTTATTAATTTTTTTTGAATTTGATGAGAGAGAGAGAGAGAGAGAAAGAGAGAGAGAGAGAGAGAGAGAGAGAGAGAGAGAGAGAGAGAAGTGAGAAAGCAATCTGCCAGGTCCGGGATTCAAACTGCGGTCAGCAATATGGGAGTCCAGCATCTTAAATCACCACACCACCTGCAAGCCTCTAGTTTCTTTAATTTATGACTCTATAAATAATTTACAAGGATCATAACTGCTCTGAGGCTGATACCAGAATTTTGAGAAAAGCAAATTTACTTTGTATTTCAAATTCCAAGGGATTTACAGTTGGCAAATTTTAGAAGCTTTTCTACCTTGTTCTGCTAAACCAAATAACTTCCTTTTGTGAATTTTTAATATTGCAATGTTCCGTAGTCAGTAAAAAAACAGTCTCGAATAGGCATATTATTCAATGGGACTGTCTGTGTTGAAAAGCTCAATGTAGGTCTTCAGTGTTCCAAAATGAAATTAAACTGTTCATGTTTCAAACATAGTCAAATACATAATGTCAGAACGTATGCCAGTTAAGGAGAACAAAGCATAAAGAAATCTATAAAACTGTTAGTTTTTAAATATTGGAGTTAGAAAGTGGAAATACGACAGGGACAAGACTGAAAAAATATTAATTAGGGACTAGCAGGTGGCGTAGTGGTTAGGTCGCTGGTCTCCCACATGGTCAACCATGGATTGAGTTCCAGACCTAGCAGCTTAGAATTCACACTGGGCATGTGTATGTGCATGCCAAAGATCCCAAGAAGAGGATGGAATGGAAGGGATTCTGCAATGGAGATCCCTCTGAGGGGTGGGGTGATTTCTCTTGCTTTCTGTTTCTCTGTCTCTTGGTTAGTACATGTGCTCTATTGCAAAAATATCTCTGTCAAAAAAAAAAAAAAAAGAAAGAAAGAAAAAAAAGAAAGCAATGTTAATTGGAAATAATGCGTTAATATTACTTGTTTTGAAGTTGTCCCCACCTGTACCCTGTGCCAAGACTAATATCTGCATAAACTTATGATGAAGCAACACTGATAGACAAATGCAGTTTTTATTCTTTAATATATTTATTTCAATCTCGTTTATACATTCAATCAGGTTACTTAGCTTGCAAAGTGAATATTCCAACATGTATTCATTTCTTACCAGTCCAGTAAACAATACTATAAAATTATCTTCAATAGATAATAACCCATTTATTTGTCTCATAAATGATTTGCCTCTTTGTTTTTCTCCTTAATAACCTTCCTCATACTTTATTTCTTCACCTACCCTCTTCCCACATTGTATCTGGTATTAACAACCATTTACTATGTTTCTATATATTTTAGTCATTCAGTTTAGGGCATAGAGTGTGATCACTCAGTATATATTGAGTGGAGACATACAATGTTTCTCCTTCATAGCCTGGCTTGCTTCACTCAGCAGTAAATCTTCTATATTCATCCACTTGCTGTCAAAAGCCAGGGTCTTGTTTTTTGTGTTTTGTTTTGTTTTGTTTTTATTCTGAATAGTATTCCATAGAGTATATGTGCCACAATTTTTCAATCCACTCATCTGGGCATTTGGGTTGGTTCCATGTCTTAGCAATTGTGAATAATGCTGCAATAAATATCAATGTCCAAGCACTTAGCACTTTTCTAATTAAGAATCCTTCTGTCCTTTGGGCAGATACCAAGGAGTGGGATACTGGATCACATGGTAGTTCTATTTGTAGATTTTTGAGGAATCTCCAAATTGTTTTCCACAATGTCTGAACCAATTTACATTCCCACCAGCAATATAGGAGAGTTCCCCTTTCACCAAACCTTGCCAGCACTTATCATTTTTTTTTAATCTTAGCCATTCTGACAGGAGTTAGGTGGTATCTCATTGTGGTTTAGATCTGCATCTCCCATACAATGAGGTATGTTGGAGTATTTTTTCATATGGCTTTTGGCTATTTGTATGTCTCCCTTCCACAGTGTTTTTTCAACTCATTCTCTCATCTTCTAATAGGGTTGATCATCTTTTGTCGGGACAGCTGCTTGAGTTCCCTGTGTATTCTGGTTATCTGTCTCTTATCTGATGCATAGTTTACAAAGATATTTTCCCATTCTGAGGGCTGTCCATTCACACTAATTGGTGTGTCTTTTGCCATGCAGAAAAATCTATTTTGTTTATCTTTTCAAAGAACCACCTTTTATGTTCATTTATTTTCTGAAACATTCATTTATTTTCTTTTTCTTTTCTTTTTTTTTTTTTTTTTTTTGAGAGGTTTTTGCTATAGGGTGCGTGCGCTCGCCAGAAAGACAGAGACAGAGACAGAAAGTGAGAAATCACCCCCAAGGGGGGATGAACATGCCACAATCCCTTCTCCTTTCTCCTCTTGGGATCTTAGGCATGCATGCACGTACGCTCGGCGTGAGTCTAAGCCATGGGGTCCGGGACTTGAACCATGGTCGACTACATGGGAGTCCAGCGACATAGCGATTACGCTAACTGCTGGTCCCTAAAGTTCATTTATTTTCTATTTCATTTATTTTTGCTCTAATCTTTATTATTTCCTTTCTCCTGGAGGTTTTTTTTTTTTTTTTTCTGCTGTTGCTTTTCTAATTCTCTGAGACATGATGTTAGGTGATCCATTTGCCTTTTTTTCCCATCTTCTTCTTATGTTCACTAATTGCTATGAACGTCCCTCTTATGACTGCTTTTGCAGTGTCCCAAAGATTACAGAAACTCATGTCCTCATTGTCAATGGCTTCCATGAATCTTTTCATTACAGTCTATTTCTTAAGTAGTTGTGAAGTCATTCAGGAGTAGGTTATGTAGTTTCCATGTAATTGGGTATTTTTGAGGATTTATCTTGCAATTAAAATCAAGTTTAATTCCATCATGGTCGGAGAAGATGCTGGATATAGTTTCTATACCTTTGAATCTATAGAGACTTGCTTTGTGCCCTACCATGTGATCAAACTTTGAAAAGGTTCCACGTGGGGGTGAGAAAAAAGTTTATCTCGTGGTTTTTTGGGTGGAAAGTTCTATAGATGTCTGTTCAATCCAATTGATTTATAGTATCATTTAGATCCTTTATCTCTTCACTTACTTTTTGTCTAGATGATCTTTCCAGAGGAGATAATGGGGTGTTGAGGTCTCTGATTATTAGCGTGTTACAGTCTATCTCTCCTTTAAGATCTAACAGTCTTTCTTTCATGTATTTCAGTGCTCCTGTGTTAGGTGCATAGATATTTATAAGTGTTATATCTTCTTGATGGACTAGCCCTTTCACTACAATATAGTGCCCTTCTTCGTCTCTTCGAACAGTTTTTGTTTTAAAGCCTATTTTTTCAGAAATTAGTATTTTGACCCCAGCTCTTTTTTGGTTCCCATTTGCATGGAATACTTTTTTCCAGCCCTTCACTTTTAGTTTATGTTTGTCTTTATCTGTGAGATATGTTTCTTGTAGGTAACAGATAGAGGTTTTCTGTTTTTTCATTTGTTCAGCCAGTCTGTGTCTCCTGATTGGAGAATTTAATCCATTAACATTCAATGTTAATATCAGTATTTCTGGACTTGTCCCTAACTCTAAGTTGGCCATTGTCATGTTTGTTTTCTTATTCCCTTATTTCTTACTGTTCAGTTTTAGTTTTCCTGAAACAGGACTCTCTTTAAAGTCTCTTGTAGAGCTGGTCTGATGTTGGCCAATTGTTTCAGGTTTTGTTTGTCTGAGAAGATTTTAATCAATTTTTTCCATATGAAAGATAATCTTGCTGGATATAATAATCTTGGTTGAAATTGTTTCTCCTTCAAGACTTTCAATATGTCTTCACATTCTTTCCTTAACTTGCATTGTTTCTGTTGAAAGGTACAGTGTTAGCCGAATGGGATGACCTTTGTAAGTCACTTGTCATTTCTCTTTTGCCAATTTTAGTATCATGTCTTTATCTGTGGTCTTGGCCAGTCTGGCTAGGATGTGCTTTGTGGAACATCTTCTTGGGTTGATTCTATTTGGAGTCCTTTGTATTTTTTGGGTCTGGATGTGTAAGTGCTTCTCTAGACTTGGGGAGTTTTTTTCAATGATTTTATGGAATAGATTTTCCATTGCCTTATTAGTTTCTTCACCTTCTGAGATACCAATTATTCAGATCTTTGGACGTTTAATTATTGTATATTATTCTCATTTTTGTTGTTATTTTCTCTATCCTTTTGGTGTTTTTTTCTAGGTCAGAGGTTTTATCTTCTATGTCAGAGATTCAATCTTCATGGTCTAATCAACTTTTAATACTTTCAAGAGACTTTTTGATTTCCTGTATTACAAACTTCATCTCTAGTAGTTCCATCTGATTCTTTCTTAGAGTGTCTATTTCTTTTTTCATATAGTGGAAAAACATCCTAGTCTCCTATAGTTCGTTTTCTTTTCTGTTCCAACTCACAGTTTTGTCACCATGAGTGTTCTAAATTATTTTGGTAACTTCTATTTTTTTCAACAGTTGGAGGGGAGTTGTTGTGTTCTTTTGATGGAGACATATTTCGTGATTTATTCGGACCTGATGCTCTTCTTCTACTTCTATCCATTGGGAGAATATATTCACTTTTGAATACCTCTAGGAAGAATGTTTCTTCAACTAGGAGCAAGTGTGCTTCCCTTTTGCTGTGGACTGATGTGTGCTGAAGTCTCTCTTCTGCTGTGTTTAGCAATGTGGTCCCCACATAAGGAGTCTTACGTTCAGGTATCAATAGCAGTTTCTCTTTTCTTGCAAGTGGTTCAGTAAAAGGGAGCATCCCAGGGAGCCTCAAAATACTAGGGTATTTGAAAACTGTGATTCTAGACCTGTCTAGTCACTCTGGGTAGGTGGAAGATGAGGAGGGGATAACAAAATAAGATGAAAAAAAAAAAGAGAGTATGAAAGAGAATAAAGAAAATGTTGTTGGTGTTTGGTGTGCAATTTTGCCAGGTGTCTAGAGGTGAAACTGGGCTCTGCTGGAGAGCTGGGGGCTGTCCTTTCTGAGAGTGAGGATGCTCTGGAGTTGTGGGAGCTGGGCTGGGACTGGAGCTGGAGCTGGGGCTAGGCCCAATGACTGGCCCTGCCTCAGTGTCCCTTACTGGCTAGGAGGCTGGCAGAAGCAGTTTGATTCTTCTTACAGGGTTCTTCTTTCTTTTTTTCTTTTCCTTTCTTATTTTCATATTTATACTAAATCACTGTATATCTTTACAATGTACAACATGCTTTTACCCAGCATGAATGCAGTGCATATTAGTCAAGTCAAAGTATTACCACATACCTTACTATATTTTAAAAAAAATAATTATTTAATTTTATTATTATTCTTATTTTATTTGCTATAGGGCATGTAATCTCTTCAGAGAGAGAGGAGAAAGAGTGAGAAAGCAAGCTCCCAAGCCCGGGACTTGAACAATGGTTACCCATGTGAGAGTCCAGCGCCTCAACCACCATGTCACCTGCTGTCCCCTACATTACCATCTTAAACTAAAATGTATGTTTTTATATCTCTTTCTCAGATTTCTTCATTATCCTACCAATTTCCTTAAGGAATCCTCAAATCCTAAGCTACACAAATACTGATATTTTTGTTGTTAAAAGAACAGTTATTTTTAAAAGTCTCTCTCTCTTTAATATCGTTTCTGAGGTCATACTATATCCTAAAAATTAGGGCAAGGTCATAGAATTGACAATAATTATTGAGAATATTCTCCAACTGTCCATAAAATATCTTAACTATTACTCAGTTTGAATAATTGACTGGGTACATAAGCAGGGAATAAATGCCTATGGGATATTTGAACCAATGTTTAAAATCCATAACACAAGTAAGCAGTAAGTAGTTTTGTCAAATATTTTTACCCTCCCGCTTCCTTCTTCTCTTCTTCCTCCTCTTCTTCCTTCTTCTTCAGCTTCTAATACTTTTCTATAAAAGACAATTTAGTGTTGGGGTTATCAATCTTGAGGGTAGATCCTAGATACTACCATTTACTAGCCATTTGAAATATAATTATTATTATAAAATTTTTCAAAACTCAGTTATTCCCAGCTAGAAATGAAAAGAATAATGGTAACTATTTCCTCAGGCTACTTCAGCTTTAAACATAGTACTAGATATAAAAGGACTCTACTTAGAATAATTCTTACTAAGTGTTGGTTGTTGTTATTAATAATACTAGTAGGGGAAGCAGTAGTAGATACATAGTGAAATTGCTTAGAAACTGTAAGATTATCATTAATTTATTTTGGCCTTTCTAGCCTCTTTCAACTGTAAGTATGTAATGTTCAGTTTTTCTTTTTTACTTTTTTTTTCTTTTTAGAATTTTTCCATAGGACGCATGTGCTCATCAGAGAAACAGAGAGAGATAGTGAGAGAGAAGTTCATAAATCACCACGCGGGAGGAATTGCCATGTCTCAATTCCTTCTCCTCCATTCTTCTCTGGGGATTGTGGGCATGTATACATGTGCATCCACCTTGAGTTTCAAGCCATTGGATCTGGGGCTCGAACAGTGGTTAGTCACATGGGAGTTAAGTAGCTTAACCACCACACCACCCACTGACCCCTAATTGTGTAATCTTCTAATGCCATGTATTTTTAGTCCTAAGAAACATTTAGGACAATCAACTTTGCACTAAAATTTCCATGGATAAAAATTTTTTTGATTGGAACCAGCAGGTGGTGTGGTGGTTAAGGGTGCTGGATTCCCATATAGCCAACCACGGTTTAAGTCCCAGACCTGGTGGCTTGTTTCTTCTCTCTCTCTCTCATCAAATTAAAATAAATAAATAAATAGAGATAAATAAAACAATTCTTTAAAAAGTCTTTGAATAAAATTATTTTATCGAACTACACCAACTGGTTGAAAATGTCTTCCTAATATTTTTATTACCTACCTGCATTTCAAAATTGTCCTTTTTTAAATCCCTTGATTTGAGATTCCTAAGAATTCCATCTTCTGTAGTAAGCTTGATTTCACCATGTCTTTTGACAGTTGTTAGTCAGAAAAGTCTTCTTGCCTGTGCAATCCAGCAATCAAAAACTACATGCAAACAGAAAGACAAAAATAGCAATAGTCAGTATGAAACAGTTTTGTCATAGAAATTTCTTCTGTTTGTGATTCCATAACCAAGCTCAGACTTTGTCTTTTGAAATGCAGAGATTGGGTAGTTGAGATTTATGATGAAGAGATACAGCTTACAATAGTATTAATCCTTTTTGTTTCTCTTGAGGGGGATACTTTTTATTCTACACAGGTGTGAAGTTAGAGGTAGACATTGTCTTAATGGATGAAGGGAAGCATCTTTATTATTTGAAAGCATCTTACCTTGGAAATAGGTCGATTTAATATTTGATTACCTAAAATCTCAGCAAGCCTTCCACTATCTGTGCAGGAAAATTGGCTCTTCTAGAAAAAAATGCAAAAAATACCATCCAAGGTGAAGTCAACAAATTCTGTAATTGTCACTTTGCATCAGATTTACTAATAAGTTAGAGGACAAGGAAACTATTAACATCCTTAAAAATCATAAAGGGAATCTTTAGTATATATAAAGACTTCATAGGCACTACACCATTAAAAAGTCCTATTCATTGAAACTAGTTACGATTGTTTTATAGAGCAACTTTTCCTCATAGAATGTAAATTCTCTCTAAAAATAGTTTAATTTGAAATCATTTTACAAATGACTTCATTGCTATGTGGATACAGGTAATATCATAATCCAAAAGATTCCATTAAGTATCAAAATGTTTTGTGGAAATATTTAGGAAACTCAGATAATCAGTTGAATTTTCTGTCTTTATCTCCATATTTGGTGTTATAAAACTTTAAGCATGGCTCTGGATTATCTCGAGAGTGAGTAGTGAAATCTACTTTCTGTTATCAGTTGGGAATTTATTATATACATGTGCCTGCATTATATGGCTAAAACAATTCCACAAAGTTATTGGTTTATATTCTTATTGTTCAACATTAACAAAGATCAATACATGAATACTTTAAATTTAGAGTTTTAGACATTTTATCAAATTTTAATAACTAGATCTTCTACTTACCAGGTATGATACCATGGTCCCCAGATTTAAGACTTATGTGCCTTCATATTTTCTATGTTAAATGCACATACCATACCTAACTCAGAGAGGATCATCAAGAGAATGAAATGAAACTTCATATGTAAAGTGCTTAACACAAGGCCTGACATGTCATGAGTACAGAGTGGATGAGCAAGCAGCTATTATTATAAAATAAATAATAAATTAAAATCATAAATACAAAATAATGCTGATTAGTACAATAAGATTTTTTTTCCAATTTGTGCACTAGTGGATATAGAATACATTTTGGAGTATCATGTCTTATTTATAACATTGTCTATGCTTTCTTAAGATATTTAAATTTCCTTTCTCATTTTGTTAAACATTATGATATAATTCTGATAAATGTTCATGTATGTTCACTAAGTTAATTAAGGGATCCATGTCCTACTACAATTCCTACCTCACAGAGATCAATTATGAAAATCCTATGTGATAGGGACCAGTTGTTAGTGTAATGGCTATGTCGCTGAACTCCCATGTAGTCGACCGCAGTTCGCGTCCCGGACCCGGTGGCTTAAAACTCATGCTGGGCGCATGTGTGTGCGTGCCCGAGATCCAAAGAGGAGAATGGAGGAGAAGGGATTGTGGTACGGCCATCCCCCCGGGAGGTGATTTCTCGCTTTCTATCTCTCTGTGTCTCTCTGTCTTTCTGGCGAGCGCATGTGCCCTGTAGCAAAAAACCTCTCAAAAAAAAAAAAAATCCTATGTGATATAAACTTCTTCTAGGTGTTGAAACAAAGGTAATAATATCCTATTCTACCTAATATCATACTGATTAGTTTTGTGGAGAGAACACAAATGAAGCATGTGTCTCTGGCAACTGTCTAGTGAGAAAAATTAAAGGTGAAGAACATTCATTTTAGTCGACAAAAATTCTGACTTAAAGTCTTCTGAGTTTTGCACTTCTCTATAGAATCATTCTAAAATTTACATTCCCTGTCCCCTGCTTCTGTTATAGAACATGTTGTGTAGTGAGGAAATAAGCAATAAGCATATTGAACAATAGGCAACTCTCTCTCTCTCTCTCTCTCACACACACACACACACACACACACAAATTTTTTCAACCAAATCAACAGTGTGAAGAATATGCTATCCATAAAATCACTGAGCTTATTGATACCACAAGTAAGTAAATGATATCTACATATAGTTTTCTTAAACTTGTTATTATGATTCATTTTATTGGTCATTTATGACAATATCTGCAGATATAAAGATGAAAGGATAAAAGACTGTCTTACAGTCTTGTTATACTCATTAGTCAACCATCATGCTTTCCTGTGTTTCAGTTCCTCTTTAAAGCATGTAGCTTTCATATAATTGTACACACAGCTTTAAAAAACACTTGTTGCTTTTTTTCTTTTTTTTTTTTTTTTTGGAGAGATTTTCACTATAGGGCACGTGCGCTCGCCAGACAGACAGAGAGAGACATTAGAGACAGAAAGTGAGAAATCACCCCCCGGGGGGATGGTCATGCCGCAATCCCTTCTCCTCCATTCTCCTCTCGGGATCTTGGGCACGTACGCACACGCGCCCGGCGTGAGTTTTAAGCCACCGGGTCCGGGACGCAAACCACGGTCGACCACGTGGGAGTCCAGCGACATAGCCATTACGCTAACTGCTGGTTCCCAACACTTGTTCCTTTTTAAGATTTTGTAGTAGAAACATACACACTTTCTGGTATATGGCATTTTAAATTTTGATTAATGTCTGTTAAATTGTCTGTTGATATTTTCTAATGGCTAATTTACTAAGTAATATACTATAGGTATTTTATTTTACATGCTTAACACTGACACATAAACACATATTTAGTAGAAACAAAGAATACTAATATTCAGCGTTACTTTGAATATATGTAACTTGACCTTATGTAATTACTGCCAACATTTTCCAGAATTATGTGCAATGTTCTCCAAATGGACAGGTGGCTGAATCAAATATGCATGAGGAAAACTGCAACAGTAACAACCAAAACAAAAATAACTAACATTTGCTGTGTACTTCTATGTATTTCTCTTTCATTATTCTATATAATTCAAAATAACCAGAGAAGGTAGTTATTTTCATCATCATGTTACACATGATTAAACTGAGGCTGAGAGGGGTTAAGTGCAATGCAAAGAAAGTAACAACAAGGTAGGTTTAATTATGGAGATGTAGTACAGTCTATGGCTTTAGGAAGGTTTTGTATTTCATTTACATTAATTTGATAAAATTTCTAGTCATCCTAGTACAAACATATATGACATATCATATAAAAAGGTGATTCTAAAAATATTTTTGACAAGAAAATAATTACAAGAATTGTGTCCAAGGTAACAATACTATCAATTGCTACTATAACACTAACACTATTAATAACATTAATAAAGCTTATTACAGGGGAATATTTTCATTCTAAGGATGAAAGAATGACAGACTAGAATAACATAGCTTGAAATAAAAAAAATAATGGCAAAATTGAAATGATTAAACACATACTTATTTGGCCCAGCTGTGGTAGCGTGTGTTAGACACTGTTGCTGAGAAAGCTGAGACCACATGGTAGGCCCAGGTTCAATTTACTGCCTGCCCTAAAAAATGCCAAGAGTGGGATCAGCAGTTAGCATAATGGCTATGTCACTGGACTCCCATGTAGTCGACCGTGGTTCGCGTCCTGGACCCGATGGCTTAAACTCACGCCGGGCGCGTGTGCGTGTGTGCCCAGGATCCCGAGAGGAGAATGGAGGAGAAGGGATTGTGGCGTGGCCATCCCCCCGGGGGGTGATTTCTCGCTTTCTGTCTCTCTGTCTCTCTCTGTCTGTCTGGCGAGCGCACGCGCTCTATAGCGAAAACCTCTCACAAAAAAAAAAAAAGAAAGAAAAAAAATGCCAAGAGTGACTGTATGCCTTTGACCTCAGCTATTCAGAAGGCTGAAGCAGGAAGATCATAATGAGACCGTATTAAAACACCACACACACACACACACACACACACACACACACATAACCACCAGAAAAAAATATTGTTTTATTTTAATAAAAGTTTTAGCTCTAAGTGGTGTTATGCTCTTTACATCTACCAAGTAAGTCATATTTCCTCTCTCAGGCTTCTGATTGTCCAGTCATTGGAACCACCAGGAAAGACTATTAACTTGAAACTGATGATACATTTACAACTACTTCATTTAGTTGCTGAGTAATGACACTATCCTTTCTAGGTTATCTGCTTGCTTAAGCAAGAAACTAACCAATTAACAAGCAAGTGCATTGTAATAAGCAAATACTTCATAAAGGTTTCATGGGAAAAAAGCCTATTTCTTTCTACTTAATGCTATCACTATGCTTATGTTAACAGAAAATACTAAAGCTCTTGTTTAAAATGGAAATAAGGTCTTTCTTATATAAACTCAATAAAAACTGTGGTACATTATATAAACTAATCTGAAAAGCTATCAGGTTGTGATTTGTGATTTTTCCCCTCTACTGTTTAACTACTTAGAGTGTTTTTTAAACTGCAGCAAGACTAGGAGGAGTAAGTATAGGATGTTATTTACTTCCACCCATAAGATGAATAAGAAAGCAATAAACCCAGAGATCCATCTTGAACACTGGATATCACATATGTCTCTTCACTGGAGAGTCCCTGTACAAAAGAGTGTTCTGTGTTTATCTGGGAGGTTAACCATTTTCCTCAACTTTCAGATAGAGTATTCTACTAGGAATGTAGGTATGTGCCTCTATAGCTCAGAGAGTAGTCATTACTCCCTAAGGCCACCTCCCCTTGCTACATCAGATTCATCCTACTTTTGAAAAGTGTCAAATCCCAGTCAAGTGTTTAGATTTCTCTCTATTTCAGTAGAAGAAATGGGATTATTTTACACATTTTTCAATTTTATAAGGTCTTAATAACATCATTGCCAATCCAAATTAATTATGTCAAAAATTGAATCAGTATTCCCGAGAGTAGTTTTTAGGTCATGATCTAATGTCAACTCACATATTCTGTATTTCTTAATGAAAATTATCTTAAGAACAGTGATTAGTGTGTTTATATTTTAAACTGGTGGCTTAGGATAAGACTTGCATGGGGAAGGAATCTTGTCACTTAAATGGTGGAGACATAAAATGGTAGAAACCCTCATATAGTTCTTCTGATGAGTCAGAGTGTGACCTTGCTAGTACCTTTAAGGATTTAACAGGCTGTGCTAAGGCACCGATGCCTTCTCTGCCCTGTTGACCAGAATGCACAGGTCATGCTTGAGACCACCCTACTGCACATTGTCTGCATAAACTTGACAATCTGTTGCTGGAAGGAAGGAAGTTAATTTGGTGATGTCCACAGTATTTATAAATGAGCTTGGCAAGAACTTTGTGCAGTGTCAATACAGTGAACAATATGACTTTATAGGTCAGAAAAATTTACCTTCATTTACAGCTTTAGAACTTCACAGCACTCTGTAGAATTATAGAAATAACTTGGTTACAGTCTTCTATTTTTCTTTCAGTGCCTTCAGGTAGCATGAAGATAGACTATCCTAAGTAATGTTTATATAAAATTTATTGCAGAGTTAAGATCCTAACATAGAAAAGATAACAATGTAGTACATGAAAATATTATTTATCACTGTCACTTTTGAGTATCATTATTAACATACTGCAATTCTTTGGTACAAAGGGGTATCCAGCTGGGAAGGATAGAAACTGAACAACTGATATTTTGTATACTCCCAAATGTGGTGAAATTGTATGGGTAAGAATTCCAAAATTGATGTCTCTTACCACACATACTCTGATCTTAAATCAAATAAATGAAAACAGAAAGGAAATGATAGAAATAGCCAAGAGCTCTTGCTTTTCTCACAGACATTAAATATAAATTTTCAAAACCAGTAGCTATAAGTAGCAATCAAACATAATATTAAGAGAGTCTTTCTATATGAAATAATTCTAACATCAAGACAAACAACACTTCAGCAAGTGCTATAAATTTTAGGAAATTTGTTCTTCCAATTTCAGTAGCAATGTTTATTTTAAAAGATATTTTCAGCTAAATTAGAGAAAAAGAAAAACACTGTTTTTTTCATATTGTTCCAATTTCTTCAATGTTGTGTAGAAGGTAGATTGGAACTGTGCCCTGGGTAGCCTTAAAGCTATGGCAAATGCCACAGTCAGCACAACCTCAACTTATACTTTAATAACATTTTGATTCAGTAGTCAAAGCTTGTCTCTGCAGCCTGTACGTACCTTATCTAGTATCTGTCCCTATTCTGTACTCTGGTTGCCCAAAGCCATCTTACATTAGCTTCACCAATTGCTCCAGAATTTTAAGCTCAACTTCTCTATTAAGCCTAATCTGTTCCCATTACTTCCCTATCTAGTCAGCTTCTACTCAGAGAAGTTAATGCCACAATATTAATAATTTATAATTCTATAACATGGTAACCCTTTCAGATACCAATAGTATAAAATGAATCAAAAGAATGAATACTCCGGTTATTTCTATGTAGCAAATCACTTCAAAACTGAATGACTTAAAACAACAATAATTACTGTATTATGTGTCACAGTATCTATAGGTCAGGAATTCCAGAAGAGGAATTCAGCTGGGCAGTTCTGGATTGGTGTCTCTCAGGGGACTGCAGTCAGAAGTTGACTCAAGCTGGAACAGTAGGTTGCTAAAATAGCTGGAGACTGACAGAACAGCACTCTTGTAGTTTTCAGACCTTTTCATGTGGAGTAGTTTGGGCTTCCTCACAGCATATCAGCCTCAGAAGTAATTAGATGTAATCAGACTGCATAGAAGAACAACTGAAAGATCCAAAGATGAACATCCCCACAGAAGCAGGTAAAAGTAGACAGCATTTTTATGACCTGGCATTGGAATTCCTAAACCTTCATTTCTGTTGTACTCTGTTAATGAAAACAGTCACAGTGGTTCTCTTAAATGGAAGCAGAGAGAACATAGGCCACCTTTGTGTGGTGTAGTAGCAAGGTTCTACAAGAACAGGAAGGATAGACAATATCTTTTTAGTCTTCTTTAGAAGACACAATTTGCCAGGACCAGCAGTAAGCGTAATGGCTATGTCGCTGGACTCCCATATAGTTTACCAAAGTTCGAGTCCTTAACCCAGTGGCTTAAACTCACACCGGACGCGTGTGCATGCATGCCCAAGATCCCGAGAGGAAAATGGAAGAGAAGGGATTGCAGCATGGCCATCCCCCCTGGAGGGTGATTTCTCACTTTCTGTCTCTCTGTCTCTTTCTTTCTGTCAAGCGTATGAGCCCTATAGCAAAAATCTCTCTCAAAAAAAAAAAAAAAGAAAGAAACAATTTGCCAAAATGAGTAATAGAGGCATTTTGTGTACTTCCTTATGTTACTATATGTTATTTTCAATAAACATTTATTACTAAGTAATGGAAAATAAAATGATAGAGTTTATTAAATGCCATGTAGAAATTTTATTTCCATTTTTTCTTCAGGAAGACTACTGAAAAACATATGAATATCTTATTTACTTTTGTCATGTTTAATGAAGGTGTCATTAACTATATTAATATTTGAATACCAAACCTTCATCTCACAACTTTCAAATGTAGTATTTACAATAAAAAACAGCAAAATATTTTAATATGAACTTCTTTATTAATCTTTTCAAGTATTTGTTTTAATGATCTGAAAAACTAGAGAATGTGTATCTGTTACATCTTTTTTTATTCTTTTTTTTAAGAGAGAGATTTTTGCTATAGGGTGTGTGCACTTGCCAGAGAGATATATGGAGAGTAACTGAGAAATCACCCCAGGAGGAATGGCCATGCTGCAATTCGTTCTCCTCCATTCTCCTCTTGGGGTTTTGGGTAAGCACACAAACCTACCTGGCATGAGTTTTAAGCTGTCAGGTCTGGGACTCGAACAGCAGTCGACTACATGGGAGTCCAGCAACATGAGCATTATGATATCTTCTGGTACCATATCCTCTATATCTTTAGCTTGTAATTACATGCTTTCAGAAGACATATCTTAAGGAAATCACTATAGTGTAGAAACAGAGAGATTAACATTAGACTTAAAAATCTTTGAAGGTCAAAAATGGGCATGAAAGTCCTTGAATATTTTGACTGAAGTATATATATTATTTCAAAAGTAACCGTGATAAATAACTATATGTTGTTCCATTGAAAGGTTTTTCAATTTCTGTCAAAATTTCTCATGTGTCACCTGTACTTGGGAAGTCTAGTTGCATATTGAAGCTATAAGAAAGAATTGATTTCATCGTTTTTCTTTGAGTCTTGGTGGCTTTTAATATTGACTTTTTCAGAATTAAATTATTGAAGAAATCTCAAACTGTCCATACATTATGCACTCAACATTATTACACATGGTAATAATTCTATTCAATTCACATATATCACCAAAAGATATTTTTATTGTCATTATAGAAAATTTTCTCCAAGTAAAGATTTCTTCTTTTGGGACCAGCAGTTGGAATAATGTCTATGTTGCTGGACTCCCATGTAGTCAACCGTGGTTTGAGTCCCGGACCCAGTGGCTTAAACTCACGCCAGGCACATGTGCATGCATGCCCAAGATCCCGAGAGGAGAATGGAGGAGAAGGGATTGTGGCATGGCCATCCTCCTTGGGGGGTGATTTCTTGCTTTCTGTCTCTCAGTCTCTCTGTTTTTCTGGTGAGTGCACCGGCACAATAGCAAATACCACTAAAAAAAAAAAAAATCTTCTTTTGAGTTAACTAAATTATTTATAATTAATATATGAATGAGATCAGATTATAAACATTTCTTCTTCATAAATATAACACATAAGCTCATAGACATAACTTAGATGATTCTGTGTCATGGAATTTGTGACTAAGAATGCCTCATTTTAAAATTTTTCAAAATCCCAGTTACTCAAGTTAATTATTATATTTAAATAAAAACAAGTAATAAAATAAATTGAATCTTCTACCACTTCCCAAAATTGAGTAGCAAGGAATGAATTTACCTCTGTCTAAAACAGCAAAATGTATGAAATAAAGGTTCTCAAGTTATATATATAAAGTTACAAGAGTAGTGATTCTTAAGAAATGGAAATCAGTTTAGCTGCAGAGGCACAGCAGTAACACAACACTTTGTGATGCTGAGGCCACATGAGAAGGTCACAGGTTTGCATCCTAAGGCCTCCCTTTATGCACTGAGTATATGTGTATGTGCCTGTGATCAAGGCTGGCTGAAACCAGGGGTAGAGGTAATGGTAGTGTGAAGACTCTGTCGGGGATTACCTTTCTCTCTCTCTCCTAGAAAACAAAAATAAATTAAAAAAAATGGAAAAAATAAGTGGTACCTCCTATTGCTTTAGTTTGTTGTCTGGATAAAGTTTCTAGCCTGTAACACACAGAGAGAAAAAACTTAAGCTTAGTGCAATGGACTCTTGAATTCTATTATTCTGAAAAGGTGAGTTCATAATGGTCAAGTGATTATAGAGTAATTTTTGCCATAAACTTTTTGGCATGAAATTCCTATATTAGAAAAGAAAAAAGGTATTAGGGCTGGCTCAATAGCACAGTGGTAACACACTCATCAAGTGATGATGCATCCGTATGAAAGATCATAGATTCAGTTCCCTGGTTGACCTATATGTACCAGGCACATGTTTGCATGATCCTGGCTGGCTGTGAAGGTGGAAGTGGGGTGGGCACATAGTGTGGGACTCTGTGGAGCTACTTGCTTTTCTATTTCTCTGTGTTCCATACTCAAAGAAAAAAGAAAAATAATTTCCTTAAAGAAAAGATAAGGAAAGGAAGAAAGGTATTATTACATTAACTATTTAAAGTCCCATAGCAAGAAATTAGAGAACAGAAAACCAAACCAAATCAAACAAAAAGTGTGTATAAGAAATAAAGTAATAAAATCAGACCAGAAATCAATGGAGACAATCAGTGAAACAAAAGCTAGTTCTTTCAGAAGATTAATAAAATCAAAAAAACTCTAACCAGAATGATCAGAACAAAAAAAAAAATAGAAGAAACAAATTACTAATATTAGAAATAAGAGAGATGGCATCACTGCAGATTCCACAGATATTAAAAGATAAAGAGGAATATATCTTATACATTTGATTACTTATATAAATATGCAAATTAATTGAAAAATAAAGTGCTATAGTCCATTAGGAAGAATTACAAAACCCGAGTAACACACACACTCACACAAAAGCAAAATAAAGAAAACCCTGAGTAACCATATGTATATAAAAGAAATTTAATTTATAGTTAAAATGAACTTCTCAAAATGAGTACTCCAAGCCCAGGTGACTTTACCTAGGAATTTCTTTCAAATATTTAAGGACTAAATAAGACCAAGTCTATAAAAGCTCTGAGAAAATTTCAGAGGTGGGAATATATCACAACTAGTTTTTGAAGTTGGAATTACTCTAATACCAACACCATACATACAGACATTAGAAGCCAAGAAAACTTGTATACCAATATCTCTCATGAACATAGATCCAAATATTCTTATCAAAAGTTTGGTGAATTAAATTCAACAAAATAGGAAAAGGATATTAACTCATGAAAAAGTTAGGTTTAGTCTACAAATGCAAGCTTGTTTTAGCATTCAAAAATTGCTCAGTACAGGGAAGAAACATTTAACAGACAAAAAAGTTCTCTGTTGAATAAACTATACAGTATATATATCATGATATCATGATAAAGATTTTGCATAAAATTGAAAATTTAAAAGGAATTACTCAGTGTAATTCATGATATTAACAGACTACAGAAGAAAAAGTGTATGAGCATCTCAACAGATGCAGAAAAATAACATAAAAATTCCAACATTAATTTGGTTAATGAAAGTCTCAGCAGATGGATGAGAAGTTTTTTTTTTTTTGTTTTGTTTTTTTTTGAGAGGTTTTTCGCTATAGGGCATGTGCGCTCGCCAGACAGACAGAGAGAGACATAGAGACAGAAAGCGAGAAATCACCCCCCAGGGGGGATGGTCACGCCGCAATCCCTTCTCCTCCATTCTCCTCTCGGGATCTTGGGCACGCACGCACACGCGCCCGGCGTGAGTTGTAAGCCACCGGGTCCGAGACGCGAACCGCGGTCGACTACGTGGGAGACCAGCGACATAGCCATTACGCTAACTGCTGGTTCCCTGGATGAGAAGTTTTTACACCTAGTAAAGGATATTTATAGGAAACCTGTGGCTAGCATCATACTAAATGACAAAAGACATTGCTTTCTCCCCAGAATCAGGAACAAGGCAGGAATGTCTCTTCTCACTACTTCCATTCCATATATACTAACAGTATGAGCCAATTCTAAAGGTAACAACAACAAAAAAAGTTGAAAGTGAAGAAGTAAAAGTGTCTTTCTTCACAGACTACATTGTTCAGGTAGAAAAGCCTACAGAAAATTCTATGTATGTGAAATTCTATGTACGTGCCAGTTAAACTTACAAGTGACTATCAAGGTTATTGAGTACAAGATGTCAATTGCAATTCTGTACACCAGCAATGAATAATCAAAAAAAAATCATGGAATGAAATTCTTGATATTGCTAAGATGTCAGTTTTTACCAAGTGATTAGTAGTTTTCCTTTAATTCCAAATTCCTGTGCCTCACCTTTTTTGTAGAAATTGGCAAGCTCTTCTTGTAAAAGTCATGTGGAAATGCAAACCAACTAGAGCTTTAAAAACATAACAGTTTTGAAAGATTTAAAATACCAACTTCAAAAAACTTTCCGTTGAGGGCCAGCAGGTGGCATAGTAGCTATGAAGCTGTACTCTCACGTGGTCAGTTGCATTTTGATTCTGGGATCCAGCGGCTTAAAACTCAGGCCAGGTACATGTGCATGTGTCTCCAAAATCCCAGAAAGAGACTGGAGAAGAAGGGATTGTGGTATGGCCATTCCCCTGGGGGTGATTTCTCATTTTTCCTCTCACTGTCTCTCTTTTCTCTGGCAAGCACACACATCCTATGGCAAAAATCCTTAAAAAAAGTCAGTTGACTAAAGAAAGCAATATGCACATAAAGGAAGAAAATAATAAAGTCAACATAAGACTGAATATAGTAAAATTCCAAATTTTATCTTATAAATTTTAAGTGAGATTTGAGTCTGAAAAAAGTCAATATACCTTAATGATTTGGGGAAATTGTATAGAAGGAATTGTATTATTGTATATTTTATTCAAATAGTTCTTGCCCTTCTTAATCAATCTGTACTTTTCCTGTTTTTAAAACTACTTCTCTGTAAAGTCTTTCCTGATTATTCTCCTATACCTTATCCCCAGACTTTAACATACATCATCTCAAGTGTGTTGAGCTCAATTTTTCTAAATTAATTTTCTGGGAAACATGGTTACAACTATAAATTAAAGCAATTGTGCTAAAGAACCTTATTTTTCATTTCTCACTTCTCCTTGCTTAATTCAGTGTTCCATGAATAATAGTCATTCAAATAAGTAGCATTATCTGGTACAGATTAATTATAATACATGCCATAACTTGAGTTTTTATTCACAACTTGAAGCCTGCAACTAGACTGTTGCAAATTCTGCCTTATTAATATAGTTACAGTGAAATCACTACCATTTGCTAATTGTCTGCTAAACACTTAAGAGCTAGGGTCACTTAAATTTCTTGAAGAAAATTCCATTAATATTCAGTGTAATGAGACTTATATAAACAAGAAAAATTAGGAAAGCAAGTAAATATTTTTATAACAAGTGTTTCATTACTTTTGGCAAAGACATTTACTTATTGGTATCATAGGACAGTTTCAGCCTTAAAAATATATGGATTATGCATATGTCTTATTATCCTAGAAAGTGTATGTGTGTGGTGGGGGGGAGTATGTGTTTACATACTGATACCTTTGGGTTCTAAAGCTTATGAATGTTGTAAGGCCATAACATGTGGAATCTGGGTTTTTATTTTGAGCTCCTGTGTGTTTTTCTTCTTTATTTCTCTTTTAAGGCAGAGAGGAAAGGAGAGAGAGATAGAAAGGGAGAGAGAGATAGGTATTTTCGACAGAGTCTTTCTGTCACAATCCATCTGTCCTAGCCTCCCAATTAGCTTGTATTACAGGTACATGTAACTGAACTCAGCATGTTCAGTTGGTCTGGGAACCAATTCCAGGCATCCCATGTTGTTTCCAGCCTCCAAAGTGATGGTGTCATCTTTGTACCACCACAATTGGGATTCCTGTGTGTTTCTTTTCTTTTTTTCTTTCTTTTTAACAATTTTTAAAATTTGTTTTTAGGTTTTTGCCACAAAAGGAGTGCAATCTCTTGGGAGAGGGGGGGGGGGAGAGAGAGAGAGAGAGAGAGAGAGAGAGAGAGAGAGAGAGAGAGAGAGAGAGAGAAAGTGGGAAATCACTCCCTAGGGAGGATGACCATGCACAATGCCTTCTCCTCCATTCTCCTCATGGTGTTTTCGGCACACGCATACACACTCCCATCCTGACTTTCAAGCTGCTGGATCTGGGGCTGAAATCTTGGTGGGCCATGTGGGAGTCCAGCATATTAGCTACTACACCACCTGCTGGCTTACCTGTGTGTTTTTTAAAGTACCACTCTTTTTACTAATTCCTGATGCACCTTGCCTTTCACCAAAGGAAAATAGGTCAGTGACAGGAATAATTGTCTTTGATTTGCAAGGATTTCTGGACAAGTTCCAGAGATAAATGTTATACTATATCTTTATCTTGTACTTTTACAAAATATTGTGTTTATTAATAGACAATGAATTGGGTTAGTAGACCAATGGCTCTCAAACTGTAGTTCCTGGAAAAGCAGCAGCAACTGTACCTAGGACCTGGCTGGAAGCATACTTTCTCAGGCCCCACATCAGACCTACTGAATCAATAGCTTTAGGAATGGGTCCTAAGAATCAATGTTTTAGTAGACCACCAAGTTATACTGATGCATGTTAAAGTTGAGAACAAGGTTGAAAAATTGGATTAGACCAAGTGGAAATATAACAACTTGGGTTTATGTCTAGGCATTCAGAGGGATAAGCCAGTAAGAAATTTTGTCATACTAAATTTTGGGATAAAATACAATGAGGGTAAAAGCATTTATGCAACATGAATGTGGCAGGCAGCATAGGATCTTTTTCAGTTACTTCGCACTTGCCTAAAACTGGTAGAGTTTATTGTTCAGCCTTAGTATGAATTAGTGATAAGAACTTAAATAAGGAGGCTGGCAGGTGGCATGGAGTTTGAGGACGCTAGATTCACTAATGACCAACCACAGTTTGAGTCCCAGATCTGGTGGCTTGCTTTCTCACTCCCTGCTCCCCTTTCTCACTCTGATCAAATTAAAAAAGTAATAGTAATAAATAAAGTTAAATGAAAAAAGAAATTATTAAAAAAAAAACTTAAACAAGTTATGTAAATTTTTCTGTGACTTAATTTACATGTCTGCGAAATGTGCATAATGATTTTGGCACCTGATAAATGGCACTGTTGTGAGGATTAAAGGTGTTAATGCATATGAAATATTTTAATTTCAGGAAACTTAAATCATAAGATCTTGCATGAAAGGACATTCTGTTTTTTGCCTCTTTCATGGCTTATCTTATACAGTTGATAATCAATTTCTGTATCTGAGTCAAGGAATGATTAAATAATTTCTACCCATTTGAGAAAACATTCTGCACTGAAGAACTAACGTTTATCGAGAATTAAATTTCTAAAAAATCGGTTTGGGAAATAATTTTTACTATTCAGAATTTCCTGCTATGAAGTGATGTGTAGCTCTATAAATAAAGATATTGAAATAACTCACTTCAAGACCTTCTCTGAGTAAAGGTGGACATAAAGCTGGTTCTGTGGTCTGAATGGAGACTGTACCCCACCAGCAAAGCTTACTTTCTCAGTTTCAGCTGACTATTTGCCCAATTTGGTTTAATATTTTGTCTCCTGGGCAGTCTTTTGATGCCACTGTAGCATTTATACATTACCTCTGATATTTTTGGAAAGTAAGGTTTAATTAAATAAGGCATATTTATTAACTTCTTTAATGATAAGGAGTCATAAATTACTTTCTCTTCATAGAAAATCTGCAAATTATTAACCAAATTATCACCAGTGTTGAAAGTTTGAGTTGGGATCCACTTTAATTTTGTACTTTTGAAATTCAGCTGCCTTGGAAAGATTTCATTTGCATGTGTGGCTCTGGAAATAGCATTTGCTTTCAGACTATTTTGTTCTGTCTCTTGGGCTCAGGGGCTTAGGGTCAATCAGTTGCAGGTAAGGAGAAAACTCAATTCACTCAGTCTATTCCTGACATGCTATGACCCTCTTCTTTCCTTTTCAGTCTGAAGACACGGAATTATTTTCTCAACATTGGTTGCATGTAGCCACCTTGATTCTATGTAAAATCAATTTTCTCCACTGCCCAAGGCATACAAACTAACTACTTTCAATTCCAGATGATCACCAAAGTCCATAATTTTAGACCTCGAGTGACTCTTGATCTAACTCGAGAGATTGCTTTTCTATTTGGTTCACTTGTAAGTAGCTGCTTATGTTTAAATCATACTCGCATGTATAATCAGGAATCTTAAAGTAATGTGCTCCAGGCTTTGATTCCTGAAAGTTGTCTGAAAATAAGTGAAAATCAAGGCATTTGTAGGAAATCGAAATGTATTCATCTTGAACGAGCTTTGCATGCATAGGCATGTTTTCCAATCCATTGTTGGACTAGAAGCAACCAAATGATAACAAATCTTAAGAGTGAAAATGAGCTCCTCTCTAATCTGCAAGTATCGGATCAATAACACTCCATCTGTTAATGGAGCAGGCCAACACTCTTGAGTTTCCCAAACTGTGTGAAAATCACACTTAAAATGAGTAACAGAAAGCGTCTACTAGAAACATTGTGCAGAAAAGTTTCTTTAAATGTACTTTATTGGAGAGGCTGAGACTTTACTATAATGAGATAATTTACTTCTAGTCAGTGTCTTAGGAATGTTTATACGTGAATGTGTATAGATAGATATAGGGTATGAGGGTGTGTTTATAAAATCTTATGGTAGTGATTATTTGACAGCTAATATCTAATCTCTCTATTTAAATATATAAGTTTGCTTTAATTGATCTACTTTGTGTAGTTGGTGGAATAAAGCTAAAATTGGAATCCCTAAATAGGCCAGTATTTGTCATCTTGTCAAGGCTATAAATTATTATTTGGAAATTAACTAGTGAGTTGTATTTTAAATGTTTGTAGGTGACACCTACCACAAGAGAACAACTGCAGGAATTACATCACAGATTTTTTTGGTGCTCATTATACTACAATAATTTATTTATATATATTTTTTTATTTTAGAGAGAGATTTTTCCTATAGGGCTTGTGTGCTCACCAGAGTGACAGAGAGAGAGAGACAAAGAGACAGAAAGAGAGAAATCACCCTCCTGGGGGAATGACTGTGTAACAGTCCCCTCTCCTCCATTCTCCTCTTGGGATTTTGGACATGCATGCACTGAGGCCCGGCATGAGTTTCAAGCCGCCAAGCTCAGGACTCAAAGTGCAGTTGACTATGTGGGAGTCCAGTGACACCACCATTATGCCACCTACTGGTCTCTATACTGCAGTTATAAGGAGGTTGTCATCGAAATTTACAATATTATTCAATTGTTGTAAGAGAAACAAGTTATTCTGTTATATCTCTAACATTCAGGGAAAGTCCTTTTTCACTTTAAACAAAAAGCAAAGTGATATGAAAACAAAGGGGGCTTTAAGGTCATAATAAAATTGAATCTTGAGATAGTTGTAAGATTTAGTTGTAATGCTGAAATAGTTAACATTTATTTAAGAAAACCATGGAACCATGGGGACTCCAGGATTCTGAAAATAAATATATAAAAACCTTATATACCTTAAAATATATCCAAAGACTTTCATTAATTAATAATCAATTATTCACATGACTTTGACCTTGCACATATAAAAACCTGAACTCTGACCACATAAGAGAAAAACTTTTCCATTAAATTCAACAATATATTTCATGTTCATTTTTATGTTAGGCTGTTTTTTGGTTGAAATGTGAATCCATTGACTCTTGCCATGTATGCCATCATGGAAATTGTATGCTGCACACTTGATTCTACTGTAAATTCACTCAAACTTGTCGAAGTTTCCAAACATTTATCACATTTATAAGACATACAATGCAAGGATAACTTTATTAACATGCTTATTATCTTTCCTGCTGAGTTACTTCTAACAATATTGTGAGTCAATTAGTTTACAGCAAAGTGCTCAACATAAGTTGTTTTAAGAAAATAGCATATATGATGTAAACAAATCTATATGTTGCCAAAGAGATAAGGAAAATAAAGCTTAAAGAGTATAAAACACTTGACTAAGGTCATACAATGTTTTGATTACACATACTCTTAAGCCTCTACATTATATGGCCTCCTCTTAGGTCTACATTTATAAACCTAATAACTAGAACTATTTTTGCCCATGTGGTTTGCTTAAAATTGTTTTAAAATGAAAAGCCAATAGATACAAAAGAAGACATAATTAAATTCTCTAAGTTCTCTACTCAAATTCAGATTACCTTTTCAAATAAAACAATGAACCAGGTTGACAACCTTTTCGCACAAAGCTTCTTATTAAAATAACTACCATCAGTAACTTATTATATTAATTTCTTAATTATATAAAGTTAATAAATTAGCTCCTGTTGTTTTGGAGAATTGAGGGTACTTTCTGTATTGATTAGCTGAATCCATGTTAGAATAGCAGAGTACAGAACTTGCAGCTGCAGCTATGGAGGACTGTCACAGTGTACTTTTTTAACTGAGTAATTTGAGACTGGGACAGAAAGAAGTCTACATAATAACAAGTACAAATACATAATCAAATTCACACAATTGAGCATAAATAAAGTTAGTTCTTTTTTTTTTTTTTTCTTTTTTTGGAGAGGTTTTTGCTATAGGGCGTGTGTGCTCGCCAGACAGACAGAGACAGAGAGACAGAAAGCGAGAAATCACCCCCCAGGGTGGATGGCCACGCCGCAATCCCTTCTCCTCCATTCTCCTCTCGGTATCTTGGGCACGCAAGCACACACACCCGGCGTGAGTTTAAGTCACCGGGTCCGGGACTTGAACCGCAGTCGACTACATGGGAGTCCAGCGACATAGCCATTACGCTAACTGCTGGTCCCGATAAAGTTAGTTCTTTACCAAATATTGGAAGCACTCCACCACGTACTGCTACCTTTCTGTCTTGGATTATTTTTGGTTTTATAGTCCACTATCTATTGCTCTCTAATAGAGCAAACTATATCCCCAAAATGAGATCTCCACCCCAAATTTTATACAACATAATATTGATCTTCAAGTAGCATAAAAAGAAACACAAGAATGGAAAATTCTTGTAAATCAGCAAATAACTGATCAGATCAAATCATTAATTTACATTGCAACCAATTAATCCATAGTAAATGGCTGAGACATGTTTTTTGATGTCCTGAATAAGCTAATTTTGAGGTGCATAGTTTGTTTTCTCCATATTCTTAATCTCTGGTAAGCCAATAAAAGCTACAAGTTCGAATTTATTTACCTTGATAAGAAATTCAAAATAAACTGAATAAAAATATATCACGATAGTCATATTATTTAATTTTTCTTTCCTGGTTGATTATGGAATTATTTGTTTCATGCTCTTTAGCTGCTAATCTGAAACATTTTTCTAAGTAAATAGCTGATGAAATGTGAGAATACTCTTGATCAAATTGAATGCTTTGTTTAATTAGAATCATGAAGATTTTGCTAAAGTTGTCTTTGAACTAAAAACTTTTCTTCACAGCTAACATAGCTGTTTCATTTTAAATGGGTCCACTTTCAAGATGGGTTTGCAAGAATCCATCAGACTTCAAGATCAGATTCATTTTGAAATTTCTCTCTGCCTTATTATGTGTCATGTATCTCAAATCAGTTGAACCCTAATAATATAAGCCTATGTGGTTCCACCATTTTATAAATCAATCAAAAGCACTTAAAATTGAGACCGGTTTTCAGTACAGGTTTTCTCTTCTCCTATTAATAGGGCAGATAAGATTATAGAGAAAACTGGGGAAAAGGCAATATTTATTAAACCTATAGTGACACTTTAATGTTTATTTCAAAATCATTCATCTGAGACATGATTATAAGGGAATATATATGTTTTATCTATGACTATATTTCTATTTATAACTTTTTTATGAAAAATGATTTTACCATTATAAAAGAAAATCACACTAAATACAATTTTTAATTTAACTAAGCTATTTTTATCTTATCTAATAGATCTTTTTAGTCTTTATTTTTAAAAATCCACTTTCTGTGCCTTTGGCTATAATGTTTTTAAATGATTTTTAATCAGAAATCTTGGTAAAGGCATAGAAAAATCTCTTTCAGGATATATTAGCTGAAAACTATCCAAATTTGGAGAAGCCTACAGACATCCAATCCAGAAAATACAAAGCTCATCATACAGATGCACAGTTCTTTACCAAATATTGAAAGCACTCCACCACATAATACTACCTTTCTGTCTTGGATTATTTTTGGTTTTATAGCCCACTATCTATTGCTCTCTATTAGAGCAAACTATATCCCCACAATGAGTCCTCCAACCCAAATTTTATACAACAAAATATTGACCGTCAAGTAACATAGAAAGAAACACAAAAATGGAAAATTTTTATAGGTCAGCAAATAACAAATCAGATCAAATTGTTAATTTGCATTGCAACCAATTAATCATAGTAGATGGCTGAGATATGTTTTTTGATGTCCTGGATAAGCTAACTTTGATGATTGACTACATTAAGATAAGAAGATCCTCTCCAAGGCATATCATAGCCAAATTGGTAAAAAAAAAAAAAAAAAAAAAATCAAAGACAAAGACAATATTCTGAAAATGGCAAGAGAGAAACTCCAAATTACATAAAAATTTTCCCCTGTTAAACTAACATTGGACCTCTCAACTGAAACAATGCAGGCAAGAATGGGAAGACATACGTAAAACTCTGAAAGAAAAACAATTTCAGACAAGAGTACTATACCTAGCAAGATTTTCCTTTGAATGAAAAGGAGAAATGAAATCATTCCCAGGTAAACAAATGCTGAAAGAATTCACCAAAACTAAAGGAGCTCTTCCAGAAATACTTAATGGAATACTACACCAGCAAAACTAAAGGGAGACAAATAGAATTAAGAGAACCCAAAATAATTAGTAATAAAAAGGATAGCAAAAGTACAGAGATAAATCCCTACATATTGAGAATAACATTAAATGTCAGAATTAAATTCTCCAACTAAAAAGCTAAAAATTCAAGTTCAACTATTTTACATACAAGCAGACTTAATTACAAATTCACAAATTGTTTGGTAGGCAGTTTTTTCCACAGGTTTCATATTGCATTAATCATTGTATAAAGGAAGCTAGCAGGAAAAGTCCAAAATGTTATAAGAAGCAGAATCATTCTTGGGAATGAATTTGAAGGCTAATATCAAGAACTTTGTAAAGCCTGTAAATCACCAAATCACTGACTTTATCATATCTTCTCTTTTAATCCTTTTGTCTGCTCTTGGACATTTGAGTTTATTCCATGTCTTAGTAATTGTGAATAGTGCCGCAATAAACATGGATGCGAAAGTGTTTTTCTGGGGACCAGTAGATGGTGTAATGGCTATGTTATTGGACTCCCATGTGGTCGACCGCGGTTCGCATCCCAGATCCGGTGGCTTAAAACTCACGCCGGGCGCGTGTGCGTGCATGCCCAAGATCCCGGGAGGAGAATGGAGGAGAAGGGATTGCGGCGTGACCATCCCCCCCAGGGGATGATTTCTTGCTTTCTGTCTCTCTGTCTCTCTCTGTCTGTCTGGCAAGCGCACGCGCCCTATAGCGAAAACCTATTCAAAAAAAAAAGGTGTTTTTCTGACTGAGTATATATTCCTATCCTTTGGGTAGATACACAGGAGTGGAATTGCTGGATTTTATAGTATTAAACTTCTATTTCCAATTTTGTTTTGTTTTTGCTTTCTTGAAGACTTATTTCTTTATGTATAGTACTGTTGTTTTACAAGAACTCACAGTGAATAAAAGTTTTATGTTTCTCTCTTCCTAATGAGCTATTGTTATGTATAATTCTACTTACTTCTAACTTGACCAATGATTTATACCCTAGATCTTTTCAGATTATAAACTCTTATCTCCCACAATCCTCTAATGATAATTACAAATTCTTCTTACATTGGCTATATTAAGATTATCTTCATTTTCATAAACACATGCTCATTAATTTATGAGACTTTTTGTTGTCTGATTTTATTTTTTTAAGGTTTTGCTATAGGGTGTGTGTATTCACTGGAAAGAGAGAGAGGGAGACAGTGGGAGGGAAAGTGAGAAGTCATCCCCCAGGGTAGATGGCCATGACAAAATCCCTTCTCCTCTATTCTCTTCCTGGGACTTTGAACATTCACACACACACTCACTTCTGGTGTGAGTTATGTTCCCAGGTCCAGGACAAGAACCAGGGTCAGACCTGCTGGCCTCCCATATTGTCTGAACTTTTAATCACTTATTTTTCTTTAGAACTGTGTTTCACAGTAAAGAACATCACTGACAGGGACCAGCAGTTTAGTAATGGCTATGTTGCTGGATTCCCATGTGGTCAATGGCGGTTCGAGTCCTGGACTCGGTGGCTTAAACTCACGCTGGGCGCATGTGAGTGCGTGCCCAAGATCCCGTAAGGAGAATGGAGGAGAACGGATTGCTTCATGGCCATCGCCCATGGGGGGTGATTTCTCGCTTTCTGTCTCTCTGTCTCTCTCTTTCTGGTGAGTGCACGCGCCCTATACCAAAAACCTCTCAAAAAAAAAGAGAGAAAAAAAAAGAGTATCACTGACAATTCAATACATGCTTCCAAAATAACCACAAATATTCTTAACATAACGTAATCTTAAATATTGAAGGTGATGAATATATTTATATCCTTGATTTGTTTATTTCACAGTGTATACTTACTTTCAAAAACTATATTGTATCCTACGAAGATGTATAATGATTGTATGTAAATCATAAATGACAATAAATATTAACAAAAGTCAGAAAGCTTGGGAAAATAATACCACCAGATTTAATATACAAGTCAAGAATATTCAATGTTATTTTCTGGACATTCACTTATACATTATATATGAACTGAATTGAATCCTGCACTGAATCTGGACAATGTCAATATAATTGAGTGTTCACAAACTCAGCCAGATGAGAAAATATTTTATGTATTCTTTCTCTGAATTAGATATAATTTCCTTGAAGGCTAGTTGCAAAACTTTTTTTCAATCTTGATCCCCAACTTCTTTGAGTCCTCAAGTCTTAGCACACTATCTTGCACATAATAAGACTCAATAAATGAATAATTTGTGACCTACAGAATATGAAACTAATGGATAATGATGTTTGGGGATTCTGGATATCTGGCCCTTTCCTGTTCCCTGTGGAAACAAATTTAAGATACCATTTGATTAGTGATTAGGAAGTAAGGAACCAAGAAAATCCTGTTAAGTATTTTATAAACCAATAAACAATATGGCTGTTACATTATTTTATCAAGATAATATAGCAATTCAAGGCATACATAAACACATCTTGCTTCTCAGTCTCAGTTTTCTCTTACAATAGGCTGCTGTTCTCTTCTACTTTCTGGGGTGAGTGAAAGAGAATATGCCAAAACAACTCTACTTGTAGAGCTAATCATTTATAAACATAAAATCCTATTATTCACTTTTCCACACTTGTACTACAGAATTGTATTATAGAAATGCTGTTATCAAAATTACTTTTATAAATTTTGTAAATATAGCACCAAGACAGAGAAAATTAACAAATTTATAAAGAAATCAGATGAATTAATTGGTCAAGAACATTTTGATTGTAAACTACCTCTGTAAGCTACCTCTGTATTTGTCTTTAACATTAACAAAATAAATTTGATTTTGAATAAAAAATAAAGCAAAGGCCAATGGCATAAATAATGTCAGCAAACAAAACTAAAGTTAATAATGCTGAATGGAAAATATAAAATAATAGGTGTAAGTCTGATAAGAGAATTGAGAGATCTAACAGTATTTTCTACTGTCCCATTGAGAAGCAGAAATACAACCATTTCCTTCTGTACATTGCAGGCTAGTGTGATGAGCAGACATAAATGATTGCTTTTCATTCTTCCTCCCACCCTCCCCTGCTATCCTTTCTCTGGCTGACCACATGATCCACTGGTTGAAGAAACCAGGTCCTACATGGCTGGCCACAGAGTCTGAATCTCGGCCCTGTCAGCTTGAAAATCACACCAGGCAAATGTGTTCATGCCCCAAATACTAATAGGATAAAGAGATGCCAAATACTAATAGGATAAAGAGCTGGAGAAGAAGGGATTGTAGTGTGATCACACCCCATTGGAAGATGCTATCTACTTCTCCCTCTATCTTGCTCTCTCTTTTTCTAATGGGGGCTTGGGGGAAAGGGGTCAGCAGCAGTCATGGGGATTAAGACATTTGGATCCAACACGGCCAACTGAGCAATTTGAGCCCTGGACCTGGCAGCTTGAGAATCATGGTAGATGCGTGTGCCAGGGTGCCCAAAACCCTGAAAGGAGAACAGAGGAGAAAGGACTGTGGCATGGCCATTCTTCCCGGGGGTGATTCCTCACTTTCCCTCTCTTTTTCTTTCTCTTATAAGTACAAGTGCTCTATAGCAAAACAAAACAGAAACAAAAACAAAACAAAAAAAGGAAAAACCTTCTTTTTCCATTTTCTTTGTTTTCATATATCTCTAAATGTTTTGTTATCTTGCTATACTTGGTTTGGTTTTTAATCTCTTGCTTATATTTAATTTTATTTATTATTATTATTTTTTTTATTATTTTTACATTTTTATTATTATAACAATTATATTTATACATTCAATTGCTGTACATCATTTAGCCTGTATAAAGACTCTACCCAACATGAAATATATTTAAGACCTGTACCGTTGAGATTACTGTACACATCATCATCAGGAGGTAATAAAACATTTCTGTGTCCCACAAATGTCTTACCTCTCTTTTTCTCCCAAATTACCTTCCCAACACTCTACCCCCCTTCCACCCTCCTTCCACACTGTCCATAACTATTTTCAATGCTTTTATGTCCTCCAGTCTTTCAGTTTCTACCGCAAAGTGCAGAGAGTCGGTATATGTTAAGTGGAGACATAGAATGTCTTTCATAGACTGACTTGCTTCACTCACCAATACATCTCCCATATTCATCCACTTTCTATCAAATAGGATTTTATGACTTATATTAATCAAACAATGGAGAATATGAAGATACAATAATATAGTTTTAATGAGAAGAGAGCTAAAGAGGGTAGAATCATAGATCTTTTCAGTTTGGTGCATGATTTCACTGTTATATCTAGACTACATGCACTTTCATAGCATAACTGAATTCAACTATGGCTGCTAACCAAAATTGCAGCCATATACCTGTCATCCGAAGCTACTTTGATTTGGATATAGGGAAGTTGGCTGTGTTGTACATTTTCTTAGAAGTTCTTACTAGCTTGAAAATAATAAATTTAGAGGGATTATAAAGATAAACCACAGAAAAACTTCCTTAGGGTATGAAGTTTTATAGCTTTTCTTCAATTGCTTCCAAGTTCGCACTTGATATATTCTCAACATAATCAGAATATTAGAAGATTCCTTAAAAATATTTAAAGAAATGTTTTAAAAGAGATTTTATTAAATCCAGAAAGCTTTTCATTTATTATTTCTAATATACATTAGCTTCAAAAACTTTAGTAATCTCAGAAGAAATCTCAAAAGAAAAGTAGAGTTGCTTTATAAGATAAGCTAATAGCCTTGATAGTTATAGGAATTCTGCAAGTTATGTCACCTGCATCTCTTCTTTAGAATTACTTTGCAACTCACCACAATAAATTCATTCATTATTTTACAGGATATATAAACACAAAAATCTGGTATTCAGTGTCACTCCTGAACATGTATTGTAATAGTATCAAAGAGTTAGTACTTGTATTTTTATGTTTTCCTAATAAAATTACTAACTTCTAGCATGTGAATAGCTAACATATAAAAAAAGTCCTAAAATATGACATATGAGGAGGCAAATACATAGAACTCCCTTTTAAAAATAAAATATTGTTATGTTGAATTTCCAATGATAGGTTTTGGATATTTTCTCTTAATTTAATTGAAGCAGTAAATATGGATGGAATTCTTGTCTATGCATTAAAGACTGCCAATGCTATATTGGCAATGAATTTATTAACTCATATGACAGATTCGAGATTAAGTTCTTCTACCTTCCATGATATTTTGAAGTACACTATTTTTGTTTTGAATGAAAGAAAGAGGAAAAAGAAAGGTCATAGAATTCGTATCAATCAGTCATATTGTCCTGTAAAATAGAAATGTCTGTTTAATGTCAGTGAACAACTCAGATAGGGATCCATGGGTTATTTGTGGGAGCAAAGCATCTTTGCCTCATTCTACATCTTGAAGTTTATAATCCTTTAAATGTCCAATAATAGAACACTTAGTCATTTACTAGATGGATCAGCTGTACAAGATATTCCATCTTCCTAAGCCTCCCCATCTCATAAGGAAAACTTGCACAGATCCAAGAACTTAAACCATACCTCACTGTATTCTAAGAAAGTAAGGTTTTTCATTACTATTTTACCAGAGACACACTGAATTATATGTTTAAATAGAAAAATAGATGCTTATAGTAGACTATGATCAACATTTAACAAGAAATGCCTTTGTATCTTGGCCTCTTATGAATCAATTATATATTGCAAAAAAAGTTCTGTTAGTCTTTTTTACTTTATGTTCAATTATTCATTCTAGTCAAAAAGAATTACATTAATCTGTCATCATAGTAAGAGCTACACATATTTAGTTATATGAAGAGATGATAATTTAATTTACTTCTATGCCATAGTTTTCAGCACGTATCTTTCTATAGATGTTCAAATTTTTTCTTTTTTTTTCCAGAGAGAGATCTTTGCTAAAGGGAATGTGCATTAGTTACAGAGACAGAAAGCAAGAAATCATCCCCCAGGAGGGATGGCCATGCCGCAATCCCTTCTCTATTCTCCCCTCTGGATTTTGGGCACATATGCACACATGCCTGGAGTGAATTTTAAGCTGCCTGGTCCCGGACTCAAATTGTGATTGATTGCGTGGGAGTCCTACAATGCAACCATTATGCCATCTGATGGTCTCTAGATATTCAAATCTTAAACAAAATGACCTGTGAAATGTATTTCTCTGAAATGTGTTTTGTGTACTATTCAATAAGATATGATTGTTTCTATTTGGCCTTATGCTAATTTTCTGTTAATTAGGGGCCTGAAGGACTAGGTTTCATTAAATCACTTTCAAGTCATTCACTTGAATTATCTACTTATATGAGTCTTTTGTGCTGAAGTAATTTTTTCTATGTCTTCAGACGTGCTTAAAATGACCTTTTATGAGGTCAACAGGTGGAATAGTGGTTAAGACACTGAACTCCCACATGGCCAACTGTGATTCAAGTCCCAGACCCAGTGGCTAGAAACTCATGCTGAACAGGTGTGTAAGAGTGCCCAAAATCCCAAGAGGAGAGTGGAGGAAAAGGGATTACGGTATGGCCATTGCCCTTGGGGAGTGATTTTTCACTTTATATCCTGGTCTCTGTCTCTCCAGTGAGTGCGCACACCCTATAGTAAAAATTTCTTAAAAAATTATCTTTCACATACTTACGTATGTAATAAATTACAACTGTATCATGCTTTATAATATGGATGTTTAAATTATCTTTAAGTTATTTGTGAATGTGTCCAAGCTCTGCCATAAACCATGTTAATGGTAATAAATCTTAATCAATAATCATATATAAATAACTTTATTCATAGACAGGTAACCCATTAAGTAATTTAATAAATTGTAGAAAATTAAATGTCATTATACAGTCACAGGCGTTTGACTTAAAGGAAAGTTTGTTGCTCACATGATGTTACTAGTTAACAAAGATTCTTTTTCCCATTCAGATACTTATATGGTCTTGTAATGCAACAAAAACTTTCACAGTTAGAAGGCAAAGGAGAAAATAGTCTGGAAAAAATAAAGAGCACTTGAAATCATAATCCCAAATCTGAGAGGCTTCTGGGTAGAAATGAATTCTCTAAGTATGCCTCTGTGTTAAGGAGACCAGCTGAGCTTCAGTGACACTCTATTTATACCTGGGTTTATGTCACTGATGTAATTTGATACAACATATTTCTATCACTTGCAGCTAAAGGTCCTGGACTAGGACTTAGATGCCATGGTATCAAATCAACCTCCTCCTTTATGACCTCGTAGATTCCTCTTTTCTTATATAATCTTCTTTTGAGCAAATCATATATTCTTATATAAGAAAAACACTTTAAGGTTTGTACTCATTATATTATAGTATAAACATAGTAGATCCCACAGAAATATTTGGGTCTTTAATTGATATGTAAATCAATTTTTATTGTTCTCTCTAAGTGGCATAATTTTGGGACTTAACTGCTGTACTTGAAGACGAACATTATTTTAGGTCATGTACCATAGAGACTACATGAAACAGAAAGACATTATACATCGTGGCCAGAGAAAAACTTAAAAATGAAAACCAAAGGCTCATGTCAGCCAGAATCCCATTTTCACTGCCTGCAGCCATGAACTTTCATGTTAGAATGATTGATTATAGTATCCAGCTTCCTTTGCCAAACTGTCATTTCATGTTTTTCTTTTTTTTTTTTTAACATAACAGTGTCACCTGAATTAATCAAACTTAACAAAAAGGTTGCTTAAGTAATTTGTGCAGTTTTGTCATTTTTACCTCTGGTGGTGAAGCTGTGGGCTTCAAGGAACCAGTGATCCAGTCACTGGTTTGCCCACAAAATAAAATGGAATAAAAGTGAAATATATAAATTAATATTGTGTCATGTAATCCAAAGTCTCCGCTAACTAGCAAATTACTGAAGTGGAATCCTGATCCTGTTTTTTTTTGTTGTTGTTTGTTTGTTTTCTTTTATTTATGCCAGTTACTATGTTGACCACTTTCTCTTTGGTAACCTTCCAAAATCCTAGTTCAGAGATTGAGACTGCTCATCTATGAGATGTTTTAATTCAGCGAAATCAAACTCATCAAAATTATAATGGGCAAATAAAGTATGGGATTTTGATCATAGTCAGCACTATTGGATTCCTGACAGTAGTCAAAATTTTCTGCAGAGTTGCTTTCCAAATGTGGAACATTCTTCCTAAAAATATCTATGAGCATCTGACATATATGGGGATTAGTGCATGATTGCAACTCAGTGCATGTGAATATAACTGGTGGAGTTCATAAACACGCTAACCTTTTGCCTAGACCTTGATGAAATGGACATATCAATATAGATGAAAGGTATATAGCTATATTAGTTGTTTTCCTCCAAGGAAATATCAGTTCCATAGACTAGGAAATCTTGTTTTTCAAGTTTTTTTTTTTCTGTTTTATTTTACGGATATATCTTCATTGCATAGAACAGTTTCTAATACACAGTAGATGTTGAATAAATATTTGTGGAATGAATATGAGTAAATATTTTATGGATTTTAGCTGATGATTAAGTTAATTAAATATGGAAATCTGAAAATTGAATAGCACAGTATGTAAAAATTGGAAGCATGCTGAATACTGCCTGACAAATATAATTTATGGGTCCATACAATGACTTTTCTAATGTTCAAAACATTTGCTATCTCTTTCCTAACTTTAGAAAAAGTTGTCATTCATTTCAATACTTGTAAACGCACATCTATAATGTGAAAACAAATGAAGTAGAACAGCTTATTAGTAGGTATGTAAAAATTGTAGACTCATGTTGAGACCAGCAGATGATGTAATGTTTACATCACTGGACTCTGACATTGTAAACCGTGGTTTGAGTCCTGGACCCAATGGCTTAAACCTCATACCAGGCATGTGTGCACGCCTGCCCAAGATCCATAGAGGAGAATGGAGGAGAAGGGATCGTGGAATGGCCATCTCCCCGGGGAGTGATTTCTCATTTTCTATCTCTCTGGCAAGTGCAGACACCCTATAGCAAAAATCTCTCTAAGGAAAAAAATTGTAGACTTGAAACCATTTATTCTGTTGTTACATTTATTTTTATGTTATTGTACTTTAAACTATACCCATCCCACCCATATCATATATTATTCTCTCTCTTTTTTTTTTGGTCAGGAGATATTTGTGTAGTGCTAGACGACGGAAATTGACATGTTTCTCTAAGTTTTCCATGTCACTGCTGACAGCTTTTGAACTTATATAGACTACTTTGCAATTCAAAGGGGAAGAAAGAACTTGTGGGTTGATTTCAAACTTCTGAGTAACCTCTGTTCAGCATGCTGTTTACTTACTGTGATCACAAGTCCATTGTTCTTCAGTCCTAAGAGACAATAATCCCTAATCAGGTACATCTGTTTCAAGAACTAAAATTATCTCTATTTTACAAGACTCACTTCCTTTGAACCACCCTTTCAACTGAATTCTGCTCCTGCAAAAGCTCTTCTGTGTTTGTTCACATGTAAGTAATTTCAAATTTACTTGCTTATAGAATAAATTGCCTAAGAATAACTCAGTCTAGGTTTGACTAAAGTGTGAGCTGACTTGATTTCATATAAACTAATAATATTCAATTTTATTTAAAAAAGGTTTTGTATCTCCTAAATCTATGGAGCAAATTTAATAGTAAATTTTCTTCCCATATTTAAAGCGATCTTTAAAATTCAATTTCATTAATTTTCTAAGATCTGTAACTATACTAAACTCAATTTCATCTTCACTGCTATCAATTTTATTTATAGTGAAACACTAATTATATTACTTTTATATTCGAATATAGCACACTGGGCTTGGACTAAATTTTCTAACAGTGATTAAGCATTGCATGTTCATTTACTACAAATATCATAAAAGTCACATATGAGGTGAAATGCATTTTTCTATAACTGTGTTCATAATTTTTCTCTGTCTTTGAATTCTCTCTTAACCCTGCAAATTCGGCCTGAAGTTGAGCTTCCATGGTGTTGAGTATAGGATAGGATGTTTCACCCTGATTTGCTGGTCCAGCAACTATGGATTGGTTGAAAAATACCATGATTCCTTAATTTACTTAATTTAACACCAAAACAATGTCTATAAAGCATCATATAGATTGAAAAGAAGAGCTGTGAAGTATTAAAAGGGAAACCTGTATTATTTTCAAGTATTGAGAAATTGAAGGGAGTAACTTAATCTGACTAGATGTCCACATCATTAATCAGAGAGTAAATTATTTCTAGTTGTCGTATAACTGACACAGTAAATTTTTTAATCAATGTCATGACTTTTTGTTTTATATAATAAATATACTAATTTTGAAGATGTATTTGCTTTTTTTTTTTTTACTGTATTTATTGACCTTGTCTCCTAAATGAAATGGGGCTTGTGTCTAGAGTTAACATATTCCTATAGAAGCTATACAATTTTAGAGAGGAAAGAAATTATATTCCTAACCTTTATATTTGGCAGATGAGAAAACAAGTGCCAAGTGAGTTTTTTACCCCCTCTGTGCCAAAGGACATGTGCACACATAAGAGATAGAAAGAGAGTGCCTCCAAGGGTAGCCTGCTCATGCCACAGTCCCCCTTACTTTTCTTCTTTCTGCCAGGATATTGGGTATGTTGGGATGTTTTCCAAGCTGCAGGGGTGGGATCCGAGCAGCATTCATATGGGATCCAGTATCCACCACAGTGTTTAATCACTTTGCTGTAGAGCTGGCACCTAAGTGAGTTTGGAATTGCCCAGATTTACATGAACCAGAACTGAAACTGGAACTTGGGTTTCTCAATTTATAACCTAATGCTCTTTTCACCCCATGAAACTCCTTTCATTATGAGCTATAGCTTGCAAATATTACAATGAATAAGGAATTTAAGGCAGAATTTTTTTTTTAATCACTAAGACAAACATTAGTGTTGACATATGTACAGTCAAGGAGACAACGTTTGAAATTAGCTAAAGTTATACTAAAGGTACCATGAAAACTTCGCACATGAGTAGGTACTTGATGAAAGAGAGAATTTCAGCGTGGTAGAATTATAAAAGCCTTGATAAATGTGAGGTTAATCAATAAAATAATGGCAACGTGGCTTATAAGGTAGCATTGAAGGCCAATGTGAAAGAGCAATAGCAAGATGTTGTGGGCAGTAAGAGCATCATTGAAATAAATAGTCTCCATTTATACTAGTCTGTAATTAGAGTTCTAATTAATTAGTAATTTTTATTGATTTCACTTTCAATAAGGAAGTGCTATTCTTGTAATCTTTATCTCCATTGGCATCTGATAAAACTAGGATTTTTACTTTCTAGGAAAAGAAATTGCTGAAGGAGAATCTCCTTTTTTTATTTGGAGAGGTTTTCGCTATAGGGCACGTGCGCTCGCCAGACAGAGAGAGACAGAGAGATAGAAAGTGAGAAATCACCCCCCAGGGGGGATGGCCACGCCACAATCCCTTCTCCTCCATTCTCCTCTCAGGATCTTGGGCACGCATGCACACGCGCCCGGCGTGAGTTTAAGCCACCGGGTCTGGGACTCGAACCGCGGTCGACTACATGGGAGTCCAGTGACATAGCCATTACGCTAACTGCTGGTCCCGGAGAATCTCCTTTTTTAAAAGTAATGACAGTGCTAACCAAAATAAAACAAAAATTTACTATATCTGCCCCCTAAAAATTAAAAAAATACACTTATGAATTTTATTACGATAACACATTCTTAAGACATGATATTATAGGGACCAGCAGATAGCATAATGGTTACATTGCTGAACTCCCGCATAGTTCACCGCAGTTCAAGTTCAAGTCCCAGACCCGGTGGCTTCAAACTCTTGCGGGCACATGTGCGTGCGTGCCCCGAATCTTTAGAGAATGGAGGAGAAAGGATTGTAGTGTGACCATCCCCCTGAGGGTTATTTCTCGCTTTCTGCTTTCTGTCTCTCTGGTCAGTGCATCAAGTGCCCTACAGCAAATACCTCTCTCTCAAAAAAAAAAAAAAAAAAAAAAAAAATGGTATTATAAATTGTTTCCTCATTTATCAGTTGTAGTTTAAATTATTATTGTAAACTTCTGAGAATTCTTGCATTCATTTTTGCAAATACATGTGATCTAATGTAGATATTCTACATCTTACATCTGGCTCATTCATAGATACCTAATTTGGATCATGACTAAGCATTAGCACCACAAGGATCTATTTGGAAGGATATGGATAGAGTACAAACTCACATTGCAATATATTTTTGCACATTTGTAACTTACCCCTGCCATCAGAGAAATGTGCCATCTAATCTAGTGACTGTAAATATTCCCTGTTTCACAAACCTCTGTATAATCATAGTGAATTCAAAAAACCCACTTTAAATGTTACTTTAAATATGCCCAAGTCTTGCTGCTTCTATAGCCTCATATTTCAGCTGGCCAAGCAGTGCATGTATAGAATAAAAGAACAGTTCCTGTTGTCTCTTTTGATTAGACTACCCAGAGCTCCTTCTATGTCAGTGCTCCTGGTAAATGATTCAACTTTTATTCCCTACAGGAAACCCTAGGAGATAATTTGGAGAGCAAAAGCAAAAGTAGTAACATTTCTTTTTGTCTGTTTCTTTGATGAACTAGGAATTCATTTGCTTTCTTCACAGACTGGCCTTGCTTTGCCAACAAAGAAACTATAATTTATATTGCTTTATAAAAAGGATCCATTAACAACATTAAAATGTTTCATGTCTCTGAAATGTGGTATGTAATTACCTAATCCTTAATTCTTTAAATAAAGAAAAAAAAAGAATACCAAATTTAGCTTTAATGTGCCTGGCTATATGTTATATAAATTCCATTAAGTTAACTATTTATCCTGGGCTTTAAGACTGTTAAGACTGTTAAATGATTCAGTGTTCAAGATATTTCCCCTATAGTTACAACATAATTTAGAATACAATCACCTTGCAATAATAAAATTCAAAACCTATGTACTTGCCTCTTATAATACAATAGTATGAGTGGAAGTAGAAAACAAATTTGATGGTTGGGTGGTGGTGGGGGCAGCTGCTTTTTATAAATGAGGTAATGACATTTGCTTATTTTATTATCATTTTGGGATTATTTGTATGATCACTGACTAAGAGAACTAAGTAGCTTAAACCTTTTACATTTGAGCCCTAATAGGGTAAATATAGCTAAACTACTAAGGAATGTGACATAGAGTATCCTACTATCGGATTGCTGTCATCTTTGGAGTAGGTTCTTTGGCCATGTGAGTTCCCCTAATACCTAAAGTGAATGCTATCTTTATATATAGTAATGGCTTTTATCCAGAGGTGGTCCACATAAAGACACCTACTCTGGTTGATTCAGAGACCATAATGAAGACTGGCATTATGAAAGGCAGTAGGGGGAACCAGCAGTTAGCGTAATGGCTATGTCGCTGGACTCCCACGTAGTCGACCGCGGTTCGCGTCTTGGACCCGGTGGCTTACAACTCACGCCGGGCGCGTGTGCGTGCGTGCCCAAGATCCCGAGAGGAGAATGGAGGAGAAGGGATTGCGGCGTGACCATCCCCCCTGGGGGGTGATTTCTCGCTTTCTGTCTCTATGTCTCTCTCTGTCTGTCTGGCGAGCGCACGCACCCTATAGCGAAAAAAACCTCTCCCCAAAAAAAAAAAAAAAAAAGAAAAAAAAGAAAAAAAGGCAGTAGGGAATGCTTCCTTTTTTTTTTTTTTTTTTTTTTTGCTATAGGGCATGTGCGCTCGCCAGAAAGACAGACAGACAGAAAGCGAGAAATCACCCCCCCCCCCGGGGTGGGGTGGCCACACCGCAATCCCTTCTCCTCCATTCTCCTCTGGGGATCTTGGGCACACACTCATATGCGCCTGGAATGAGTTTAAGCAACCAGGTCCGGGACTCGAACTGCGGTCAGCTACATGGGAGTTCAACGACATAGCCATTACGCTAACTGCTGGTCCCAGCGGGAATGCTTCCTTTTGAAGGGCATATGGCTCCAGATGATAGGACAGTGAAAATGCAGTAAGGACTGAGACAAAAGCAGAT
This sequence comes from Tupaia tana, assembly GCA_026018925.1. NCBI lineage: Eukaryota > Metazoa > Chordata > Mammalia > Scandentia > Tupaiidae > Tupaia > Tupaia tana. The sequence goes on along the minus strand of JAKSZU010000009.1, from coordinate 62,332,735 downwards.
GACTCAGGATGTAGCAAAGTTTGAAATCTCACAATTCTCAGTGTAGAAAGGTCAGGGTTTTTTTGTTGAACGAATGAAGCACTGAAAGCCTCATTTTTTTCATAAAACCATGAAAAGTTAGACTTTTCTCCAAACAAAAATGTATGCCATTAGGGAGCGGTAGGTGGCATGGTGGCTAGAAGCACTGGACTCCCACATGGCCGATTGCAGTTCCGGTCCCACACCTGGTGGCTTGCTTTCTCACTTTCTCTCTCTGTCTCTCTCTCTTTCTTTCTCTCTCTCTCATGCTCTCTGGTCAAGTATAAATAAATAAATAAATAAAGCTAAAGGAAATATTTAAAAAAAAAAATATATAGCATTAGTTAGAATTCCTGGTTCTCTTTTGCTTCATTCTAAAACTGCAGTTGAATGTAATTACCAAAATTAAAAATAAGGAGAAATTTGCGAAAAAAAAAGGAAAATGGGTGTCCTAATATTGTCTTTGCCATTAATTCTTACAGCTGAGCATTTAATTATTTATCTTAGTTACCTAATTTTGAAAAATAATAATCCAGTGTTTCTGTTACCCTATGCTTATGGTTTGAATGTTTGTGTTCTCCCCAAATACTTATGTTGAAATCCTTACCCCTAAGGTGATGCTCTCAGGAGATGAGGCCTTCTGGGAGATGATTAGGTCATGGAGGTGGAACCCTCATGAATAGGATTAATGTCATTATAAAAGGAGACCCAAGGGAAACCTCTTACCATGTGGGGACACAACAAGAAATAGCCTTCTATGAACAAGAAACTGGGACCTTACTGACACTGACTCTTATAGCACCTTGATCTTGGACTTTCCAGCCCCCAGAACTGTGACAAATAAATTTCTGTTGTTTATAAGCTACTCAGATTATGGTACTTTCTTATAGTCACTGTAACTGACTAAAATATTGTATATTACCTGTATCAATCTCATTAACTATAAATTTATTTTTCTTATTTTGTTTCTTTTCAGTCTTCTTCCTTTTTTTAATACTTAAGAGAATCTAAGATTAATTCTAAGAGTTACATTTTAGCAATAAATTTTATTTTATTATTATATTTTTTACCTGCACATAGAATGTTGGTCATAGGTTTTGACTTAAGGAATAAAGCAACAGGTCTAGACAGATAAGAAAGGGAGAAATTTGGGGTATAGATAGAGTGTAGAAGAGACAAGAATTAGTAATGTTTTGCATATGGGTCAAAGACAAGGAACCATGAGGTATATAAAACAGAAAGTACAGGAGAAGACTAGGAAGGAATAATATGGATTGTGTTGATTTTAAAATGTCTGTGAACAGTCAGTTGGAGATCTCCAGGGTATAGTTGGAAAAAAAAAATAGGTCTAAATCTCAGAAGAGACATCTGATTAAGCTAAGGAGATCACTAAAAGTCATTAGATAGGTATGGTAATTGAGGTTGTGGAGTGGAGAAAGAATAAAGATCCTCTTAGTATACATATTTATTCATGTGTTTAACAAATAAGTTTGAGTATCCATTACGTCACACACATAATGGGGAGAAGAGCATAATGTTCGTGCTATTGAACACACATGGCTGTTGAAGGTACACACTCATTTAATATAGAGTCTATGGTTTTAGTCGTTCCCATACCCTCTTAGGTACTAGTTTCACATTTTTAGGCCTTTGTAAAAAAAAAAAAAAAAAAAAAGTTAAATTATCAGGACCAGCAGATGGTGTAGCAGTTACACTGCTGGACTCCTACATGGCCAACTGCAGTTCAAGTCCCAGACCTGGTGTCTTGAAAATAATGCTGTGCGCCTGTGTGTACATGCTCAGGATCCTGGGAGGAGAATGGAGGAGAAGGGATTTTGGTGTGGCCATCCTCCCTAGGGGTGATTTCTCACTTTCCCTCTGACTGTCTCTGTCTCTTTCTCTCAATATCTAGCACATGAAATTTAAGGCAAACACCTCTTAAAAAATGTTAAAATATTTCTGAGGAATTACTAATATTTTTGTTATACTGAACTTTATTCAAGCATAGGAATTTGATTATTACATATTTCTTTGTCTTTTCATAACAACCCATGGTTTATATTATGGCCTAGAGAATTCAGTATTCCTCATAGCTCTTTAGATACCAATGATACAAACTAGGGCCCCACAAACATGAAAAAATCCTCTATTTGTTATGCTCCCAGAAGGAAACTAAAATATGACTTCAGGCAAATGGAATAACATTTTATCGTACCTCTGTTAGTTTCTTTTATTTTCTTTCAACATTTATAATCTAAGATCTTAAGGTTCTTCTATTTGTTCATTACAATTTCTGCTTACAGGGGACCTGCTATTAGTCTTATAGGAAGTTTAAACTTCAGACTGTATGGTTTTAATAAAGTAAGGACATTTACAATTTTATCAATTCTCACTAACCTGCAGTCTTTCAGCCTTGTAGTCTGATTCATTTGAAAAGCTGTCGTTGGGAGGCAGTTAATATAGTGTACATTTTCTCTAGAAATTGATTGTGACACATCATTCAGTGGTGGTACCTTGTGCCTGGGGCAGGCCTTGCTATTTTTCATCTCATCTTGTTTGTGTTCTTGTATGCTAACTGGGCTTTGTCAGGGGAAAAAAAAGAAAACACTATATACTCACTTGATTAGTTTGGGAATGGAGGAGATTGTACATGCATTTGTGTGTATGTGAATTATCTCCATCTTTTGAGGTATTCAGAAAGCTTTGGTTATTTGTGATCATCACTGATATGGTACAATTTGGTGTCTCATTACTTAAATGTATTGATCAGAAAGAAAGAAAAGGCACTGTGAGAACTAACTGTAATTTAAAGTATATAGGGTACTACATTAGTTTAAAACATCTACATGTATTTCTCATAACAACTAAGGATAAATGTATCTCTTGGCACATATACACAATAAATAGCTTGGATTGTGGTGTTCAATTTCTACACAGTCTGATAAAAGCAAACTAAAGGAATTTAAAGCAAAGTTCATGTCTCTATGATAAAAATCTAGTGAATCCAATAACAGTGTTTTCAGCTGACATAACATCTGATTCATTTCACTACATAATAGATTTGATTGGCTCTGCCACTTAAGATATACAGAGCCAGCAAATGAACTGAAGTATGCATAATTCAGTGGCTGCAAGTATATGAAACCTATGTCTTCATCATTCCATTATGGACTATGTGCATGGTAACTAGTTCTTATTACAATAAGCAAACAAAACTCTTCTCTAAGAGTATCATGTAAATAGAACTATTCTATTCTACTGATAGGTAGAATAACCATTAATAAGATAGTCTATCATAGAATTATTTGATGGTTCTGTCAAATTTACAAATGTTTCTTTTTTTGGGGGAGGAGAGATTTTTGCTATAGGGCGCGTGCGCTTGCCAGACAGACAGAGACAGAGAGACAAAAAGCGAGAAATCACCCCCCAGGGGGGATGGCCACGCCGCAATCCCTTCTCCTCCATTCTCCTCTCTGGATCTTGGGTACGCACGCACACGCGCCCGGCGTGAGTTTTAAGTCACCGGGTCCGGGACGTGAACCGCAGTCGGCTATGTGGGAATCCAGCGACATAGCCATTACACTAACTGCTGGTTACCTATAAATGTTTCTTAAAATACAATATTGCTTCATTTAAAACCATAGAAGACAATCTGGTCTTCCTTGGTGCTTGCAACAAATTGATATTTAATAATGTCTTCTTTTGTATTTTTTAAATATAAAGTAATTTTCCCTTAAAATTTAATCACTTATTGGGAGAGAGAGAAAGAGAGAGGCAGATACCCCCAACAGGGTCTACATGCTCAGATCTACCTACAGTCTCAACTGGCCAGGATCACCGGCATGCTCATTTGTATCCAATGTGCCTAGGATGGTCCCAGGAGGCAGCACCACCTGGATTTTGATAAGTCTTTTGAGATAAGTTATCTGTAAGAGCAAACAAACCAATGTGTCTAAGCATAAATTAATCCCTCTATCAAGTTTCATTGCTAGCACTCTTATTTTCTCACATTTTAGGAAATTTTTTTTTTCAAATTATCTGAATATGAAAGATCTAAAGTGTAAGTTTTATAGAGCTTAAAATATATGTCGTCTTAAAACTGTATTGATTTGAATTGTTTCCTTTTTTAGAATTGCTCTTACAGAATTTTATCACTTTGTGAAAGTGAAATAGAGCTTTATCTCTTGCTTTTCTGATGTTACTTTTCCTTTACACTGAAAAATTATTTTTGGGTAATAGCATCATTTCTATTTCTACAGCATTTGAAATATTGGAACATTTTAATATTCAAAATATTTTGAATTTGAGGAGTATGTTGCATATGAAATGAATAAATATAATAGTATTTTAGGAGTTGGGCTTACCTAAATTTTATGTCTATAAATCAGGTAAGCAATTGTAATATGGAAGAATTATTTGAAATAGAACTGAAAAAAATTGGAGATTAATAATTCCAAATTATTTTGAATATCTCTAGTATAGAAATTCAGTTCTCCCTTTTAACTTTAAGTGTTTTTCACATTGGCAAAACCACTCAGTTAACATTTTTTAAAAGTCGAATTCTACTCCATCATATGTATTTAAAAGTTTTTCTGCTTTCATATTCCACTATTGTTGCAAAAATACTTTGCATTTTTTCAGTCTTACTGAAGTCATTAATATTTGTTTTATGGCCAAATAAATAATCAATCCTGGAGAATTTTTTTTTTTTTTTTTTTTTTTTTTTGGAGAGGTTTTTCGCTATAGGGCGCGTGCGCTCGCCAGACAGACAGAGAGAGACATAGAGACAGAAAGCGAGAAATCACCCCCCAGGGGGGATGGTCACGCCGCAATCCCTTCTCCTCCATTCTCCTCTCGGGATCTTGGGCACGCACGCACACGCGCCCGGCGTGAGTTGTAAGCCACCGGGTCCGAGACGCGAACCGCGGTCGACTACGTGGGAGTCCAGCGACATAGCCATTACGCTAACTGCTGGTTCCCGAGAATTTTTTTTTGATGTGCACTTGGGGGAAAAATTGTGTAGCCTGCTGCTGTTGGGTGGGGTGCTGTGCTCATGTCTGTTCAGTCAAATTTCTCTATACTGCTGTTGAATTCCTAATATTCCTTATTCATCCTTTTTCTTGTTCATCTATCCATTATTGAAACTAGAATATTAAAGTATCCTATGATTTTCTTAAGAGCTTTCTATGTCTCTCTTTGATTCTTTTTTTTTTTTTTTAAGGTTTTTGCCATAGGGTGTGTGCAAATGGCTTGAGACAGACAGTGAAAGAGAAAGTGAGAAATCACCCCCAAGAATGGATTGCCACATTGCAATCCCTTCTCCTCCATTCTCCTACTGGAATTTTGGGCACACATGCTCATGCACCCAGCACGATATTCAAGCTGCCAGGTTCAGGTCTTGAACCGTAATTAATCATGTGGTAGTTCAGCTCTGTAAACACTATGCCACATCAGGCTCTCTTTAGTTCTATAAGCATTTATCTTATATATTTAGGAGCTCTCATGTTTTGTGCCTATGTACTTATTATTGTTATATATTACTGGTGAAATGAACTTTATCAATATATAATGTTTTTTGTCCTTGGTAATAGTTTTGGTATAAAATCTATTTTATTTTCAAGAGAGATTTTTGCTATAGGGCACATGTCCTTGCAGGAGACACAGAGAGAGACAGAGAGAGAGACAGCGAGAAATTTCCCCCTGCCCCAAGTGGCAGTGGCCACACTGCAGTCCTTTCTCCTCCATTCTCCTCCTGGGATTTTGGGTACTCATGCACATGCACCCAGCACAAATTTCAAGCCACTGGGTCTGGGACTTGAACTGCGATCAGCCATGTGGGAGTCCAGCACCTTAAGCACTATGCCACCTGCTGTTCCCAATATAAAATCTATTTTACTTGACATTAGCATAGCCATCCTGCTCTCTTTGATTACTATTTGCATGGAATATGTTTTCTGTCCTTTTACTTTCCACCTATTTGTGCTCTTAGATAGAAAGTAACTCTTTTCTAAACAGTATGTATTTGAATCCAGGTTTTTTATCTATTGCCACAACCTATAGTTTTTTTTATTAAGGAATTATTTTATTTAAATTTATAGTAATTACTGATAGGTAAACACTTAATATTGCTATCTTGTTCATTGTTTTCTGTGTGCCTCATTACACTTGTACTCCTTACGAACTTATTTTGTGGTCATTCAATTTTTTAGTAGTGACGCGTTATAATTCTCTTCTCATTTCCTTTTGTATATATTCAGTAGATGTTTTTGAAGTTACCATGAGTTTTACATATGACAACCTGATTCTATAACTATTTTAAATTGATAACAAATAAACAAATTACACACAATAACTATTCCTTTTGATCTCCATTTACCACTTAATTTTACTAATGTCACAAATAATATCTTTATATATCATATGCCATCAACATATGTTTATATATATATACATATATATATATATATATACATATATATATATATGTATATATATATTGCTATAGGGCATGTGCACTCACAGAAAGAGAGAGAGAGAGAGATAAATCACCACCAGGGAGGATGGCCATGCCACAGTCTCTTCTCTTCCATTCTCCTCTTGTGATTTTGGACAGACACACACATACGCCTGGTGTATGTTTCAAGTCACTGGGTCCAGGACTCAAACCAAAGAAATGGCCACATGGGATCCAATACCTTAACCACCATACCACCAGCTGGCCTGTAATTCAACCTTTTATTTTTCTCCATTATTTATTTTTACCTGAAAAGTTTGTGTTTTCCTATAGTGTGGAGTTACTGTGTAGCATTCTTTCATTTCTTTTTTCTTTATTTCTTTTTTTTAAATTGTCACTGGGTGTGTCTACTCACCAGAAAGAGAAAGAGGGGCAGAGACAGAGAAAGAAAGGGGAAAATCAACCCCATATGGGGTATGGTCTCACTGTAATAATTTTTCCTCCATTTCTCCATCATGCCAGGATTTTGAATATTCGTGTATCCACACCTGGTGTGTTTTTCAAGCTACCAGGACCAGGACCTGAACAGGGCAGTAAGCCATGTGGGATCAAATTCCCTCAACCATTAGGCTATGAGGCTGGCGAGGCGTCCTCTAATTTTATTTTGAAGAAGTCACTTTAGCATTTTTATGTAAAACAGGCCTAGTGAAAATGAACTTACTTAATCTTTTTTTTTCTCAGAATGTCTTATTTTCCACCTTCATCCCACACTGTCTCCAGTATTCGCAGTTGCCCTCCACACCTTTGTATCTTTTAGTCTTTCAGTTTATGCCACAGTGTGCAGACATTTGGTATGCATTTTGTAGAGACATGCAGTGCCTCTCTTTCACAGTCTGACTAGCTTCAATTAAGCAGTAAATCTTCCATATTCATCCATGTTCTATCAAATGTCATGGTCTCATTTTTTATTGCTGAGTAATAGTCTGTAGTATATATGTACTAGACTTTTTCAATCCATTCATCTGTTCATGAACATCTGAATTGGTCCCATATTTTAGCAATTGTGAATAATGCTGCAATAAATGTGAAAGTAGAAGTGTTCTTTCAACTGAGTGTATTTCTATTTTTTGGGTGGATACCCAGGAGTGAAATTGCTTGATCATATGGTAGTTCTATTTCTAGGTCATTGAGGAAACTCCATATTGTTCTCCACAGTGGCTGTACTAATTTATTGGGTTGTTGGAAATGTTGTGACATATTTCTCTATTTTTTTCTTTCAAAAGTGCGTCATGACTTGTTTGATGATCCAATCAATACATTTCTACAAATAGTGTAGGAGAATTCCCTTTTCCCCAAGCCTTTCCAGCATTTATCACTCTTTATATTTTTAATCTTAGTCATTCTGGTAGAGGTTAGGTGGTATCTCACTGTGGTTTTGATTTGCATATCCAATATGATAACTGATGTTGAATATTTTTTCATATGGTTTTTGGCTCTTTGTATGTCTTCCTTAGGGAGTTGTCTCTTAGAAAGTTCAGCTCATTTGCCAAGCTTTTAATTGGGTTGATTTTTTGGGAGGATAGGGAGCTGCTTGAGTTCCCTATGTATTCTGATTATAAGTCCCTTGTCTGAGGTATAGTATTGCCAGAGCAATATTACATAAGATGAATGGAGTGGAAGGTATCTAACTACCTTATCCCATTAATATGTTACAAAGCTGTGATAATTAAAACAGCATGATACTGGCACAAATACAGGAATGTAGAGCAATGGAACAGAATAGAAATCCTAGAAATAAACCTCCAAACATATAGCCAACTGATTTTTGACAATGGTCATCAGATAATCCAGTCGGGAAAAGAAAATATCTTTAACAAATGGTGCTAAACATTACTAGATATCGGGACCAACAGTTAGTGTAATGGCTATGTCGCTGGACTCCCACGCAGTCAACCGCGGTTCAAGTCCCGGACCTGGTGGCTTAAAACTCATGCCGGGTGCTTGTGCGTGCGTGCCCAAGATCCCAAGAGGAGAATGGAAGAGAAGGGATTGTGGCATGGCCATCTCCCCTGGGAGGTGATTTCTCGCTTTCTGTCTCTCTGTCTCTCTCTATTTGTCTGGCGAGCACACACGCCCTATAGCAAAAACCTCTCCAAAAAAAAAAAAAAAAATACCCGATATCCAACTGCTGAAATATGAAACCAAAGCCTCTATCTCTTATGACTAACAAAAAAATAACTCAAAATGGATCAAAGATCTAAATCTAAGACCTCAAACTATACAATTACTGGTGGAAAACAGAGGAAATTCTTGAAGACATTGGATTATGCAAAGACTTCTTAACTAAGACCCCCAAAGCACAGGCATTAATCCCAAAAATAGACACGTGGGATTCCATCAGGTTAAAAAGCATCTGCACAGCAAAAGAAACAATAATTAGAGTGAATCAACAACCCTGTGAATGGGAGAATATATTTGCAAAGAATGTCTTAATTTCTTCCTCCAGTTTGAAAGATAGATTTTTTGGATATAGAATTCTTCACTGACAGTTTAGTTTTATCTCAGTATTCTATTTATTTTCATTTTTTAAATTTATTTATTTTTTAAAAGTTTATTTATTTTATGAGAGAAAGAGAGTTAAAAGAAAAGAAAGAGAGAGAGGGAGGAAAAGAGAAAGAAGCATCAGCCAACCACAATCACAGGCACACATATGCACTTCTGGCACATAAAGGTTGATCCAGAAACCCAAACCCTGATCATCTACATGGCTTCTAGCAATGCAGAGGTGCTACTGTGTTGCTTCTGTGGAATCGCACCTGGGCCTCTCTTGGTATTTTAAATATGTCATTACATTTACTTTCTGGCCTGCAAGTTTTCTGCTGAGAAATCCACTGGTAATTTTTTGTGAATTTAATGTATTTGAGAAGTTGCTTTTTCATTAGCGTTTTAGAGTTTCTATTAATTTCTGATTTTGACAGCATGAGGAGGATGGTGATGTTTCTTTGTGTGGATCTCTTGATTTATCTTGGGGTTTGTTGGGCTTCTTTTATTTATAGATCTGTCTTTTCTCAAATTTTAGATATTTTCAGCCACTATTTCTTCAAATTAGTTCCTTCCCTCTTCTCTTTCTCCCCCATCTTTAATTCCACAATGCAAATATTAATATTAGTCTGTGTAAAATCATCCAGTGCATTAATCCCTTAGGCTTTTTCAACTTTCTGAATTCTATTTTTTCCTTTTTGCTCCTTAGAATCAATAAATTCAAATAAGCTTTCTGCAAATTCACAAATTCTTTCTCGTGTTTGAGTCTTCTGTTGAACATCTCTAGTGAATTTTTCAATTCAGTTATTGTGCTTCAGCTCCAAAACTTTTATTATCTTCTTTTTCTTTTTGTTAATTGCCAGAGTGCATGCACTTGCCAAGAGAGAGAAGTAAAAAGTACTTGTCAATGGGATGCGGTCACACTTCACAATAACTTCTCTTCTGTTTCTCTATTCCTTTCAAGTTTGGGGCAAGCATGCATATGTGGCTTCTATGTTTTCCAAGGTGCCAGGTTCGTCATTTGAACTGTGGTCTTCCATATGGATCTATTTCACCTAAACCACTAGGCTATGAGTTGGGCCCGTTTGGTTCTTTTTTATATAACCTTTTTGTCACATTGATATCTTATTCTGATCATATATAATTTTTTCTTTTTTGTTTTTTAATTTGGAGAGGTTTTTGCTATAGGGCACATGTGCTCTCTGAAGAAACAGAGAGACAGAGAGACAGAAAGTGAGAAATCACCCTCCATCTCCTGTGGGGATGGCCATGCTGCAACCCCTTCTCCATTTCTCTCACAGGATTTTGAACACACGCGCACACATGTGCGCCTGGTGTGAGTTTAAAGTCACCAGGTCCGAGACTCGAACTTCAGTCGACTACATGAAAGTCTAGTGAGGTAACTGCTATGCCATCTGCTGGTCCCCATTTTTTCTAATTCTTTATATTCTCTATCTTATTCATTATCTCACTAACCAAATTTAAGACACTTGTTTTAAAGTCCTCAAAACCTATGATTCAAAACCTATGATTCCCTAATGTGTGTTTCTGGAGATTTATTTCATTCCTTTAAATGGACCATGTTATCTGTTTACTTACTATCTTTTGTTGAAAATTAGACATTTTGGGGGACCAGTAGTTAGCGTAATGGCTATGTTGCTGGACTCCCATGTAGTCAACTGCGGTTCGAGTCCCGGATCCGGTGACTTAAACTCATGCCGGGGTGTGTGCGTGCATGCCCAAGATCCCAAGAGAAGAATGGAGGAGAAGGGGTTGAGGCGTGGCCATCCCCTCTGGGGTGTGATTTCTCGCTTTCTGTCTCTGTCTCTCTCTGTCTGTCTGGTGAGCACACGCGCCCTGTAGCAAAAACCTCTCAAAAAAAAAAATGTGTAAAAAAAAAAAGAAAATTAGACATTTTGAGGGGGAAGAAACAACAGCCATTTATTCTAGTCTTTGTGAAATGGCTCCATTCAGAGGAAGATCTTTACCAACCAGCCTGCTATGAAAGATTAAGGTCTTCTCAGACCTTACTGGGCTTATATGGGTACTTCCTTTTCCTCCTACATATATGCAGCTACTTTTAAATGTCCTAATTTTTCTTAGAGTCTCATCCCTGATTTTTTTCAGGGCCTTAGATGTACTATTGTATTTCTTTGTCCATAATCTTTTTCCCTGAAGCACGTCACGTGGCTTTGCAGTACTCCTGCAGCTCTCATGTGTTATGGTGTCTACCACTGCTTTAATTAGCCTCCAACTTGCTATCCAAATTATGCCATTAGTATTAGTGCTTTGAGTCAGTCAAGATAGAATCCAGTCCCTCACGCTGCCTCCAGTCAATCCAAAATGTTACAAGTAAGTTCTACTCTTCTGGTCTTTCTCAAAGGATGACCTGGCAATTGGGTAGCTCCCTCATGACTATGCAGTGCTGAGAAGATGGAACAACAGCAAGTGAAAATGTCATGAAGTTTTCAACCATTATTGAGTTGGCTTTTTCTTTGCTTAATGTTGATTTGTTTGCCTCGAATCCTTAATTGTTTTCCAGGGTTCCCATGAAGCGACACTGGTCAATTATGTTGTTATTTGGGGTTTCTGTGTGGAAACAACAGGCTGGAACATCTGAGTTCACTATCTTTCTGACATCACCAGGCCAAAGTCTCCACTGTTTGTTTTTTTAAAAATCGCTGACAGCTCCATCTTCTGTTCTTGAGCCTCTTCCCTCTCTTATGTCCTATGTCATTTTTTTCTTAATTTTCGAGGGCATGTGTGTTTACGTGGGACAGAAAAAAAAAAAAAAAAAAAAAACAGCACTTCCTAATTGGGCATGGTCATGCAGAAATCCCCTTTCCGCCATTTCTCTATCCTGTCAGTATCCTAGGCATGCCAAGTGCATATACTTGGTATATTTTTCAAGCCACTGGGGCTGGGATTCAAATCACAACCATGTTGAATCTAGTTTTCTACATACCACACTTAACGATTATGCTATGGGGACAGTCCATCTTCTGTTCTCTTTTCAGAGCTCCCCATAAGAAGTAGTCCTTGTAATTTAACAATGAATAAATATTTCATTTAAAAAAATGCCTTCTTGGGGGCTCTCAGGTGGCATTGTGGTTAAGGGCACTGGACTCTCTCATGGTTGGCGTCAGTTTGAGTTCCAGACCTCTCTCTCTCTCTCTCACATACACTCTGATAAAATTAAAATAAATAAGGAAATAAATAAAAATAACGTTAAATAATTTTTAAAAATGCCTTCTTGTTACATGTTCCCTGAATAGGAATTGATCTTTTAGTGGATAGGTGACTTTTTTTGAAATCCATAAAATAATTTTGAGTTATCTGTATGGCATTTCTACCCTTATATTGATTACTGAAGCTATTTAAGTAGGGAAAGCATAAGCTACCTTTGAAATTTGGGTGACTTCTTGCTTTCTGTCTCTCTGTCTCTCCAGTGAATACACACGCTCTATAACAAAAATAAAAAAAAATTAAAAAAAACAACTTTATATTCCTCAGACATATCACTTATTTCAGATATTATGATTCTTTCATAAATAATAGTCTTTAAAAATTCACTCATGTACTTAAAATTCAATAAATAACTGTTGACTTTTACCCACGAAGCTTTTGGTATTATTTTAGACATGAACTTGTAAAAGTGAACAAGACAGAAACATTTCTGTTCCTGTGGAGATAGACAATAAACATAACTAAGGAAATGGTAGATCATATATAAAGAGACTTATATGCTATATATAAATTAGAGAAATATATGTGAGAACAGAAGTGCCAGTTGGGAGTAGGTGATTTCATGACTCTTGAGGAAGAGGGTTTAGGTATTTGGGGGTATTACAGAAAGACAATCAGATCTGGATAACAATGCAAACATACATTCTATGAATGAGGTGATAATTATATTTTGAGGCACAGATGAGATTTAGATTATCTTTTTAAGGCCAGAAATGATATTATGTATCTATTTTACTTTAAAAGCACAGTGATTTAGTATGATTCCAAACAACTGATAGCTAGCAAACTAGTTCTACCTTAAGCTCAAGTGTAATCAATGTATGCTAATGAAAAAAAGAAATTAAAGTGAGAATCCATGTAGGACACTGAGGAATTAATGACTATAAATATCAGAATCTTTTTTTCAGAAGGCATCACAAAGATGTGCTGATAAACATAATGAAGGAAAATAAAATATTTTTGGAGGAGGTATTACCCTATTTTATTTTATTTTATATTTTATTTTATTTTATTTGTGATAAGCAACTCCTATCACTTCTTTTTGATATAGGACAATAATCTAACTCTCAATTTTAAACTGGTTTGAAAAATATATTTTAAAATGAACTGACATAATACAATACAAAAAGTGAATTTACCTATATACTCCCCGATTCTACTTTAAACATTGCTTCACTTACTATTAGCCAAAGCAATAAAAAGCACCCAGCTTAAATTACATCATATTTGTAGCAGAAACAAAATAACCCAAAATTACTGTTGTAATTTTTTTTTTATTAACTCAGCTCTTTAATGATTTCTATTAGTTGTTACCTAAGGATTTGTTTGAATTTCTTTTTTATCCGTGTGTACCTTCTTCTCATAAATTGCTCGAAATTTCTCAGTGGATTCTATCTTAGTTGTTTGAAAGAACTGTAAAGTATATGTCCATTTAAAACTGTATCTATTGATTAAGGTGTTAACAACCTTTATCTTGACCAACTATCACTTACTTTTCAACTGTTAGGTTAGGAGATACTGTTTCTAGCAGGATTTAAACAAATTAAAGTAAAACATTTGGGGGAAAAAAAGCAGGTTGATAGATGGTGTTCATTCTTGAATGCATTTACACTTGAAGGGAGCTGTAAGAGAGCTATACAAAAGCTGCCACTGATCTTCAGTGTCTCCATCAATTATGGCATACTTTAGGACTGACATCTTTCACTCTGGGCACCTTACTATTAATTTTTACTTACTGTTAAGGTCTATGTCAGTTAGCATACAGCTTGGATTTTTATTTGTTTTGCAATACTTCTCTGTAAAATGCAATTACATATGTGACATTAAAATTGTCACTGAGTCAACAGATTCAAGATATAAAGAGGCTAAGTGTGGGACTGTGTAATCAGTGAAATTCAGCACCTGGTAATAACACATCCATCACAGAAAGTAAAAATGACATCAGCAGTACAAGCATATTCTCCCAGGATGATAGAATATCATCCAAACAATCAGTGTTAGCTAGAAATAAATTAAAGCAGGACATTGTTTAATTAGCCATCTCCAAATGGATACCATGGAAATGTAGTGTCCCTTAAACCATTTTCATTTCCACTATGAAAGTAATGACATCTATTTATTTTGAAAACTTTGTTGACTTTGTTCCAGGACTAGTTACAAGGAACCACATATTATAGTCTATTCCTGCCAATAAGGAGCTTACAATTTAATTAAGAAAGAAAGACATGTAAATAAATAGTCAATCAAGTATTATAGATGTGATTACAAAAATAGTAATTTTAAATATCAATAAGGTATATTCTTTCAACTTAAAAAGATATTTCCTATACTTTAAGTCATATAAACAGTTTCTACTGTATTGTTTTGTTTCTAGACTTAATTCCTGGTATAAATTACTAATTTATTAGTTCGTACTTATTGAATCTATACTTTCTGATAAGGCCATATTTTTCGATTAATTGGTAATATATTAAAATTAACTAATTACAGTACTTTTACAAGGCAGTACACACCATGTAATTTGAATGGGGGGTGGCAGATGACAACAGAAATTAGGAAGATCCTGGTCTTAATTACGTATAGAATTAAGAAGAGAGCTTATTTTTTTTTGATGGCACTGTCATCCTAAAGAATGACTTGTAAGTGCAATGAAACTCAGGAGATTTCTATTTCATTTAAGTTAAATCATGGAAGCAATTTTAACCTAAAATTGCTTCCCTGATAGTTGCAAACTTGCTCCAATTTATATTTAAAATATTCAGTACATATTTTTTCACTCAACTCTTTCATATTCCTCTACTTACATATTTCATTATTGTCCCTATTTCTTCTCTTTCAACATTACAAATTAAAAAAAAAATAGTTCTCTGAAATCTGACTGAGTCTCCACTTTCAGGCAATATGATCTGATATTGAGGGAGCAGGCGTAATTTGAAACCACCAGATGGTATTATTTAAAATAACACACTCTCTATTTTAAACTGATGTGAGTAAATATGAAACAAGAATAAAGTTGGTTATGTGACCATTTCACAATTTTTTATACTAACATGTTTCTTAGAATTTTAAAAAATGTGTACTATCAGGTAGAATAAAATTATTATGTAATGGTTTACATCATACATAATGGATAATTTTCAGAAAATTATATGGACCTAAAATACTTTCTGCCTTTGACTGGAGAGTGTGATGGGTATTTTTAAGGGGTTATAAGAGAATTTAAATTGCAAATATGATCATCTGCTTAAAGAAACCATATTTTCACAGTGTCAGCCAAAGAGTTATTTGATAATGGGTTTTCGTTTGTTTCTATTACACTACAAGATGGGCTAAAAAATGTGTATAAGACATCCAATTTACAGTATAGCATACAGATCCAAATATGTTTTAGAGACTGCTATAAGGGAATCAAAATTTCGCCTTTGCCCTCTTAGGGTTTTTCATTTGTACGTGAAAATTAAAACTGACATATGACTGATGAGCAGGAGAAAAACATAGAAATTTATTTAATACAAATTGTACATGGTATGAAAGCCATCATAAGGTAACAGAGACCCACCCACAGAGCTGAACACTTTTACAGTGAATTGAACAAAGTGTAGTAAATTGTATGTGATAAGGCAAACGGACTTAGGCTAGGGTAGTCAATTTGGTAGAGAAGTGACTAGAAAGATAAGGTTAATTTAACAAGGTTTGTTTGTAGAGACTTTCCTCAGCCTCAATTTTCTGTCCTTGATAATAAGTATGTTAGTTCCTTTTGGTATAAGAAGAAAATCTTTCTCATGAGAATTTCATCTCATGCTTTTAAAACAAAAAATGAAAGTTAGAGTGATCTTTTTGTGCCTGCTGTTTTTCAAGTGCCTTTTAACTCAAAAATAATTCTTATGCCAAAGTGGCATATTCTGGAGTGGTGTGTTCTAAACTTATTCACTGTATTACCTTTTAAAGTAAGAAAAGAACAGAATCTGACTCTTAAAGGGATACTTCTGAATCTTAAAATTTGTGACGGAAATTATGAAGTAGGCTTTTTTTGAATGAAGCTAAAAGATATTAACCACTTGTGATATTTTCTGACAGCTCATCAATAATCAAATAGTCAACAGAAAGATAATTATGTTTGATTCTTTGAAATGTTTCTACATATTTTAAAGTAAAGGTAAAGGGTGATGCATTACTAAGTCAAGAGAGTTTTTAAACATAAGACAGGGTTCAAACACAACATGAGAACTGAAAGTATTTATTTTCATTCGCCTAAATAAAATCACATACTATTTTTCTAAGACTTCATAGCACCCATTCTATTGAAAGAGTCCATTTTGCAGACCAGCAAATGGCTTAATGGTTGCGTCACTGGACTTCCATATGGCCCACCACAGTTCGAGTCCCAGACCCAGAGGCTTGAAACTCACACCAGGCATGTGTGCATGTGTGCCCAAAATCCCGAGAGGAGAATGGGAGAGAAGGGATTGCAGTATGGCCATCCCCCCTGGGGGGTGATTTCTTGCTTTCTGTCTCTCAGTCTTTGTCTCTTTGGCAAGTGCACACACCCTATAGCAAAAATTTCTCTTAAAAAGAGAGAGAGAGAGAGAGAGAGAGGAAAAAGAATCATTTTGCACTTCTCAGGTAATTAATAATAATAATAATTTGCTTGCTTATACCTATTGCATTATAAAATCAGAATTAAGATTCTTTAAAAGAATCATTTTATTTAATTTTAATTATTATTATTAGTTTTTAATTTACTATAGGGCATGGGCACTCACCAGATAGAAACAGAGAGAGAAAGGGAAAGTGAGAAAGCAATCTGCCAAGTCTGGGAATCAAATCTCAGTCGGTCACGTGGAAGTCCTACTGTTTAGCCACCATGTCACCTGCTGTCCCCCACATCAGACATTTTAAAGATCAAGGATGTATATCCCTAGGATAAGATCAAGTAATGACTTGAACTTTTTAGATACAGTTGTATTTAATGACATAACTAAAGTTCAAATTTATTTTCTTTTTGTTCTTTTTCTAATTTTCAAGAGGCACATATACTTGCCAGAGAAAGTCAGAGAGGGAGAGAGAGAGAAAAATGGGACATGGTCATGCAGCAATCCCTTTTTCATTTATCCAGCCTGTTGGGATTTGAGGCACCCACTCGTACACACATACCTAGCATGTTTTTCAAGCCCCCTGGACCGGGAC
The DNA here is from genome assembly GCA_026018925.1 of Tupaia tana. Classification (NCBI taxonomy): domain Eukaryota; kingdom Metazoa; phylum Chordata; class Mammalia; order Scandentia; family Tupaiidae; genus Tupaia; species Tupaia tana. The sequence continues at coordinate 62,315,289 of JAKSZU010000009.1, read as the reverse complement.
TTGGACTATGTAGTCAGCCTTATGTGATTCAGTTCCCTTAAACACTAGGCCATGGGGCTGACTCTGAAGTTTTAACTTCTGTGGGATATTTTTATATGGTCTTATGTTGTTTCTTTATTCTGTTTTCAAAGCCTTATTTTTGTGTTCATAATTTCAGATGTCTGCACTCTATGGCAGAAATTGAAAGATCCAAAAATATATCACTAGGGAGGCAAGTATAAATACCAGAGACTGTTTGGGAGGAGAGTGGATAGTAGAATGTGGGCAGGAGGATCTCAAGGAAGAAATAATTAACAGACATAAGAATGTGAAATTCTCCATTGGAAAAAATGTATTTGGTAATATCCTTCCTTTGATTATCCCATACTACAAACATACTTTGAAAAATCATACTATGTGCTATAGAGACATGCAATTAAATTTAAATAAGAAACTATGAAAGCACAAAAACAAAAAAATGAATCATGGATCTGGGAATGTTTCTAAATGTTTAGATATACATATGTGTGTGTGTGTGTGTGTGTGTGTGTGTATAAAATATGAATTGTAATAATCAAATCAATTACATTCTTTTTTTTTTTTGGAGAGATTTTTGCCATAGGGCGCGTGCGCTCGCCAGCCAGACAGAGAGAGACAGAGACAGAAAGCGAGAAGTCACCGCCCCAGGGTGGATGGCGACGCCGCAATCCCTTCTCCTCTGTTCTCCTCTCAGGATCTTGGGCACGCATACACACGTGCCTGGCGTGAGTTTAAGCCACTGGGTCCGGGAAGCGAACCGTGGTCGACTACATGGGAGTCCAGCGACATAGCCATTACGCTAACTGCTGGTCCCATCAATTACATTCTTTTAAAAATACATCAAATTCTACATTTCTGAGGATCATTGTCAAGTGACTGACTTATAAATTATGTTTTCTGCTCCCCTCCCAGATTAGTGCCTCAGATTTCCATAGTACAAGTCTATTATTGCAATCTTTTTTCTTTTATCCAAAGGTGGTTTATCCATTGCCTCCCCAATAGGGTTCACTCCTTATCTCTAGATACTTGCTCTTAAGATGGTAACAAACAGGAAACCTTTATCAATGTCTTAGAATATCAGTGAAAAGTCTTTAATCTACCTTAACAAATGAATATTAGATGTAGAAACTTTAACATATTCTATACTGGGACCAGCAGATGACATAATGCTTACATCATTGGATTCCCATATAGTCGACCTTGGTTCGAGTCCCGGACTTGGCAGCTTAAAATTCACACCAGGCAAATGTGTATGAATGTCCAAAATCCTGAAAGGAGAATGGAGAAGGGATTGCAGCATGGCCATCCCTGCTAATGGGTCCTTTCTTGCTTTCTGTCTCTGTCTCTACAGTGAGCACACATACCCTATAGCAAAAATCTTTCTCTGAAAAAATAAAAAATAAATAAAATATGCTACATTTCTACTTTGATAATTGATTCAATTTGTTTCATTAAAGAGTGATTCTCCTGGAAAGTCAGCCTTTAGGTTGCTCAGTTGTGAATAATAGATCCTTTGACTCTAACATGTAGTCAAGAGTAGTAAATGTATATGAGCACTTTCAGCACAAAGTCTAAGCACTACAAATACTTTGATGAGCAGGGATCATAAAAGCATTTATTCATGTTTCTGTTCCTTGCACTTTACACAGTAGCTAGCACATCATTGACATTTACCAAATGCCTTTGGAATTTAATTTAATAGAATTGTAAAATGATAATTCATATCACTATTTATTAAATGTAATTCAGATCTTTCTTATTCAAATTTAAGTTTTGTATAAGATTTATAACGTTTGCCAAAGGGACTATCAGGATGAATTATTAAGTTCCTTGATTTATTGGCATGAAGTATATTAATGATTTTTCTTGATACTATATTAATATATGGATGAGCAAATTTAGATGTGATTTTTTTCATAAAACATTGGCATGACAAGATTTTTTAAAAGTGGGATTACAAAAAAAAAAATGTTTTTTCCTGGTCCCCTCTCTCCTATCCCATTATCCCTCCCTCCTATACTGTTTCTAGTATCTTCAGTTGCCCTACCTTATATTATACCATTCGGTCTCTCCATTCCTGCCATAGAGTACACACAGGGACATCTGATGCCTGTTTTTTATAGTCTGGCTTACTACACTTGGCATTCAATCTTCCATATTCGTCCACTTTGTATCAAATGTCAAGATCTCATTGTTCTTTATGGTTGAGTATGATTCCATAGAATACATGTGCCACTTTTTCAATCTATTTATCTATACTTAGACATTTGGGCTGTTTCTATGTCTTTTTTTTTTTTTTTTTGAGAGGTTTTTACTAAAGGGTGCATGTGCTCGCCAGAGAGACAGAGAGAGACAGAGAGACAGAAAGCGAGAAATCACCCCCCAGGGGGGATGGCCACGCCACAATCCCTTCTCCTCCATTCTCCTCTCGGGATCTTGTGCACGCATGCACACATGCCCAGCGTGAGTTTTAAGCCACCGGGTCCGGGACTTGAACCGTGGTCAGCTACATGGGAGTCCAGTGACACAGCCATTACGCTAACTGCTGGTTCGGTTCTATGTCTTAGTGATTGTGAATAATGCTGCAATAAACACAGATGTGCGAGTGTTTTCCCAACTGTTTTCCTATCCTTTGGGTAGATACTCAGAAGTAGAAGTAGAAATACTGGGTTGTATGGTAGTTCTATTTGTTGGAAAACTTATCTGTTGATAACAATGTACATGGTAATATCTATGACTTGACTAATATGCATTTTTTACACTGTAAAGGTGTATAGTGATTAAATGTAAATAAGTGTGTGTGTGTGTGTGTGTATACACACACATATAAAAAACAGGATTATTTGGAACAAAAAAAAGTTTTCCTAGGCCCAGATTGCACCATTGTGGTCCTAGGTAAGTGGGAGTCTGGATCAGGAAGACTGTGATTTGGTGAAATCTGTCAAAAATACCTACTTCTTCCTCTCCCTCCCTTTTATGCTCTTTCTTTTTCTCTCTCATAAAAATGTCTTCTTCTACATTTTTGGAATCAATAAATACCAAAATTAGTAGGCTTCTTCCCCTCAGTCCCCAGTGTTCTGCTGTAGGATGGGTGTGTTCATCAGAGAGAGGAAAAGTACAAAATTACTCCCATTGGTGATAGCCACACCACAATCCCTTCTCCATTCTTCTCTTGGGATTTTGGAGACAAACATGTACCCACCATGCTTTTCAAGCCACTAGATCTGGGACTTCAACCAAATAGTTGACCATGTGGGATCCAGCTGCCTTAAACTCCATGCCACATGCTGGCCTAAACATGCATAATTTTTAAGTGTCTGCCTTTTTTTTTTTTTTTTTTGGAGAAGTTTTTGCTATAGGGCGCGTGTGCTCACCAGAAAGACAGAGAGAGACAGAGACAGAAAGCGAGAAATCTCCCCCCAGGGGGGATGGCCACACCGCATTCCCTTCTCCTCCATTCTCCTCTTAGGATCTTGGGCATGCACACACACACGCCCCGCATGAATTTAAGCTGCTTGGTCCAGGGCTCGAACCACGGTTGACTACATGGGATTCCAGTGACATAGCCATTACGCTAACTGCTGGTCCCTGCCTCATTTATTTTTGAATCACTCTGGAAGTTTATATTTATAAGAACTGGCATATGTATGTATATTTGCATACACACGCACACAAACACACACACACACACACACACACACATATATATATGTACATGTGTATATATATGTGTGTGTGTGTGTGTGTGTATACGCATGTGTGTGTGTATATATATATATGTGTATATATATATATATATATATATACACATATATATTTCTTCTATGAACAAGAGAGACAGAGAAAGAGAGACAGCACCCCTAAGAAAGTCTTAATTCCTTGATCCATACCCAACCTCAGGCAGCCCCAGATCATGGACATGTGCATTCCTTATACACTAAGGGAGGTCTTCAGATACTAATTCAGAATCTTCCTTTGTGGGTCAGCCTTGCAGAGCATCACATTTTATCACTGTGTCCTTCCATTTATTTCATACTTTAAATGATATTTGCTAGTAATATCTAGTTAAAAATATTGTTTGAAGTTTTTACTTGTTTAAGTGACTTTTTGTGCATTTTTTGTGCTTACATGTGTATATGTATGTATGTGTGTACTGTATAATTTCAAGATTTCTCTTTTCTCCACTTCTCTTGCTTATTAAGTCCAAAATCATGTATTTAAATTCATAATCATAACACATTTTGCTGTCATTTAAATCAGAATAAAATCTCTTTTCCAGAATGAGCCACAAATTGGCTTTTCAAACTTGTTTTCAAAGATCAGTTGTAGAGGGAACAATTGTCTTTAATTTGAATTTATCCTGTATCTGATGACCAATTTCTAACCTTCAACTTAACCCTTTTAGCATCACATTACTTGTGTTATTTTCTTAGTGTTATTATTTTGCTTTATTACACAACAAATTTGAATACATTCATGGATAGGCAATTTTAGAGCATGAAAACTAAGCTAATTTAACCTAAACACACTGAAAAGATTGGAAGATTTGCAATTCCATGAAGCTATTGAACCAAAAATATCCAACAGCACTAATGTACAGCAAATTCATCTTTTAACAATAGAGCTAAATTAATTCTTTTTTACCATATTCCTATCAGGAAGCTGTACAGGATTTTAAGTTGCCTGGTTGCCAGTGGTTGCTAAGTGAAGGTGAAGTTTGGATTAGCAAAATATTTTTCAGGGATGATGTCAAAATGGAAGCAAGTATTAAAAGCCTGTTGCACTGTCTTTATGGTAGCAAGAAAAGTAGCACATGATACTTTCTAACTTTCAGTGTTACTTTTTGAAAACAAACAAAAGCAGAAAAAAAAAAAACATACAAAAAATACTCCTTCTTCGTAGCTGTAATCTAAAGTTTCAATGTCTTTAGTATTATAATTCTCCCAAATTTATACATTTCTCAAAGTGTCACCAGTAGTAACTCCTGACCCTTATCTCATTTACTAGTAATTCATTTCATAAGATTTAGAAAAATGTTCAAAATCTTTTCAAATTATATTCTTTTTTTTGAGAGGTTTTTGCTATAGGGCGCATGCGCTTTCCAGAAAGACAGAGACAGAGAGACAGAAAGCGAGAAATTACCCCCCAGGGGGAATGGCCACACCACAATCCCTTCTCCTCCATTCTCCTCTTGGGATCTTGGGCACGCACGCACACGCACCCAGCGTGAGTTTAAGCCACCGGGTCAGGGACTCAAACCGTGGTCGACTACATACGAGTCCAGCGACATAGCCATTATGCCAAGTGCTGGTCCCTCAAATTATATTCTTTCTCAGTAATGTTGTGAATCAATAATACCAGAACATTTTTAGACATCATAGGAAATATTCTATACAATTTCTTGCTATAATTATATTGTTTTTTTGTGATGGTCACTTACTGGAAAATTGTCAAAGTATGAGTGGAAAGTACTAAAAAACATTATCTTGGAATCAAATAGGGGGGCCAGTAGGTGGTGTTGGTGGTTAAGGCTGTTGGACTCCCACAAAGCCAACTGCGGTTTGAGTCCCGGACCTGGAAGCTTGCTTTTTCACTTTCTCTCTCTCTCTCACTCTTTCCCTTTCTGGTCAAATTAAAATAAATAAATAAAGTTAAACAAAATAATTCTTTAAAAAAATACAATAGGAATTTCAGAGATCTAGAGAAATGTTACTCTTTTTTTTTTTTTTTTTGAGAGAGAGATATTTTTATATAGGGCATGTGTGCTCACTGGAGAGACATAGACAGAGATACAGAATGCAAGAAATCACACCCCCTCAGGTAGGATGGCCATGCCACAAACCCTTCTCCTCCATTCTCTTCTTGGGACTTTGGGCACACATACACACATGCCTGGCATGTTTTAAACTGCCGGGTCTGTGACTTAAACCACACTTGACTGAGAGTTCAGTGATGTAACCATTATGCCATTTGCTTTTCCCTGAAAATGTTACTTTTATTATTTTAAAATATAACCTACTATATTTTATAGGATTTTTATAGTTTTTCAAATTCTATGTCTTAAACCAAATTATAGGATGCACTTTCAGAAATCAGAATTTTTGGCAGACTACATGAATTTGAATATTAGCTGAACTAAGTATTGACCTGGAGTTATTACTATATTCCAGAGTACTATGGATGAAGGTGCCCTAATACTGGACAGTTTATAGTGTTTTTTTTTTTTTTTTTTTTAGATGTTCCTGCTATAGGGCACGTGTGCTCTCCAGAAAGACAGAGAGAGACAGAGAGATAGAGAGACAGAAAGTGTGAAATCACTCTCCAGGGGGATGGCCACGCTGCAATCCCTTCTCCTCCATTCTCCTCTCAGGATCCTGGGCACACATGCACATGCACCTGGCGTAAGTCCAAGCCACTGGGTCTGGGACTCTAACCGCAGTCGACTACGTGGGCGTCCAGTGATATAGCCATTACACCAACAGCTTGTCCCTATAGTGTTTTTAATCACAAATTTCTTTTAACAACATTTTTTTTTCTGTTCAATACTGTCAAATTTCTAACTTAAATTTGAACAGTCCTAAAATTGAACTTGACTTCTGTGTCAATGAAGGTAGAACTTTGGATTATGAAGGATGGACCAAATAATGATTGATTCTTATTAAGAAAAAAAAAATACTGTTATTCTAGATACATATAAGGAAACATAAAAATTTCATGGAAAATGCATATTATGAAAAATCTATGCAAGGCTTTCAAACTGCTTTTGCACCAAAATAAACTATATCCCTTTTTGAAATCCCCTCACACATAATCTAAAAAGTATTTTAATGATTTTACTTATTTCATATAGTACCATTGAAATTGTATTTGTTTTACTTCAGAACATCATCATATATTAGTATAATCAAGTTACAGTGAGATAATTTCTTACTTTTTTTTGTAGAAGTTTTTCCCTTAGGACACATGTGCTAGGTGGGGAGAGAGACAGAGACAGTGAGAGGGAAAGTAATTAATCACCCTCTAGGAGGAAGGGCCACACTGTAATTCCTCTCCCCCATTATCCTCCCAGGATCTTGGGCACACACACCAGTGTGCCCACCGTGAATTTCAAGTCACTAGGTCAGGGACTCAAACCACGTTTGGCATGTGAGAGTCTAGCAATGAAACTGCTATGCCATCTGCTGCCCCTGAGATAATTTCTTATCTGTGAAGTTTCCTCCTCTCCTCTACACAATTTTTTTTTAAAATCATGTTATGCCATCATTGCCTGTATGCTAAAATGGCATAACTATATAATATGTATCATTTATCAAAAGCACACAGGAATATATTTTGAATACAAATAATTCTTAGCAAAGACTAATAAAGTGAATAAAAAGTGAAATGATAAAACTATGTAGGTAGGTTAGATGTAGGACCAGCCCTGCAGTTTAGTGATCAAGACAGCCGCATCCCACACAGTCAACTGTGCGGTTCAAGTCTCAGACCCAGTGGCTTGAAATACATGCCAGGCACATGAGTGTGCATGCCCTAAATCCTGAAAGCAGAAATGGAGAAGGGATTGCAGCATGCCCATCCTTCATGGGGGTGCTTTCTCCTTTCTCTCTCTTTCTGTCTCTCTGCTCTCTCTCACATGGCAAGTACATGTGCTCTCTAGCAACTAAACAAATATTTTTAAAAAGATGTATTAGCTTGAAAAATAGGAAATGATAAATATATTCAAAGTTAATTCAACAACCGACATAAGTAGAATAAATGTATATTTCAGAATTAGTCTCTGTTATGATCCTATGATTTGTCAGTGTTATAGAACTTAGTTACTTTGTAGATAACAAATTATAATTTCTTGATCAATACTATGTGTTTGTGATCTATGCAAAGAGTATATGGGCAACAGAAATCGGATGAATGTTGTCCCTAATGCTTCCAAATGCCTTGGAATGATTTATCTTATAAAATTAGGAAGTTTTTTATGTGTACATTTATTTGTGATTGATAGGAAAAAAATTTTATTTGATAGTTTTCATTTTATAGTTTCACTATGAGATATCTTGCTTTATTGGTACTCAATAAGCTCGAGGCACCAGATGTTCTTAAATAGAACTCCATGGCAAAAGGTTATGTCTGTTGTATTAAAAACTATGAAATAATGATTTTTTTGGAGAGATTTTTGCTGTAGGGCACGTGCGCTCGCCAGAAAGACAGAGAGAGAGAGAGACAGAAAGTGAGAAATCACCCCCCAGGGGAGATGGTCATGCTGCAATCCCTTCTCCGTTCTCCTCTCGGGATCTTGGGCATGCACACACATGCGCCCGGCATGAGTTTAAGCCACCAGGTCCAGGACTCGAATCGCGGTCGGCTACATGGGAGTCCAGCGACATAGCCAATATGCTAACTGCTGTTCCCACAGTTTTGATCCTAGATCAAGGTGTTGGTAGATTCAGTGCCTGGTGAGGGCCTGCTTCCTGGTTCATAGGATCCTCTTGACTATCCTTCTCACATGACAGAAGGGAAAAGGAAGGTCTGGGGTCTTTTATAACGGCACTAATCCCATTCATGAAGGCACTACCCTCAGCACCTAGCTACTGGTTGCAATAGCTAGCTATCACTTTTATCAAAACTGCATGCATTTTCTCTCTTAATCCTAAATGTACCAAAAGACAATAAAAGTAATATTATAAGTGATCTAAATAATTACATTTATATATATAAACACACACACACACACACATACATATATATATATATATATATATATATACACACACACACACACACACACACACACACACACACATATATATATATATATATATATATATATATATATATATATATATATATATTACATTTAAGGTGAACTTATAAGATTGATTTGAGGGTTCTGGTCTGGATTTGGAAACTAAATCTTTCTGCTAGTATAGATTCCCTTCCTCAATTTAGAAGTATTTAAGAAGTAACTGTACATAACTTTTTTAAAGCAATGAAAAAGATAATGCCTTATCAATTTCTGGGAGCTTAGCATAACAATAATGTTTTTTGAAAACTTTTAAGCTTGTCAGTTATTTTGAGGTTATTTCTAATACCATCTGTGTGTATGCATGCATGTGTGTGTGTGTGTGTGTGTATGTTTTGTGCATATAAGGCCCATGGGTATGGTAGATCATATGTACAGACATTCTTATTTGTATATAAAATAGAAGGAAGTCTGCTTTTAAAAAACATAGCTGAGAGAATTCATACATGAGAGAATTCCACATGTAAAAGATTATAACAGTACTACAGATAGTAGTTTGATCGCAATCCCTCCTCCATCCACCTTCAAATACATTCACTCCCAAATCTCCTGCTGCTATCTTCATCACTGGCAAATATTATTGTTGAAAGATGCAATATTTTAATTTACTATTTGATTACCTATGGGGATTTTAGGACTTCAAATATTTTTTTAATGTAAGAAGAGTTCAAAGGAAGCATTGCTCTTTTCATCTCACATTAATTTCCAGGAAGTCACATTTTACAGGAGTAGTAGTTGTTTTTGATGTGCTGATGAGCATCAGGTAAAGAAGATGAAATAATATATTTTATGTATGTACACAAGAATGTGTCTAAAATGAACAGGTTACCAATGTCCATGAACTCAACACACTAAAGAAATTAGTAGGACACTCACTAATGTGCACACTTCCCAATTTCACTAGGAAAATATTCCAGTCATTATTGCTATTTTTTAGAGAGATTTTTGCTATAGGGCATATGAGCTCACTAGAGAGACAGAGACAGAGAGACTGAAAGCAAGAAATCACCCCCCCCCACGCCAGAGGGGATTTCTACTCCACAATTCCTTCTCCTCCATTCTCCTCTTGAGATTTTGGGCATACACGTACATGTGCCTGGCATGAGTTTTAAGCTGCTGGGCCTGGGACTTGAACCGTGGTCTACTATGTGGGAGTCCAGCAATGTAACCATTATGCCATCTGCTGTTCCTTCCTGTCATTATTGTTTTAAAAGTGGTGTTTTTCACCATCATGTACATTTTGTTGTGATTTCTCCTAACATTAAAGGAGATAATATTTTGATCCAAGCATTTAAGCAATTAATGACAATGCCAGGGTTTCTTTTCTTTCAGTGTATGCTACATAATTATTCTAACCTATATAATTCAAGTCAGAAACCATCTGTTGCTTGAATGACATTTGGTTTGTGTAAAATTCATCAAACAGACATGTTGTATAACTATAGCAATGGGAGAATTATTTTGCAAATATAAAGAAGTGACACTGGAGACAAAGCACCATCCAAAACAAAACTTGTAGCTTCTTTCATGGAAACTAATTTTTAAATAAGTTAGCAATTAGAAAAAATTAACTATTGACTTTCATTCTAAAAGATAAAATGACTATGTTAATCAGATAGATCCATGAATCCATCATCTCCCAAACCCATCTTATCAGTGATGATAGAGATTAGTTTTGGCCTGACCTTGTTAATTGTACATGGACATAAAAGAAAAGGGTTAGTGGGATGATCAGAGTTATGAAAGCCATGGTGAATAAGGATGGAGATTTTGGAATGGGAATATCTGGACATGAAGTAATGATCTTTAGACAATGGAATGCCTGTCACGTAGAAGAAGAACCACACTTATTCTATGTAGCTACAGAAGGCACATCTAGGGGTAATTAGTGGAAATTTCTCCAACTGCCAATGTTGTCATTTCTAGCAGCTACCAGCATTTCTAATGTACTGAGTGCTGGAGTATTAGATAAAATGAGTCTTTTATATTATAGTTAAATTTACAAGCAAAGTAAAGTAGATAAGATTCTGAATATGAACTTTGTGAGAAAGATTTAGCAGTTCACATGCTTTTATTGCCTTCTTACTTTCTGATATGTGGCCATTTTTTGGAAAGTTGAGTCTACTGGATAAATGCTTCTGCATAATCAAGATGTTTAAATAATTTATAAATTTAATTGTATGTCAGTAAACCTAGATATGGTTAGTACCCAAACCGATGTGGACATTTCTTCCATAGTTTTTGTTAACTTGGTGTCCTCAGTGATACCAATGGTCTACTTTTAGTTGTTTATTTTTCTTCATTTATGATGAGGCGCATGTACATGTAAGAGAGAGAAAGAGACAGAGACAGAGAGACAGAGAGAAACAGAGAAAGAATGAAAGAGTAAAGAGCACTCTCCACAGGGTCTTGTCATACCTTGGTTCCCTTCCCTGAGTCTTCTAGCCTGTTAGATCCTGGGCACTCATGTAGGTGCCTTATGTGTTTCAGACTAACCCAGCTGGGGATTCAAACATTCCCATGGAAGTGGGATCCAGTTTTTCTTAAGCAGCACATTGCCACTACCTCATGGAGCCAGCCCAGCTTCTAGTTTTAATATTTAATTCTTAATTTTTTATTAATAGCATTTTAAGACACATGCCAGTTTCAAAGTATGTTAAGCTTCAGTTCTATTATATTTTAACTGCTAATCAATCAATTGTAGGCTCTCTGGCATTTGAAATAATGCTCTTTCTTTTTTTATGAATTTTAATTTTTATATATTCAATCACTGTATATTATTACAGCATGCAAAATGAATTTTCCCAGCATGAAGACATTGTATATTAGTTCAGTTAAAGATATTATCATAAACATTATTATCAATAGATAATTTTCTGTTTTTGTGTCCCTTAAATGTTTTGCTTCTTTTTTTCCTACTTGTTACCCAATAACGTTATTTCCTTTTCAACATTCACAACATTCACATAGCTTTAGTAACTGCCAATATAACAACTTACAATCAACGTTCCTGAAAGAAGTTGCTTTATCCTGTCAATCTGCAAGTAGATTAGTTCCATTCTGATTTTTTTTTTATTGCTAGATGGCATGTGTACTCACCAGAGGGAGAAAGAGAGAAAAAAAGAGAGAGAGAAAAAGCATCCTCTAATGGGTCATGGTCATGTCACAATCCTTTTGCAGGGTTTTGCCATTCAGTCAAGATTTGGGGCCCACACACACACATACTCAGCATTTTTATTTTCAGACCACTGGGACCAGAATTTGAACTGCAGTTGGCCATTTGGGATCTTACTCCTATGCACAGAGCTTACTTGATGCACACCACACTGACTTTCCATTCCGATTAAGCTGAAATGAATCATAACTCGAAGAAAGATACCTACAGGTAATGCCTACATAGAAAATTCTATTTTTCTGACCATCAAAGAGTAAGTCTGACTCTGCCCAAAACAAAACAAAGCAAAATGCCAAGTACCATTAAAAATATGGCAAAATAGTCAAAGCTATGAGTGTACCTGTTTTGGGGACAATTGTGCATCATGAAGAACTGCTTGCACATGCTAGTATTATGTTACGGTATTCAAAAAAAGAAAAAGCAGAAAAGAAAAACCTTGAAGGGTGAAAACCTCAGGAACAGAATGTGAGGGGGAAAAAAAATGAGACAGATTATTCAAATTTTATGAAATGAAACAATGAAAAAACAATTAGGTCAACTAACCTATTTTGCAAGATAACTTGATTGGAAAAGTAGGTGGTTTTATGAGTGGAAATGACAAGGTCAAGGAGTAGAGGCCTACTATAAAATGAAAAGACCTCCTATGTCATCTGAGAGTTTTTACACTGGAAAAACTGGAAAATTATCTTCAAATGGGATATGTGTACTAGCCATATAATGCAGATGAAAATTTCAAGGTGAATTTCTAACTGTGATATTTTCACATTTTACTTTATGATATATTATTAGGTAATTATAAATTCTTTTGCTAAAAGACGGTCCCTGTAGGAAAAGATAGAAAACCTCTGATATACAGAATATAGCTGTTGATTATTATAGAACATGGGAACTCAGAAGATTAAGATATGTTTAATAGTTTGATATTCAGAATTAATATCCATGAATCATAAACAACCTTGCATATGATAATTCTTAAAAAATACTAACCCTACGTATGATTACACTTTCTAATCAGAAAACTGATAATGACAGTGAATCTAAAGGAAGGCTGGGTCAGGTTGTATTAGAATTGAAGTCAGAAGGAGTGCAAGGTTGTATTTTAAACTTGAAAAGTTTGACAGATAATTCTAATGAGCCTTCTAGAACATGCTATGTAAGCACTCCTTAATGAGAATCATACACTGGGCTATCTGCATGCAGCCTCTCTGGTGCCAGATTAACCTTTCTAAAATGCCACTGGCATTTAGATGCTCAATTAACATGCCACTGGCGCCATGTTATGGAAATGTAACGATATTCACCTGATGTGAAGTATGGAATTATGCCTTCACAAGGTATAATGGACACAAGAATGGTGAAGATCTAATATTTTGCCTATCAATGATTCATCTAAGTGATACCAGTATAATTTTTGAGATAAATGTGTTCTGGAATTTCGATTGATTTGAGCTTAAAACAAGGTGTGTAGATTTTAGGGAGAGCATCCTGTTAAATTTATCTGTATTAGTAGCAGAAAGTAACTAGCTGTTGAGTGAAGACATTTATTCATGAAAAATCCAGGATTTATTTCTATCTCATAAAGTCACGATTACAGTCAATAGTTTCATTGTAATTTGTATGCCACAGCTTTCTTGAAGGACTGAAGACAAATTATGACATGGTCATTAATGTAATAGTCCTTTTATGTTATATAGTAATCATCTTTAATATGTGAAAAAAAGATATTTTTTCTCTGTAAGAAACTTGAGCAATGATTTTCATGCTATAGTAAATACTTCTATATATATTGAATAAGAAAAATGCTTCTGTATTTTGAATGCCTTTCTATCAGTCTGAGCAGAAAACTAATTAAGGATTCATCCTTTAAAAAGTGAAGGGCAGGTGGGACCAGCAGTTAGTGTAATGACTATGTCACTGGACTCCCATGTAGTCAACCGCGGTTCTAGTCCCGGACCCGGTGGCTTAAACTCATGCTGGGCGCGTGTGCGTGCGTGCCCAAGATCCTGAGAGGAGAACGGAGGAGAAGGGATTGCGGCGTGGCCATCCCCCCGGGGGGTGATTTCTCGCTTTCTATCTCTCTGTCTGTCTGGCGAGCGCACGCGCCATATACAAAAAAAAAAAAAAAAAAAAAAAAAAAAAAAAAACTCTCTCTCAAAAAAAAAGTGAAGAGCAGGTGAGTTAAACCCAATTTCCGAAGTTTACTACAAAAGGACTAATGCATTTTTAAAGTTTACATAATTATTTTTGTTCAGTTCTATCTGGAAGTGTTACAGATTGCAAAGTGTACCCTTACATAGGAATCATTAAAGTAATAGGAAAATAATCACTAAATGTTCTTCTCTCATCCAAAATTATATTTTTAGAAGTGTTTAAAACATTTACTTAAAATTGAATTCTAACGACTTCACTTAAGTATTTCATGGAGATTTTATATAATAATGGAAACCTAATTAATCACAAATGTACAAATATAGAGCCTCTTGTGAATTCTCTGCATACAGAAGTAAAATACTATGTGGTTCTGTGGCAGAGCAGTAATGCACTGTTCAAGAGATACCAGATTCCAAATTGCAGTTTGTATCACTGGCCAGGTCAGCCTGAAACACACTGGGTACACTTGTGACTGCCTAGGATCCAGTGCACTGGAGGAGTAGAGGACTGGGGGAATCAGATCACAGCCTAACCATACCCTATAGAGGATGCTCATTTCTCTCTCTTGTGCCTACACATGTCTTCTATCCCATATAATTTTTTTAAGAAGCATGCTACATTTAATTTATTAGATTTTCTTATCTCTTATGGATTATAGAAACAGGTAAAACAGTGTTTCAGATGGTAAACATTGAAACTGGGAGTTGAGAAAAATCAAATCTCCAGTAGGTGGTTGAACATTAAACTATTTGACCATGATTTAGGGCCTCTTATGGCCAAATAACACAACATGATTTACAGTTGAGGAATTCTTTTTTAAGTTTTATTTTATTTATGATAGAGAGCATGTGTGCGTGAATGAGAAAGAGAGAGCAAGCAAGATAAGCATCCTTAATGGGGTCATGTTATTCTGCCATCCCTTTTCCCCAGCTCTCCAACTCTTCAGGATGTTGGATGTGACCCAGCAGGCATATTTCACATAGATAAGGTCAGGGATCTGAATCTTTAGTCAGCTATGTGACTTCTAGCACTGCAGTTCAGTGCTTTTGACTGTACTACTAAGGCTGGGCATGGCTTGGGCATTCTGATAATTAGTAAAACCAATATAAATGGGAAGATTTATTAATATGTCTATTCTACATTTGAACTCTCCTTTTCTTCAAACATTTGTTAACCTTTGGTTCTTAGGCAACATTTTGGATTAATTGCTTTGCCGATGTTCAATAGTATACATACTATATATGAATGCAATACAAGAAAATTTGCTATTTAAAGACAGACATTTGTAATAATCCTCTTTCAAGAGAAAAATAGTGAAGGTGCTGGTGGTGTTTTTCTGTGGATTCAGAAAGAAACAAAAAGAAGTGAGTTGTGTCCACTAAAGGAGGTCCATACAAACACATTCATTCTCTCTTATTTACCCCTAAGGCAATTCAATGCATAAATAAGTACATGACTGCACTAATTATGGATTTAGTCTATGGCATTCCTCTGCAATGACTTTTAGTAAGTTACACAGGTATCCTGGGATGGGATACTATCTTTTTTACTTAATTTGCCTTGTTATTTTCTGTGTAGATAAGCAAGCAAACACAAAACTTAATTTCCCTTACATCAAAAAGCAACATATATAGCCCCCATTTCTATCATTGACAACTTTACCTGGTGTTCACTAGCAATTTAAATTCTGTCAAAATGTATGACTGCATGTTTAAGCAGCACATGAGAAATTCTGGATTCATTTGTGTTTCTCAGCATTATTTCCGTACCATATTCTTTATCTAGGTCCAATATTTAAACAAACTTTAAATGATAAAAATACATTATTTATGTATATATATATATATATATATATATATATACACATACATATAAACACACACTGAACACATAATACACATATTATGCATCCATAATAAACATATAACTGAACTATAACATATTCCTGTTTTAAAAAAGTTGAACTATCCCATGACAGTTATGCATCATGTGGTTGAAGCAATTATAAATTGGTCCCATGCCAAACTAACTTAATTGATAGACAGTAACTTTTAAAAAATAGTTTATTATTTCTTTAATGCTATATGGTGTATGCACATGCCAGAGAGAGTGCATGACCACAAGTGCCCCCCAATGGGGTGTGGTCACACTGTAACCCTTTTTTTTCCCCATTATTTTACCTCATCAGTTTCTAGGCAGAAGCACACACATATCTGGCATGTTTTTCCAGCAAGCAGGGCTAAGATTCAAACCATGGTTGGCCATGTCGGATCAGGCTTTGTATACACAGTGATAAATTACTGCACTACATGGCCAGGCTTACATTAAATGATTTCTGATTTAGTATTAACAATTATTTTGACTTGAAGTTTCATACAATAGCTACTTATAGATTAATTTCTACAATATAGTATTTCAAACATTTTAACATATAGCTATTTTTCCAGGCCTTGCATTTTTAAACAGTTTATGAGTATAAATGTTTACATTTTACTTGAAGTGGCTGAAAATACATTAACATCATAAATAATTTTTGAAATTAAATGAGGGTTGGCCTATAACTAAATAAGCTTCTGACATCTTAGAGAGAGAATAGTCAAATCTAAGTTTCCTAGTTTGATAAAATTAGCCATCTAGATCAGTTGTCTCTAAACTACAGCCTCTAGGGCCAAATGGCTGAAAAAGTTTAAAGAATAAACAGTATTTAGTGACACATAAAATTATCAAAGTTTTAAATTTTAGTGCCTGTAAGTATAGTTTTATTGGAACACAGGCAGGCCCATTCATTTTTATTAGATTATCAGAAAAGTCATGACACATTTTTGCATTGAAAAGCAGAAACTTTTTGACATTTCTGACAACCCAATACATTGCTTGTGACTGTTTTTGCACTACAACACCAGGACTGAGTTGCTGGGACAGATATCATACCATCTAGGACCAGCAGGTGGTATGGTGATTAAAGCTCTGGACACTCCCACATGGCTGACCATGGTTCAAGTCCTGGACCTGGTGGCTTGCTTTCTCACTTTCTCTCTCTCTCTCTCTCTCTCTCTCTCTCTCTCTCTGTGTGTGTGTGTGTGTCTGGTCAAATTAAAATAAAATGAATGAATAAATATTAAATAATTAAAAGAGAAGAAAACATACCATCTAGCCCACAAAGCCTAAAATATTCACCATCTGATCTCTCAACTAGATAACTGTAAGAGGGATCCTAGAGAATGATTAGTTGATCGTTCTCAAAATTATAAATCATATGCATTTTTATATTAAAAAATTCTTTATATAGTCACCAAACTATTGGGAATATTTTAGTTAATTTATTTATAAGACTGCAAGGGCATAGTTAGTGTTTGTAAACTTTAAGCAATTAATTGTTTCCCAAACTTTTATGAAACTCTACTTTTTTTTTTTTTTTTCTTTTTTTGGAGAGGTTTTTGCTATAGGGTGCGTGCACTCGCCAGACAGACAGAGAGAGACAGAGAGATAGAAAGTGAGAAATCACCCCCCAGGGGGGATGGCCACGCCACAATCCCTTCTCCTCCATTCTCCTCTCGGGATCTTGGCACACGCGCCCGGCGTGAGTTTAAGCCGCCGGGTCCGGGACTCGAACAGCAGTTGACTACGTGGGAGTCCAGCGACATAGCCATTACGCTAACTGCTGGTCCCAGGAAACTCTGCTTTTGAAGAACACAACACTGGTGCATATTTCAGTGGCTCCCTGTAAATGCCTTCGGTACTAATAAACAATAGAGAGACTAACAATCTAGGTAGTCTGTGCAATTCCATATCCCCATATGTGATGATATCCTCGTGTGATTGATGGATGTAGATGCGAAATCAGTGTAACATTTTAAATATATCTGTATAAAGAGGTGATCAGATGAGGACCTAAAGCATTTGTATAATTCTTTTCACCTTGGGCTCTAGATACAAAGCTAAAAGAAAAAGGGATATTGATTAGGGAAAAGCATAGAAGATCGATCTCAGTTATATCATTTCCCTGAGCAATACCTTAAATCTTAGAAGGTACATTATATCTTAATCATATAATATAGTCAGTGTCACTCTACAGTTTTCTTGTAAACCAACATGCCCACAAAATAGAACACTTTGCCTGCTGAAGTCCACATTATTATTGTGCTCAAAGAGGGTTTTTAATTTCACTGTGGCTTGTCTTCTGCTCACACTACTTGTGATAAGAATTACCCCAACAGGGACCAGCAGTTAGCGTAATGGCTATGTCGCTGGACTCCCACTTAGTCGACCGTAGTTCGCATCCCGGACCCGGTGGCTTAAGATTCACGCTGGGCACGTGTGCATGCATGCCCAATATCCCTAGAGGAGAACGGAGGAGAAGGGATTGCGGCGTGACCATCTCCCCTGGGGGGTGATTTCTCGCTTTCTGTCTTTCTGTCTCTCTCTATCTGTCTGGTGAGTGCACGCGCCCTATAGCGAAAACCTCTCCAAAAAAAAAAAAAAAAAAAAAAAAAGAATTACACCAACCAACACATCACTGGCTACTCTCTCTTTTTATTTTTAATGTGTTTTTTTTTTTTTTTTTTTTTTTTTTTTTTTTTTTTTTTTGCCATAGGGCATGTCTACTGTCCGTAGAGAGACAGAGAGAGAGAAAGTGAGAAATCACACCTCTGCTAGAGAGAGTGCCTGCACCACAATCCCTTCTCTTCCATTCTCTTCTTGGGATTTTGGGTGGGCACACATGCACACAGGCCTAGCGCGAATTTCAAGCCTCCAAGTCTGGAGCACAAACCATGGTCGGCCATGTGGGAGCATAGTTCCTTAACCACCATGCCACCTGCTGGCCCATAGCTACTCTCTCTCTCTCTCTCTCTCTTTTTAGAGGTTTTTGCCTTAGGGTGAGTGTGTGTGCTCACTAGAGACAGAGACAGTGAGAGGGAAAGTGAGAAATCACCCGCCAGACAGGGTCACTCCCTTTTCCCTCATTCTCCTTCAAGGATCTTGAGCACACATGCACACACACTCGGTATGATTTTCAAGCCACTGGGTCTGGGACTTGAACTGTGATTGGCGATGTGGGAGTCCAGCGACAGAACTGCTATACCATCTACTGCCCCACTCCCAGCTACTCTCTCTCTCTCATTTTTTTTTTTTGAGGTTTTTGCCTTAGAGCAGGTGCGTTTGCTAGAGACAGTGAGAGACAGAGATAGTGAGAGGGAAAGAGAAATACCCACCAGAGGTATAGCCACTGCAATCCCTTCTCCTCCATTCTCCTCTGGAGATCTTGGGCATACGTGTATATGTTCCCATGCCCGGCATGAGTTTGAAGCCACCGAGTCTGAGATTCAAAGTGCTATACCATCTCTACTGGTCCTCAGCTACTCTTTTAACAGCCCCCCCCCCCAAAGGATCCTGTATGAATGTAACACATTTAGAAAATTAGCTGACTCTTCATTAAAATGAATGATTCTATATGGCCTTATATATATTCCACAAAACATATTATTTTATGCAGTCATATCTGGCTTAAGGATGGTGATATGATCTGAAAAATGTTTTGTTAGGCAATTTCAGCATGCAAACATCATAGAGTAAACACAAACGTAGATTATATAGCCATTGACACACTTAGGCTAGATGGAATAGCTTATTGCTCTGGGGCTACAAACATGTGTAGCATGCTACTAAATACTATAGACAAGTGTACCATATCTATACATATGTGTGCATCTAAACATAGAAAAGGGGCAGTAAAAATATGGTATAAAAAATAAAATATGCTGTACAAACTGGTGGCATGGTGGTTAAGACAGCTGGATTGCACATGACTGAATGTGAAGTTCAAGTCCCAGACCTGCAACTTGAAGAACACACCTGGCATTTGTGTGTGTGTGTGCCCAAAATCTCAAAATAGAAATAAAGGAGAAGGGGTTGCAGTGTTACCATTCTCCATGAGGGATGTTTTCTCATTTTATCTCTCTCTCTCTTTGTCTGTCTCTGACAAGCACACACACCCTCTAGAAAGTTTCTAAAAATTAGAAATGCTGTATAGGGCATTCGCCATGAATGCAGCTTGCTGGACTAGAAATTGCTCTGGATCAGTCAGTGAGTGGATGTGAAGGTCTAAGACATTGCTGTGCAGTATTGTGGACTTTACAAACACTTTGCACTTACACCACACTAAATGTATAAAACATTTTTTCTTTCTTCATTAATAAATTAACCTCAGCTTATTACTTTTTTACTTTAAAAACTTTATTTTTTTGGTTTGCCAGAGGTCATATGTGCTCGCCAGAGACAGAAATAGAGAGACAGAGAGAGGGAAAGTGAGAAAGCATTCCCCACGGGAGATGATCTCGCAGCATTCCCTTCATTTCTTTTTACAGGATTTTGAGCAGAGAGGCACACACATCCAGCATATTTTTCAAATTGCCAGGTCTGAGACTTGAACCCTACAGTTAGCCAGTTGCCTGAATGGCCATGCCACCTGACCCTAAATGTTTTAATTTTAAAAAACGTTTTTAGGGACCAGCAGTTAGCATAATGGCTATGTCACTGGATTCCCATGTAGTCGACTGTGGTTCAAGTCCTGGACCCGATGTCTTAAACTCAGGCCAGGCGTGTGTGTGTGTGTGTGCCCAAGATCCCGAGAGGAGAATGGAGGAGAAGGGATTGTGGCGTGGTCATCCCCCCTGGGGGGTGATTTCTCACTTTCTGTCTCTCTGTTTCTCTCTGTCTGTCTAGTGAGCACTTGTACCCTATAGCAAAAAACCTCTCCAAAAAAAAAAAAAGTTTCTACTCTTTTATAATAACACTTAACTAAAAACTCAAACATGTCCTATAGCTTCTTCTTTATATCCTTATACTATAAGCTTTATTGTATTTTTAAATTACTGTATTTTTTTGTTTTAAAGCTTTTCTTGTTAGAAAATAAGACACAGACGAACATTAGCCTATGCCTACAGAAGGATAGAATCATCAATATTACTGTTTTCCACTGTCATATCTTGTCCTACTGAAAGGGCCGTGATGAAAGAAACAATGCAAGATTAAATCAGGCACAAGAGGAAATAATGCAATCAAGTGATACGATAAACATGAGATGTATGAGGCTGCTGCTGGAGTAACGTGTCGTACTGTTTTGTTTCAATTTATTTCTTCTGAGCCAGAGACAGAGAAAGGCATCCCCAACAGGATCTTGATACCATGATCCACCCCTAGCTTCAGCCAGCCCCACATTATGGGTGTGCATATGCCTAGTGTGTTCAAGAAGGTCTTTGGACATCAACCCATAAACTTCCCATGGGAGTCAGCGTTGTTAGGCATTGCACTATCTCTACACCGTTGCCTGGCTTTCAGACCCTTTTCTTTTTGTTAGAGAGAGATTTTTTCTACAGGGCACATGTGCTTGCCAGAGAGACAGAGGCAAAAAGTAAGAAATCACCCCCTGGGGGGGGTGGCCATGCCACAATCTCTTCTCCTCTATTCCCCTCTTGGGATTTTGGGCACACATGCACATGAGCCCGATAGACGTTTTAAGCCACTGGGTCCGGGACTTAAACCACAGGTGGCAATGTGGGAGTCCAGCAATAAAACCACTGCACCACCTGTTGGCCCCACTGCCAGGTATATTTTTCAAGCTACTGGGTTCAAGACTCAGATGACTCAGTTGGCCATGTGGGATCCAGCTGCTTTAACCTCCACACCATCAGCTGGCTCACTTGCATGTATTTTTTATATTTTGCTGCAATTACTATATACAATGATACCTACAGTTTGTTTTTATAATTACCATCAACTCTTATTCATACTACATCACTATTTTGGACTTTTCAGAGTACACTCAATTTAAATGAATCCCAATTCCAAATCTTGTCCCTGAGATTCTTTTAGATTATTCATACTTTTTAAAATTTTCTAAGCCTCCATGATTGAATAAATTGGTGTTGTTATTTATTGTCTGAGTCCACCCGAATCTTACAGATACAGTAATACGATTGTGTTATATTTATCCATGCTTCTTATTCAGTCAATGAGTTATTGTCAAATAATAGCTAGATAAGTGCATGTTCAAATTATGATCAGAATTTCCAATGTGCTCAAATGCCTTTAAAGGATGGCAGCTGCTTGCTTGCTTTAGAACAAGTGGACTTTCATTCTGCAGCTGAATGTGACCTGCTTAGAAACATAATAGAAGCAACTCTGCTGCCAGGTGAAGCAGGTTTGAACACATAGCTGCCTGTTCACAAAAGCCTGAAATTGTTCACAACTCAAGATAATGTTAATGTGGTTTCACCAGATAGCTGAAATAATACATTTTCTAAATTGGATGCATTAAGCAATTATTCAGATCATAGATGAAACCCTGTAATTTTCTTTTTTCCTTTCAGTCCCAGCGGCGTGTCACATTTCACCTCCCTGAAGGCTCTCAGGAAAGCAGCAGTGATGGTGGACTAGGAGAGCATGATGTAGGCAGCCTTCCCAGCACATCCCATGCTCTGCCGCTTGGCTATCCTCAGGAGGAGTACTTTGATCACACTGCACCCAACAACCGCACTGAAGGGGATGGCAACTCTGATCCTGAATCTAGTAAGTGATACCTCCCCAGTCCCTCAATATAAAGGCATTTATTGTAGTTGCAAGTCCAACTACCCTACTGTGAGTAACAGAGGCCAATTCGTTATGTTACTATGAATGGTAACACATTCTTCAAAAGTAAACATACAGAATTACATGGTTCACATATATGCAGCTGTTGATAAGATTTGAAAGGTATGATCATAGCTACCCTAACGAAATTATAAAATGTGTTACAACCATTTTATTTAGGCATAGATAGGATTTTTCCATTTATGTACACATGTATATTTATATATATGTAATTGATAATTTTCATTAAATTTATTGATCTAGGTATACATTATTTTCTAATTTATGTATTTTCTAGATTTTATTTTTATATTTAATAGAGATAAGAATCATTGACAATTATATTCTTTCTGTGGAAATAATATATATATGTGTGTGTGTGTGTGTGTGTGTGTGTGTATATATATATATATATATATATATATATAATCACAAGATTTCTGAAATTCCAAGAAGCTATAATTTGCATCACATATGTGTTATATAATAAAGGTATGCACATTAAAAAAGAGCATACCATATATGCGAGAGAGGAATCAAGGGTAGAAACAAATACAAAAAAAAAATGGGCCACATAATGAGCATAAACATATAAACTAAAGTAATATAAGCTATATGTTTGAAATACTATTTTCAACACTACGAATTATATGGATATATAATTTAAATAAAGCATCTAGGCTTGGGATCAAAATGGCTTTCCTGTTATTGAGCTTAGTCTTCTAGTGCTGAAACTTTGAAAAGTAAGGGAAATGGGTTGGTTAAATATCAAGATATTATCTAAGGGTAAATACACAGAACCAATGCCAACATCACATCAAACTGTTTTCTCTCTACAAGTGTAGATGCTGAATTTTAAATTATGTTTTCAATATCATAATTATTAGAGACTTTTGAGTCGCTACTGTCATAAAATTCTAAATATCTGCTGTCTCTATTTGCAATTTTATACTTAGAATAAATGGTCAACATTCCTTCTGAAGATGATAAATTCTCCTACAACATGCATCATTAATTCACTTTTTTGATGGAAACACATTGTGATTATATTCATTTCTCTAATGAACTCAGATCCAATCTCTAATAAAATAATAATAAATAGTAAATATGCAGTAAGTAAAGATGTCTTTGATCTTTCCTACCTCATAAATGATTTTAATTGTAGACTTATCATACTCTGTTAACAGACAAGAATATAGAGATGGAATAAGCACCATTTTTTTTAGAGAGGTTTTTGCTATAGGGTGTGTGCGCTCACCAGAAAGACAGAGAGAGACAGAGAGACAGAAAGCGAGAAATCACCCCCCAGGGGGGATGGCCACGCTGCAATCCCTTCTCCTCCATTCTCCTCTCGAGATCTTGGGCACACACACACACACACATGCACCCAGCGTGAGTTTAAGCCACCGGGTCCAGAACTTGAACCGCAGTGGACTACATGGGAGTCCAGCGACATAGCCATTACGCTAACTGCTGGTCCCAGGATAAGCACCATTTTTATAAACCAGAAAACATTTATTCCTTTGCACATGACATGTACTAAGTCCCTCTCATAGAAGATCACACAGCGACAATTAAAGGGTAAACTCAGAGTAAGCATACAGTTTGGATCTAACCCTGAAATCAACTTTTAAGCTGAATGAGAGTGAGATGGGAGATTATTTACTGTAGTAGAAGAATTGGTCTGTGTTAGAAATTATAAAACATTTAAAATGAAATACAACTTTATTGGTCTCAATTACATCTAGTAACCCATTGTTTCAAAAAATTCTTAAGTGCAGAGTTCCCAGGGTGTCTCCATAACCTACTGATTAAGGGAGCTGGATTCCACATGACGTACCACATGGTTGGAATCCTGGATCCAGTGGCTTGAAAAAGACTTAGGTGCATTTGCGTGCTTGCCCCAAATCCTCACAGAATGAAGAAATGTAGGAGAAAGGATTGTGCCATGGCCATGTTCTATTGGGGACTGCTTGCTCCCTCTCCCTCTGTCTGTCTCTGTCTCTTTCTGGCAAGTGTGCATGCCCTCTGGCAATAAAAAAAATGCAGAGTTCTTCACAGGAACTGATTTTTTATTCTGGGCATGTAAGTGTTAGCAGAAATATATTAGCTGACATATTTTAAAGACTTTTAAAAATAATACTAGTTTCTACTAGGAATTAATCATTTCTTTTCTCTAATCACATTTACAGAATTGTTTTGACCATTTAATAGTCCATTCATAGTTACTCTATAGGATAAAACAATCGCAAATCCCACATTAACAAAGTTCATTGATAAATAGGCTCTACCTGAAAAGTAGGATGGTTTTAAGCAATAATAGTAAGGCAAATAATGTATTTTGCTGCTTGTTATTTTAGTAAACTTATGCAAATGGTAGAGGTAATTTAAAATGAATATTTCTGCATATGTCTTACAATATTGTTGAATCAATGTGTAAAGGTTGTTTTTAGAATAAATAATACTAATAATTTGCTCTTCTACTAAACTTGACACCTCTCTGTAAATTAGATTCCAAGATAAATTTTTTGTCAGGTGCTGCACTTTTGGACAATAAGAGGACTTATTACAAATGCAAGGAACACAATATTCAACTTTAAATGTTCTATTATCTTAATATGGCATACTAGTGCAATTTTTAACACTGTGTATGTGCATGGGTGCATGTTAATTAGAAAGAAAAAATAGCTGGTAGAGAATTTGTCACAGAAAAGTAATCTCTTTAGGCTAATACTGGTGATAAGGTACTTTGGTTCTTCAAGAAGAAAGTTTGTAGCTCTAAAGTATTGTAGTGTACAATAATGGGTTTTGTGATATGGAGCAGATGCCAATAAAATATGCAGTGTTAGTCAATAGCATCACAAATAGAAATGCAAACTGTTAGAGGAAGTAACTACTGTCCTAAAGCAATGGAATTAATTTATGCAGTTCTCATTTCATAGTTTGAAATGTATTACATCCTCAATCTGCTTTTTTTCCTGGCAATGAATTGCCCAAAATAGCATATACTTCTAAAAATCCCTTGTAAGTTCACAAAAACAGAAAGAAATGCAACTTTTGTGAATAAGATTTTCCCCAAAAATTTGCTAGAGGGATTTATTAATACTCCTTTAAAAATATAGTTCCCTAGTTGATACATATCTGCTGATTAGATGAGAAAATTATGCAATCTATTCTCTTAAGTTTTTTGCCAAAATTGTTAACTTTCCTTTTTAAGATAAAAAGGAAACAAGCAAAAGCATTCTAATTATTACTCTTTCAGAAGATAACTTTAATAAAATATCTTGTCTCATTCTGACTGAAGGCTTTGTGAATTTTTAAATTTCACAATCGCAATCTCCTTACTTCAGCTTTTGGTATGAAGATTATTTTTATTTTTATTTATGTTATACATTCAATCAGTATACATCACTTAGTTTGTAAAGTGAATTTACCCAACATGAACACACTTCATGCCAGTCCAGTTCAGGATACTATATACATTATCATTAACAGATAATAATCCATTTCTATGCCCCATAAATGTCTTAAGAATCATTTAATGCCATCCTATGCAGATCAGTCTTCCTAGAATTATAGCCTATATTCCAGATCTTTCCTCCTACCCTTGCCTGGTGTACTCTGCTCTTTGAGGCTAGTCAATTTAGTAAAAATAAAGGTAAGTAGAAACTCAACCCTAAATCAGCAAATTATTGGTTGCTACTGAGTTACTATAGATGCTGTAACAAATGATTTCTGAAGTTTTAAAGGATTTCTGGACACATATTCACAGTGACACACACTATGTGACTCTGGTAAAGAAGTGTGATTGCTCTGTTGGGCATTCTGCATATTCAGGTATAGCGTTGAGAGATTTGAGGATAGTGAGATTCTCTTGGGAATACTCTAAACACCGTGAACTACATGTGGTCCTATATTCATATCCACTTTTTATTAATAGTATCAGGTAAAATATAATTTATGAAGAGAAGATTTAAAATTACGTTCCAGTTTTTTCTTTCATTTACTTTTTACTCTTCCTTTCTCGCTTCCTTTTTCTTTCTTTTTCTTCCTTCCTCCCTCACTTCTTTTTCTTTCTTCTTTCTTTTTCTTTCTTTCTTTCTTTCTTTCTTTCTTTCTTTCTTTCTTTATTTCTTTCTTTCTTTCTTTCTTTCTTTCTTTCTTTCTTTCTTTTTTCTTCTTTCTTTCTTTCCCTCCCTCCCTTCCTTCCTCACTCCTCTTTCTTTCTTTCTCTTCTTTCTTTCTTTCTCTTCTTTCTTTCTTTCTTTCTTTCTTTCTTTCTTTCTTTCTTTCTTCTTTCTTTTTTTCTTTCTTTCTTTCTTTTTTCTTCTTTCTTTCTTTCCCTCCCTCCCTTCCTTCCTTCCTTCCTTCCTTCCTTCCTTTCTCACTCCTCTTTCTTTCTTTCTCTTCTTTCTTTCTTTCTTTCTTTCTTTCTTTCTTCTTTCTTTCTTTCTTTCTTTCTTTCTTTCTTTCTTTCTTTCTTTCTTTCTTTTTTTCTTTCATTCTTTTTCTTTCTTTCATTCTTTCTCTTTCTCTTTCTTTTACTTTCTTTTTCTTTTCCTTTCTCTCTCTCTCTCCCCCCCATCTTTCTCCTCTCCCCTCTTCCTTTCTTCCCTTCTTTTTCTTTTTCTTTTCCTTTTTCTTTTTCTTTTTCTTTTTCTTTTTCTTTTTCTTTTTCTTTTTCTTTTTCTTTTAAGACAGATTCTTGCTCTGTTATAATTTCCCAGCCCTTAGCTCTTAAGTACCTAAGACCACAGGTGTGTACTATCACACTCTGCTCTTTCGGACAAGATTTTGCAATGTTGCCCATTCTGACATCATCTTTCCTCTGACTATCCAGTTACTGGGACTACAGGTGTGTGCCGCCAGGCTTGACCTTCAGGTTAGCCTGGAAAATGAACCCAGGTCTTTCATGTGTCCTCAACCTGCACAGCACCAATGTCTTACCAGCATGTCAGCATGTGCCACTGCAGCTAGGCTCTAATTAAAAACCAAAACAAAACACAACAGAAAAACCAAACTTTTTTTCTGGTATTCAGACTGAGTTCTGAGACATAAGCAATATTAGCATATATCTACCAGATTAAATTTTAGAGATTTCCGAATAGTTCATGCATATGAAGCCAGCATATGTGTTTTATTTTCCCCTTAAATACAGATTGTATTACTACTCTTTCACTTATGGGTAATTTGGAGAGAAAAGTGTAATTCCTAAATTTTTAGTGATCTGTTGACATATTTCAATTTTACTGAAATTGAATGTTTCTAAACAGACACAAATCAGCCTTCAGTTTACCAGCTATAAACCAGTCCAATTTTGGGAAAAAATCTGCTTAAAATGAAAGAGAAAAGGACTTAGTTCATCAGTATTTTAATTTTCTTCAGCAGCTAAAGTGATGTCTGCATTTTTCAAAACCTCTTTACTAGATATGGTCATTTCACACATGAAGTCACTGTATCTGAAAATGTTATGGCTGGTCTAATGTCTAATATTTGAGCTAAAAGTGAAATATTTATACATAAAATTTCATCTACATTAAAAAACTTGCTTTTTGATGCATTTCTTGTATTTTTTTATATACCATACTTATTTCTATAATACAAAAGGAAAAACAGAGTCACAAGAATATGTATGGCTAAAGAGATTTTATATTTAAAATAAAGAATGTATTTTGTCATCAATTTAAAGATGGTGAGTCAGGGCATATCTCAAATTAGCAGATATATTTGAAATTCATTTTACTCTTGCTGGATCAAGTTTGCTTAGCACGTTAATACAGTAGTAATTCACAAAAAAGGAAGTAATTCATCTTTTCCCAGCAACAGACTTTGACTGATGCTCTGCTAGTAATATAATTAATATAAAAAAAAATAGGAAACCAATCTGACTGACTAGAGTACTACTCAGAGACATGCCAAATTTTGTCTTGATCTGCTAAGTTTTTTGACATAAATACTGCTAGGGTAATTACTAGTTGAGAGTTTCATTAATTGAGAATTTAATTCTAAAGGCAGACAATAGGTCAATTCAAAAAAACAAAAACTATAAAACTTTAAAAGAATCACATAATAATGGATTATTAAAACTTAGCCTTTCAGGAGACCAGCAGTTAGCGTAATGGCTATGTCGCTGGATTCCCACGTAGTCGACCGCGGTTTGCGTCCCGGACCCGGTGGCTTAAAACTCACGCCGGGCACGTGTGCGTGCGTGCCCAAGATCCCGAGAGGAGAATGGAAGAGAAGGGATTGCGGCGTGGCCATCCCCCCTGGGGGGTGATTTCCTGCTTTCTGTCTCTCTGTCTCTCTCTGTCTGTCTGGCGAGCGCACACGCCCTATAGCAAAAACCTCTAAAAAAAACAAAACTTAGCCTTTCATAATTAAGAAAATTAGGGATGAGTTATCTAAAAGGAAAATAAAATCCAAATATTTTTCTGGGAAATTTTTGATATATTAGTACTAGAGGGAAAGACATGATCTGGAGGAATTGCACTAATTATCCAGCTACAAAAATCCAAGGAGAAAATCTGATTCAATTAGTTGTAAAAGAATAATAGGGGCTGGCAGATGGTGTGATGGTTAAGGAGCTTGACTCCCTCATGGCTGACCACTGTTTAGTCATGGACCTTGCGACTTGCTTTCTCACTTTCTGTCTCTCTCTGGTCAAATTAAAAATAATAATAGATAATGATTTGTTTTAAAAAAGAGTAATAAGGTCATATATTTAAGGGGATAGTAGCACTTACTCTTCTAGAGAATTCTGCTGTCACAGAAAACTGAAACCAGTTCAACCAGTTACCCATATCACCATTAATTAGGTATTTTTGTTTATTGCTGGGAAAATTTCACTCCATAGGCCCCCTATATATATATATATTTTTTTTTTTTAAGCGGTTTTCGCTATAGGGCGCGTGCGCTCACCAGAAAGACAGAGAGACAGCGAGATAGAAAGCGAGAAATCACCCCTCAGGTGGGATGGCCACGCTGCAACCCCTTCTCCTCCATTCTCCTCTCGGGATCTTGGGCACGCACGCACATGCGCCCGGCGTGAGTTCAAGCGGCTGGGTCCAGGACTTGAACCACAGTTGACTACGTGGGAGTCTAGCGACATAGCCATTATGCTAACTGCTGGTCCCATAAGTAATTATTGCCCCCTATATTTTTTAAAAATACATTATTCAGGGAAGTCACACAGCAATGCATGTATTAGAGTATAAAAGTGAATGCCATCATTTGATAATACTGTTACATGAAACAAATGAAAAATGTATTCAACCTAAGAAAGAGAAATTATGCTCCTTTTAAAGGTTAATTATCCTGCCAGGCTTGTTCTGTCTCTGCTTGCTACGTTTTTTGAAGATTTTTTTTTTTCTAAAAACTGTTTATTCTTAGTCTGAATAATAGTGTCAGTCTATGGATGGGCAGTGGTAGTAAAATAATTTAAGACAGCTCAGCAAATCTGAAATCATGTATTAAAAATATCAGTATTTCTAATGCACAATATTAGTTATAGTCTATTTGGAGAAAGGGACTGGACTTAATGCTCCTGAGCTCTGGAGGAATAGGACATGTGCCTGCTATATGTCATTGCCTTGCCAACAGAAAAAAATATATAGCTTTATGTTTCTATTTAAATAAAAAAAATACTTCAGATATAGTAATATTTTTAAGGTAATGATATTAAAGTCACTTTTATTCTTTTTCAAAGGAAAATCATTGCAGTCATTAATACTGTCTATGACTACCAGTTTACTTTAGTCCCTGCTGTGTTATATAAATAATCGTGTTAGAAAAGTTATCTGTATATAAATAGATTAGGAAGAATGGTTCCACCCAAGGGTTCAGCAGTCTGCTATTGCTTGAGAGTGAATAAGGCACACTTGATAGTAGTTTGTATAATAAATGTACTTTGGCAGATATAAACAGTGATCTAGTGGCAGATGCTCCATGATGTGTATTAACTTTACCACCTAAACCGTCATGTTTTTAGAAAGTCAAGCTTTCACTATTCAAGTTTAAGGAAGTTTAAAAATACATCATAAAAGAAAGTGGGTGGAACAAATCTTACAATACCATCCTATCATATCCAGTGTCCCTACATAGGGAAGGCAATCACAATGTAGACCAATTGAAAAGTGGCTTCTAATTTAGAATACCTAAGCTTTGTGAAGGCAATGAAGGATTTATACTGGAGATAATTTAAAAAGAGTCATAGAGGTCGTGGATCAAAATAAGAAGTATATCTTTAAAGTTGAAAACTTAAAGACATTTACAGGATTCCATTTGGGTGACAGCCTCTAAGATGAGTGTATCTTTAGTATCTTAAATCTAATATGGATTAGATAGAGGTTTATCACTCAAAAGCAGGCCACTCTAAGGAAAGCAATCTCTTATCTTGTCTTTTCTGTTTGAAAATGACAAGCACTAGGAGCTTGGCACAAGCTGCCAATTGACAGCCAATGCCATAAGGTCTGGAATGTCAGTAAGCTTGAATAAGCGCCTTCAGTGACAGAGAATAGGTGGCCTTCTCTTCACAATAAGCCTTCCTTTGCTTCTAAATTTTTATTAGGCTACCTACACCATATAATAAAGTTCATCTGACATTTATGTTTCTATTATTTATGAGCTATAAGGCAATTCATTTTATGACCTTCTTCTGTCTTTCTTCTGTTTCTTTTATCCTACCCTCACTCCTCACTTTTCTCTGCATTTAAGACAAGCACTATTCACCATTTGTTCTTCTTTGTGGTTCTTTGAAAGTCAGTATAATCAGTCATGTAAGATACAACTTTCAGGTAATTTGGAATATTGAGTAGTGTTAGCCTCACACTGATTTTTATTTTAATATAATTTATAAATTTTAATGAATGAGGAGCATTTGGGCAATATATTTTTAATCTCTGTGACACTTCTAAGTTGCACAATAACTTGCAACTCTCATAATTGCTTGCATCAACAGAACACTCAACAACTAGTGACTATATCAAGGAATTCACTAAATAATGAATAACTATGGACAATCTGTCTTACCATGATTTCTGCGATTTGTTAATTTACATCTTTATTGAATGTTGAAGATTCCCAGTAGAGAATAGAATAGAAGTGACAGTGTTTGGTGAGCCAATTTTTCCTTTGTTTTAATCAATAATCTTAGTAATTGTTATCCTAATTCCAGTCGGTACTGATTTTCATTTGGTACTTTAATTTTATCAATCATACTTTGGAAAAATTGGTAAGTCATAGGGAAAAAGTTCTAAATAGTATATATAAAATTACCCTTTTAATGTTTATTTATATCTCAGAAAATATTCTCTGATAATTTATATGGACCACCCAAGCTATAACAAAGCTGATAATTTTAAATATTTTGTTTTATCTACACAAATTGTGCTTTAAAAAATTTGGGTATTGACTAATATGCTTTCTTGTAATACTTCCCTTTGTAATATCTATTTATGAAATCTTTTCACCACAGATGGTAGTGCCATTGCCTTATATATTAAAAGGATCTAATCCTCTGCAGTTAGCTAGCTCTGTAACCTTGGAAAAGCCTTTTACCTACTATGTCTCCATTTCCTTAGCTATAAAACCAAGGCCTTATGTTGATCTCAGTTGTCTTGTCTAGAGTCATAATTTCGTAATTATTAAAGCCCTAAAATGTACATGTGCAGGTGTTGTCTTATATTGTGCTTGAATTTTAGAGCTCTAAGGGACCTTGGATGCCATCTCGTTCAACCTCCTAATTAGGCAAATGAACTGAGATTTAGCTCTTTTAAAAGACAACTCCTGTCCTAAACCAAGATTTGATGTTTATCATATTCCAAAATAAAAGAGTCACTAATGTTGGTAAGCAGCTACCTTTTGCAATTTAAATAAAGCTACTCATTGAGAGTAGATTGGTATAAAATTTAAATAGTTCTCATTGCCCAAGGGGAATGTTGTAACATATTCATATGGAAAACTTTTCATATATCTGACAAGGCCATGTATTTTAAAAGAAGGTTCCCATTTAACATCTTCTGCAACTGTAAGGGCAATTTGATCATTATGGACTGCTGATTTCTAAAATTATAATTAGTGCTAACCAGTGAATGTTTAATAGGAAAAATTGTAAACATGCCAAATGATAATTACTGTGTCAAGAAAGCTAGCTTCTATTGACTATTGTTATCTAACAGTAAGATAAACTGTGTGTGTGTGTGTGTGTGTGTGTGTGTGTGTGTGTGTATAATACATATAGAGCAACTTGGAATTAAAAATGAATTTTAGGAAGTGAGTTTCCTCTGAATATGATAAAAAATACATAAAAACAATCTTGAGGAGTAATACAGAAAAAAAAAAAAGAACCAATGTAAAAGTAGCCCTCATCCAGCCTGCTATAAACTCAACTCTTCTATTCTGAAATTCCCGTGGCATTCTATGCTATTTCTGCTTTCTGGAAGAAAGATAAAGTTACAGTTAACAGGGAATTGATTTTGATAGACTCAAGTTGACTGACTTGATAGCATGCCACATAGTCAAAATGTTGGGAGTAAACATTATTATTATAGTCTTTTATGGGCAATGATTAGAACTGGAGATGAGAGCAGAATAACCAGAAGCTAAAGTGGTACTGCACTCTGCTGAAACCCTTACATTATATGAAAGAGTTTGTTTCAGGTATAAACTCAGTTTTTATTTAGGCTTAATGAATGACATCACAGAAGCTGATGGTCTGGATTGAGGAAGTCTTACTGAAAGAAAAATATTTTGAGAAAATGGTTGATGATCTTAAAAGCAGTGTTTTTTTTCTGTTTTTGTTTTCTTTACAGGACAAAACTAAGCATTTAAAAAACAGTGGGTTTTGATTGATTTTTACAAGATTCTACTTCTACTCTTTGACATATCAGTAGTACATTGCAAGGCTCGCTGGTTTACCATAATTTTTGCTTTAATGATGTAGTTTTTCAGGGTTGGGACTAGACTGTGATTTCCTTAGATTTATGCATGTAATTTAATCTAAAATGGAACTGCGCAATTCTTTCTTAATTGATAGTTCAATTTAACTGTACTCTGCTTGTCTCTTTGGAAAATGTGTGTCCCAGTGATGCATAAATACCTCTTCCCTTTGACTTCCAGGAGAGGTCAATTTTACAGAGGCACGTATATGTTGTCTAAGCCCTTTTAACAACTCTAGCACATTAATCTTATTTTTAAGGATTAAGTTAAATGTTAACAAGTAATTTAAGGATCCTTTGCCTAATTCAGACTATAGTTATACAGATACAATACTCATTTTATATATATATATATATATATATATATATATATATATATATGAGAGGTTTTTGCTATAGGGAGCATATGCTCTCCAGAAAGAGAGAGACAGAGAGATAGAAAGCAAGAAAAAATCACCCCCATGGGGGAATGGCCATGCTGCAATCCCTTCTCCTCCATTCTCTCCTTGGGATCTTGGGCATGCACACACATGTACCCAGTGTGAGTTTAAGCCACCGGGTCCGGGACTCGAACCATGGTCAGCTACATGGGAGTTCAGCTACATAGCCATTACGCTAACTGCTGGTCCCAATTAGAGATATTTTTAAAAACGAAAGGACTTCTCATCTTTTGGTCAGTCCTTATTCTTTTTATACAGTTGTTTGTGTGTTTTTTTCTGTTGTATAATTTTCTGTAAAAGCTACTTTTGCTAGTTTAGAAGTATTGCAAAGATTGCAGTGCTAATGTTTTCTAATTTCCTCACTCACCCAGTGTTGATTCTGAATTGAATTGGACAAGAGAACAGAATGTATTGGAAAATGTCACACAAATACCTATTTTTATTCAAGTAGAAAATTGGAGTTTCAGGATTCAACCAGAATTAAGTCCAAATATTGATATTCCAATTAAAAGTGCCATTGTATTGAACTATTAAGCCTTCCCTTCTGAAAGGAACTACCATTACATTTTTTTCAGAGCAATTTAGCTTCTAAAATATAATATCTGAAATCCAAATATCATGGGGAAAGATCTTAAGCACCCTGAGCCTAATTCAATACCCATGTAACTCTTTGAAATATCCCCTCAGGGTTTCAAAGGATATGAACTATGGCTAAGTTAAAAAAAAAAATCTTTCGTCTAGAAAGACCCCATAATGTCCAACAGTCTGAAGTGAATCTGCCTATACATTATCATTCAATATAGGATAAAAGCAAACAGCTTTCAGGTCAGAGAATGAAAGGCCCCTGCATAGGTGAAATTAATCACACATTTTAAATAGAATTTTCAGAGGTGCTTTAGCAATACTATTACTGCAAAAGTGGAAAAAAGTAGCAAATTCAAACCAAGACCTTAAGAAACTTTGTTTTAGAAATACCTAGATTTCATTGTCCACTCGCAGAATTTTTTTTTTTTTTGAACTGGAGAATTTTGTTTTGCTGTAGGGCACATGCCTTTATGAGAGAGAGGAGAGAGGAGAGAGGAGAGAGAGAGAGAGAGAGAGAGAGAGAGAGAGAGAGAGAGAGGAAATGAGAATTCATTCATTCCCTGGGGTAATACCTTCTCCATTTCTCCATTTTCCTCTTGGAATTTTGGGCACACACACTTCCATCATGGTTTGAAAGCTCCCAGTCTGGGACTTGAACTGTGCAATTGGTCATATCACATTAAACATTACACCACTGGCTGGCTGGAAATTAGAGAAATTTTACACCTGTAAGAGAAAAAAAAAAAAACGTATTGAAATGTAGCAGGAGCGGATATATTTCATCCTCTCCTATTTCTTAGCTTCAGACCGACAAAAGACAGCCTTGTTATGGTAATAATTTGTATGATTAAATAGTTATGAAGGGAAACATTCTAATAAACGAGGGTCAGAATGCCTTAATTAAAATCTCATCTCAGCCACTTAGTAGTGGCATATAAAACATTTGACAAGACAGTCAGCCAAGCTGTGCCTCTGTTTTCCTCATCTTTAAAATGACCACAATGGGACCCGCAAATGGAGTAATGGTTACATTGCTAGACTTCCACGTAGTAGACCACAGTTTGAGTTCCAGACTTGGAGGCTTGAAACTCATGCTGGGTTCATGTGTGTACATGCCCAAAATCCCAAGAGGAGAATGGAGGAGAAGGGACTGCGGCGTGGCCATCTCCCCTGGGTGTGTGTATGTGGGGGGTGATTTTTCACTTTCTGTCTCTCTGTCTCTCTGGTGAGCACACATGCCCTATAGCAAACAATCTCTAAAAATAGATAATAAATAAAATGACCATAATAGGGAACCAGCAGTTAGCGTAATGGCTATGTCGCTGGACTCCCACGTAGTCGACCGCGGTTCGCGTCCCGGACCCAGTGGCTTAAAACTCACGCTGGGCATGTGTGCATGTGTGCCCAAGATCCCAAGATGAGAATGGAGGAGAAGGGATTGCGACGTGACCACCCCCCCGGGGGGTGATTTCTCAGTTTCTGTCTCTATGTCTCTCTCTGTCTGTCTGGTGAGCGCATGCACCCTATAGCAAAAACCTCTCCAAAAAAAAAAAAATGACCATAATAGTAGCTGCTGCCTCAGAACTTTGTTGTATTAAATGAGAGTGTGTATATATATATATATATATATATATATATATATATACACACTCTCATATATATATATATATATATATATATATATATATATTCACACACATATATATATACATGCACATATAACATATCATTCCTTAAACTAATTGTAACTAATTATTCTTACAGCATAATTTTCAGGGTTTTTTTCTTCTTTGTTTTTTGCATACAAACCTCTTAGAGGTCTTGGTGAAATGTAAACTCAGCAGCTGAGCAGCACAATGTTAAAATGCAATGCTTTGAGGCAGATCCACATAGTAGGGTTGCAGGTTAGTGTCTGGAGACCTCCTCGACACTGGCACTCTTGGGACCATGATTCAGGGCTGACTATATCAGGAGGTAGATCCCAGTGTTAACACCCTGTTGGGGGTCTGTATCTATGGCTCTGAATCTCTTTCTATTTATACCTTTCTCACTCAAGAAATAAATTTTAAAAAATGCATACTCAGCAGTCTGGGGTGAGGACCTAAGATTCTCCATTTCTACCATGCCCCTAGGCGATGTCAATGATGCTAGTCTGGAGACCATACATTGGGTAGCAAAGTTCTCTAACAAACATGCTCAGCAGTTGACTAAATAAAGATGAGGTAGTGCAGTACAAAAATTGGCCATGGTGGGGTCAGCAGGTGGCATGGTGGTTAAAGTGGGTGAATTCCCACATGGCCAACTGCAGTTCGAATTCCAGATCCAATGGCTTGAAACCCACACCAGCTGTGTGTGTGTGTGTGTGTGTGTGTGTGTGTGTGTGTGTCTGTGTGTGTGTGTGTGTGTGTGTGTGTGTGTGTGCATGCCCAAAATCTTGAGAGGAGAATGGAGAAGAAAAGGTTATGGCATGGCCATCCACCATGGGGGTCAATTTCTCACTTTCCCCCTCTCTCTATCTCTCTCCTTTCTGGTGATCACATGCACCCTATGGCAAAAACCCTAAAAATGAAAAAAAAGAAAGAAATTTGCCATGGTGAATTAAAAGCATTAAAATAATTAATGGTGATCTATGGTAAAACCTCAAAAGACATTACTATATATTTTAAGATATATTACATTTATTATCATGCTCGAGTTTATATTATAGACACTTTGAGATGTCTTATGCAAAGGCATAGAAAAGCATTATATAGATGTTCAATCAGCGTGTACTTGTTTAAAAAGAAATTTTCATTTTTGTCTGTCTATCTGCACGTACATACATGCACACAGATGCACAAGTATACACATCTTATTTTTGCTAACAATATATTTGCAAAATAGTACATTCTATTTATATGTTACCCATTCCATTTAGGTGAAGGTAAATGCTATTTTTATTCTAAGTATTACAACTACATAAACTCTTTTTTTTTTTTTTTTGGAGAGGTTTTTGCTGTAGGGCGCATGCGCTTGCTAGAAAAGCAGAGAGAAACAGAGACACAAAAAGCGAGAAATCAACCCCCAGGGAGGATGGCCACACCACAATTCCTTCTCCTCCATTCTCCTCTAGGGATCTTGTGCATGCACGCACACACGCCCTGTGTGAGTTTAAGCCACCTGGTCTGGGACTCAAACTGCAGTCAACTATATGGGAGTCCAGCAACATAGCCATTGCGCCAATTCCTGGTCCCAGCGACATAAACTCTTCATTTCTAGGAAACTAATCAGGTGGACAACAGGGCACATGGGGAATTGGCAGAGTAGAGTGCAAGTTGCTGCATTGTCAGCGAATCTTGTCAGCCAGCATCTACGGACATGAAGTGATTATGCCTCTCATGATACAGGAGCTGATTAAGAATCCTTCTGAATCATTTCTAGTGTTGATGTTTTGATTTCTGTGAACAGTTAGCAAAATAGGTAAGGTGAAAAAAGGAAGTAAAAAAAGTCACAAAAAGTAGCTACAAAAAGACAAGTAAGTTTCCTATTGAATGCGGGGTGCTGGACTGTTTAATTTGACTACTTTAGATGTATCCAGAAGAATCTGCTTTTTGTGAATGCCTCTTGAGTCATAAAAAGGAAATGTCCTGTTGTTAAAGTCCTAATAGTTTTGGGAAGCATATTTGTTTAGCAATTCAATGTAGATGTTTTCTATGATAGGAACTTTAATTGGGTAACTGCTGATTATGTGTGAGTTTTATTTCTTTCTTTATCTCAATGCTTACTAATATATCCTAGTTTAGTTTGAAAGAGTGAAGAATTATTGACTGATTATTTGTTCTTGCATCTTGTTTTATTATCATCATTCATTTTCTTTGCAATCTATCCCTCCTGGTATGTTTTAGGAGGCTCTGTGCCTCAAGTCTAATGGACATAAAATGAAGGAAAGTCTGTGTTTTTAGTATGCATGATGCTTTCTGAATATAGATGTGTAGAGAAATTGTAGGCAGATGTGTTTTCATCTTTCATAGTATATGGCTTTTTCTATTCCATGGTAGGAATTAAAGATAGCCAAATGCTAGTCAATGCTGTGGCTTATTTGAATTAAAATTTGATGCAGTTTAAAGCTTATTAATTATTTTATGTATTTCAAGTTATTTTAAGATTCTCAAATTAACCATCAGAACTTTTCCAAGACATGAATAGTTTAGGATCTTAACAACAGCAGCAGCGATAATAGTAATCTTACAGTCAAAAGTAAACTGTTCGTGTTTAAGTTTATGGGTTACTTTCTTTATAAGTAGGTAGATTGATATGTTATAAAAGGTAGGCTGGAGACCAGCAGATGGTGTATTGGTTACGTTACTGGACTTCCATGTAGTCAACCTTGGCTGGAGTCCTGGACCCTGTAGCTTAAAACTTATGCCAGGCATGTGTGCATGTGTGCTCAAAATCCCAAGAGGAGAAGGGAGGAGAAGAGATTGAGTCACGGCTATCCCCCCTGGGGAGTGATTTCTCTCTTCGTCTCTCTGGCTCTCTGGTGAGCTCATATGCCCTATAGCGAAAACCTCTCTAAAAAAAATTTTAAAAAAAGAAAAAGAAAGAAAAGAACACGTAGATTGTTACTGTGTTATTACTAATTTGTACATGATGGGTACCCTCACATTCCACAGGCATAATACCCTCATACTCCACAGACAAATAAAGATTCCTCTTCAACGTACCAATTGTATATACTGAAGGCAAAGGAAGCTAACTTACCCTCAGAAGGAAGGAATTCTACCAATACTTGGCATTTTTATAACTTCCTCAATTTTTAAAAAAAATTATTTATTTTATTTTATTTTTTATTATTTTTAAGAGAGAGAGAGAGAGAGAGAGAGAGAGAGAGAGAAGGAAAGTGAAAAAACAAGCTGCCAGGTCAAGGACTTGAATTGAGATTGACCATGTGGGAGGCCAGAGCTTTCACCACCATGCCACCTACCCAGCCCCAGCCCTCTCCTCAAATTTTTATGGAAATGAAACTATTTGGGGCCAGCAAGTGGCTTAGTGGTTAAGGTGCTGGACCCCCCACATGGCTAGCCACAGTACAAGTTCTGGACCCAGTGGCTTGAAACTCACACCAAGCGTGTGCATTGAGTGCCCAATATCCCAAGAGGAGAATGGAGGAGAGGGGATTGCAGCGTGGCCATCCCCCTTTGGGGGTGTGATTTCTCATTTTATCTCTATCTGTGTCTCTGTCAAGTACATGTGCCCTATAGCAAAACTCTCTCTGAAAAAAAGTATGAAAGAAAAAAAAATATAATATAATATTATATTCCTTATTGTGTCACTGTGGCATCTCATTTTTTTCATTCCATCACAAGAGGATTTACTTCTATTGTAAATATGAAGCATATTTCTACAATTCCTTTTATGATGGCTGTATCATATGAGACCAAGCCATTTCATTGTAATATTTTAAGGTGATTTATTGCCAGTAACTCTATGACAAAATGCAATTCTTTTATGAAAATATTTTTCAAGTGAGTGTAAAAATGTATTTTTAATTAATGAAATTTATTTTTAAGTATTTTATCTTGAAGTTAGTAAGGAAATTGCTGTACATCTGGAATGCTGAATGCCCTATCATACTTCAGGCTGTGCTGATTTATAACAAGTAATTATCTAATGAAGATAGTGTTAGGCATGCAGGAGAGTTCTTGAAGCAATGATTTGCAGTTTTGACAAATTACTGTAGACCAAATGATAATGCCTCATTTGAATTCTTTCTCTTTTTTCTTAAATCTACAACTTTAAGCAAATATAGAAAGGGCCTTTAAGAGAAATAATCATTTTCATGGAATAGTAAATGGCCCTTAGATGGGTACATGAGTTTATCCTCAGTGTCCTTTTCTTAAGTTACTCCTTTCTGTTTTTGAAGGACAGATTAGTTTTATTATCAAAGTAATGCATACCCATCTACTTAGTACTGCATATTCAATGGAAATAACATGATTAAGAATAAGGAAACTGAGATAATACTCTAGGTTCTGTCAATAGCTCTGTGTGACCTTGGAGAAGTCAGTCATTCTCTTTAAGCCTGTATGACATACTTGTAAACTAACAGGCTTAGACTAGCTCTACCATTTGGTGATTCAATTTTCCCATATGTAACATTTTATCACACTTAAATGGTAATTTAAAAATTCTCTACATTTTCCAGTTATTTTACATGTGTTTGTTAATGAACAATAGCTATCACTAATAACAGCCTTATTCATACTGAAGGCCTGACTCTAAATTTTCTTTCTTTAACAGAATGGTGAGAAATATTAAAAATATAATAACTTATAGATGAAGATGAAAATTTTAGAATACCTCAAAAACTCATCAGCCTAACACCTAAGGGGATGTTTTAGCCAGTTTAAGCCTCAAGGGAAATTGTGTTAGACAAATAGATATGGCATAACTTTAAAAAATAGTAGAGAAAATAAAGGAGGCATTTTATTTTATTTTTATTTGCTCTAGGGCATATGCTATGCTGGAGAGAGAAAAAGAGAGAGAGAGAGAGAGAGAGAGAGAGAGAGAGAAAGCTCCCCCCCAAGAGAGATTACTATGCCACAATCCCTTCTTCTCTTAATATTTTGGACACACATGCATATGCACCTGCCATATTTCTTCCAGCCACTGGGTCCAGACTCAAACCATGCAGTCAGTCATGTGAGACCCCACCACCTTAACCACCACACCCCCTAGTTTACCCTAAAGAATACAATTTTAATGATCACAGGCACCAACAAAACATATATTATTAAAATAAGAATATTAAAAGTATTCTACAATAGATGTAGATTCAGTGTCAGTGATTCATAAATATTGAATCAATCATTTATAAATTTTGAGAGACAGTGAAATGATTTCCAGAGAACTCTGATAAAACATAAAGTACTTAAAGTAAAGAGTTTTACCAGAGGATGATTGCTATATCTTGAGAAATGGCTTTTTTTTTTCAATATCAACATTTTGAAGGGTAGCATAAATGATCTAAAATATAACCATTATTTTTTATGTATTATTAATTTATTTAAAAACATAAGTGACTCTCTGTTCCTGCTTTAAGAATGGAGGCAAAAATTGTTCATCAAATAGTAAACACACAAATAATCTGTATTTATTATTTACTATGTTCAACTGACCCATGAAGCATGTCCTGACACCACTGTCCAGATCTTATCAGAAAAGCTTAAGGCTTTTTAGTGGGTTTTTCTTTGGGTATTTTCACTTACAGCTCTCCATAAGACATCCCCTTAATAACCCCAAGTTTTATAATTGCTTTTTGGGTAAATACAAGATCAGTAATTAATATTGAGACCAGCAGGTTGCATGGTGGTTAAGGCACTGGACTCCCACATGGCCTAATATGACTGAAGTCCTGAACCCAGCGGCTTAAAAATCATGGAGGCATGTGTGAGTATGTGCCCAAGATC
The DNA here is from genome assembly GCA_026018925.1 of Tupaia tana. Lineage (NCBI taxonomy): Eukaryota > Metazoa > Chordata > Mammalia > Scandentia > Tupaiidae > Tupaia > Tupaia tana. The sequence goes on along the minus strand of JAKSZU010000009.1, from coordinate 62,273,113 downwards.
CCGAGAGGAGAATGGAGGAGAAGGGATCGAAGCATGGCCATTCCCCAAGGGGGTGATTTATCACTTTCTCTCTTACTATCTCTGTCTGTTTCTCTGGGGAGGGCACATACCCTATGGCAAAACAAATTCTTAAAAAAATAATATTGTATTTTCAAATGATTCTATTGTATTTGTTCTTTCATATGTGTTTGCAATTTCATACATTTGCCAAAAGTATAGACAGATATACATATATCAACATTCAGTGATATGTTTTTTTAACTAAGTTGAAGAAAGTAACATCCAGCCAAATGTTAGAATTAAAAAATATATACTTTAAAATCTGCTCAGCACTTATGCTTGCTATGGATCAATGATAAGCCTTACCTCCCACCTATGGGTTGGTGAATAGAGATGATTATTCCATTAGATTTCATTGGTATGGGGAGGGAGGATGTATGTGGTAAAAGGTAAAGTTAATTACATACTGCTTTCCTTTTAAATACACTATGAAAAGACTTGCTTCGTTCAGCACAGGACTAGTAATAATGTTTAATGACTGTATTTTTGTTAGAGGATATAGTGCAGGTAAGAAAAAGTAATGAATATTCTCATGTGAACATAGCCTCTCATTGGGAGCAATTAGAGACTCTATTTATACAACACAAATACATACATATATTTTTTCCATAATGTTGTGTATTTTGTGATATTTCTGGAATGATCCATAGACAACATTTTTTAAGAGTCCATAGAAATGTTATATTAAAGATTTATGTATGTATCTGTCATATCTCTGAAGTCAAATAACTTTAGGACATACAAAAATCAATTAAAATAGACTTCCTGGGGGGCAGCCCCCTAGCCTAGTGGTTAGTGACCCAAATCTCACATTGTCAACTGCCATCCTAATCTGGGTCCCAGTGATTTGAAAAACATACCTGGCACAAATGTGCGCATGCCCAAAATGCAGATGAAATGAAGAATTGGACGAGAGATAATTGCAGTATGACTGTACCTAACTGGAAATGCTCTCTCCCTCTCTCTTTGACTCTCTTTGTCTCTCTCTCTTTCTCTGGAAGCCCTGGCAAGAAAAAAATAATAATACAATACTGTTTCTGATAAATGTAGTATTTCAATGTGTTGCAGAAACTTGTACTTTCTCTTCAGTCCCTTATATATTGAGCATCCCTAATCTGAAAACCAAAATGTTTCAAAATTCAAAACTTTTTGAGCTCAGAAATGATTCTACAAGTGCAAAATTCCAAACTTGGGGACCAGCAGTTAGCGTAATGGCTATGTCGCTGGACTCCCACATAGTCTACCGTGGTTTGAGTCCCAGACCTGGTGGTTTAAACTCATGCCGGGCATGTGTGCGTGCGTGCCCAAGATCCTGAGAAGAGAATGGAGGAGAAGGGATTGCGGCGTGGCCATCCCCTCTGGGGGGTGATTTCTCGCTTTCTATCTCTCTGTCTCTCTCTGTCTTTCTCACGAGCACACGCGCATTATAGCAAAAACCTCTCCAAAAAAAAAAAAAAAATTCCAAACTTGATCTCATATGAGTTGCAGGCAAAATGCTGCAACACAAAAATATTTTATAAATTACCTTCAGGCTTTGTGTATAAGGTGTATATGAAACAGAAATGAATTTTGTGTTTAGACTTGAGTTCTACCTTTAAGATATCTCATCATGTATATACAAATAATCCAAAATCCAAAAAAACATCCCAAATCTGAAAGACTTCTGGTTCTAAGCATTTTAGATAAGAGATACTGAACCTTTAATATAATGATAATATGGTGAATTCTTAATAAAGATTTAAATGTAGTTTTTGATATACTAAATGTCTATTGTAGAAAGACAGAGATACAGAGGTCATGTCCATTGCCATTGCTGTGTTTTAATGAATTGTTTGATAATTTATGAATTGAAAGTTCTTGGACATTTAATCCAAGTTAAGCTATTCATCTTGTTTAAGTCCCAAGACATTTGAAAGTTTTGTAGTAAAATGGTGGTAGTCTTGCTATCACAGTAGTTTTCTTAAGTATGTGAGGAAACTTTAGTTTCCTATGTCTTTGATTTTGTATTTGTTCTATAGAATGATAACTAGATTATCATTATTGGTGTATTGTTCAGTATTAAACAAAAAGTTTTTCTCTCAGTGTATGGTTGTTTCTTATGTCAGCATAATTTGTAGGAATGACCACTAAATGGTATGTCATAGGACTTTAAAAAGAACAAACAATACTTAAGTACTATCAGATGTAAATTTTATTTCTCCTCTCCTGCTTATTTTATAACTCAGTTGAATATTGATGTCAGGTCTTCCATTAGAAGCCTGCCCTGACAAAAACCATTCATAAATAATGTAAGAAATAAATATTTTGGATAAGAAGCTTTTTAAAAAGTAAATTGCCAATGGTCACATGTGCTTCTCTGGAAAGAGAGAAAGCAAGAAGAGCCCCTATAGGGTCTAGCCTTCCCACCCATCTCTTCCTACTTTTGGGATTTGGGGCATGCACTTCCATGTGTCCAACATGTTTTTCAAGCCCCGGGTCTGACACCCAAACTGTGCAGTTGACAATGTGGGATCCAACTGCCTTAACTAACAGGGCATTAGCCAGCCTGGAAGCTTATTTTTAAAAGAGATGATAAAAGAAATAAAAATCACAGCTAAAATATGTAAGAAGATCAAGCTATGATATCAACTTTCCATTGCATTTGTTTATTTATGTATTTATTGGGAGAGAGAGACAGAGAGAGATGAGCACCCTCAACCACATCTCACACTGTGATCCTCCCCTTAACCTTTCCAGGTCAGCGGGAATCATGGAGTCACATGCATGCCTGGCATGTTCATATTGACCTGGCAATTAAATACTGATATTGCATGATGACTTCTGGCATTGCAGATTATTGTGTTACTACTGCACCACTATTGCTGGGCCTTGGCTTTTTTTTTTTTTTTTAGAATTATTTTATTTAGTTTTATTTATCCTTTTATTTATTTAATTTATTTGACCAGAGAGGGACAGATTGAGAGAGAGAGGAAAAAATGAGAAAGCAAGCTGTCAGGTCAGGGACTCAAACCATGGTCGGCAATGTGGGAAGTCAGTGCTCTCAACCACCATGCCACCTGCTAGCCTCCTTGACTTCTATTTTTTAAATGTTACTTGAGAACTAAATTTCCTTCTGAAATTCTAGATTGCCTTTTCCAACCTAAGTATTTATCAGTGGCAGAGACCTAGTGATGAGGAATAATGTTAGTATTATATATGTTACGTGTGTGTGTGTGTGTGTGTGTGTGTGTGTGTGTGTGCAATAACAAAACAAACCAGATTCAAGATAAGGCAGGTTGAAAATTAAATATACTAGATTTTCATAATCCTAACTAAAGGTGAATAATTTAAATCCAGAAAATCTTACTACAATGCCTCTTGGCTTACTGATAATAGAGAACTGCCAGAACTAAGTAATACAGGGAAGAGCTGATAAACCATTTATCACTAATAAAATATAACAAGCCCATCTTTATCCAATTTAAGATAAAGATGGCTTACTGAGACATTTAGGGGAAAGATTACTGTCTGTCTTGAGATAATGAAGCTTCACATATCTTAGAAATTTTCCTGAGTCTCATATGAACTCAAATCAGTTTGAATTATTCATTTCTACCTAGATCTTCAACTTAAAAACCTGCAGAGCTCCTTGTTATTTTGGTCCAAAGCATCCTGAGTTCTTTCATGACTTGTTTCTGTATATGCTGAGTATCTGTTTATATGTGTGTGCTGGGATACATGTCGGGTATTTACTTGGTATTTATTTTGTAGAATGTGAATTTGTAAGTCACTTCATGCACTCCTCCCATGAGTTTAAAAATAAATCTCTTTTGGTTGTTAAATCAAGTTGTAAATACCTCATTTAGCTTGCTACTACAGTAACTCATAAGAAGAGAAAGGTTGCTTTTCCATATTTTACCTCTGGTCTCCTCTTATGTCAGTGACTGCTGATTATAAGTACTATTAGTGAAACAGAAATCAGCATGGAGCACTCAAGTTGCTTTTCAAATAAAGTTCTTGTTTCAGCATTTAGTTTCCCAAAAGGCTTTTAATCAAGGTTATGGGAAAGTCCATAAACTTTCTGCTGAATATTTAACAAGCTGGAGGTCACTGCAAACATGTCTTATCAAGGGCAAGTGAAATGAGATTGCAATCAGGAAAATAGAAGACTTGATGATAAGCAAAGCTTTGTCTCTCAGATAAAAATCTAAGAAAAAAAATCAAAGTGACTCACATTTTCAAGTCTCTTTTGTGAGATTTAATTTTCCTAGTTTGAGCCATCATTTTCAGAAATGGTAAATAGGACTGAGTAATTCATTTGATTTGAATCACTAACTTATCTTTAAGATGATGATTGGAATTAATTCTACACAATGGTGATACTGGCAGAATTTAACTAAAAAGTCTTCACTGAAGTTTCTCTGTTTAATATTAAAGCATAATTACTTCTGGCAAAATAAACTTTATCAAAATTACAAATGGCATGTGAAAATTGTGTATTTTCTGATTGACCTAAACTGCTTTGATCCATATTTAAGCTGAAATATAACAAAACTGTTTCAGCCTCACATTAATAAAAAATTATGAGAGAAGATAGCTACAGAGAATTTAAATACTTACATACTTTTTAAAAAAGATTTTGCATAGGGCATGTGTGCTTGCTGAAGAGAGAAAGAGAGAGACAGTGAGAGGGAAGGTGAGAAATTATTCCCCCCAGGCTGGGATGGGGAGGGGAGGAAGGCCATGCGGCCTTTCTCCATTCTCCTCTTTCATTGCTTCTCCATTCTCCTCCTGGGATTTTGGACATCCATGCATACATGCCTGGTGTGACTTTTTTTTTATTTTCATTTTTTAAAAGAATTATTTTATTTAACTTCATTCATTCATTCATTCATTATAATTTGAGCAGAGAGAGACAGAATGAGAGAGAGAGCGAAAGTGAGAAAGCAAGCCACCAGGTCTGGGACTTGAACTGTGGTCAGCCATATGGGAGTCCAGCACCCTTAACCACCATGCCACCTGCTGGCCCCACCTGGTGTGATTTTTTTTTTAAACCTCTAGGTCTGATACTTGAACCATGCCCTTGTAGGAGTCCAGCTCCTTAACCACTACACCACCTGCTGGCCCCAAATATTATATTTTCTTCCAACATAAACTACTCCCAATATTGTATGTCTACCGAGAATAAGAAGAAAAACAAAATTGTGTACTTTGAATTTTGAGGGGCACACAGGAATAGTTTGAGGACTTTACTGTGATAAGGGCAAATTATATCTACCTTATATCTAATGTGAAATAAATAAATAAATGAGTTTTCACTCTCTACTCTCACTTTTGTTCAGATTATATAGGGATGTTAGGTCATGCAGGATTACATATAAGGGTAGAGTGAAATTTTCAATTTTATCTACCCTGATTGCCAATTCAGAAACCTCTATATGAGACATTTAGCCTTACTGTGCCTTCAAGCTTTGACATGCAGTAAAAATATACTAACATTTCTTATTTATACTAAAATTATATGTATGGGGATGGGAACCTTATTTTTTTCTAAAACAAAATATTTTTAAGGGAAAAATATATAAAAGGAGTTCAAATAGATTATGATTTACCACCATCTTGCTTACATACCTCTTGAATCTTCTAGCTGAATTTAATAAAACAATAAATGGCTAGATTTGTCACACCACTAAATTCCACTAATTCCTGATCACTAGTTTCCATTTCTCTTCTAATGGATAATTAAAATCTTCAGGTATCAGAGAATGGACTCTGGACTGTGCCAGCTCTTGGCTGTGCCAGCTCTGGGCTGTGCCACTTGGTCTAAGCAAACATCTAATTCAAGAGTTTTAGGTGCACAAATGATTTGTTGTGTCAGAGCAATTTTCAGTGCCTGTGAATAATATTATATTTTCATTTTGGGGGGCTGCTATTGTCCCCAAAATTTCCTATGAATAATAATGATGTGCATTAGAGGATGGTGAGTGGTTGGAATTTTGAGGAAGTTATATACTAATACTCTATCAGATTCTCTCCTTTGCGTTATATGTACAATGAAAGCACATACCTCATTGTATTATTTTAAGAACCAAATTTTTAAAAAAATGCAAAATACATAACACTATCTGACAAACTTTAAACAGTAGTAAGTGTTCATATTAAGAATGGATACTTTTCTAACCAGATTCAAGCTATAAACTCTTTTGAAACTATTTCACATATGTACAATATATTGCATACAATTTTATGAAATTAGTGAATACTTGGAAGATTACATGTCTTTGACATGAAGAAGAAAGCCCATAGATTTTAGTATACTTAATTAGAAGGACCTTCATTAACCACTCTGTCTTTTCAGACCAATCCACTGAAGAAAGTAAGTGATTTCTCCAGTTGTTTTATAAAAAATAGTAGCTGTGGGACCAGCAGTTAGCGTAATGGCTATGTCGCTGGACTCCCACGTAGTCAACCGCGGTTTGAGTCCCGGACCCGGTGGCTTAAACTCACGCCGGGCACGTGTGCGTGCGTGCCCAAGATCCCGAGAGGAGAATGGAGGAGAAGGGATTGTGGCGTGGCCATCCCCCCTGGGGGGGGGATTTCTCGCTTTCTATCTGTCTCTTTCTGTCTGTCTGGCGAGCGCACGCGCCCTATAGCAAAAACCTCTCAAAAAATTAATAATAGTTGTTTAATTAAATTGAAAGAGGTAATCAATTGTTATATTTTCATATAGAAAGAGCTCTAGTTGTATTTCTAAAAAGGTAGCTATACTAGGCCAGCCCATGGCCTCCTGGTAAAGGTGGCTGGATTCCACATGGCTACCAGTGGTGTGGTTCTTGGACCCAGCAGCTGAAAAAACATGCCAGACATGTGTGTATGCATGCCCAAAAATCCTGAAAGGAGGGAGAAATGGAGGAGAAGAGATTGTGGTTAGCCCTTTAGTGCAGTATGTCCTGGAGGCGAAGGAGGAGGATGCCTTCTCGTTCTCTCTCTCTCTCTCTCTCTCTCTCTCTGGCAAGTGCACGTCTTCTGGCCAAAAAAAAAAAAAAAAAAAGGGATTCTACTATATTTTCTATGACAAGGAACATTATTTTAACATTTAGAATAAAGAAAAAATAAAATGACTGTGAATATCAGCACCAAGATAATACAAGTTATATTAAAAATAAAAGTACTAAAATAGTATACATGGTAAAATAGTTAAACAACACTGTCAGGTATGAAAAGAGAAGTCAGTGTCTCCTGTGACACCCCACTTTACTGTGTATGATTACCTTCTACTACAGATAACTTCTGCTAAAATCTTTTTCTGTGTTTTTTTCCCAAAAAAACTAGTATAGGCATCTATGTAAATATATATAAACAACTTTTAAAATATTGTACAAATGGGAAATAACATATATTAGTGTACATGCCCTTTTATCACTTAAAATATGTCTTATAGGATTTTCTACAGTAAAAAGAGCAGATTTAGGTCATAATTGTTCATAGTGGCAAAGTATTATAATGGAATCATGGGGCTATAATTGATTTAACCTGCTGATCACCGTTTAGGTAGCATCTAGATTTTTTCTAAAATAGACAAGGCTGCAATAAATATACCCACCCAATTTCTTTTTTCCAAAAGGAAGTGTCCTTTTCTCCAAAGAGGTGGAAAAACAAACAAATACACACACACGCATATGCACAAAGCACTCATTAGGACATGGTAACACCACAATCCTTTCTCCTCCATTTCTATATTCTGCCAGGATTTTGGGCACACGCATGTGCCCAGCATGTTTTTCAAACCACTGGGGCCAGGATTTGAACTATAGTCAGCCACACAGGGTCAACCTATCTATACACAGTGCTTAACTGATGGACTAAAGGGCCAATCAGCAATGACTATATTTAAACAAACTTTGAAACGCTCTATGACTGGTCAGTCTGTCATGGAAACCATGAAATTGTTGGGTAAAAGAATACGTGTAATTTTAATCATAAAACTTTTGAATCATTAAGAAAAAAATTTATGGAACACCACTGTATGTACCCTCTCACATTTCAAAGCTTACCATTCTGCTACCATGTCAGATTACTCATTCATTTTGAAAATTAAAGTTTTGGATATCCATTTTATAATCCCTGAATGCTCCTCTATTCTCAATCCTCTCCTTCATGGTTTTTTATTTGTGAGATGTATCTATATTGACATGTGTGAGCCCAGTTACTCACACCCACTACCATGTAGCGTTCTATAGTGTGAATTTTCCACAGTTTAGTTTCCTATTGATATTTCAAGATACAGTCCTTAAAATTCTTGACCATTACAAACACTATTGCAAGGGACCAGCAGATGGCATAATGGTTGCATCGCTGGACTCCCATGTAGTCAAGTGTGGTTCAAGTCCCAGACCTGGTGGCTTAAAACTCATGCGGGGCGCATGCAGGGAGCATGTGCATGCATTCCCAAGATCCCTAGAGGAGAATGGAGGATAAAGGACTGCAGCATGGCCATCTCCCCTAGGGGGGTGATTTCTCACTTTCTTTCTGTCTCTGTCTCTCTGGTGAGCACATTCGCCCTATAGCAAAAATCTCTCTCTCTCAAAAAAAAAAATCTATTGCATAAAACACCCTTGTACATGTTTCCTGTTGCTCATGTTTATAGGTATTTGTGGGTATTTAATTATTAGTATTGTTGGGTTATAGCAGATAATCATCTTTAACTTATCTGTAGCTTTTTAGTAGCACAAGAGAGTTTCTGGTTTCTGTGGCTTAACTTTTCACAGCCACCTAACACTTCCTATTTTAACTTTTTAATTTAAAATTTTCAAATATATGATGTGCAAAATAGTACATCACTTTTGCTTTTATGTAAAGATTCTTAATTGCTAATAATGTTGAATATCTTTTTGAAAATGTATTGGTTGTTATTTTTTCTTATGTTACTTCCCTATTCATAAACATTGCCAATTTGTTTTATTAGATTATATTTTATTCATGTTTGTATTATTTATATTATTTTCACTAAAACTTACAGATATATATGGTATGTATCTTTGATCTCCTATTTGTCTTCTCTCATGTATTCTTCTTCTCCCTTTAATATATATACATTAAAAATATTGGTAGATATTGCTAAGCTTCTTGTCATAAAGAGTAAACTCATTTAAAATCCCATTAAGTGTGTATGAGTTTCCTGTTTCCCTAAAGTCTTACATACACAAGATATTCTTACAGTGTTTTAATTTTGCCAAACTAGCAGATGAAAAAAGTCTTTCTTTGATACCAGGATATAATTTTCCATATTTATAAGAGAGACAGAATATCTTAGCCTTTCTTAATGTGTGTTCACAAGAATATTGATTTCACCTATAGAAAATTCTCTTTATCATTATTGCTTTGCAAAATATAATACTTTTGCAAATTACTGCACTCTTTTTTGTTTGTTTATATATATATATATATATATATATATATGTGTGTGTGTGTGTATTAGTTATATTTAATCACTATACACTTTTACAGTGCATAACATGACTTTTATCAGTAAGAATACAGTGCATATCAGTCAAGACAAAGACATTACCATATACATTATCATCAGCAAATTTTTGTGTCAATTAAACATATTGCTTGTTTTTTCCCTGTTCGTCTCCCACCCTCCTCCATTACCCATCCCCTATTTCTAGTCTCTAGTATCTACAGTTGCCCTCCCTGCTATTATACCTTACAATCTTTCAATTTCTACTATATCAATATATATGAAATGTCTGTGCTCTATAGCAGAAATTATTAATAATAATAATGATTGGTAAAAGCATAGAAAGATATTGAATGATGAAGTGGGGAGATTAATGTCTCTGTATTGACTGACATGCATGGCATTCCCTTTTGAAAAAGCAATGTAATACGCTGTAAAGTTGTATGTAATCCAATGTAATATAAAGAAGATTATGATGATAATAAAAATTTAAAAAAAAGAAATGTAAGAAAAAAAAAGAAGAAGAAGGAGAATGGAAAGGGGACAATTGCATGAAGGGAAATTTGGGAAAAAATGGAGAAGTAAGATATTCGTGGAACACAGATATGTTTTGTTGCCTGTTGGTGATGTCATTTATAGTATTCTCAACTTGTATGTGGCGTATATCATGTTGGGTAAAACCTCTTTACAAACTAAATGATGCATAGCGATTGAATGTATAAATAATTATAAACAATAAAAAATTAACTCATAAAAAAGAAGGCAAGTTAACCTTCCGTCTTGAACAATTAACTCTTATCTTTAAGTAATATGCAACATGGTGAATCAGAAGTCATAGTAGTTGTAATGAGATACTGATTTCATTTTTAGTTTTTTCAAATAATTATTTTATTTAAAATTATTTATTTTATTTATCAATTTATTTATTTTTAATTGGACCAGAGAGAGAGAGAGTGAGATAGAGAGAGTTAGAGAGAGGGAAAGTGAGAAAGCAAGCTGCTAGGTCTGGGACTCGAACTGTGGTCAGCCATATGGGAGTCCAGCGCCCATAACCACCATGCTACCTGTTGGCCCCTCATTTTTAGTTTTGAAAGATCTGTAAAGGTGGAACAAGTGATAGGAAAAGAGGGAACAACATGGAAGGGATTCATATGTATCCTAGTCTCACTGGCAGTCAGCTTGCAATTATGCAGGCATAATTGAGAACAAGGCATAATTCTGTGAGACAGAAAGGGAGCAAAAATTAAGTGTAATAATTCTGGCAGATGTCCCAAGTTCTCACTTTGTGGAAAACTTAAAAAAAGGAAAGAGAGTGTTAATGACTAAAGGCCTACCTATCAAATGGGGAAAATTCATTTTAATATGCTCCTAGAACCAATGTATTTTCACAGTATATTTTAACTTATCTTGCTTTTTATTGTTCTTTTCCTCTTATTATTTTATATTGTCATCATTTCAATTTCCTAGCTTAATACCACTAGTGGCCCTAACCTTTTTTCCCAACTCTTTGTGTTTTCTTGGATATATCCTTTGATTTCAAAAAAGACAATTTTGTATCTGAAAAAAAAAAAAAGGGAGAGGAACACCTGAATGTTCATGTCTACTCTAGTTAATGGAATGTATGAGAGATGCTTCATTTATCACTATTCTTTACAGAATTATATTTTTATATGAAACTATATAGATTTCATCCATATAAAATGATGTTTAACATTAAAATATTTTTAAAAGTTAATTGGTTATTATATTTAGAGCCATTCAATTTAAGCTAGGAAGTGCCAACCTTACATTAATATGTGGTGTATTATATACTTCCTGAAAGCTAGGAGGGAGAAGATATTGATTACTGATGTGAAATAAGTTTAACAGTATTATGGTAGAATTTGTTTTACCAACATGACTTCCTTTAATTGTGGCTATACTTATTTTAATCACACAGGACCATTTTGTGAGATGTTATTTATGATAATAAATGAATTATATGTATCATCATAAATTACGTGTCATCTGTACTTTGCCTAATGTCATCGTAGTTTAGCAGAGGACGATCTTAAACAGCAACTCTGTCATATAAATATACCACACAATATTTAAGCTAAAACTTGGTTTGATATTTTGTTTAAACATCATATTAAAATCATAAACTTCTCCCTCTTTTGATTGTTTTGTTAGAAGTAAGAGGAAGAAAAATCATAAAGCACTATTTTTCTTGTTGCTATAACCATTTTATTCTATGAATAAATGCTAAGTTGGTGAATAGGCCATCTGTATGATGTCTAGTAGATGACAATGGGAAAGAATATGATTTGTTTGAAATGATAGAGCTATGGAATATTTTTTTTCTCCTAGCTCTGAATTACAAAAGATTTCCAACACCATGGTCCATAAAATTGCATGAAATGCATTATATTGAAATCATGCTTTGTAAATAATTCTGTTAAAAAGTAAGTATGGCTTAACTCAAGATTTGGTTCTTAAGTGTATTTGATTCACATTTCTCTTAGTTAATTGTTTTATTCTACCTCATTTTGCTTGTGCTTATTCTATTTCAATTAGTGGACTCTTAACATTTGTATTTACTGAAAAATCAATGCTAAGAAATTGCTTATTCAAGACTTATGCTTTGAAGTGTGAAATATTTATGTTTCCTTAGCACTTTAAAAGCTTATCTTTTAGCATTTCAGAAGTAAATTTATATTTACACATAGAAGTGGTGATAGCAAAATTTAAACTAGAAATATGACTGTAGTAATAATGGTTTTAATTACTTTTTAGGGAATTTAGAAACATGTTTTCCTGTGAGAATAAAGGTTTTCCTCTCCCTTACCCCTCTTTGCTGTAGTGGCATCAGTATAATTTATTTTTAAAGAAACATCCTTTATGTATTTTAGTTTTTTTTCACCCTATCATTGTCATTGAGTAAATTGGTAGGAAGGAACATAATTAAGGAAGGAAAATTGCACTTAGGAATTACCAAGAGTGATTATCTCTTTGCCTCCTATTGCTTGCTGGTAGGCATCCCTCCAGGTGTTTAGCCGGAGATAGAGTGAATTACTTTTCTTAGTGCATATAGGGAGTGGCTTTGTTTGGGGACACACTGTCAATGTTGTCAATGAGTATCTGCTGCACAGCAGCAAAAGGTATATTCTTGTGATATTTTCAAGGTGAAACTGGTCCTTGAGAGCTGCCCTGCAAGTAGAATTGTCCCTGTGGTACCAAGTAAGTAGATTTTAATGCTACAGCTGAATGAAAGGAAGAATAGGAAAGGAGATGAAGAGAAGATAGCTTTGAGAAGAGGTAATAGGTTCCATTGATATACAAAGGAAAATCTAAGATACAAAGGAAAATAGAGTTTGTGATCATCATTAACTTTTGCTTAGGCTTATAGGACTTCATAGCCTATAAATCTAGAAGCCCAAGCATAATATTTACTACTGTAAAATATAGTAAGAATTATTAGGATTTTAGAAGCTCATATTTTGAATTAATGATGCCAAAAAATTGTAGGGAAAAAAATAAGAGAACCTGTTGTAATTAGAAAAACCAGCTTTCTTGAGGGATCTCGAAATGGACCGGCAGATACTTGAGGCCATCAAAGGATGGTATTGTTAAGGAAAAAAAAATGTGTGTCTTAGGGATAAAAAAAGTATCTACAAACTTTCTGAACAAACAAGGTAGATCCATGTAATTTCAGTAAAAAAAAGGTATAGCTCAAGAAAAACCATTTGCAGAGGTCAGACGTTGTCTCAGTGGTGATGCAACTGGATTCAAATAGGAAAGCTCTGGGTTAGTGTCCCTGGGCCTCACTGTACGTACTGGGGGGTATGAGCATGTGTCTGTAATCTGGGTTGGTTAGGTCTTGGGGTGGATGATAATATGGGTACCCTGTTATCTCTCTTTCTCTGTGTCTCTCTTTCTCTCCTGGAAGAAATTTAAAAAAGAAAAGGAAAGTCATTTACATTCTGATATTCACTGTGGAAGTAAAGTACTAAATTACATTTAAAATGATATTTGCCTTCTTGATTTTTAAGTTTATTTATTTAATTATCTCATGAGAGAAGAGAGAGATAAGCAGATAGACAAGTAGACACCCCCGACAGTATCTTCATGTTGCAACCCACCTCAGTCTCAGCTAGCCTATATCACAGGCATGCACATGCCCAGAATGCTAAGGAACGTACTAGGATGCACACACAAGACCTTTTCCATATGGGTCCAATTACATTACTGTTACTCCATGGTCTGGCCCTTCTATTTTCTTTATTTCTGATCATTTTTATTAATAATTTGAATGCTATTACAAGACTAATTCAGTGATATTGTAAATTCAGTTCCAGGCCACTGTAATAAAGCAAATGACACAATTTTTTTGGTCTCCCAATGCATATAAAAGTTATGTTTACATGATACTGGAGTCTGTTAAGTGTGTAATAACATTATATTTTAAAAAACATGGTATACACCTTAATTTTAAAACACTTCATTGTTAAAAAAAATGTTGATAATCATCTGAGCCTACAGTGAGTCACTACTTTGTTGCTGGTGCAGAGTCTTGCCTCAATCATGACGCTGCTGACTGATCAAGGTGGTGATTATTAAAGGCTGAAGTGACAATTTCTTAAAATAACACAACAATTAATTTTGCTGCATCAATCTTTCTTTCAGAAAGATTTTTCTGTAGTACATGATGCTGCTTGATAGCATTTTAGCACAGGAGAACTTCTTTCCAAATTAAGATCAATCCTCTCAAACCCTGCTGCTGCTTTATAAACTAAGTTTATGTAATCCTTTGTTGTCATTTCAAAATGTTTACGGCATCTACTGGGAGTAGATTCCCTGTCAAAAAAATACATAAACAAAAGCAATTTCTCTGCTCATCTGTAAGAAGCAACTTCCCATCCATTAAACTTTTGTTATGAGATTTCAGCAATTCAGTCACATTTCCAGGCTCTACTTCTAATTTTAGTTCTCTTGCTGTTCCTGCTATACCTACAGTTACTTCCTCCACTGAAGTGTTCATCCCCTAGAAGTTATCCATGAGGGTTGGAATTAACTTCTTGCAAATTCCTGTTAATGTTGATATTTTGACCTCTTCTCATATATCATAAATATTTTTAATGATTTCTAGAATGGAAAATACTTCACAGAAGATTTGCAACTTACACTTCCCAGACCACCTGAAGAATCACTATCTATAGCAGCTATAATTTATAAAATGTATTTTTTATATTATTATTTGTTTAATTTAACTTTATATTTATTTGTTTGTTTTAATTTGATCAGAGAGGGACAGAGTGAGGCGTGTAAGGAGGAGTGAGAAAGCAAGCTGCTTGGTCTGGGACCCGAACTATGGTAGGCCATGTGGGAGTCCAGTGCCCTCAACCACCATACCACCTGCAGACCCCTAAAATGTCTTTCTTAAATAATAAAATTTGAAAGACAAATTAACTGTTTATTCATGAGCTGTAGAATGGATGTTGCATTAGCAGGAATGAAAGTGACATTAATATTCTTGTACCTCTCTATCAAATCACTTGAATGACCAAGTACATTGTCAATGAGAAGTAATATTTTGAAATAAATCTTTTTTGTCACAGCAGTAGGTCTCAACGTGGGCTTTAAAAATATTCTGTAAACCAGCCTGTCATCCAGGCTTTTTTGTGCCATTTGTAGAGCACAGGCAGAGTAGATTTAGCATAATTCTTAAAGGCCCTAGGATTTTGAGAATGGTAAATGGGCATTGGCTTCAACTTAAAGTCACCAGCTACTCTAGCCCCTAAGAAGAGTCAGATTGCCCTTCAAAGCTTTGAAGCCAGGCCTTGACATCCCCTCTCTAGCTATTAAAGCCCTAGGTTACATCTTCCAATAGAAGGCTGTTTGATCTACATTGAAAATCTGTTGTATAGTGTCACCCCCTTTATCAGTTATCTTAGCTAGATCTGGGTCACTTGCTGTAGCTTCTACATTAGCACTTGCTGCTTCATCTTGTACTTTTATGTTATGAAAATAGCTTCTTTCCTTAAACTTCTGCTATATAATATATTTCATATGTAACTTCATCACATTTCTCAGTCTTCATATATCTGAAGACAGATCTGTTCTCTGGAATAGGCTTTGGCTTACGGGAATGTTGTGGCTGATGTGGTCTTTTATCGAGGCCACTAAAACTTTTTTCAAGTCAGCAACAAGGCTGTTTCGCTTTCTTATCGTTCACGTGCTCACTTTTAATTTCCTTCAGAAACTTGTATTTTGCATTCACAACGTGCCTAACTGGTTCAAAAGGCCTACCTTTCAGCCTGTCTCAGCTTTCAACATGCCTTCCTAACTAAGCTTAATCATTTTTGGCTTTTGATTTATAGTGAGCGTTTTGTGACTCTTTACTGGAATACTTAAGACCATTTTAGGGTTATTAATTGGCCTAATTTCAATATTGTTATGTCTTAGGGGTAGAGAGGCCCAAAGCAAGGGGGAGCAACGTGGAAATGACCAGCTGATGTAGTTGTCAGAACACAAATATTTATGAATTAAGTTTATAACCATATATGAGTGTGGTTTGTGATGCTTCAAATCAATTATAATAGTAACATCAAAGATCACTTATATAACTATAACAGATATAATAAGAAGAAAAAGTTTGGGAACCAGCAGTTAGCATAATGGCTATGTCGCTGGACTCCCACGTAGTCGACTGCGGTTCGCGTCCCGGATCCGGTAGCTTAAAACTCATGCCGGGCGCGTGTGCGTGTGTGTCCAAGATCCCATGAGGAGAATAGAGGAGAAGGGATTGCAGTGTGACCATCCCCCCTGGGGGGTGATTTCTCGCTTTCTGTCTCTCTGTCTCTCTCTGTCTGTCTGGAGAGCGCACGCGCCCTATAGCAAAAACCTCTCAAAAAAAAAAAAAAAAAAAAAGAAGAAAAAGTTTAAAATATTGAGAGAATTAAACAATGGCACAGACACATGATGTGAACACATATTATTGAAAAAATGGCACTAATAAACTTGCTTGATCTGGGTTTGCCACAAACCTTTGGTTTGTAAAAAAGGCAATGTCTGTGAATTGTAATAAGCAAAGTACAATCAAATGAGGTATGCCTGTATAAACTATAAGGATGAAAAAAAAATTAACATCCACATTTAACACCATATCTCAAGAAATTATTGTCAGAAAAAGTTTGAATATGTCAGTTTTATAAAGACACATCAGACTTCTGTTTCTATCCAGGTTGAATAAATTGGAAAAGCATGTGGTTGCACTTTTAAGGACAGGCAGTAACTAACAGGAATACAGACTAAACATGCTGTTTCATAGAGAAGCAATAAGATAAACTGAGGATAAATAAACAAAATGATACTGCTGTTAAATTTTAAGAGAGAGAGAGGGAGGAAGAGAAGATCTTTCTATTGCCAAAATAAAGATCTTGTATTATTACTTCTTAAGTTGAAGTTTTATTCTATAGATGGGATAGTGGTTTTTGGAAACATGCCTCCTTGGTATTGTCTTTCTTACTTTTTCTTCTTTTTAATTGCCAGAGTGTGCATGCACTCACCAGAGAGAGGGAGAAAGTACACCCCAAAGGGGTGAGGTCACACTGTAATCCCTTCTCTCCACTTCCTCATGCTGTCAGGACTTGGGGCACACATACAAGTGCCTGCCATGCTTTTCAAGCTGCTGATTGGGAACTTGAACTGTAGTGGGTCGTGTAAGATCCAGCTCCCTTAGCCTCTAGGCTAGAAGGCCAGCCTCACCTCAGTACAGTCTTTCTGCAATGAATCTTTGCAGTCACTCTATATGTACTTGTCACAGTGATACCAGTACTAGCAGCTGTGAAGTGTGATATAATCTTGCAATTGTCTGTCTCAAAACTATTGAAAAGCTGCATTGTAACATGGGGCTTCAGTTGTTGAAAATTCAATTTTTAAAAAGGCAAATTTGATATTTTATTTTTAAAATGAATAAAAAAGTGTGCATATGTTTATTGGGTTGTTGGAAAAGTCAAGATGCATTTTTTTTAGAGAGATCTTTTACGATAGGGCGTGTGCACTTGCTGGAGAGACAGAGAAATACAGATAGACAAAAAGCAAGGAATCACTTCCCAGCGAGATGGCTACACCATAATCCCTTCTCCTCCACTCTCTTCTTGGGATTTGGGCACTCATGCACTCGCACCCAACATAAATTTTAAGCAGCTGGATCCAGGACTCAAACCATCGTTAGACATGTGGGAGCCCAGTGATATGACTATTATGGCATTTGATGGTTCCAGTCATGACTCACTTTTGCATAGAAAAACACGTCATGACTTTTCTCAATATATATTTATATATAGTATATATGAATTTATTTTATTTTAAACCAACCTATCCATACACTTGGAGTTGTGTCTTATTAGAGTGACAGTATTTCCAATTGCCTTGCATTTATTGTAATGTCATTTAAATATTGTTTGTTTACATTTGCAAAAAGCATTATTTCCTATTAAGTAATCAGTCATTGCCTCCACCCCATTCCCCCCCCCCCCCACACACACACACACAGGGCACGTGTGCTCGCCAGAGAGAGACAGAAAAAGTGAGAAAGTGAAAAATCAACCCTCCCCCGACACACATGGCTATGCCACCATCCCTTTTTCTCTTCTCAGGTCCAGTGTGATTTTCAAGCCACCAGGTCTGGGACTTGAACTAAGAGCTTCCATATGGGAGTCCAGCACCTTAATCACATGCCACCTGCCTTCTGGCCCCCATCATTGCCTATTAACTTCTGGTTTCTTATGGCTCAGGGAACAGTGTGTGTGTGTGTGTGTGTGTGTGTGTGTGTGTGTGTGGCAGAAGAATGCATGTATGAAGGTTTATTTTTAAATAGAAGAAAAAGTATGCCTGCTTATTCTCTTTAAGATAGGCAACTAGAACTACATGTATACATAAGCTAGGTAGGTCTCTAACTAGGATAGCTGTGTTTCCCCTGAGAAACTGCTCTTTCTTTTTTTCAACTGAGTGAATAATTTACTTCATTGTATTTCTTTCTATATGTTGCCTTCTGTAAAGTGCAGAGCTCAAATTGTGGGCCATGTAAAATAAGAAGATAGCTTTTAATTGTTGTATCACTATTCCTCCTAGGTGAAATGTGCTTTTATTATTCTTTTAATCCTTTTTTTTTAAAATAGTATGGCCACATCACAATTCTTAATATTGGACTAAAGGAGAGCTAAGTGTAAGCTCTACGAAGTCCTGGTTAGATTTTGCTTTGTTTGGTCAGTTCCTAGAACACTGAGAGTCACCTAATGGTTAAGCAATGAATATGTATTAAATGCATGAAAGAGCACTGTTGATTGATACTGAATGAGGAAAATGATGGATTATTGGCATGACTTTGGAAATTACTAGATTTATATTTAAGTTATTATATCTGTTTTTCTAGAAGTTCAGAACTGTAAAATTGTTCAATGTCCCCAATCTCTTCTACTGTATTCTTTTATCTTCTAGATTAACCTCACAGAGTAATAGAGAGCATCAGAACTGAGTTTTTGATACTACTTACTGATCTATTCCTTCTCTCAAATGAGGCCTTAGGGAACTAAGAGTGAATTTTGTATTTATTTATGAGAGGAAGAGAGAGTGAGAGAGAGAGTTCTTTTTGACAGTCTCACGTTTCCATCCTCTTGCCAAAGCCTTCTAGCGAGCTAGGACTGTGGGCGTGTACCACCACATTCAATCAGTCAACTTGGACTTTGAACCAATCCGGGGCTTCCCATGTGCACCATCTAAGCAGATACCATTGAGTCTGAGCCTAGAAGTGTTTCTAAAAGGCAGAACTACTTTTCATGTTCTTGCTAGACTAGAGGAAAATACTCCATATCCAACTGATTATCAACATAGTAATTAACACATCTAGTTGATGGTATGATAAGTCATAGTGTGAAGAATCCCTTAGTGACATCTGACAGATAATTGTAATTCTGACATGGATATATTATTTTTAAATATTCAATTAATCAAATGTGAAATGGCTCTGAATCTTCACAGGAGCGAAGGACCTGTATTATAATGGGTATGAACACTATCCAGTATCGCCTATGGATTTGTTGAATTTTACACCTAGAATCCACCAAAATTCTCCTCACCATTAACTCCAATAAAATAAATAAGAAAGAAATCTAATATAAATAAAAATAAAGTAAATTATAAATTGAAAGGATTAAGGGAGGGGTTAGCCAGGTGATGTGGTAGTTAAGATGACTGGATCCCATATGGCAGACTCTGTAGTTCAAGTACCAGACCCAGTGGCTCCAAGGACATGCTAGGCTTGTGTGCATGGCCAGAATCACAAGAGGAGAATGAAGGAGAAGAAATTAGGGTGTAGTCATCCCTTCTGAGGGTTGCTTTCTCTCTCTCTCTCTCTCTCTTCTCTATCTCCTCTCTCTCTTTCTCTGGCATGTGCACATGCCCTATATTCAGAATTGAATTCAATCTCCTTCCCCCATTGCTGTCCCGTTGCAGGGGTCCTGAACTTATTGTGATGGTCTTGAATAAAGAACATCTTACTGTGCTTTAACTAGTATCACTGATATATTTTTCTTTAACACTTTCCCTTATTATTAGCATCTAATATTTGTAAAGCACATTTGTTATAATTGATGAAAAATATCAATACATTTTTTACTAACTAAAGTCCACACTTTATTCAGATTTTCTTAGTTTTATTCTAATGTCCATTTTCTTATCCAATATCCAGAGTTACAGATAATGGTGTTTTCTTAGGCTGTTCTTGGCCATGACAGTTTCTCAGACTTCCTTTGGTTTTGCTGAATTTTTGAGGAATATTGCTCAGATATTTTGTAGAATTTCTTTGAATTACCATTTGTCTGGTATTTTTTCATGATTAATCTGAATTTATGGGATTTGGGGAAGACTACAGAAGTAAAACAGTGTTGGGGACCAGCAGTTAGCGTAATGGCTATGTCGCTGTACTCTCATGTAGTCGACTGTGGTTCAAGTCCCAGACCTGGTGGCTTAAACTCACGCCGGGAATGTGTGCGTGTGTGCCCAAGATCCTGAGAGGAGAATGAAGGAGAAGGGATTGCAGTGTGGTCATCCTCCCTGGGGGAGGGGGGGGAGGGGAGGGGTGATTTCTCGCTTTCTATCTTCTCTATCTCTCTCTGTCTTTCTGGCATGCGCATGCACCCTATAGCTAAAACCTCTCCAAAAAAAAAGTAAAACAGCATTTTCATCCCATCATATCAAAGTGACACAATATCCACATGACTTTTCACTAATGATACAAACTAATCTTGATCACCTGGCTGAGTAGTGTTGGCCAAGTTTAGCCACTGTAAAATTATTGAGTTTTCATTCTGCAGAATTCACACTTCAGGATTGGGGATTTATGTTCTAGCTCCTTAAGGATATAGTGCCTACATAAATTATTTAGAATTTGTCTATGTGGGAGATTTGTCTTCTTTTTTTCTTTCTTTCATTTATTTATCTGATACTTTATTTATATCACTTGGACTCACTAGTATTTTTTTACAGTTTGGGTTTTAAACCAATGCTGCTTTCTTAATTTTGTTGCTGAAATCATTCTCTTTGGGAACTCTTTCAGTTTGGCTCTTGTATTCCTTTAGCATACTCCCATCGTTTTGGCTTCTTTGAGCATTTCCTTAATTTAAAACACTACGAGGTACTTCAGGCTGTATTTTTTTTTTCATTTTTACCCATTCTGCTTTTCAGTTTGGGAAGTCCCTATTGAAAAATCTTCAGATTCATTGATTCTTTATTCAGCCATGTCCAAGTTACTGAAAATCTCATCAAATGCATTTTTCATTTCTGTTAATAAAAAAATATGTTATAGGGCATGTGTGCTCACAAGAGAGAGAGAAGGAAGGAGAGAAAGTACCTCCAAATGGACATGGTAATGCCACAATCCTTTTTCTTCCATTTCTCCTTTTCATCAGGATTTTAGGCACGCACACGTATGAACTTGGCGTAATTTTCAAGCTGCTGGGGCTGGCTGGGATTCAAATAATGGTCAGCCATATGGAATCCAACTCTTTCCACACAGTACTTAACCACTGTGCTATGGGGTCAGCCCTCTGTTAAAACGTTTTTGATCTCTAGTATTTTGTTCTGATATTTTTCTTAGAGTTCACCTCTCTCTGCTTTCATTACCCATCTGTTATCATATTGTCTACTTTTTTTCTAATAGAATCCTCAATAAATTTATTATAGTTATTTAAAATTCCTTAATTGATATGTCCAACATCTGTGTCATATCTGAGTCTGGTTCTGATAACTTCTTTGTCTATGCAGACTGTTTTTCTTATCCTTTAGCATGCCTTGTCATTTTTTGCCAAAAGCTGGGCATATCTTGGGTAATAGGAACTAAGGTAAATAGGCGTTTAGTATAAAATTCTATATAATTTGTATCTGTAAGTATCAGAGACTATAAAGTATTCTAATATCATTGTTTCTGTCTTTCTTCTTGACTTTGAACTCAGATATTCTTACACCAAGAGTCTGTGTCTTGCCCCTCTTTCAACTGAAATCCACTGCTATTCTACTAGATTCCTGCTGTGGTATTAAGATATGGATAAGGGGAACCATTCCATAATTTTATATTCAAATATTAGTCCTGGAGCTAGCCTCATGGCCTAGTGGTTAAGGTAGACAGATACCACACAAGTTGCCACATAATTTGAATCCTAGCCCTGGCAACTGGAGAAATGCACAAAACCCATGTATTCTCAAAATGTCAACAAGATGCAGAAATGATGTGATCATGACACATCGGAGAATCCTTTCTCCTCCTTCTTTCTCTCTCTTTCTCTCTGATGCTCTCTGGTAAGCACACATGCTCTCTGGCAAATTAAAACATAAATAAATGAATATTAGTTTGCTAATGGGTCCTCCTCTCTTCTCCCCTTCCTCCTTAATACTTTAGAACAGCTAGGAGGGGTTGCAGTGGAAGAAATTTTCTTCTCCCAGCAGTCATAAGGCTCTGGTTAAGTGTTTTTCCCTAGAAAGTAGGCCCCTGTTATGGGGGAAAAAATGTGGGGATTTTTTACAATATACCCACTGCCAAAGTCTTAAAGGGATCTTTTTCATCTCTTTACCATGAGAACCTGGCAGACTTCCTGGAAGTAAATTTTGGGTCTTTCTAAAACCAAGAGTGCTTAGGAGTTTCTCGCTATCATCATAGTTCATATTTAGCCCCCAGAAATTCATCAAAATTATTATGTAAGTGTTTTTAACAGTTTATTTCTTCTCTAAGTAAGCAGGTGTTTGCTGTTTTTTTTTTTTGTTTGTTTGTTTGTTTGTTTGTTTGTTTGTTTGTTTTGCCTGTCTCTCTGGATTTGGGGCTGAAAGTTTACCCTACAATCAGTTTTTTTTTTCTTTTTTTTTTTTTTTTTTGGAGAGGTTTTTGCTATAGGGCGCGTGCGCTCGCCAGACAGACAGAGAGAGACAGAGAGATAGAAAGCAGGAAATCACCCCCCAGGGGGGATGGCCACGCCGCAATCCCTTCTCCTCCATTCTCCTCTCGGGATCTTGGGCACGCACGCACACGCGCCCGGCGTGAGTTTAAGCCACCGGGTCCGGGACTCGAACCGCGGTCGACTACGTGGGAGTCCAGCGACATAGCCATTACGCTAACTGCTGGTCACCCTACAATCAGTTTTCAGATGGTTTCAAGAAAAGTTATTGATTTTTAGTGTGTTAAAATTTTTCTGTTTGTCACTGTATGTCCCTGCTCCATACATACAAAATGTCGGCACTCTATGACATAAATTGATAGATCTGAAGATAGGGAAAA
This sequence comes from Tupaia tana, assembly GCA_026018925.1. Taxonomy (NCBI): domain Eukaryota; kingdom Metazoa; phylum Chordata; class Mammalia; order Scandentia; family Tupaiidae; genus Tupaia; species Tupaia tana. Next base: position 62,249,807 of record JAKSZU010000009.1, on the reverse strand, counting down.
CAAGTGTGGATCCCAGACGCTATAGGGGGTAGGGAGTGTAGGTGAATTTGGAGGGATTTAGGAGGGTAGTACTTGACAGACATAAGAATGTGAAGTTCTCTGTTGGAAAAGATAAATAAGGTGATATTCTTAAATTGATGGCAATGCAATGCATTTTTTTTGTGGTTTTTGCCTTAGGGCACATGTGAGAGAGAGACAGAGAGGGAGAGAGAAAGTGAGAAATCATCCCCCAAGAGGGGATGGCTATGCCACAATCCCTTCTTTTCTATTTTTGTCCTGGGATCACACACACTCACTAGCATAATTTTCAAGCCACTGGGTCCAGGATTCTAAACCCAGTAGGCCATGTGGGAGTCCAGCGACATAACTGCTATGGCATCTGCTGGCCCCATAATACATGTTTTTGAAATACTATATTGCGTGCTATGGAGATGTACAACAAGTAAATTTAAATAAATAAATAAATAAATAAAATAAAAATATTATTCCTATAACATGGACCCAGTAGGCTTAGTATTAGTATGGCTTCTCAATTCATTGTGTTTCAATATACAATGATGGAATGAATCAAGAATCATGTGCAAATTTGGGGAAATATGGCACATTCAGTGTAGAAGTATTACTACTGGTGAGTAAATAAAAGATATAGAAACACAGTAAATGGATGAAAATACCAGATATAGTATGTGTGAAAGAGTAGGGTCTGAGGAAGGGCAAGAAGAAGAATAGAGAGGCAAAGCGTTAATGGGACAAAGAAATGTGCTTTTACCTTTTGAATATATTTTATAGTTTTATCAGCTGAACTAGGAGAAATGTTCACATGTTGAAATATTCATTTTGTAAGCTAAATAATGTGATTGAATGTATAAAAGAAAATGAAATAAAAATGTAAATGAAAGAAAAAAAAGAGAAAAAATGATATCAATGTCTTTTATCGTATGTTTACTGTGTTCAAGGCACTAATATTAGTCTCTAAAACAAACTTATAGGATAGAATTTAATATCTCAAATTTAAAGCTTATTAAACTGGGGCTTATAGAGGTTAAGTAGGTTGCCAAATGACACCATTCAGATATTGTGGAAACAGAAGTACTTCTGCCTTCAGTATCTGTTTTTGACTATTTTGTGATCCTGACACAAATGTGTTTGTTTACAACATTATCATATTGGCACAAACACATTGATTATGAATGGAGCAATCAGAAGCAGAGTTAAAGTATCACAAATTGTTTCAAAGAATCATTCTTCTTTTTAATTTTAAAATGTCAAAGCTTTCCAAACAACTACTACTACTCAACAAGTTGGTTCAGCTACTCAACCTACAGTTGTCACATGGCTGTACCTGGATGACCTCAAGTGTTGAGTCCTGAAATGTGATTCTTATCAACAAAAGAGATATATGGGAACCAGCAGTTAGCGTAATGGCTATGTCGCTGGACTCCCACGTAGTCGACCGCGGTTCGCGTCTCGGACCCGGTGGCTTACAACTCACGCCGGGCGCGTGTGCGTGCGTGCCCAAGATCCCGAGAGGAGAATGGAGGAGAAGGGATTGCGGTGTGACCATCCCCCCTGGGGGGTGATTTCTCGCTTTCTGTCTCTATGTCTCTCTCTGTCTGTCTGGCGAGCGCACTTGCCCTATAGCGAAAAACCTCTCCAAAAAAAAAAAAAAAAAGAAAAAGAGAGAGAGATATAAGTGATCACAGTGGAATTTTCATTCTCAGCCAATTTCATTCACCTTCAAGTTGAAAAATTCATTTCAGAAAAACAATTATATCCATTGTCAGAATATATATTTCAGTATAGTGTACAATTTGTTATTTATTTTAGTATCCACTCTTAATTCTAATCAGTAATTCTGGATTGGAGAGGAAAGATTTTCTTCACAAGAATGGGGTTTGGATTGAAGTGTAGTATTATTCAAAACTTTTCTGTACTATTGTAGCATTTTTTTCCCTCTGAAGCAGATGGTACTGAGTGAAATGTTCTATAAAACACACTCATCATTACCCCTTCAGAGCTCATTGAGATAAGAGAGCAATGTGCTTCTCCGGAGGAGAGTGCTCTACTCTTTGAGTTACACTACTGCTTTCAAGAGGACCACTTAACTTCCCAGAAGAAGTGGTTAACCTCATATGGGTGAACATATGTGTGCCTATTATTCTGTCCTTTTTAAATAACTTCTGCAAGATGGCAGAACTTTATTCATGACAATATATTTTTGCATTACCGATAAATAACCTAATTTTCATATCATGTGAATGAAATCATTAGATCTTAATAAAGTATAAATGCATAGTGTTATTTTCTGAATATTAAGTGTATTTTCTGAAATAGATTATAGTATTTTTATTCTAATAAACATGAAACATTTTAAAGTATTCTAAAATATGGCAGTGTTTATTTGCCTTAAAATAAGATATAATGTAGATAATTCGAAAATATTTACATAGAAAGTAATGTAGTGACTTTAATGCTGAATTTTATGGAACGTAACAAAAAAAATTGCTGTTTACAACTCAAACGAGAGGTATAGTTTACCTATCTAGTTATTTCACTAAATAGCAATCATGTGAATAGGAACTAGCGGACACAGTATAGGCCACATATGTATTTTAGTTATAGATGAACTGGTACAAATTGCAAATATCATGATTAAAATACTGGCATCCTACAATTTATTTAAATTAATAGGAAAATTACTTTGTTTCTAAAACTATTTTTTTGGAGAGGTTGTTGCTATAGGATGCATATACTTGCCAGAAAGACAGAGACAGAGAGACAGAAAGCAAGAAATCACCCCCCAGGGGGGATGGCCACGCTGCAATCCCTTCTCCTCCATTCTCCTCTCAGGATCTTGGACTCACATGCACATGCGAGTTTAAGCCACTGGGTCTGGGACTCGAACCGCGGTTGACTACATGGGAGTCCAGCGACATAACCATTACGCCAACTGCTGGTCCTTAACTTTATGTTATTAAAGAAAACTAAATATCAATAGTTATTTTTCACTTTTTATGACTAACAAAATTGCTTTAATAAATGTGCTGTAGGGCCAGCCAGGTGGTGCAGAGGTTAAGGTGGTGCAGAGGTTAAGGTAAATGACTCCCACATGACCAAATACATGGTTTGAGTACTAGAACTGGCGTCTTGGTCTACATGCCAGGCATGTGTGTATGTGTGCCCAAAATCCCAAGAAGAGAATGTAAGAGAAGGGATAATGGCATGACCATTCCCCCTAGGGGCTGAATTCACTTTCTCTTTCTCTCTCTCTGCATTTCTTTGGTGAGCATGTGTGCCCAATAGCAAAAACTAAAATATAATAAGAAAATAAAATAAATGAACTATAGGCAAATAAACATTTGTATTTTACTTTCTCATTATGCTATATTGAATATGCGTGTAATGAAGCCTCTGAAGTACTTTGAATTCAAAACAATTCTAATGTGCTTTATTCTTGATTTATTTTTCAATTATTTTAATTCATTATTACATTGTTATTTTTAAATTTAACCAGAGAGAGACAGAGAGAAAGAAAAAGTGAAGTCAAACCACCAGGTCTGGGATTTGAACCATGGTTGGCCATGTGGGAGTCCTGCATCTTAACTACCATGCCACTTGCCAGTCCTCTAATGTGTTTTAACCACTTAAAAGTAACAGGTATGCTGTTGTGTGTGTGTGTTTCTCTTAAGTCAACTTCTCAAGGTTTAGAGTACCAAACTCTTGTATATTCAATTTTAAAAAAGAAGAAAATAAAGGCACATGTTTAAAAAGAAGATCTGGGCTTATTTGAGAATTTAAATTAGAAAGTAATTCCTCTTATAAAAAAAATAGAAGGATTGTATTTCTCTTTGAGAACATTAGATCCAGTGTTTTTATTTATTTTAATAAGTAAATATGTGTTAAATATAAAGAAAAGTTGTACATAATTTATTGTGTTTTCAGAATCTAGGCTACTTTTGTGGTATCTTTTTTTTTTAGTTTAACATCTCATATATATAGATTTGGTATACAGGACAATTATTTCATTGCATATAAATGCATCTCATTGATTTTAGCAATGACAAAGGTGGGTGGTTGACAGAGTAGTTTTTTTCTTAAGCTGTTATACTCCTTTCCTGAGTGATAGTGCAGTGTGCATTATGCAGGGAATAAGTGCCATCTGTAGACACATTAATGATTTCTTAAGAGAAAACAGGATAAAAAAATCTTAGTATAATTTAACAAATTGGGTTAGTTGAACTGTAAAAAGCAGGTAAATATCAGTTTTTACATCCTATATAAGTAGAAATTTCCAAAGCATCAATCATTTTTTTAATGTATGTTTTTTTTCTTATATACTACTAATGGCTTACCAAGCATGCAGCTGCAAAATCAGTATTGTTTGTGTAGATTTTTGTAAATTCAATCAGTATTAGAACAAAAGATAGATGCTCTGCCTTGGTTGCAGTTGGCTTGGCTCTCAAATATGTCAGCAGTTGAATTATGGATCCTCTATCCTAGCCTTCAAAAAAATCTTTTTTATTACTTATGATATTAAAATGGAATGTTTTTCTAATTTTTCTTCAGAAAGGACACTTAGTGACTATTTAATATGAATGTAAAAATTATATTTCACTGTTCAAGAAGGTCTAATCTGTACATGTAATTTTTGTTAAACTCTATTTCTGCTTCTTGCTCACTCTAAATTTAAAGGCAACAAATGAGTGGTTAAGGAGACTGTGAAACCATTATAGACTATGAATATTGCAGAGGCATAGCTGTTTACCTAATGTGTTTAATTAGTATTGAACAACTGCCAAATCATTTTGGCTTATAGCCACTGTCACACATCTCTTTCTTCTTTTCTTCTGTTCTTTTTTTTTGGTCTCTTTTGTCTCTTATGAAAAAGCCTGTTCTTACTCATATACTCAAATGTTAAGCCTTGAATATCCCATTGTAATGGACTTGTTTACTACATGAGATATATTCAGTTTGCACGTTTTTAATATAGACTTTTTGGTCTACCTAGATACAATGTTTTTGTTTTCACTATGTTGTTGAATAATGTTCAGCTCACCTTCTGCTGAGACAACATTGGCATATACCTGAACTACTTATCATCACCAGACTTCCAATATGCATCTATCACCCTGAGTCAGGTCTCTTCCTTACCTCTTAGTTATTCTAATTTTTTTGGTCTAGTTATCCAATTTTAACACTCTAGGTAAGACTAGTAGTTTCTATTAGTTTAGGAGTTTGGAATAATTACTCTTAAGGTTTGTTGCTTGCAAAGACAAAACTCAAAATAGAACAAATTCTTGATTACCCATGATAGCAGATAATCCTGAAGAACAAACGGTAAGGTGATCACAAAAGCATGGCTGCATTTCAAATGTATCCTGCAATTTTTATTTCTCCTGAGGACTACAGTAGATATAGTTTCTTGATTTTTTTTTTCCTGGATAGTATTTTGTAGATTTGCAGTGATACTTAAGTGATAGGTAATCCATATCTTTGGTCTTTGATGATCTACTCTAAGTATCTCCTATCCCTGATACACATGAATTTTTCATCTGGAGAGAATGGTAGAGTAAAATAACTTTTAGGAACTTGCTAAGCTCTTTATGCATATTTAGGGTACTAAAATGTACTTTATTCTTACCCTCCTGATTGCCCTTGCAGAACATTATAGAAATTATTTTATTGTTGGAAATACTTACTGTGGTATACAACTTGCTTTCAAGTGATAGAATGTTTACAAACATGTTATTTGTTGAATTTTTCAATATAAATTTGTAAAATAATGTTGCTATGTAGTAGTCACTAAGATCAAAGGATTCTGGCCAATAAACCTTGGAAGGAAGGGAGAAAAATATGTCTTAACCTTGAATAACACAAGATTAGTCCCCATGAGATTTTTCATAAATTATTCATATTATCCACCTAGAATGGTATCAAATTACCCTGTGCTGGCTGCATAAGGGACTTCCATGAAAATGATAGCTATGTAAATTTCATTTTTAGTGCAATGTGGCATATTGAGAATAGTGAGAAAATGGCACCAGAGGACAAAATTTTATGATCTATTTAGCAGGGGGTTCATAGCTTCCCACTTGCTTTCCCACTGCCATTTCTCTACATTCACTTACTGTCATTATTCATTTAATAATTTGTTTACTGGGTAGAACATTGACAGACAAATGCCATTTCATGGACATAAGTCCCTGGGGGCAACAAGCCAGAGTCTAAGCAGTACAAGCATCCAACATTCTACAAAGCCAGATAACTTAATAGGGGCTCTGCTATTGCAGGGTAAATTTTCACTGAGATACCCAGAGTAAATTCCATTTTGAGAGGAAGGTTTTTAAGGAAAAGTCACTCATACAAAGTCACAAAGTATAAAAATACACTAAAAAATGCTAAGAAAAGTAAATAAGGTTAGTGTTTCATCTTTAAAAATTACTCCAATGGAATATATATGTCATTTTTCTTTCTCCATTAACTGTTTTTTTCAATTTTATTTTAATTTCTTTTTATATTCAATCATATATGTCACTTAGCTTATAAAGTGCATGTTCCAACATGAATATATTTCTCACCAGTCCAGTCGGAAATACTATACATGTTATCATCAACAGATAATAATCCATTTCTTTGTCTCATAAATGTCTTGCATCTCTATTTTTCTCCTTAATGTCTTTCCTCAGATGCTCCTTCTCCCTCCCTCTTCCCACACTCTATCTGGTAACTTCCATTAACTTTTAAGACTTTTTATGGAAAGACTCTATTATTGTTACTACTTAAGTTACCAAAGCATGTGTGAACATGGATTTTAAAGTTCTCATCTCTTTCTATACTAAATTAAAATGATATCATTACAAGTAAATGTCATATTTATTAAACTCCTGTGTGTTACTGCTTTTTATTTTCTTTCAACTGGACTTTGCAAAGAACCAGCTTTGGCTTCATCACTTTTTGCAATTTTTCTGTTTAATATTTCATCAGTTTCTATTCTTTTCCTTAGTATTTCCTCATTTTGCTTGCTTTGGGTGAAATTTGTCAATATTCTCGTTCTTAAGGTAGATATTGAGAACATAGAATTGAGAATTGTCTTTTTCTAATTTGTTGTATTTACTGTTGTAATTTTCCTTCTAACCATTGTTTTCTCTGCTTTGTTTTGATTTTCATTCAATGCAAAATATTTGTTACGTCCCTTGTGACTTCCTTTGGCCTATGTATTATTTTAAACTGTTTTGTTTATTTTCTCTTTTGAGATGTAGTTTAAGGCTCATGTAAAATATACATGTAAAATTATTAAGCGTTCTTGGTGAGTTGATTCTTTTATCATGACATGATTTCCTTCTTTACCTCTGGTTATATTCCTTGCTCTGAAGTCTATTTTTTTCTGAAATTAATGTAGCCATTTCAGCTTTCTTCTGATTATCGTTTGCATGGTATATATTTTTACATCTTAAAACTTTTTTTGAGAGATTTTTGCTATAGGGTATGTGTGTTGGCTAAAGAGACAGAGAGAGATTGAGAGACAGAAAGTGAGAAAACAGCCCCCAGGGAAGTATGGCCACTCCACTGTCCTTTCTCCTCCAGTCTCACCCTGGGATTTTTGGGCACAAATGCCTGGCATGAGTCTCAAGCCTCCGGGTCCAAGACTCAAACCGTGGTAGACCACATGGGAGTGCAGTGCCTTAACCACTACACCACCTGCTGGACTTTTAATTTGTTTAAAAATTTGCCAGATGGCAATTGCATTGGCCAGAGAAAGACTTGGAGGCTGGAATGAGAAATCACCCTCCCCCATGGAGAATGCTCATGCCACAATCCCCTCTCCTATGCCTCTCCTTCATTTCAAGATTTGGGGCATACACATACATGTGCCCAGAGTATTTTCAAGCTCCCACATCTGGGACTTGAATGCACATGCTCGAACACATGAGATCCAGCCTGCTTAAGCACTATGCTAGCTCATCTTTTAACTTTGAACTTATCCATACCTTTCTACTTAAAGTGGCCTTCTTGTTGACATGTAATTGGGCCTTTTGTTTTGTTTTTTAATCAGAACTGACAGTCTCATAATATATGAGGGAGCTTTAAAAAGTTTATGGAAAAACAGAATTAAAGTATGTGTTCATTTTGATGAAAAAAAGGAAATCCATGCTTAGCTTTCTTCATAATATATATTTTTCATGAACATTTCAAAGACCCTTCATTTATGATGCAGGCATTTATTTTAATTATTTATTGATGTAATTAGATTTAATTCTACCATTTTAATATGTGTCTTCTGTTTGTACCTTCTGTTTTTCTGTTCCTTTCTCCCTCTACCTTTTTGCTGGTTTTCATTTCTTTGAATACATATTTTTTACATATTCCACTTTAATTTATCTTTTGACTTTTGACTATTTTTCTTGTATTTTTCTTTTTCCTTCTCTCCTTTCCTCCTTCATTTTCTTCCTTCCTTCCCACATCTCCCTCTTAGAGAGAGAAAGAGATTTGACATAGTCTCATTATACCATGATTCCCCTCCCTCAGCTTCACAGTTAGTTAGGATTGCAAGCACATTCGGCTGCACTTTAAGTGTTTAGTTTGATGCAGGATCTGAACTTGGGTCTTCTGTGCTGCTCCAGCATTATGCAGTGGCACCCTGCTGCTTATGCCATTGAGGCTGAGTCTCTTGTATTATGTTTTAGTGCTTGGGCTAGACATACATATATGTATAATATCACTAACCTTTCACAGACTTCTCAGAGTTATATTTTACTATTACAGTAAGAATGTCAATGCTTTACAATTATGTAGGTTCCTTTTACCCTTCCTCATCAACATTTTTGCATAGTATTCATCTGGATTCTAGCTACATACTTCTCTTTCAATGATCATACATATTTTAAAGAACTTAAGAGAAAATTGATTTTTTATTTTTAGAGAGAGAGAATTTTGCTATAGGGCACACGTGCTTGCCAGAGAGACAGAGAGACAAAAAGTGAGAGATCACTCCCAAAGGGGCATGGCCATGCCACAATCCCTGCTCCTCCAGTCTCCTCTCAGGATCTTGGGCATGTAAGCACACATGCCCAGCATCCGTTTTAAGGATCCAGGTCTGGGATTCGAACTGCAATTGACTACATTGAGTCTAGCGATATAACTGTTACACCATCTGCTGGTCCCAAGGAAATTGAATTTCATATCATCCATATATTCATTATTCCTCTTGTTTTTCATTTATTCCTGAAAATTTTATCTACTGGCATTGAGATAATTGTTTGATTACTTACAATAATGAAATAGATATTATCATTTTTCTTTTAAGATTAAAAACTTAATAAATTTAAGTTTATGTCATTTCCCTTCAGCCTGAGGAATCCTAGCAATGATTTCTCTGACTTTTCCTTTACCTGAAAACCTTTTGTGTTTTCTACACACTGAAGATTGTTTTCAGTGCAGATAAAATTTTGGTTTCCTAGTTAGTTCTTTTACTTCAGTGCTTCAAGATCCTGTCCTTTTGACATACTGATTTCCTTTCCTCGGGGTACAAATCCAGTTGTAGGATTACTGGGTCATATGGTGGTTACTAGTGTTTTGAAGAACCTCTGTATTATTTTCTATCATTATTTTCTATCATGGTTGTACTAATTTATATTCCCACCAACAGTGTAAAAGAGTTCCCCTTTCCCCACATCCCTACCATCATTCATTATGTTTTGTCTTTTTTACAATTGCTATTCTAACTGAAGTGAGATGTTATTTCATTGAGATTGTGATTTGCATTTCCCTGATGATTAGTGATGTTGAGCATTTCTTCATGTACTTGTTAGCCATTTGTATGAGAACTGTTAGTTCAGATCGCTTACAATTTTAAATGTGATTTTCTTTTTTTTTTTGTCTGATGAGGTATTTTAGTCATTTGCTATTTGAGATATTAATTCCTTCTAATAATGAATAGTTTCCAAATATTTTCACCTCTTCTGTAGGCTTTATAGGGTGATAATAGTTAACAATGATATATTGTGTATTTCTAAATAGCCAAAAGAAAGGATTGTAACTGTTCCCCATAGAAAGAAAAGATAAATGTTTGAGGTGAAGATTATGGTAATAACCCTGATTTGATCATTACACATTTTATACATTTATCAAAAATCACACTGTGCCCCATAAATATGTGCAATTATGTACATATGATTAACTATTAATAATAATAGTAATAAAGATGTTCCATTATCTTTTGACCTCCATGATTTTTAGTGATAAATCAATGATAATTTGATTAATACTTTCTAATTTTAATGGGTTGTTTATCTCTAGCTTCTTTCAAGGTTTTATTCTTTGTCATTGTTTTTTTAGCAGTTTGAATATAGTTCTGGGCATTGCTTTCTTTGAGTTTATAAAGGTGGGGATTACTGAGCTTGAAGAATTTATTTTATTGGGACCAGCAGTTGGCGTAATGGCTATATTGCTGGACTCCCATGTAGTTGACCATGGTTCAAGCCCCAGACTCGGTAGCTTAAACTCACACCAGGCACGTGTGCATGTGTGCCCGAGATCCCAAGAGGAGCATGGAGGAGAAGGAATTGCGGCATGGCCATCCCCCCTGGGGGGTGATTTCTCACTTTTGGTCTCTCTGTCTCTCTCTGTCTTTCTGGTGAGCGCTCGCGCCCTATAGCAAAAAGCTCTCCAAATAGAAAAAAAAATATTTTATCTCTTTTATCAAATGTGAAAGTTCTTAGTCTTTATTTCTTTAACTATTTTTCTGCATCGATCACTCTCTTGGTTGGACTTTGATGATGTATACTGTATTTTAGAACTTACCAAATTGTCCTACTGTTTCCAGAGGTTTTCTTCATTCATTTTCAATCTTTTTTTCACTCTCTATTCTTTAGATTAGATCATTCGTCATCACTTTTCTTTGTCACTTCAATTCTACTATTGGTCTCATTAACTGAATCGTTTATATTATATGCTGCAATATTACATTTTAAATTCTAAAACTTTCATTTGATTATTATAGGTACTATTTCTATAAAAAATAACTTCCAGTTTCCCATTTGCTACATAAAGTAGGTATATAGCTGCAGTAGCTTTTTTTTTTTTTCTTTTTCGGAGAGGTTTTTGCTATAGGGTGCATGCGCTCGCCAGACAGAGACAGAGAGACAGAAAGCGAGAAATCACCCCCCAGGAGGGATGGCCACGCCGCAATCCCTTCTCCTCTATTCTCCCCTTGGGATCTTGGGCACGCACGCACATGTTCCTAGCATGAGTTTAAGTCACTGGGTCCGGGACTCAAACTGCAGTCAACTACATGGGAGTCCAGCGACATAGCCATTACGCTAACTGCTGGTCCCCCTGCAGTAGCTTACTTTAAATCTTTGCCTGATAATTCAAATATCTGGGTCATCTCAAAATTGGCATGTGTTAATTTCCTTTGCCCTCTAGAATCAGTCTTTTTTTTTTCTGATTCTTTTATTGTCAAATGCTATGCAGTTTAGACCCTAGGCCCTATTTCAATTGTCTAGATAATCGTGATTTTTTGTTTATTTGTTTTGTTTGCTTAGTAACCTGGTATTTCAATCTCATTCCAGTTTTGAAAGACTTTCCTATGATGTTTGAATTAATGCAGTACAAGAATGAATCAGGAGTTAATGTGAAGTTTAGGTTGTATTTTATATCATGGTTCAGTTCTCAAAATCCCTTTGCTATTTTTCTTTGGGTTTGTTTCTGGTTTATGCAGTTAAGAGGCACACTTGGGATTTGTGTGTTTATAGGCAGAATTAGGGAGTACTTTTATATAACATTTGTTTCTAGGACTTTCTTCATATTCTCTGATTCTTTCCTGGTTGTACTGGCTATAAAGATACAATTTAAACTGGAGTTTACCTGTCAGTTCCACATCTCTGCACAGCTTCCCAACTGGAGCCCATTCTATGGATAAAATCTATGAAGTAAAAGGGGAAAATGTATGGTTAATCCCACCCTTGAAAGAGTTGCTTACCTATGTTTTTATTTCTCTCTACAACTTGTCCTCCACTCTTTGTTTGTTTCTTATTTATTTATTTATTTATTTTTGCCTTTTTTGCTTCTATTTCAGAGTACTCAGGTAGTGCTTTTGATTTTTTTTCTGGAGATTTTTAGTTATAATTCATAGAAGATACAGGTTATATTGGGCTTATGACATGTTGGACAGAATTGAAGCCTTCTGAAGAGAAAGTACATCTCAGGTGATTTTTATTGTCTACAAGTGTGGAGGAGGGTTCCATGTGCCTAGGACTCTGAGTAAGGGTATGCTGGCCAACTGGTATATTGGTGTCTGTGAGAAGGGTTGTGTTCTGGATTGTTCTGCAAATGTTAGAAAAACTGCAAGCTGGTTTCACAGTGGCTCATGGGACAAATTGTTGTTACCAGCATGAAGAAGAGAGGCTGAAATGACTCCTATGGGATTTTGAGCATAAAAGTGCCATTATATAGTAATATATGTTCTAAGATAATTACTATGGTTGCTATTTGGAAAACAGAATGAATGAGACTGGAGCAAAAAGAGAACCATATAGAAAGCTATTGAAATAATTTAGGAGAATTATGGATTTTACCAGAATAGTAGCAGATGTTACGCATGGTTTTAGATCCCAATTTCGTTGACAACATCCAAAGGATCATAATCAGGAGCCGGTCACATGTATGCCTTCTTCCCTCCATCAGGCCTGATTAGAGTGTTGACTTTGGTCATGTCAATATCACAGAGCTTCTTCACAGCCTGTTTGATCTGGTGCTTGTTGGCCTTGACATCCACAATGAACACAAGTATATTGTTGTCTTCTATCTACTTCATGGCAGACTCAGTTGTCAGGGGGAACTTAATGATGGCATAGCAGTCAAGCTTGTTTCTCCTGGGGGCACTCTTCCCTGGATATTTTGGCTGCCTCCCAAGCCACACAGAGCCTTGGGTCTCTGGAATGTGGGTGATGTATGGATATTCTTTTTATTTTTTTGTGGCTGTGGACACCTTTCAGCACTGCCTTTTTGGCCTTCAAAGCCTTTGCTTTAGCTTTAGCTTTGGGAGGGGCAGGAGTTTCCTTCTTCACTTGAGGCGCCATCTTGGCGAAAAGCTTTTGATGTCTCTTTGACTAGCAAATAGACATAATATGTAGGCACCTAAATATACAGGGCTGGATTTCAGGAGAGATGTGTTGCTTTGAAATTAATAGATGGAATTTTAAATCATGAGAATGGATTAAATCATGTAGAGAACGAGCATACGAGTATAAATGGAGACTAGAAGTCTGAGGCCTGATTCCAAGAACATTTCAACATATTTTTTCTTTCTTTTTTTTTGTCATATGGTGTGCGTGCTTGCCACAGTGAGAGACGGTGAAAAATCACTCCCCAAGGTGGATAGTTATGCCACAACTCCTGCTCCTCTATTCTTCTCTTGGGATTTTGGCCACACATGCACACATGCCTGGCGTGATTTTCACAACTGGCCATTTGGAATCCAGTGTCCTTAACCACTACATCACCTGCTGTCCCCTGTATTCCAACCTTTAGTGTTAATGGAGTTGAAAAGCCATCAGCAAAATAGATAGGAAAAGGCAGTATTAATGTAAGACAAAAATGAAGCCAGTGCTAAACCAGATGCCATATAAAGAAATATTTCAAGAAAGAGAAACATAATGAACAATGTCAAATGTAAAGTCAAGAAAATGAGATACTGTCAGAGAGATAACCATTTGGTTTTAGCAGTGTGAAAAGTTTTTTTTGTTTGTTTTTTGTTTTGTTTTTGTTTTTGTTTTTGTTTTTTTACTTTGAAAAGATCAATTTCTGTATAGTATTAGGAGTCAAAGTCTGGATCAAGTAGATGCAAGATAGACTGAGAGGAGAGAAATTGGATACAGCTGGTATAGACAATTATTTTGGAGAATTTATTAAAAGAGAAGCAGATAAATTGTATGAGTTCAAAGAAGGATTATTCAAAGAAAAATACAGAATATTGGTATTTTGATGAAAAATTTTATTAATATGTTACTTCTTTCAGCATTGCATTTTTTTTTTTACTATCAAGCTACTAGGCAATCAATACATACCTATTATACTCAAAGTATAATGGAATTGACCAAAATGTTCTGGTCCTAATAAATAGAGCATAAGTAGTATTTATAGAGCTAGAAGGACATTTTAGTAGTTCTAGACTTCAGGCATTGCTGCAAGCAATTTGCAACATTACTGCTCTGTCTTAAAAGGGCACTGAAAGGTAGAGAAAGAGCAACTGGAATTGACTAAGGAATGCATTTTCATCAATTTCATGAATATTGTAATAATGATGTGGCCTGCATTACTTTTGGTTACGTCATATTTAAGACTGATTCATACATTTCAAAAAAGGAAAAAATTACATGAAATCATATTTTCTTATAGATGACAAAATAGAGCTAATAAGCAATATAGAGGTAAAATTATAATAATATTATACCTAATATCAATGCTTACATACGGTCACATAAAATAATGCTACTTTAGGAAAATATTAAATGTGACTTATTTACACTTATGAAGTTGAAAGGCTGAAGAAATTGTAAAAAAAATTCCTTATCTTTAATATACTCTTTATAAATATTTTAACTCTCTCTTTTTTTTGTTTTAATTTGTTAAAGGGTGCATGTGCTTGCCTAAGACAGAGAGAAAGATGTGGAGAGAGTAAGAAATCACCTCCCATGAGGGATAGTCACACTATAATCTCTTCTCCATTTTTCCATTAGGGATTTTGGGCACATACACATGCCCAGAATATTTTTAAAGCTGCCAAGTCTGGGACTCGAACCATGTATTTGCCCATGTAGCATCCTGCCACTTTAACCACCACACCACCAACTGACCCTATGAATATTTTCTCTCTTAATTTAAGCTGACAATACTAAAGAAAATAATAATTTTATATGAAAGGGAACTTGGAGCTGATCTTGTCTGAGTTTCTGCTTTTGTAAAGGTAGAGATTTAGCTGTGGTGTATATACAATGATTTGCCCAAGATAACCTAGATAAATTTTTCAATATTTAGTATTCATAATTCTTAGTATTCTTGCCATTTTACTATTCAGAATCACATTAGAGAAGAAGTTGAAACATATAAGGAAAATGCTGCCTTCACTTTCATCCTCTCTCTTCCCCTTCACTACTGATATTCTCCCTTTCTTTTTCCTTCTTTTTTTCTACTCAGCTTTATTTCTTTAAATTCCTCTCCTTCAAGAAAGGAAGACTTAAATGTTAATGAAGTGGGAGAAAGTTCAAAAAGAAGAATTATTCTACTACTTTCCCTTATAAATCTTTATCTTTATGCTTATGTGTTTCCACATGCACAAACACATAAAACTAAAGCTATTGAAAGACATAATGATAAAACCTCTAAGGTTTTGAATTCTTTGTAACTTAAAATATCACCTCTAATAGTTCAGATAGTAAAATAGTGTATATATCCTGGGTCAGGAAAAAATAATTGTAATCCTATAGTTTTATTTTATGAATTTCAGATCAGTCATGTTCTGAGGCTTCTTTTCTCTGGGCTGTTGACTATATTGACTATACCCAAAAGTTAGTGATTTATGAGTACAAATTGGCATGGTATTGAACTCTATTTCTTTAAGTTTACAGTTTCTTAAAAAAATTTGCAAGTGACTTAACACCTCTGATCCTTAGTTTTCTAATCTATAAAATAAGGGCTATAATGTCTATTTCATAAGCTGTTGCTACCTTTAAATGGTGCACCTGGCTTAGTATAAGATCTTATAATAATAATGCTTTTATAATTATTATTTTTTCAGCTACAACAAAGATCTTTACTTTTTTATAGTAGCCACTTCCTTGCTTTTATTTTTTTAATTAAATATTTATTATTTTTAATTTCATTTTCTTTTATACATTCAATCACGTTATTTAGCTTATAAAGTGAATATTTCAACATGCGAATATTCTCCCTAGTCCAGTTGATAAAACTATAAAATTATCTTCAATAGATAATAACACATTTCCAATGCAAAAGACCTGTCTGAAAATTCATGAGCATATTATTAGTAATTTTTTCAGAAAGTAGTCACAAAAAGGATCTGTGAACTGCAATAGTGCTGGTCAACTTAAAATATCATTAATAAATGGAGACATGAACTTAACATAAAATCATATTATCTTTGCTTTATGTCTTTGGCATGTGTCCATGTTTAATCCTAAGCAATCAAATTTTTTAATAATGTAATCAAATTTAGAGTGTTTAAATATACTGTTGAAATGCATTAGAGACTAGAAGTAATATGGAAATTTTTATTTATGAGCCTCCAATGAGCATTTACTGATGCCACTGTAATTTCTCATACAAGTATACAAATGATACAGCAGCATGTCTTGCAGGTGCTACATTCAGTTATAATAAAACTCTTGCAGAACATGCGGGTGGATCATAAAGGAAGTGGCAATGATTTTTCTCCGGGAACTGATAACCCTTATTATCATGAGTTGAATCGTGCATCTGTGTCCATAACTGACTGACTGATGGAGCAGTGGATGACTTTGTACACATTCCTGTGCTTTCCCTCTATTTGCCCTTCTCTGTGTTATTCTCCTTCCAGCCTATCTTTGTAAGAGTGAAGTTTTCCCTTCCTGGCTTTCCTGTTTGGAGATAATGGAGGAAGTCAGGAGTGTGTACAGGAGCATGTGCAAGGCAGAAGTACCAGTTTTCATAGTCATTCTTTTCTGATGTCTTGCTTGATTTTCTTCTGTGTTTTAGTATTGTTAAACAAAAAATAAACCAGTCAATTTAATATAGTATGGATTTAATAGAGCAAAATTTAAGATGATTTTAATCAGGTAGTTGTCTCCGGACTTCTGGACAACTTTGGCCAGCCTAGTGGTCAACTTGGCATTTAAGTCAGTGGAACAGGAAATTGTCATATAAAAAAACCTAAGAGAGTGAGGTAGAGAAATCATTGGCTACATTTTGAAGTTTGTCTGCATTAATATGGTTTAAAATGTGGGATGCCTGTGATTGACTGAAGCTTTGCTGTTGTGATTGGCTGTAACCTAGCAACCAGCTCAGAAAAACAGCCTAACCTGTACGATTTTGGCTTATCTATAGGAATGAAAGTGTGGGAACGTAGTGGCTGTTTTAGGCCAAAATAGTTTAATTTAAAAGTATTCTAGCCCAAACTCTGGAATATGGGCTCTCTTACCAGGTAGGACAGGTGATTGAATGCCTACTGCATCATGGCCTTTGTTTACCTGTATTTCTAAAAACATCATTTCTTCTCTTATTATTATCATGAACACTTATGCATTCGCTTATTTATTTTCTTTCAGTGATCATGCTGGCACTGTTGTGCTATCTGAAAATTTAGCCTTTTAGCTTCCTTGATGGTATAATTAACGTGAACTAAATAAATTCAGCTGGTAAACCACAGCTGTCAAGGCACCTGGGTATTTATAGTGTCACCCTCTCTTTCAAGGCAGGAGAGCTCTCACAACACATATGGTAGGGTGAACCTGGAGCAGATGGATTCATATACTTTGTCTTTCAATAAGGTAAGAGGGGATATCACTGCACTGAGCCTAGATCTATCGAGGGTACTGAATAGAATGTGGCCTCACCAGACAATGCCTGGGTGTGACCAAATACATCCTAGATGCTTCAAAGCTGTGATTTTTGGTCCTGCATTTTTCAATAAAAATAAAATATTAACTTATAAGGCAAATAATAAATGCTTTACTTGGCAGTGGTCAGTGACTGGAATTGGCATAAATAGCCATTTGCCTGCATTTATGGGAAGGTAACTAGGAATGCTAAGTGGCTTTCTCCTTTCACTTATATGACAAAATTTACCTTGACCAATGAGAGCCACAACAGTATTTGAAAAGGGACTCCTGAGGGCATAGGAAGCAAACTGATATCTGAATGTGAGAACTGCTATGCTAGCAATGGCATATAAAAAAGAAACTGAGAAGCCTGTCAGCCCTGTGAAGGCAGAGAACCGCTTTCAGAATCACTATGATGAGACAGCACAGATGAGGTTACTAGTACCCTGATCACTAATATCACAGAGAATCTTGCTCTTGACCCTGACAGATTCTGTGGTCAGGATCACAGGGACACTAAGTCTGCAGTGACCTTTGCTGACTATGTTGTCCTGGGTGGTACTCTCTGCTGCTGTAGTTGCCCCTTTTTTGAAGAACGTTGCCCTCCTAGGTCCAGGGATGTTGTGGGCATCCAGGGTCTTTCACACAGGACGACCACATCTTGCCCTGTACCACCTCTTCCTGAACATGGAAGGAAAAGTTCATCTTGAACCGATCTCTGAGGACTTCTTCTGAATCCTTTATCCTAAAACTGGTGTAACAGGACCTTATATACTTAGAACTGGGCTTATCTTGTATTTTCTATCCAAAGAAATAAATGTGATTATCCCAGAGACCTTCTCAGCTATATCAATAGCGGGGTTACTTGTCTATGCAATATGGTGCTGCTGTTAGAAAATTTGCTGATAAACTCAATGAGCAAAAAATTGCCCAACTGGAGACAGCAGTTAGCGTAATGGCTATGTTGCTGGACTCCCATGTAGTCGACTGCAGTTCGAGTCCCGGACCCGGTGGCTTAAACTTATGCCAGGCGTGTGTGCGTGCATGCCCAAGATCCCGAGAGGAGAATGGAGAAGGGATTGTGGCATGGCCATCCCCCCTGGGGGGGGGTGATTTCTCGCTTTCTATCTCTCTGTCTCTCTCTGTCTGTCTGGCAAGCGCACACACCCTATAGCGAAAAACTTCTAAAAAAAAAAAAATTGCCCAACTAGAAGCAGCAGAGCAGGATACCATCCAACAAATCCAAGATGTGATTGATTTGGAGAAGTCACAGCAGGCACTGATTCAGAAGCACCATTATTTTTTGATGTCCAGAGGAACAATATTGCTAAGGCCTTGGAGGTTATTTACTGGGAACGGCTCCATAGAGTGTATAAGGAGGTAAAGAACCTCTTGGACTATCACATTTCCATGTAGAATATGATGGTTCGAAAAGAACAAGAGCACATGATCTACTGGGTGGAGAAGCATGTGGTGCAGGAGAAAGAGACTACTGCCAATTGCATTGCAGATCTGAAGCTGCTGGCAAAGAAGGCCCAAGCACAGCCAGTTCTGTGAATGTGTCTATTCCGGTTAGACAGCTAGAAACAGTTGACTGGCTTGTTTAGAAATCAGTCTATGTGGCAAAATCTTTGTATATTACTGTCTCCTGAAGTTACAGTTTACCTGCTCTAAATATGAGAAATTTGAGTTCCACATAGTGAAAGAACTAAGTCTTACTGGCCAGTGATAGGTTTCTCATTCTTCTAACCCTGCATTCAGAGTTGTATGGTCACTTTTCTTTTTTTTTTTTTTTTTTTTTTTTTTTTTCCGGTAGAAGTTTTTGCTATAGGGCATGTGTGCTTGCCAGACAGAGAGAGACAGAAAGTGAGAAATCACCCCCTGGGGGGGATGGCCACGCCACAATCCCTTCTCCTCCATTCTCCTCTCGGGATCTTGGGCACGCACACACATGCACCTCGTGTGAGTTTAAGCAGCTAAGTCCAGGACTCAAACTGTGGTCAACTACATGAGAGTCCAGCAACATAGCCATTATGTCATCTGCTGGTCCTTATGGTCACTTTTGAAACAGGCAATTTGCTTTTAATAAGACTTGCTCCTTGACTGATGATTACCAAGTAATAACTTAAATTTGTAATTAATTTTGCCATCATGAAATAAAATCATAATTTAAGCAAAGAAAATCAGAGAACTTTTTGTCTGTTAATATCTGTTATTAATATTTTATCTGTTAATAGCTGTTTTTGTCTGTTAATGATAATATTATTAACAGATATTAATACACCCTTTCTGAATTAAATTGGACATTGTTGAAAACCAAGGTCAGGAAATTAGTGAAATTTTAGAAGAATAATCCACAGTTGGCTAATGAAAAGCTAAACTAATTAATGTTTCAGATACTTCTGTATATAGGCCTGTGGTTATAGTAGTTTATGAGTTACGTGGGGATATCAGTGATTTTTAAGGATTGTGAGTGGGTGGGAATCCTCTTGTCTGGAACACATATTGCAATAACTGGTAAGTTTTCTCAAATTATACCACCTCACTACCAAGATTCTCTGAAGTCCCTAGTGATATGGCATATAGCCTATTTAGAATCACTGTCCACTGAGTCTCATTGATAGATAAGAACACACAAAAGTTTGTTGTCATGGAAGAAAAATTGAGAAGTAGTTGATGACTTTCTTCCAGTGCAGCATATTTTCCTATAATTTCCACCATATTGTTAAACATTAGAGAACGAAGTTTTTCATTTAGGAGATTCTGTCCATGCATAAAGCATGCTTCATATGAGAATGTGAGAATTGCCATCTGCTTTAATGTCTTTGGAGGACAGTTATCAATGACTGCTTTACAGGGTCAAAATTAATAGGCTCAAGCCTGTTGTATTGCAAGCAACTTTAAGATTTTGCTTGTTGTGAAAATATCCTCTAAGTGTCATTTCACCAAATTTTAGGCCATCTTGTGAACTTTTGTGACAGTTCATGCTAATATGCATAATATTTCTGTCCTTACCCCGTTTTTTTGAACTTTTATTCTATATTTTTATCTGTAAGATGGAGATAATGTTAAATAGGATTCAGAAAAAATATTAAATAGGAAAAATAACCGTGAAGAATTAATACTATACTATTTTCCATGACAATTGATTACATGTTTATTCAGTAGTTTGGCATTGTTGTTTGACTAAAGTTTTAATTTCCAATGTCAGTTGAACAGTTTATACATTTTGCCTTGTAATGTTCGTTTTTTGTGACAGTGTTCAAGTTTTTTTTTTGTACTAAATGTATCCAAGAGTGAGGTACCTAGTTAATACAATAGCTTAGTTTCAGGGAATTTTGTCTTCTCAGTGGCTACAAATGTCTTCGCTATATGGTTGACCTTTGATTATTTTGCTAACAGCAATTTGCTACCTCTAGTGAGATCATTCATAAATCTATAGTCATTAGTACCATGTTATAAAATATTCCCAAAAGCCACAGCGGAACAAAGTTGTGTAATTTCTGCTGTAGAAAAGTTGTTTAAAATATGTTACAAATATTCTGAAATTACTAAGTATGTATTGCAATAATATTCTAGTTTGCTGTATGTGACTCGTCATTAGGAAGTGAGGTGATGGCAGAGACAGTAATATATATAGTACACAAATGAAAATAAGTCAGATTTACAATTCTGAATCTATCTATAATGCATGATAGCATATGCTTTATAGTTCTAACTATTAAGATAATGCATCCTTTTATTCTGAAAACCTTGATTTTGAAATCTCATCACTGATAGAAATTAATGCTTGAATTATGAACTAAAATCAATTCCATTATACTTAGTCTTCTATTGAGCTTACAAAATGTACATTTACCTGCAGAATACTTTCCTTCTTTTCTTTCTTAAAAAAAAAGTCAGCCTTAACTTCATTATATAAAAATATTGTCTCTTGGAAATAAAATTTAAAAAATGCAGGATTCCTAACACTCTTCTTAGGGTGTAAGTAAAAACAATGAATTCTCTCTGTATTTTCTTTAATATCTATAGTTCTAAGTCTAAGTCTCTATACTTGTACAGAAAATGTGTTGACATTTTGTATGGTGGTAGTAATGCATTTATAAAATTTGTTCATAGACAGACGCTTTCCATTTAAGATATGTGAAAATCACATAGTTTTGATTTACATGGGAGTAATTATTTTCCTAAATGATAATACTGTCATTGAATCAGTACCATGATAATAGGGAAATATTAAAGATTTCACAGAATTTTATTTGAGTTTAAGACTTTTAAGTGAACTCAATTTCCGTTTTTGACAAGCCTAATATCTGTAAAAGTAGTTGTAAGTAATCAAATCATGTGGAAATGCACATAACTTAAAGAGATTGATAGATACATACATACATAGATAGTGGGGGGGAAGTAGTGGAACAGTATTGTCAACTGAAATTGTCTATCATGTCTAAGATGTCTATTTTTCAACCCCCACCAGTATAAATCACATTATCTTCAAATTGTTTGAGAATAATCTTTTAATCTTCTCTACATGAAAATAGAGTCGAGGCAAGCATTTGGGAAGCTACATATTGCTAAAGAACTAAGTTATCTTACTTTGTATTATCTATATAGATACTAATTAACTTACATCTAGGAGTTTGCTTTTTGCTCATCTGACAATTAAGATAGACTGGAATAATAAATATATACATTTTAACTTTTTTGTAAATAAATATAACTGGGACCAGCAGTTGACTTAATGGCTATATCTCTGGACTCCCATGTAGTCGACCGCAGTTTGAATCCTGGATCCGGTGGCTTAAACACATGCCGGGTGTGTGTGCATGTGTGATCAAGATTCCAAGAGGAGAATGGAAGAGAAGGGATTTTGGCATGGCCATCCCCCCTGGGAGATTTCTCGCTTTCTGTCTCTCTGTCTCTCTCTGTCTTTCAAGAGAGCGCATGCCCCCTATAGCAAAAACCTCTCAGAAAAACGAAAAAACAAACAAAAATATGACCAAGGTAATATTACTTCTGACCTTTCAGTTAATTTTTTTTCTTTCACTCTGCTGGTCCTGGTCCTGTAGCCAAGTGGATAAGGAATCTGGATGCCACACAGTCAGCTACAGTTCATGTCCAACCCTGGCAACTTGAGAAACATGTTGGATATATGTGTGTGTGCCCAATATCCCAACAGGATGGAGAAGCAGAGGAGAAGGCATTGCATCATAGTCATGCCCTACTGGAGGGTACTTTCTCCATCTCTCTCTCTCTGTCTTGCTTCGTAAGGTGAGCACACACACCTGAAAAATTAAAAAGTTTATTAACTTGGTAGTTAATTATATTTTTTACACATCTAAATATAAATAAGGCAGTGATTAGGTAATTCATTTTAATTGACACTTGATTGGCTTAATAATGTGCCACCCAACAAATATGAATAAAAGCATCCTTTGAGGGACCAGCAGTTAACATAATGGCTATGTCACTGAACTCCCATGTAGTTGACTGCAGTTCAAACCCTAGACCCGGTGGCTTAAACTCACGCCGGGCGCGTGTGTGTACGTTCCTAAGATCCTGAGAGAAGAATGGAGAAGGGATTGTGGCATGGCCACCCCCCCTGGGGGGTGATTTCTCACTTTCTATCTCTCTGTCTCTCTCTGTCATTCTGGTGACTGCACATGCCCTATAGCAAAAATCTCTCTCTCAAAAAAAAGCATCCTTTGAATACTAATAAAGATTTGATCATTTTTAAAATAAATAGTTTAAAAGTTTTATTATTTATTTTTATTTCAATTTCTTTTATACATTCAGTCATATTATTTAACTTACAAAGTGAATATTCCAACATGTGTACATTTCTCACCTGTGCAGTTCACGATTCTAGAAAGTTATCTTCAATAGTTAATAATCCATTTCTTTGTCTCATAAATGCCTTGCCTCTCTATTTTTCTCCTTAATGTCCTTCCTCAGACTCTACTCCTTCACCCGCCCTCTTCCCACACTATATTTGGTATTCATAACTATTTACTTAGTTTCTATAGCCTTCAATCATTCAGTTTTGGCCATAGAGTGCAGATGCACAGTATATATTAAGTGGATACATACTGTCTTTCCTTCATAGCCTGGCTTGCTTCACTCAGCAGTAAATCTTCCATATTCTTCCACTTTCTGTCAAAAGCCAGGGTCTTGCTGTTTTTGATAGCTGAGTAGTAGTATTCCATAGGGTGTATGTGCTACAGGTTTTCAATCTAATCATCTGTTTTGGGCATTTGGGTTGGTTCTGTGTCTTAGCAATTGTGAATAATGCTGCAATAAACATGGATGTACAAGCACGTTTCTGATTAAGAATTATTTTGTCCTTTGAGAGATACCAAGGAGTGGAATTGCTGGATCATATGGTAGTTCTATTTGTGGATCTTTGAGGAATCTCCATATTGTTCTCCACAGTGGCTGGACCAATTTACATTCCCATCAGCAGTGTAGGAGTGTTCCCTTTCACCACACCCCTGCCAGCATTTATCATTTTTTTTTTTTAATCTTAGACATTCTGACTGGGGTTAGGTGGTATCTCATTGTGGTTTTGATCTGCATTTCCCTTACAATGAGGGATGATGAGCATTTTTTCAAATGTCTTTTGACTATTCGTATGTTTTCCTTAGAGAGTGTTTCTTTCATCTCATTCTCCCATCTTTTAATAGGGTTAATCATCTTTTTTTCAGGACAGCTACTTGAGTTTCTTGTATATTCTGGTTATCTGGTATCCCTTATCTGATGCATAGGTTACAAAAATATTTTCCCATTCTGAGGACTGTTGTCAATTCACACTAATTACTGTGTCTTTTGCCATGCAGAAACTTCTTAATCTGATGTAATCCCACTTGTCTATTTGGGGATTATTGGCAGTGCTTTGGGGGTCTTATTTAAGAAGACTTTGCCTATACCCCCGTGTCTCCCAGAGTTTCCCCAGTGTTTTCCAGGAGCAGTTTTTATAGTTTGAGGTCTTAGATTTGGATCTTTGATCCACTTTGAGTTGATTTTTCTCAATGGTGAGAGATAGGGGTTCAGATTCATCGTTCTGCAGATGGATCTCCAGTTTTTCCCACACCATTTGCTAAAGAGGTTTTCCTTTTCCCACAGGATTGACTGGTACTCTTTGTCAAAAATCAGTTGGTTGGGACCAGCAGTTAGTGTAATGGTTATGTCGCTAGACTCCCATGTAATCGACTGCGGTTCAAGTCCCGGACTGGGTGGCTTAAACTCATGCCGGGCACGTGTGCGTGCGTGCCCAAGATCCCGAGAGGAGAACAGAGGAGAAGGGATTGTTGCGTGGCCACCCCCCCTGGTGGTTTATTTCTTGCCTTCTATCTCTCTGTCTGGCGAGCGCACGTGCCCTATAGCAAAAACCTCTCCAAAAAAAAGAAAAAAAGAACAATTGGCTGTATGTCTGGGAGTTAATTTTTCACAACCCTATTCTCTCCCATTGGTCCACCTGTCTATTTCTATGCCAATACCATTTTGTTTTGATTATCACAACTTTGTATTATATTTTTGGGTCAGGGAGTGAGATGCCACCCATTCTACTCTTCTTGTGCAGGATTGCTTTGGCAATATGGGGTCTTTTATGATTCCAGACAAATTTTATGATTATCTTTTCTTTCTTTCTTCCTTCCTTTCTTCCTTCCTTCCTTCCTTTCTTCTTTCTTTTTTTTTTCTTTCTTTCTTTCTTTCTTTCTTTCTTTCTTTCTTTCTTTCTTTCATTCTTTCTTTTTGAGAGGCTTTTGCTATAAGGTGTATGCGCTCGCCAGAAAGACAGAGAGAGACAGAGAGACAGAAAATCACCCCCTAGGGGAGATGGCCACATCACAATCCCCTCTCCTCCATTCTCCTCTTGGAATCTTGGGCACGCACGCACACACGCCCAGCATGAGTTTAAGCTACCCGGTCTGGGACTCGAACCTTGGTCTACTACATGGGAGTCCAGCGACATAGCCATTACAACTGCTGGTCCCTATGCTTTTCTAGATCTGTGAAGAATGTCTCTTACATTTTGATTGGAATTGCGTTAAATATGTAGATTAATTTGGGTAGAATTGCCATTTTGATTATATTAATTCTTTTAATCTATCTTTTTAAATTCTTATACTAGGATAGTCTTTGTTGTTTTCACTTTTTCTATTTTTTTTAGAATTTATTTCATGGTCATTCTAAATTGTAATTTTTGAAGTTTTTAATTGACTGCAAATAGTGTGACACCATTCTCTTGACGTTTTTATAACTAACTTTTTCTATAGTCAGTTGTATATTTCATATGGGTAGTTTGCAACAGAAATATCATTGAGATTGGTTCGAGAATTTTTATAAATTACATTGAACACACTTAGCAATACTTTAAACAGGATGTTTACAGATAATTTTCCACTTTAAAGTTTTGTTCCCCAGTATGTGATGTTATTAGATATGAACGACAAGAAAACTACCTTGTCAAAATTGAAAAATTCTGGGACCAGCAGTTAGCGTAATGGCTATGTCACTGGATTCCCATGTAGTCAACCATGGTTTGCGTCCCAGACCCGGTGGCTTAAAACTCATGCCAGGCGCGTTTGTGTGCGTGTGCAAGATCCTGAGAGGAGGATGGAGGAGAAGGAATTGCGGCATGGCCATTCCCCCTGGGGGGTGATTTCTCACTTTCTGTCTCTCTGTCTTTCTCTGTCTGTCTGGCAAGCACAGGCACCCTATGGCTAAAACCTCTCCAAAAAAAAAAAAAAAATTGAAAAATTGCATTGGATATGTTAATGTAATATACCTCAAAATACTTCATTCCCTTTATTTTTCTTGGTAAGTAGCTCAGTGATTGATATCAAGTAAGGTTGAGTAAATACTTCTAAAATATGAAAGAAAAAACAGTTAATAAAGAATTTCTGCCAGAAAATGACTAATTTCCATAGACACTACTTGTTAAAAAGGGGAGGGTGATAGATACTCATTAATCTAAAAATATGACAGCTAAGTAAAGTTAAAATCTAATTTTTTAAACAAAAATAGTGTATTGACAGCATCAGTGCAGTTGTTTTATTACTATTGGCTATGAACTTTCACCGTTAGAGCTCTGAATCATCAAAAAAAATTATAAGAGAACCTGGTGAGCAAACTTTTGTGTTTTTAAAATTTATATTCTTCATTCTTATGGTTTAAGTTGATGAAAACTAAGTTTTGAATTAAATCATCTCCAACACTATTTCAGTTGGAATACATTAAGGCATGTTGTATTCCTCCAAGCATACTGGAAATCCATTAATATGAATCTGGACATGGCATATGTAGCTGAGTTTAACAACAAATTTACCATGAAATGAACTAACTTTAGTTCTGCAATAGAAAATGGTAAAGAAGGGATTTGTACTGATATTTTCTATTGTTTATTTTCCTTTGGTTTCATTTTTTTTAAGTTATTATAATCGCTACTAGACCTTAAAAGCTAACAATGAACTTATCTGAAAAAAAGTTTTATAAATCATTTACTGTTTTAAGGTGTCAACATCTTCCTGCCTTTGGACTGACCAGCAAACAAAAATGGTGAGGAAATGAATAGTCAGCATATAAATAATATTTATTAGTTTCAGTGATAATAATAATAAATAATATGCACTCTTCTATCCTGATGGCTACCAAAGGGTGACCCACCTTTTGAAGGCATATTGTAGAAACCTACATTCATGCTGTGGAACATTCACCTTTTAGCATGATTAACATAAAGCTTTATGAATATATGAAGAAGACGCAAGACAGTTAGATGTCCCATAAGCCCTATTACTTTTTCTTAGATTATACCATGAGAGAATCTATGTAAGGGATTGAGTCTATATAGTGTTGCTAAAATGTGAGTGTTATGGAAATTTGTAATTGGTGCCAAAAAGGACCCTTAGTGTAGAAGAAGTGAAGGAAACATGAGTTCTGGAATCAGTCCTGAAGTTAAATCCTGATTTTGCTAAAAAAAAAAAAAAAAAAAAAAAAAAAATGAATATAACACCTCCCCCAGAATGTAGATCAAATGACACAATAAAGTTCCTAGAAGAGTGCCTGAAAATTTCAGCTGCACAGTGATGATAATTGTTGTCTGCATTTTTGTTGATATGTCAAGATTAAGGAATATAAGGCCCAGAAGGTGGTATGGTGTTTAAAGGGTTGCACTCCCACATGGCCAACCATGGTTCGAGTCCCCAGACCTGGTGACTGGCTTTCTCACTTTCCCTTCCTCTCTTTCTCTGTGTCTCTCTCTGGTGAGAACATGTGCCCTGTAGCAAACTTAAAAATAATCATAATAAAATAAAATAAAATAAAATAAAATAAAATAAAATAAAATAAAATAAAGTAATTCTTAAAAAAAGATTAAGGAATACAGGTGCAACTTAACATGTACATATTCTTTCATGATCAAATAGCCTTTAATGATATGAGTTGTGGTAAAATGGTGAGAAAAGGCTCCAAACAGGGACCAGCAGTTAGTGTAATAGCTATGTCACTGGACTCCCATGTAGTCGACTGCGGTTTGAGTCCCGGACCCAGTGTTTTAAGCTCATGCTGGGCTCATGTGTGTGCGTGCCCAGGATCCCGAGAGGGGAATGGAGAAGGGATTGTGTCATGGCCATCCCCCCTGGGGTTGATTTCTCGTTTCTATCTCTCTGTCTCTCTCTGTCTTTTGGCGAGCGCAAGCGCCCTATAGCAAAAACCTCTCCAAAAAAAAAAAAGGCTCTAAACACACAGTAGGCTTCTAGGAAGCAGAATACTGAAAGCAAATTCACTTTGCCTCGAGTTAACTTCATATTTAGTATCTAAGACTATATAATTTTTTCCTCTTCTAAGATTATTAATGTGCTTTATACAGAGAAGCAGAAGATTATTACAGATATATTTAACCCAAATTTTACCTACTTGATCTATCCTATTTATATATTCATGACATGTTGTGCAAATAGTCTTTTGCCATTTTCTTATGTGCTTAGCACTTGGTTTAATGAAAAGAGGTTGAATGAACTAACATGAGTTAACCATTTTTTAAAAGTACCACACAAATATTTTCCAAAACTCATAGCAAAATTTCATAATTAGATATTACTTTTTTCAATGACATTATTTAAAGGGGAAAAAGAAGACAAAACATAAGGATCAGTCTTTGGCAGGGTGTGTTAAATATCTTTACTCATAGCAAATTAAATTTAAATGGGCAAAAATGTTACTGAATTAAAAAAGACATACTCACTTATGTAAAGGTATAGGGCCATACTCAAAATTTAAACTTCCTGATTTTTAGATAGGTTTTCTAGTACCAATTTAGGGAAAAAAATCATCATTAGGTAAGACTCATATGAAAAACCACTAATTTAGAATGCACATAACTGCTAGGCAAAATTAAAGGATATTTTTAAATTTGAAAAAAATAAATAACAGTATCTTAGGATGAAGAAGTAAAACTGTTTGAAATTTTATATTTTATGTCATTTCAAATAATGGAATAAGAAACCTCCTATGCTGCTTTAGATGAAATCTGCATGGAGAGAACTGAATGACAAAAATCGAGTCAATTCTAGGGGCCAGCAGGTGGCGTGGCACAGTGGTTAAGGTACTGGACTCTCACATAGTCAAATGTGATTCGAGTCCCAGATCTGGTGGCTTGAAAATTATGCCAGGCACATGCGTGTGTATGCCCAAAATTCTGAGAGGAAAGTGGAGGAGAAATGGATTACGGAGTGGCCACCCCTCCTGAGGGGTGATTTCTTGTTTTCTGTCTCTCTGCATCTCTCTGTCTCTCCAATGAGTGTATGCACCCTATAGCAAAAATCTCTCTAAAAACAAAACAAAACCGAAAATGAGTCAATTCTAAATACATAAGCAAAAGAAAAATAGAATCTATAATATATATATATTGTCATTAGTGTAATAAATATAGTTGAACAAAGTCCTTTACAAAACATAAGCATAATGTAAGATTTAAAAAGAAAAACCAAAAACAATAATGTAAGTTTTAAGAAGAATTAGACAAAAAAAATAATTTCAGAAACTAGAAATATACTTAAGATCCTGAATGCCTCCTTATTAAATATCCACTGTCTATATAGTTATATTTTGCAAGCAACCACCTTGCTTCCATCGGCTTATGAGAATACTATTTAGGGAATTAAAATAAACACTAAGTTTTTTTTTATCTTTTTCTATAATTATAAAAACAATAATATATAACAATTGAGCAACTTAGAAAGAAGCAGTGACAGTATGTCCATTGGAGCAATTCATAGTGAATCTCACCACAGGACAACTCAAGAGGTATCCACTCTCGTTTAATTCAAAATGGCATCTCAGCATGTGTAGTGTGGTCTGTCTATGACTATTAACTGGCTATGGGCAGGTATTTTTAATAAAGAAAACCTGAAATTTGTGAACCTTTATTCTCTTTTATTATCATCTGTCCACCTATTAACAAATAATATTAAAATCATTTAGTCTGGCCAAAATGCCTACATCTTGTCTTTGAAATCATAAAACAATTTGTTTCTGAGCTTGTCACCTGACATTTTCTCATTAAAGAAAGGGCAATTGTCAGATGGCAATATGTGTGCCAGCAAGTGTTTTATTCACATTGCTAATATGATATTATTTAGGATCTACAATTATATTTAACTTTTATAGAGTGAGCATATGCACACGAGATTGAGCACAAAGTCAGCTCACCTCCACACCAACATCAAGAGCAAAACTTTTGAGAAAATTCACTGCTTGACCAATTGTTACCAATAAATACACTGTGTAGGCTAAAAATATGTGGACTTGGGTAACAACTTTCAGAGATAAAATTTGTAAAATTTGTAAAATTCATAGTGGTATTCTTAATGAATAACCTAAATAAAATACATGTATCACACTACAAAACATAAAGAGGTGAATAAAGTAGATGTATATGTGTTTTATATTGTTGCTGAAGATCAGAATCTATGATAGGAATGAATGGATAGCTAAATAGTCAGGATTCTGTTCACAATTCTATTTAGTTAATCACATAATGATTTTATTAAAATTTATACCTTTTTTAGAATCTTAGTAAAATTTTACAACCTGAAATCCTTTAGCTCTCTGTGGAGAAAAGCAAAGTATTTGAAAGGCAAAAGTAAGTTTGGAAAGTCAGATCCCGATAATTAAGGAAAAGTCACTTTACCTAAAATAAATACACAATTGACCTTAATAATAGAGGCATAAATATGACTATAATTAATTTGTTAATTGTCCCTGTGTGCCCTCCCTTCTCTCTTTAAACTTAGCATCTGCTCATTAATTAATTTCACTGGCTTCTATTAAGTGTATCATGTGCTCTGGTACTTTGCTATTATTTCTTTGAATCTTTTAAAGAAGCAGAAGAAAATGTTTCTCATATGGAATCACCCACAGTTTTAAATGGAAATAGAAGTCCTGCGACAGGTGCAGAATTTTTCTTAGGTGCTAAATAATATATTTTTCTTAAAGTATTTCTATAAGATAGAACTTGTAATTTAGAGTTAGTCTGAAAAAAACTCAAAGGTGAAAAAGGACCCTGTTATAATCATTGATTAAAGTACAGCTTACAAAAAAAAAAAAAAAAAAAAAAAAAAAAAAAAAAACTGTGAGAAAGATTAAAAAAAGAATTACAAGTATGGTAGCAGGTTGGATGGCAGTGTGATTTAAGTGTATTGGAAACAATAAGGAAACCACTACTAAGTAATGGAAGTAAGATTGCCTAGAATATTGGGTGCCACCATGAATGGCCAACAGTGTGATTTGAATTTAATCTGATAGGTAGTGATATGGAAAGTTTACACTGCAATATTTAGTCTATAGAAATGTGTTGTAAGTAAATTTAGAGGTCATAAACACAGTCAAGAAATCTAATCTATATACCGTTCTTTCCATAATTCTACTCTAGTGACAAAACTGATCCAATAAAAACCTGAAAGATGTCTTTCAGTATTTTAGAAATTGCATATATCAATGTATTGCATAAGCACATACTTTGGAAAGCATATGATCCCTGACCTGGTGGTTAATAGAGTGAGATCCCACATAGCCGACTGTGTAGCTTGAAAAAGACACAGAGTGTGCCTGTATGTGTGTTCAAAGTCCTGACAGAGTGGAAAAATGAAAAAGCAGGGATTATGGCCTGATCATCTCCCATGGGATATGTGCTCGCTCACTCTCTTGCTCTCTCTCTCTCTCTCCTCTCTCTTTATCTTGTGAGCACATGTGTCCTCTGGAAAATAAAAAAGAAAGAAAAAGCTACCTGAGTGCTGTTGCTTTCACCAAATGCAGTTATGGTTAAGGGAATTGATGGCTTTGTTGTATTTAATTTGCAAAAGTGAATTATACATCAAACATTCATTAGAGTTAATGATGCTCAAGACATTGTACTTTGAGATATGGTACCTTGGCATACTGAATATTTTAGCTGAAGGAATTTGAGAAAACTGCAGAAGCAAGAAGGTCACTCTCACGCCTCCCATGAAGCAGGTCATAAAACCTAGGAAGAATTTTCTGAACTTTCCTTGAAATGGGTCATAAGACACTCATCAGAGAAGTGCCCTCCATATCCCCAAAAGCAAAAAAAAAAAAAAAAAAAGAAAATCCTTATCTCTGAAGACAAAGGGTCACAGAAAAGAATCTGAGCAAACAGGCTAGGCTGCATTTTCTCCAGTTTACTGCCATTAGAAATGACCTACATTATCCAATCATATTTGTCCACAATTTTCCAGTCTTTATCATACATATGCATAAAATATGCAAGTTTATCTGTTTCTTTCAGTCCTTCTTTCCTTATGAAGGTTTCTATGTCACAATCATATAAAACTTATAGTAAATACATTTGTATAGCTCTCTCATTAGTCCATCTTTTGTTACAGGTGCCTCAACCATGAACCTAGGTTTGGTGAAAAAAGATACATTTCCTCCCCTACAGGATAAACCTGATATACTTGGACTTACATGTTATGACACTGCAAATAGATATGCATTGGATTTTTTTAAATATTTTTGTGTTAGAAAAACACACAGGAAAAATCTGGCTTTTAATTAATATCAGACTATGTATAAATATGTAACCCAGAAATAATTTTGACTTCTTAGGTACTATTATGGGTTAATGGCATTTATGTAATTAAACTGAGGTTATGAACTGTCATAAAAATAAAGAAGGAAAGAGGAGTGTCTCTAGGATCACATTTCTGAAGGTAATAACACTGAGTGGGCTGCAATAATTAAAACAATTTAGTTCTTGTATTGTCCTAGCAATCACCTTGGACTGTGGTCACTTCTGTTATGCTGAAGTAGGAGGCCATAGTTTACAAGGACAAAAAATGTGACTTAAACGTGGAGGATTATGGAAAGACCAGTATTGAATGAGAATCATAGACTCTTCCGCTTTATGGGAACCATATATATATATATTTTTTTTGGGGGGGGGGGGTGACTGAGGATCAATTCAGCTTCTACAGTACTAAAATTGTTATAGTTTAGGAGGAGCATGTATTTGGGGAAGTATGCAAATTTGTATTTAAAATTAAAGCTTGGTAAAAGATATATCTTGTCTACATTTTAAAGACACATGTTATTTTAAAAAGCATTCCTCAAAACATTTTAATCATTCTGTGAACTTGTTGAGAATTCAGGTTTCTGTATGATGGAGATATTAATATAGAAATTTCAGCTCTTTCCCTCTCTCTTCTCCACTTTCTCTTCCTTCCTTTCTATTCCTCCTCCTTTTCTTTGCATCTGCTTATGTATTAGAGACATTTTTTAAAAAATAATTATTTCTTTAATTTTATTTATTATTGTCATTTTTCAATTTGACCAGAGGGAGAGAGAAAGAGAGATAATGAGGGACCAGCAGTTAGCGTAATGGCTATGTCGCTGGACTCCCATGTGGTCAACCGCGGTTCAAGTCCCGGACCCACTGGCTTAAACTCATGCCAGGTGTGTGTGCATGCATGCCCAAGATCCCGAGAAGAGAATGAAGGAGAAGGGATTGCAGCGTGGTTATCCCTCCTGGAGGGTGATTTATCGCTTTCTGTCTTCTCTGTCGCTCTCTGTCTTTCTGGCGAGAGCATGCGCCCTATTGAAAAACCTCTCCCCCCAAAAAAAAGAAAGAGAGAGAATGAGAAAGCAAGCCACCAGGTCTAGGACTTGAACCACGGTCGGTCATGTGGGAGTCTAGTATCTTAAGCTCCTTACTGCCTGCCAGCCCCACATTATAGACATTTTAAGCAAAGTGCTTCCCAGCAGAACACTATACTCACAAACTTTGGAAAGCAAAACATTTGTTTTGTAAGTATTATTTTTATTCTTTTATTACTTTTATATTACATTTAATCTTATAAATCTTTACAGTGTATTACATTTCTTTTTCTAGCACAATTGCTATGCAGATCAGTCAAGAGAAAAACATTACTATCCACATCATCATCAAATAGCTTTTCATTTTTTCAGACTGTTATTATTATTAATTTTCATTTTTTTAAACATTCAGTCACTCTGTATCATTTGGCTTGTATCATTTACCCAACATGAAATACTTCTCACACCAGTCCAAATTAGAATACTGTACATGTTATCATCAACAGGTAATAAACCATTTCTGTGTCCCATTAATATCATACCTCTCTATTTGTTCTCACGCTATCCTTCTCTATACTCTTCTCTGCTCCCCCTCCCATTCCACGCTGTCTCCAGCATCTATAACATTTTCCCTGCTTTTATGCCCTCCAGTATTTTAATATCTACCATGGTATGTGGATAGTTGGTATACATTAAGTGGATACATACAATATCTTTCTTTCATAGCCTGGCTTGCTTCACTCAACAAAAGAACTTCCATATTCAGCCACTTTATACTTCATACCAGGGTCTTGTTTTTTATGGCTGAATAGTATTCCATAGAGTATATCAATCCATTCATCTGTTCATAGACACTTGGGTTGATTTCATGTTTTAGCAATCTCACTTCTGGGTATCTACCCAAAGGACAAGAGAATGCTCAGTCAGAAAAGCACTTGCATGTCAATGTTTATTGCAGCATTATTCACAATCACTAAGACATGGAACACTTTTTTTAAATAATAAGACAAAGGTGTCAGAAACAGCACATGGCTTAATGGTTATGTCACTGGACTCCCACGTAGGCAACTACTGTTTGAGTCCCGGACCTGGTGGCTTAAAACTCATGCTGAGTGTATGTGCATGCATACCCAAAATCCTGAGAAGAAAATGGAAGAGAAGGGATTGTGACTAGTATGGCCATCCCCCCAGGGGGTGATTTCTTGCTTTCTGTCTCTCTTTTTGTCTCTCTGGTAAGCACATGCTCCCTAGAGCAAAAATCTCTCTCTAAAAAAAAGACAAAGATGTTGTCAATTACAAGACATTACACATTTCTACTTTGTAATTATACTTAATAACAACACTATGATAACTAATTTTAAAGAATAATCATTTCATTCTCTTTTATTATGAAGTGCTAAAGTGTTTTACCCCTTTGGATTTTCTCGTCCGGTCTTCTTTTAAATATTAAGACTATTAAAGGCTAACTTCTCTTTTATAAATCATCCTTCCAATGATCTCTTATAATTTGTGAGATCTCATATATTTAAATACCAAAACTTGCCTGAAAAAATAAGATACAAAATGCAAATTAATTTCAATGTGGACTTCAATTACTGATACTAAAAATGATTTTGAGATTTAGCTTCAAGGTATATCAATGAAGGGATTGCTTGGAACCCACTTTAGAAACTTGAGTAATATGTATCCTAAATAAGGAATTATTAATAATTTTTTAGTGGTAGGTAGATTCATTAGCTGACATTCTGAAAATACTAAAATAAGAGACATAATATTTAGTTCTTAGATAGGGTTGTTCAAAGTATTTATAATTAAAGGTGACCTTAATGGGGCCAGTAAGTGGCATAGTATTTAAGGTGGCCAACCGTGGTTTGAGTTCCAGACCCAGTGGTTTAAAACTCACATCTGGAGCATGTGCCTGTGTGCCCAAAACCCTGACAGGAGAAGAGATTGCAACTTGGCCATCTGCCTCGGGGCGTGATTTCTCACTTTCTGTCTCTGTCTCTGTCTCCCTGGGAAGCAAACACCCTGTAGCAAAAATTTTTAAAAAAATAGGCATCCTTAATCTTCTCACTATTCAGAAGCTTAGATAACTGAAGAAAAAGTTGAAGTTATATATGATACAATTAGGGATTTTTTTTTTTTAAAGCACAACATAAGAGACAGTGGGTAGTTATTTTCTGATCCACCAGTCATGTGCAATGAATCTAAATTCTATTTTTTATGTGATAAAGTGAGCAATTTTAAGTGAGATGATTTAAGTTTTACTACCTTACAAAACAGGTTTGAATGATGCCCAAAATTCAATTTGCAACAAAGAAACAGGATCATATACTTTGAATCAGTTAGAAGGATATAAATCCTATAAATAACAGGCTACATAAAACAGAAGAGCTTTGATATCTTTTATCACTAAGAGACTGTTACGCTTTTTGGCATCATAAATTATACAAGTTATTTATAAAAACAAAAACTAATATGCAGAGGAGAACAAAAAACAATTAAGGAGAAACAAAAATAATCCACGAGAAAAGTTGAAAGGAATTAGAAGGAGAAACTAAAAGTTTATTTTCAATATTGTGAGTATTTAATAAAAATAGACTATTTGAAGATCAAATATTCTTTATTTCTACTAAATAGAGGAGAGGAAGGTGAATTAAAGTGTAATTAGAGATTACTCTAGCTCTGTGGAACTGCTTCTTTATAGTAAGATAGACCACGGAGAAGAAAAATGTCTGGGAAATTATCGAATTATCGCTTTTAAATATAATTAAGAGTAGTACTTGAAGCACTGGCACAAATGACTAAAATTCACTTTTGCAATGACGAAGCAAACTGGACTAGGAGAATTATGTTGTTGTTCATACAGTCTGATTTCATGCTAAACTTGAAAGTATAAAACATGTTACATATGACTTCCATTTTGATGAAGATTTTACTTAAACTCATATTCTTTTTAAATTATGGCTCAATATTTTAACAAAGTTGGCCAGATTTTAAATACCTTATGATTGCTTAATAACAAACACCTAAACATAATCTTAGAAAGTCATCTTCATGATGTTATCATACAGTAGAATTAACAAAAGAAAGAATAAGGAAGAATACTTTTTTATTGTGGACTAACACTGAGTGTTTACATAACCCTAGATCACTATTTAGTGTGAAAATACATTTCAAATTCAATAAACTCAGAAATGAGTATGTATAATCCAGAATATTATTTTAAATTGCTTTGATTTTATCATATTCAATTTCTCCAATATTTTAAAATGAGAACTTAAGAAACTGAGCTTATAGGCCACAAAATATGTGTAGTGTGTGTGGGTGAGAATCTCTGGGAGGAATTTTATTATCTGTTTACAATTTGTGAATTTTGAAAATTAATTTTCTACATGGAATATGTAAGTATTGGCTCAGGTAATTTGAGTAGTTTTCAGTAACTTCTTATAGCCTGAATCTTATTGTTCATTAGCTGGCAAAAACATTACGATTAAAAATATATAGCAACAGATTTTGGGAACCAGCAGTTAGCGTAATGGCTATGTCGCTGGACTCCCACGTAGTCGACCGCGGTTCGCGTCTCGGACCCGGTGGCTTACAACTCACGCCGGGCGCGTGTGCGTGCGTGCCCAAGATCCCGAGAGGAGAATGGAGGAGAAGGGATTGCGGCGTGACCATCCCCCCTGGGGGGTGATTTCTCGCTTTCTATCTCTCTGTCTCTCTCTGTCTGTCTGGCGAGCGCACACGCCCTATAGCGAAAAACCTCTCCAAAAAAAAAAAAAAAAAAAAAAAAATATATAGCAACAGATTTTCATATTCTTTTAGAATGACTCACATAAGGAAATCTGTTCTTTTGCAGATGGCTTTGACATTAGTTAGATAGACACCACTTAAATGTGATGAAGCAGATAGGGCTTTTCTAAATTCCTCTTCAAATGAAACATAATTCATTATTTTTATTTGCCAAGCTTAACAAATGTTTTACATTCATCAACTACTAAATTGATTGAGAACAGAGAAATCAGCATAGGCATACTTTGAATTTTTTCTCATTCCTGATGGACTACAATCATGAACCTGCAATAGGTATGTAGAGTTTTTCCTTTAGGAAAAAAAAATAACAAATGGTGTAGGCATTTTCTTTAGGCATCT
This sequence comes from Tupaia tana, assembly GCA_026018925.1. Classification (NCBI taxonomy): domain Eukaryota; kingdom Metazoa; phylum Chordata; class Mammalia; order Scandentia; family Tupaiidae; genus Tupaia; species Tupaia tana. Next base: position 62,211,948 of record JAKSZU010000009.1, on the reverse strand, counting down.
TATGTATAGACAGCAGGCTTGAATAATTATAGTCAACTAAACAGAATTAAGGCAAAGCAAATATTTGGAAAGTATACAACTTTCAAATAAACTTCTGATATAGTAGCTTCAGTGTTCTCTGCCACAAATTTTACTAAACTCCTACATTGGACATTTTTTGTTTTTCCCCATACTGTTCTCCATGTCTGTTCATTCTCATGAACTACAGAGGACTGAGAAACATAAAGTAAGAGGAAAAAGAGAAACTGGATTTCTGGTCAACCTCCTAATCCAAAATTTAGCCCCTGATATGAAAGTGTAGAAAAGAAATCTTTTAAGCTAAAATGAACTTTTAGAATAGTATATACAAATGTCCCATTTTTCAGTTGTGGAAATAAAGACTGAAGAAGGATGGATGACTTGCACAAATGTACACAAAATGTAATGATAAAGCATGAGCTAAAACTCAGAGTCTCAAAATAATATGAATGTTACAGGAGACCTCAGTTCACCTTTTCCTTTGCCCATTCATCCAAGGACACTGTGGAGAGTCATTGTCATGCAATGGTTAAGCATGCAAAGGGCTCTAGGGTCAGAAAATAGTGTTTGTGTCAGAGAGTTGTTGAAAAGATAAAGTGAATGCAAAAAGAAAGTACTTGACACCTCATATGTATAACAAATATTTGTATTATAGTGGGTTTTGAAATGTAATTTTATGATTTTCAAAATTAATATTTCATATTGAACAAACAAAAGTGCACTTATTATATAGAGTTCATGAACTGATAGATATAAAGTCTGTTAGATTGTATCTATTCCGGATCACTGGGAAAATATCCTTCACACAAGTATGCACTTACACACTCAAACCAAGAATACAACAAATAGACCAGAAATTAGAGCTAGATTATATTCACAACGCTAATAGATCTTTGAATAGAAGGTTACAAAACATCAGGATTTGATTTACAAGCATGTACCCCATTCAATTCCATTAAGTGCTCTATTGACAGATACAGTCAGAATCAGTAGTGGATGGCTCATCAAAGAAATCAGATAAAGAGGCAAGTGATTAAAAAAATGCATACATACTTTATAAATATGCATATACATAGATGATACAAAACTCCTTGATCAAAAAAGTGTACAGTTATCTTCTATTGTGTGATATAGGGCCTTTGCCTCTCCTTTGCTTATATGTTTTCTGATTAGTGTTGTGCACCATCTTTATTGCACAAACCACACCCATAACACAACACACAGTCTGCGATTACCAATTTTGGTTCCCATAACTTGAAGTTTGTATTTAAATACTCTTCAAAGCTTTCTGAGTATGGAATACTTCCAGAATTTTATGGCTGATTTTTCTGAATCTTCTACAGTTCTCTGTCTCAGACATAATTCTATGACAAATATTTGTAATCCTTGCCCTTTGTAAGACTTTTAGAGAAGTTTTATTACCTCTGAAGCAATTATTTTTATATTCATACTTTTATTGATTTAAAAAAGATTTTTTAGAATTATTTAATTTTTATACATCATTATTATTTTATTTTATTTTATTTTATTTTATTTTATTTTATTTTATTTTATTTTTTGAAGTGGACCAAAGAGAGAAAGAGAGAGAAGTAAGTGAGAAAGTAAGCTGCCAGGTCCGGGACTTGAACTGCAGTCAGCCATGTGAGAGTCCAGCTGCCTTAACCACCAAGCTACCTACCAGCATCCACAAAAGATCTTAATTAAACTAAATACTTTCAATAGCAAGTGCAGCTGATATAAACATATCTATGAACATATGTCTGACTTTAGGCATAAATCTCATTTTGGCAACAGAAGTGAGTAGAATAAACAATACTATAAAGTAGTACCTAGCTGAGGCTATATAGCTTACTGCAGTCATTAATTCGGTATGTTTTTATCACTGTGAGAAAGTGAGCTCTGTTTAATACAATTAATTGATTAAGAACAGGTCTATCCAAAAAGTTGCAAATTTATTAATTCTGAGGCATTTGCTATGTCAGGATAGGACATCTAATTGTAGATTTCACTACAGCTTCACACTATATTTATAAATCTAAATTGAATAAAAAGTACATATGCATGATTTTTTTTAATTTCTAATATATTTATTTTTTATCTATTTATTTACTTTTTTTTTATACATTCAATTGCATTATTTAGCTTAGAAAGTGAACATTTCAATATGTGAACATTTCTCCCTGGTCCAGTTGATCAAAATTTAACAACACTACCTCCCTGTCCCGACAATGCTCTGTCTCCATATCCCTCCTCCAAATGTCCTTCCCAGGCCCCACTCCTCCACACACACCACATCTGGCATTCACACCCATATCTTGAGTTTGTAAATCCTTTAGCCCCTCAGTTTCAGTTATGGAGTGCAGACACTCGGTATATATTAAGTGTAGACATACAGTGTCTCTCCTTCATAGCCTGGCTTGCTTCACTCAGCATTAACTCTTTCATATTCTTCTACTTTCTGTCAAAAGCCAAGGTTTTGTTGTTTTATATGGCTGAATAGTATTCCATAGAGTATATGTGCCACAGTTTTTCAATCCATTCATCTGTAAGGGGACATTTGGGTTGGTTCCGTGTCTTAGGAATCGTGTAAAGTGCTGCAATAAACATCGATGTGCAAGCACTTTTACAATGAAGAATTCTTCTGTCCTTTGGGTAGATGCCAAGGAGTGGGATTGCTGGATCACATGGTAGTTCTATTTGTAGACTTTTGAGGAATCTCCAAATTTTTGACAAGGGGTACCAGTCAATACAGTGGGAAAAGGAAAACCTCTTCAGCAAATGGTGCTGGAAAAATTGGATTTCCACCTGTAGAAAGATGAATCTGAACTCCTACCTCTCACCTTTGACAAAAATCAAGTCAAGGTGGATCAAGGATCTAAATCTAAGACCCCAAACTATAAAACTGCTTCTAGAAAACACTGGGGAAACTCTGGCAGACATTGGGATAGGAAAAGACTTCTTACATATGCATGACTTTTAAAATAGTTAAAAAACAGTTTACCTGGGACCAGCAGTTAGCGTAATGGCTATGTCGCTGAACTCCCATGTAGTTGACCACAGTTCAAGTCCTGGACTCAGTGGCTTAAACTCACGCCGGGCGCATATGCGTGTGTGCCCAAGATCCCAAGTAGAGAATGGAGGAGAAGGGATTGCTGCGTGTCCATCCACCCCGGGGGGGGGGGGGGGGTGATTTCTCATTCTCTCTCTGTCTCTCTAGTGAGCGCACATGCCCTGTAGCAAAAACCTCTCAAAAAATAAATAAATAAAAGTTCACCTCAAAGTTTGACTTTCAGGTGTGACACCTATGATATGAAAATTAGATTTGGATTTGGAAATTCTATATTATGTATCTTTTGCCATATAAAAGAAAAGGAAAAAAATAGTTATGTCATGTCTTACCAATATGATTATTTATTTTGGAGTGGAACCTGAAAATGATATTTTTGTTAAGTTATGGGGTTGGTTCTACTTGTAGGCAAATTAGAGAGGCATTGATTTAAATGGAACAACTTAAAATGTCTTCTACTCACTCATTACTGAATTCTGAGGAGAGTGAAAGTAAAATTTTTTTCTTTGATTCCATCACTTTTTCTTTTAGTTACAAAATAATGAAATATGTTTCCTAAATAGACATATTCTCAAAACTTGATTAGGCTGAAAGAAACATAGAAAATTCCTCAAGATAACAACAACAACAACAACAAAATAAAACAAAGAAACCGGATTAACGGTGATTTAGTGAAGCTCCACAATATTCTGGGATTCCAATGTGTTTGTAGTTGGCTATTCTACAGTTTGTCTGGTGATCACACAATACTTCAGTAGACAGACGGGAGTGAAAACTTTAATTCTGTCAAATTCTTTTTAGACTAAATTCAGTGACTTTTAAATGGTCAACATGTAGAAAACTGGAAAGTGATCAGTATTTATTTAAATAAATGTTAAACTCTCATCTATTATATCACATTTTTATTAGTATGAAAGTGTTCATACAAGTGATATGAAAACTGAAGAACTGTTAGAAGTGGCATTTTAGTACAAATGAATGTGTGATTCTGTTGTGTATTAATATTATTCACATGTTTATATGAATAGATGGATACATGTCTTAGATGCATTTTGAGAATATTTAATCATAATACACTTATTTATCAAAACAAAACATTTATCTTTTGAAAGAATATAGTCAGAACCAGATGATCTGAATCCAAAAATTAATAGCTTTGTAAACTTGAACAAGTTTAACCACTAATTTTCTGAGTCCTTTTTAAATGAATTATTGATTTAGTTTTTATTTATTTATTATTATTACTATTTTTAAATTTCCTATAGGGCATATGCACTCACCAGAGAGAAACAGAGAGAGAGAGAGAGAAAATAAGCTGCCAGGTCTGAAACTTGAACCTTGGTTGAGTCCAGCACCTTAACCACCATGCCACTTGCTGGCCCCTTTTTGTAGTTCTTTAACACCTGCAATGCAAACTTCCTGGAAAAATGAAAACAATGTTGAATTCTCTATAAGAAAGAAGATACACCCATCCTGATAACATGAGTATAGAAATAGTATTTGAACACTATGGTGTGCAACTGAGATGATCTAAAAACAAAACAAAAAATGTATATAATATGATACAATGCAATAGTTGGAGAATTTATGTCTTCCTTCTTTTACTTACATAGCCTTATTTTTTTATCTTCTGTCCCTCTTTTATAAGTTCTCTGACATACTTAGTGAATGACCCATATAGAACTATAATTATGTTGTCTTTTTATGTATATGTCAATATTTATAACAGTGTTTGAGGTAGACAAGTTCCTCTCCTAAATCTGTCTTATAAATATGACCGGTAATGATACAACTCATGCAGTATTAAATATTAATTTGAGATTATACATTAATGAAATAGACCAAGTGACTTCCTTGATTGCTAAGTCAATGTGAACTAGTGAACTCTTATTTTGTTGTCTTACTGTGTGAGAAACATTAATATTTGGACTCTCACATCACACAAAATGGCAGTATAAAAAATACTGTATAGCAAATATTATAGTCATGAGTATCTATTCTGAATTTGACTCTAATCAATATTGTTTCATGAAAATATAAGAAGGTGAGTTTCTGTCTTAAATGTTTGAAGAATAAACATTTAAGGTACTTTGTACCATACATACCAGTGCATTAAGCCAGTGGAGGTTACATACCAAGTAAGCAATGTGATGATAGTAATTTGGAAACTCTGCTAATAATGTTTCTAATTAGGAATCAACTTTAGAAATTTAAAAAGACTATCAAGTGTTTGTTTTTTCCCTGATCCTCTTTCTCCCACCCCCTATAATCCACCACCTATTGCCCACTTGCTGCTGTTTTTTCCCCAGTATCTAGTTACCCTCCTTGCTACTATACCTTCCAATATTTGTTTCTGCTATAGAGTGGGGACATACAATATAAAAATGTACAGTGATTAAGTATCAATTAAAGAAGACTATCAAGTTCAAGTCATACAAATGCGATCCACTGATCTACCGCAATCACATAGTCAACAGGATGAAATTCTTTTTTTTTTTTTTTTTTTTTTGAGAGGTTTTTGCTATAGGGCATGTGTGCTCACCAGAAAGACAGAGAGAGACAGAGAGAGACAGAAATGAGAAATCACCCCCCAGGGGAGATGGCCACGCCACAATCCCTTCCCCTCCCTTCTCCTCTCAGGATCTTGGGCACGTATGCACACATGCCCAATGTGAGTTTAAGCCACCGGGTCCGGGACTCAAATCCTGGTCAACTACATGGGAGTCCAGCAACATAGTCATTACACCAACTGCTGGTCCCAGGAAAGAAATTCTTTTTCTATTTCATGGTAGTACATATAACATTTTGTTACACTTTTCTACATTCTCTAATACATTATTTTTGAATACTTGTTTCTGCTGAGACAGCCTTTGATTTGTAAATCTTTTGAAAACCAAAGAAAGTATTTCTTCCATTTGAAATAATGTTTAAAATATTTGAATTCTTAAGTCGGAGTTGGTACAGTGATTGGAGGTATCTATAATAAAATGAAAGTTGTATGATCTTTTTTATAAGTATTTTTTTTCATTAGGCACATGTGCTCACCTAAGAGAAACAGAGAGAGATGATGAGAGAGAAAATGAGAAAACATTTATAAATCGTTCCCCCCAGGAGAGATGGTCATGCTGTGATTCCTTCTCTCCATTTGCCTCCTGGGATTTTAGGCACACATGCACACATGCCCAGTGTGATTTTCAAGCAGCTAATCCAGGACTCGAACCAGGTTGGACATGTGGGAATCCAGTGCCATAATCACTATGTGACCTGCTGGCCCCAGATGTATGATCTTTTGACCCCTGTTATATAAATAGAATTTTCAGTGATTTACCATACCTACTTACTGTGTGTGTGTAAGCTGTTTGGTCATATTCTAAATTTTCAAATATCAGTAATGGTTCCATTGGGCTGATGTTATTGATCTGTATCCTAACTTGTATAGAGAAAATTATTTGGATTAATCATCTATTGGAAAATGCCACCTCACCTCCACCATTTAAAAGAAGTGGCTCTCGGGACCAGCACGTGGCATGGTGGTTAAGGGTGCTGGACTCCCACATGGCCGACCATGGTTGGAGTTCCAAACCTGGCAGCTTGCTTTCTCATGCGCTCGCTCTCTCTCTCTCTCTCTCTCTCTCTCTCTCAAGCTATCACTTCTGGCCAAACTTAAATAAATAAATGGATAAATAAAGTTAAATAAAATAACTCTTTAAAAAAATAATTTTTTTTTTTTTTTTTTTTTAAAAAAGAAAGAAGTTGGGACCAGCAGTTGGCGTAATGGCTATGTCGCTAGACTCCCACGTAGTCGACCGCAGTTCGAGTCTCAGATCCGGTGGCTTAAACTCACACCAGGCGCGTGTGCGTGCATGCCCAAGATCCCGAGAGGAGAATGGAGGAGAAGGGATTTTGGCGTGGCCATCCCCTCTGGGGGGTGTGATATCTCGCTTTCTATCTCTCTGTCTCTCTCTGTCTGTCTGGCGAGGGCACGCGCCCTATAGCAAAAAAACAAAACAAAACGAAAAAAAACCTCTCCAAAAAAAAAAAAAAGAAGAAAGAAAGAAGTGGTCCTCTCAAGTTAAATCATTTGGACAACATACCAATAACTGAATGATGAAACTACTCAAAAATGCTAAATAGAGGAGCCAGCAGGTGGCATGGTAGTCAGCCATATGGGACTCCATATGGCTGACTGTAGTTCGAGTCCCAGACCTAGCAGCTTACTTTCTCACTTCCTCTGTCTATCTCTCTCTGTCGAGTAAACGTGCCATATAGCAAATTAAAAATAAATAAATAGATAAAATTTTTTAAAATGCTAAATAGAGGCTTATATATTGGCATGTATTTACCGTGTCAAGTGGGGTCTGGGACCATGTCTTTTATTCACTATAGTGTTCTTGGTACATATAGCATGACTTGAAACATAATAACTAATCAGTAAATAGTTTGTGGTCCATTAAAAGTCAGAAATGCTTTATTATGGTGCTTCAGATTTAAGAATTTTACCTAAACAGGGTAGAGTTAGCCAAAGTACTATTTCTTCTTTTAAGTTTAAAAGACATGAATGGCACAGTGTTCCAGAAACTCTTATTGGTGGAGAGTTCACGGCTTGGAAAACTAAGGTAATGATGGAAAAGAATGTTTACTATAAAAGAAGCTGTTTAAACAAAAGTCTGACAAAAAGGCCATTTAGGAAATAAACTTTAAGAAAATAAGAAATGGGTTAAATATGGACATGTAATAAAGATTTTCCTCTTTCTGCTGTAGGTTAGGTTTTGTTCCTTTTCACTGATCTGAAATGAATGTCACAAGGTAATTGTGGCATATGACCCTAAAACATTCAACATGTTTTCATTCATTCAACAAGTATTCCAATGTGGAGTAGTGCCAGACACTCTTTTAGGTGACTATATGTAAAATTTTCCTAAATACCCTAGACCACATCAGTCTTAAAGAACAACAACAAAACATCAAAAGAAAAAAAAAGAAAGAAAAAACATTGTACTTGCATGTAGTGTATCTTTTTTCCCAAGAATATGATTGAATTTTGATGACACATGGTCTGAAAGTAATTCAACCAATGTGAAGAATTTGCACTTAGTGATATTTGTTGTCAGGAAGTCTGATATAATTATTAGCATTTTTAGATTTAATGGAACTAGGTTTATTTATTATTATTAGTGCTATATTCTGTTATATCTTTTTGATTCCTAAATCCTTGATTTAGATAGTATAAATCTTGATTAGATGTTTATAATTCATTGTGGATTATATCTTTATAATATGTCTAATTCAAATTATTTGAATTACAGTGCGAACTGATAGCTGGGAATATCATGTGTTCATTCCTGAAGTTACCCATTTTTACTTTTTTAATTAATTAATTAATTAATTACAATTTATTTATTTTTGGAGAGGTTTTTGCTATAGGGCGTGTGAGCTTACCAGTCAGACAGAAAGCAAAAAATCACCCCCCAGGGGGGATGGCCATGCCACAATCCTTTCTCCTCTATTCTCCTCTGGGGATTTTGGGCATGCACACATATGCGCCTGGCGTGAGTTTTAAGCCCCCAGGTTCGGGACTTGAACCGTAGTCGACTACATGGGAGTCCAGTGACATAGCCATTATCCTAACTGCTGATCTCTTTTTTTTTTTTGAAGTTACCCATTTTTTAAAATGAAGTTTTGTGAAGGTCCTCAGAGTTTAGTGACACTTGTACATAGTGAATGTTGAAAGAATATAGCAATGCACTAGTTTTGGCCCTTTTTTGATGTTATTCAAGCAACTATAGGAAATAACAAAGGTTTAATATAAAGTCAGGATATTATGCATATCTTGTTTAAAACCATATAGCAAATTCTTCTTTTAACTTAGCTAACCAATGGGGATAATCTATATTCTAAAAAAAGCTCTTCTAATAAGGAAAAAAAAACCTTTATACTACAATCTAATTTAAACCAAAGTAATCATTATTAAAATATGAGTTTATTACTTTGTCTCTTGACACTGGAATTTTTTTTTTTTTGAAGAGGTTTTTGCTATAGGGTGTGTGTGTTCACCAGAAAGACAGAGAGACAGAAAGCAAGAAATTACGCCCCCCAGGAGGGATGGCCACACTGCAATCCCTTCTCCTCCATTCTCCTCTCGGAATCTTGGGCACGCACGCACACACACCCGGCGTGAGTTTAAGCCCCTGGGTACAGGACTCGAACTGTGGTTGACTACATGGGAGTCCAGCGACATAGCCATTATGCCAACTGCTGGTCCCAACACTGGACATTTTAGTATAAGATTTCAAATTACAGAGGAAAGATCAGAATAATTGATTGTTATGTTTTAGGAAATTCACATTGTGTTTTCACTATTTCATTTAACTATAAAAACAATTCTTACAATTTTCACAAGCAAAAGTGCCTATAGTTAATTCTACTTTTAAAAATGTAGAATCATTTGGGGAAAGTTTTCAGCAAGTTGTGACCATGCAAAACAATGAACACTGATAACTTCTTTGCAAGATGCAGTGCAACGATTGAAAAATAATAGGATAGCATTGCTATTTAGGGATCAGGGTACACAGTCTTGTGTCATAATGATTCATTTGAGCACAATGAACTTTAGAAGACTGGGTAAAACTGGCATACATTTTAAATAAATGTCATGGTTGGTCATGGCTTAGCTTCTTTTAGGCTGAATTTCAGTCACATTTTTAGCAATACTAACCTACATACTTGAGCTAATTTATGTCTAGATTTCCCAGCCTGGTTAGCAGAAACATTATAATTTTATGTTTGAAGAAAATAAGGAAGTAATGGGAAAGATTAATACTTAGGAATTCAAGCGAATGTAGAATCAAATTTATAGTGTATGAAAGATTTATACGTTTTTCCTTGTTATGTAAAAAGTAGATCTTAGGCAATACTTTCTCTCTTAGTGGTGTGCTCTCCCTTTATAAATATCAAAAATATAATATTTATATTTTGAGTATCCAAAGAGCCATTACTTTGAATCTATGTCTTCTAATCATGAAGTGCAGCTAATTTCTAAGGCAGACAGCATTTGGTTTATTCAAAAAACCTTTTAACATGTCTTGGGCAGTCAGTTAATCTGTCAGACTGATAAAATAAGACCTACATACTCCTCCTCCTCTTCCTGTGCATATAAGCTTTTATTTAATTCAGTTTGAAAAAGCTTGCTTCTACTTTTCATTTCCTCTTCATGTTTGTGCCACTGTCTTTTATGCTTTGTTCTTTGCTGACATAAAATATTTATCAATGTATCATCTAAGAAGATTGGTTCTCCACAGTAGATGCCCAATATGTTTCACCACATGGAAAATGTCTCTTCTTGTTTATTCCTAAAATCTATAGCCAGACTTCCATATGCTAGGTTTATCCATTGATATTTGAAATGTAAAACTAAATCATTTTGTCGATGACAATTATGTATAGACCTTGTCTTAAACCATAAATTTTGAAATAATTTAGATCTAAACTTAAAAAAATACATTGTTTATTTTCAAGCAAACATGGATTTGGACTTTCATCCTGTTAATTGCCAAAAATAAAAAGTAGATATTTCAATACTTCTCCTTTGCATTCTTTTCTTCAATATAATATCCCCAATTATTAAAATGATAATAAAAGTCCAAGTCTATTAAATGTGACACATCATTTCAAGGTTCACTCTTTTTCCAAGATGTTAAAACATAACTCATAACCAGTTGGTTCTAAGAATGAAAATTTCTGCCAAAACTTGTGTTCTTACTTTGTCACCAAAGTCCCAATAAAATATATATTAGAGAGAAAGATCATAAAATATAGAAAATAAATGAAAAGTCTCCAATTCTTTGCAATTGCCAGCCTGGTACTACCATTAAATTGTCATAAATTCACTGTGATTACAAGACTGCATAACTTTAGTAGGTGCTAACAGCATTTGAGAATATGAAAGCAGATTTGTAAAAATAAATTTCAAGTCAGATTGTACTTCCAGCACCATAGTTTCTCTTTCAATTATTTTATCTGTTTAGCTATGTGATATGTAAATATTAAGATGTACATCATAATATAATCTATTTAATTTTTAAATTTTACATTCATTCACTGTATATCATCAGAGCATACAAAATGAATTTTTTAAGTTGTCCATCCAGATCCATCACTCTAATGTGACACATTAAGAGAAAAAAACAACTGTCAATAAATAAACTTAACTATTTTTTCATTCTGTAGAAAATTTTAAAATTAAATTAAGTGATTATTATTTTGGGAGAACTATGTATTTCTGATAATGAAAGATAGTTATTGAAATTAGTTCATATTTCTTATGGTTTTTGAAAAAGCATACTTTCATATACAAAAGCATATCCAACCCTGCCCAAAATAAACTTGGGACAGATATTTCTGAAATGGTAATTATATGATCTATTTCCTTTTCTAATTTCCTATTACATGTGCTAAATATCATAGAAAATGAATACAATATGGTTTTAATATAAACACAGGCACACATATATTATACTATAAGTTTAAATCTTTCTCAAATAAAATCTTTTCATCTCTAAACTATATTCTACATTGTGTGCAGAGCCTAATATTTTCAGAATGGCATATAATCATACACAAGGACAAAATCCCTTATGAAATTCACAAAATTGATTTCCATTAGTGAAATAATAACTTCAAGTGTTTTAGTGAAAGTCATTTTCTGGTATCATGTCCACTTATTATGAACAGAGATTTCAGTTACCTACCATTTTCTTTATACTAGAGGAGTTTTTTAATTAACTGGTAATATAGCAAATAAGTTATGAATATGTGACAGAAAGGTTTCAAAATCTTTTTATTCTAAAGAGAAAGTTCTTCTTATAAGAAAGTTTTATTATATCGTAGTCCATGTCTCTAGGCATAACTGAGGTTTATCTTTGTTACTTTTCTATGTGCACAATTCAAAAAGTTTTCTTGACAAGCTAGCCAAAACTTCCAAAACTGGATAAACTGTTCAAAGAAAAGCAAATTAAATTTCACAAGGAGGAGATTTTAAAACTTGCATCCTTTTTTTAAATAATTATTTATTCATTCGCTCATTTATTTTAATTTGACCAGAGAGAGACATAAACAGAGAGAGAGAGAGAGAGAGAGAGAGAGAGAGAGAGAGAGAGAGAGAGATGGAAAGTGAGAAGGCAAGCCAACAGGTCTGAGATTCAAACCATGGTCGGCCATGTGGGACTGTCCAGCACCTTAACCACCATGCCCCCTGCTAGTCCCCTAAAACTTGCATCCTTTAATAGTGTACAGATTATATACTATTACCTTGGAGGCAGATATTTTGTCTGCATTAAATCATGCAAAGGAACATGCTTTAAAAATTAGTTTCTCTATGGACTCAAAGACCGGTTACACCACTGAGTCCTATTTTAAAATGGTCTTAATTTAGAATTCATCCATTCAAGAACAGATTGACTAATAAAAGGTGTGAAATGTTTGAGAGCTGCAATTGTTTCAAACATTTTGAATAGCTTAGAGGCAGATTTCAAAAATATTGATTTCTTACTATTTTCTTTGTCAAGTTGAAAAAAAAAAAAAAAAAAAACAAAAAAAAACAGTGGATCCAGCCCTCAAGCTTTTGCTTTTAGACTTTGTCAAGGTCATTAAAATTTGTATATTACCACAACTGCTTCATGTACCTCTCAAAACAGCTTGACCAGGGCTTTTAGAAACTTTCAATGAACCATGAAGCCATTTATAATTGTTTACTTTGATGATGTAATGTTCAAGGTCCTCCATTATTCATGTCATGATTGCTTTTCTTGAGTTCCTCTCTGGGATCCAGCACAACCTTTAAAATTGGAATTGTTTCTTTAAATACTCAAACTAATCCAGAAGGATTTGAAATTAACATTTTTGCTATTAGAACAATTTGACAGAGTGATTAGTGAAGTCAGATTGTCTGGAGAAAAACAAGTGACAAAATAACATGATTATGTAAGTCTTTTTCTCTAAGGTAACCAGGCCTATAGATCTCAGAATTTTTCTTCTCTTAATTGTAACTGTCAGAAGGAATTATGATTGGCTATATTTGCTCCATATGGTTTGAGCCATTTAAAACATGAAGGCTAGATTTTGAGTTGAAACTTTTGGACTGAAATTTTTAGGGAAAAGGTGGAGGAATTAGACACAATTTCTTTTCAGGACAAAAATGACCAATTACCATTTTTCAATAGCCATTATCCTTGTTTTTGAGGACTTGACAAAGAAAGATTTTATTTACTGAAATACGGTTTTCTCATAATTTTTGCATCACTTGATATATACCCAAGAAGGGAAATTACATTTAATTAACTTGGAATGTCCCAAAAATGTACTCCAAAAGCTCTGATCTTTTGATACTCCTTGTGATAAAAGTTTGCCTTGTGCAAATAGGTTTGAATACACATATTTTTTTCATATCTTGGATATGATCAATAAATGATAGCATTTAATAGTGTGTGACTTCTTTTGTAGAGAAAACATGAATTTTAATTCTACTTCTTCCTCTAACAAGCTGTGTGGATCTTAGACAAAGTCATTTCATTTCTCTTGACTTCATTTCTTCCTATGTATAGTTAGGATGCTGAATCAGGTGAACTTTCTAAGGGCTCTAATCTTTAGCCTGTATGCTTATTTTATTTTTAAAAAATTAAGTTGTTCTGGACCCACTATAGGACATAATTGTTATGTCAATGGACTCCAACATGATTTGAGTCCTGGACCCAGGGGCTTGAAACTCACACTGGACACATGTGCATGCATGCCCAAGATCCAGAGGGGAGAATGGCGGAGAAGGGATTGCAGCATGGCCATCCCCTGGGGGATGATTTCTCACTTTCTGTTTCTCTTTCTCTCTCTCTCTTTCTCCAGCGAGCACATGAGCCCTATAGCAAACATCTCTCTTAAAAAAAAAAAAAAGAAAGAAAGAAAAGAAAGAGAAATATGAGGACCAGCAGATGACATAATCGTAATGGTTATGTTGCTGGACTCCCACATAGTCAACTGTGGTTCGAGTCCCAGACTAAAACTCACAATGGGTGCATATGTGTGAATGCCTAAGATTCTGAGAGAAAAAATGGAGGAGAAGGGATTGCGGTGTGGCCATCCACCCTGGGGATGTCTCTCTGCCTCTGTCTCTCTTTGTTTCTTTGGTGAGCATATGTGCCCTATAGCAAAAATCTCTCTCTCTCTAAAAAAAAAAAAAGAAAGAAAAATATGTATCCCCATAGCTATAAATATTTCTATTAAATAGTATCCTAAAATTGCCTCTAATGGCAAAAGTATCTGATTATTTTCAATCACATGTCTTTCAAAATATTTTCAATTTATTTCAATATTTTGAATTTTTATTGTAATTTCTGATTTACATAAATTATATATTTTGTTGGGTACAGTATGGTTTTTCAAAGCATACATACAGTGTGTAAAAACATTTTCAAATCTTATTTATGCCAAAAATTACCTTTATTTTTCAAAAATGGCTTCAATAAAGTAGTCTTTTTTACATAACTTTAAAAATTATACAGATAAAAACAACTGCAACTGTTACTACTTTACTGAAGGAAATGGCAATTATAGATACCTGATACTTAACCAGCAAACATTATGCCAACACTATCAATTTTGTGGTGAGCTCTGTTGACCTTTAAGCAACTCAAACATTGTTTATCAGTAATTCTCTTTCACATTTATCCAGATATTTCTAGTGCATATTGAAAACTGAAATATTTGAGGTAGGATTATAGGGACATATTAAAATATGTATGTATAAGATAATACAACATGTTTTGGTACTATTTTTATAACAAATTTTAATAATACTTATAAAGCTTAAATAGAAGTTGCTTTTATTTTATAATATGTATTTTATTATTTGTTAGTACAAGAAACCGAGTTATTTATTTTTTTAAGAATTATTTTATTTAACTTTATTTATTTATTTATTTATTTATTTAGAGGGACAGAGTGAGAGAGAGAGATAGGGAAAGCGAGAAAGCAAGCTGCCAGGTTAAGGACATGAACTGCGGTCAGTCATGTGGGAGTCCAGCAACCTTAACCACCACACCACCTGCCAGCCCCAGAAACCCAGTTATTTCTATTGTGTTTTAATTAATGACATAAGACAGTTCGTGGGTCATAAATTTGAAAATAATCTAAAAAACTCCCAAAGAGAGAGAGAGAGAGACAGGGAAAGTAAGAAATTACCCTCCAGGAAGGATGACCACACCACAATCCCTTCTCCATTCTCCTCTCTGGATTTGGCATGTCTGCATATGCACACAGCATGTTTTTCAAGATAGTGAATCCAGAACTTGAATTGTCCAGTTGGCATGTGGGATCCAGTGCCTTAACCACCACACCATCTGCTGGCCCTGTTTTCTTTTTCATTGTGGTCATTTTGCTTCTTTTAGTTATACCTCAATACTCTTAGAAATAAGTCCAGACACATCACGTTCCTTTTCTCTGAACTTTTCAATTACCAAATTATTATACAAAGAATTTTGGTCACTAATGTTTAGACCATACTGGGATTGCAGTCTTAAAAATGATAAGGAAATATTTCATTACTTCTATGCCTATAGCAGTCTCTCTTTTCACTACAATATATTCTGAAACTCTAAATGTTACAATGATTTATTATTAATTTCAATAATAAGTTAGAAGTTTTTTTGTGTGTACTTTTGTCTATATGTATGTGTCATTCTTATCATTAATGTAGAATCATCAATTGAGGGTAGTGAGTTGTAGAATTCTATTTAGAAGATCAATCCTACTCAATGTGTATTTCAAAACAGTGTTCTTTTTTCTTTTATACTTCAGCTTATATTTCTAATAAATTGCATTGCTTGTAGATGAAACACCTTGTGATAAAAAAAACTGCTTAGTATATGTAAATGGTACTTAAAGTATTACACAATGCCCTTTCATTAATCCTTATTAATTCATAGAAATATTATTTTCATCTCTCTTTTCCTATCTCTGCTCTCTAAGCATTGTACCTCTTTGGTCTCATAATATTCTAGTTTTATTCAAAATAAATTTTTTAAAACAAGTTTATCTTTTAAGCTTTTATCTTAATATGCATATTATTAAATACATCTATAAATTTTAGTCTTAAAATTTTACAAACAATAAACATAGCAGACTTCTATTCAGATCAATGCATATCTGAATTTTTGTAAACATATGGTTATTTTTTCTAAAAATAAGAAGTGCTACTTTCTGTTTCAGTATAATCTCTCAATGTTTTCAAGAAAGTCTTTTAACAATGCAATTCCTGGCCCAGCTGCAGGAGCTTGAACTGGTTGATGTTCCTATTCCACAGGCTGAGGTCACATGCGAAGCCCAGATTGGATTCCATGACTCATCCTAAAATGTGGGCACAGTGGCACATGCCTGTAATCTCAGTTACTCCCAAAAAGACAGACTCTGTCTTTCAGAAATATAATAATAAATCAATGCCTGAATTTATCTATAAAATAATGATAATGGGGGACCAGCAAATGGCATAATGGTTATGTTGCTGGACTCCCACATAGCTGACCACAACTTGAGTCCCACATGCGGAGGCTTGAAACTCACACTGGGAACATGTGCGTGTGTACCCAAAATCCCAAGAGGAGAATGCAGGAGAAAGGATTGTGGTGTGGCCATCTCCGCTGGAGGGTGATTTCTCATTTTCTGTCTCTCCATCTCTCTGGCAAGGGCACACACCTTATAGCAATATATATATATATATATAT
The DNA here is from genome assembly GCA_026018925.1 of Tupaia tana. Classification (NCBI taxonomy): domain Eukaryota; kingdom Metazoa; phylum Chordata; class Mammalia; order Scandentia; family Tupaiidae; genus Tupaia; species Tupaia tana. The sequence continues at coordinate 62,195,097 of JAKSZU010000009.1, read as the reverse complement.
ATATATATATATATATATATATATACATACACACACACACACACACACATACATACATATATATAATAATGATATTGGGATCAGCCAGTGGTGTGGTGGCTAAAGTGATTGGATCCCACATGGCTGAGTCTTGAACTGGTGCTTGAAAAACACACCAGGCATGTGTGCATGCTTACTCAAAGTCACAGGAGAAATACAGAAGGGATTGTGATGTAACCATCCCCTGCCGTTGAGGTGCAGGTATGATTATCTCCTGTGGAGGGCAAATTCCTTCTCACTTTTCCTCTCTCTCTCTAACTCCCCCCCCCCTTTCTCTTTAGTGAGCACACACACTCTAGCACTTTTTAAAAAATGATAATGATTTCTAATCTGCCATATTCTATTTATAATAAATAATAGGATATTTTAGTTGCAAAGACAACTTTATTATAGGAAAAAATTATTCTCTCTCTTTTTTAAGATTTTTGCCATGGGGCATGTGTACTTGCTTGCCAGAGAGAGATAGTGAGAGGTAAAGTGAGAATAACCCTCCAGGAGGCATGGCCATGCCATAGTTCCTTCTCCTGCTTTCTTCTCTTGGGATTTTGGGCAGGTACATATATATATCTGGTGTGCTTTTCAAGCCACCAGATTGGGGACTTGAACCGTGGTTAGCTGTCAGGAGTCCAGCACCTTAACCACTATGCCCCTTTTGGCCCCTAGAAAATGTTTCTTACAATGGTTCATTCTCATTCTAGTTCTTTTGATCTTTGGACTTTCCATTACTATCTTCAATATCAAAATTTTGAGGCAGAACAACCTGTTAACTCAAAAATGTTTTTCTTTATACTATGTTTTCAGTACGAGGGTCTGTGACAGGAATTGCAATAGGGGACTCTACTTTGCCATCACAGGCAATGAAGCTATTAATAGAACATTTACTGAGTTCTTACAAAATGCTGAGTTCAACAATACATTGCCTTTAGGGAAAGAACCAATCACCACTTCCTAAAGGCCAGCATATTGCACAGGCTTGGTTCATTTCCAGAAAAACATATTACAGAAGACAAATTTCATGAACAGCTGTTTTTATCTATCTCAGTCATTATATTCTCTTTAAAATAAAGTTGACATTATATCGCAATATAATACAACTTGAATTTATTTAGTTATGTTAATATAATTATTGAGAATAAGAGAAAATATTTATTGTGTTTAACTTTATTAAAATCTCTTTTTAGCTTTCATTCCTGGACTGAAGAAAGGTACAGTAGAAATCATTACAAACCATAACTATGGTGCATGCTTTATTTTAAAATGAATTGCTGATTTGCGTTTAAGGACTTTCCATCTTTTCACTTCTCATAAAACATCACAATTTCAACTGTTTGCTTCAAACACATTGTTAATATTCCAAAAGTGAACTGATATCTAGGAAGGGTTTTCAAAGAATTAGATTTTTTGAGTACATAGTTGCTTTTTCAAATTTTGTCAGCACTTCTTAGATAGCAAAGTTAATATGACCCTACAGTCATTTATTTGACTTACAGCAGTTTCATTCAAATTACCTGTGTATTTAATTATTCATTTTCCTCCTCTGACAGTGTAAGCAATTTTAGCATTTTTGTCTGAGAAGGCATTAAATATATGATTCTACTTTTGTGTATCTTTATTTCAATTTACCATAATTAATCCAAATTTACATTCTTTGTAAACTTTTGAACAATGTAAAATGCATTTTCTTTGCCAAATTGCAATGTACAGATGACATATGAGTCTACACAAAGTTAAGGTTGATAGACAACAAATTTCTTTAAATATGGAGTTTAAGCAATCAGTTAAAATGTATATAATTTTATTGTGCTCATAAAATTTTAAAATGCTGCAAGAAATTTTGAATGTTCCAAATATATTTGTACTCATTGTGCATATGTATGCATTTCCTTATTGTCTACTTTATATTTGGGAATGAATTTGTCATATTGTTCCATTGCCTATAGTTTATTTCATTTCATACACTTTTAGGTTGTGGTGTAATTGATCATCCATTGATGTTTTGACCAAATCAAAATAGAATTTAAAGAAGAAATCTTCCTAAAATCAGTCATAAATTTAAGTTGTTATATAAAGAAAATCCTCACCTTTAATCTTTAATTTTGACATATTAATAATACTAACAGCATGTTTAACTACTTTTTGCTATTTTAAACATTTAAATGTTTTGAACTTTTTATATTGCTTTGGAGTAGTTCTCATGTGATCTTGTGTAATCAGTTCTAACGTCTATGATAAATTTTTACCTATCATATAAACAGGAGAATTCCAAGCCAAATATTGTAGTCTCTTTGAAAGTCTTCAGTATCAACATATTCCGGGGTAATTCAGGTTGAGGTGGGGTTGCATGTACTCTTCATTTTGTCACTCCTCTTCTCATTAGCTTTTAGGATTCCCTTTATAGTACTCAGTAACTACAGATAGCTAACAGTTGTGGGAACTTGTTCATGTCTGCAATATAAAGTCAAGGTGATTTGATCATAATTATTCAGAAGTACAGTGGGAAGAGCATTTGAATGTCAGTCAGAACACAATGAATTCTGATGAGAGCCCCACATTTAACCAGAGAAATACACTTACCAAGTCCTTTAACCTCACACAAATCTCCACTTATTTATCTTAAAAAAAAATAATAATACATTTTATTAAAATGGATGTCTTGACACTAGGATAAAACCTCCATTATCTTCACTCATTTTCTTAGGAATTCTGCTTCTATAAGAACCTTAACTATTAGAATAATATTGTATTATGCTCCATTCCAGTTTATATATATATATATATATATATATATATATATATATACACATATATATATATATATATAATTTTTATTTCAATTTCTTTTATACATTCAATCCCACAGGTCACTTAGCTTGCAAAGTGAATATTCCAACATGTATACATTTCTCACCAGTCTAGTTGAGAATACTATTCATGTTATCTTCAATGAATAACCCATTTCTTTGTCCCATAAATGCCTTGCCTCTCTATTTTTCTCCTTAACATCTTTCCTCAGACTCTCCTCCTTCACCCACCCTCTTCCCACACTGTATCTGGTATTTATAACCATTTTCTATATTTCTATATCCTCTAGTCATTCAGTTTTGGTCACAGAGTGTGGACACTTGGCATATACTAAGTAGCTTCATTTTTAAAAATTGCAGTAATCATATGTCTCTAAATCATGATAATATAATAAAAATAATAGTAATTATAATAAAAAGTAACAAGCTAGTATTTGGGTATATACGATGCTAAATATTATTTGTAATAATTATTGTATAAATGTTTTTAATACTTATAGTTTTAGATGGGGGTTATTTTATTATTCCTATTTTATGAGAGGTGGAAACTAAAGAAAATAAATGTTAAAAAATATAGAAATTCATTTTATAATCTCTAAAGCACTATATTTATAAGACATTACCATGATTTAGATTCATTTAACCTTCATCAGCACACCATAGAATAATGGTAATTGCAATTAAGCTTCTACTTCAAATTTTTCTCTTAAAGAACAGTATTTATTTAGTATACTGACAATGCAATTGGGCTCTGACTCCAAGCTATACTGAAAAACCCTACTGCCTTTTATTGTTATATTTAGTGACAACTTTTTGTTTTTGTTTTTGTTTTGTTTTGTTTTTGACAGAGATTTTGCTATAGGGTGGGTACGCTTGCCAGAGAGACAGAAAATGAGAAATCACCCCTCAAGGGGGTTGGCCACACTGCAATCTCTTCCTCATTCTCCTCTCAGAATTTTGTTCACACTTACACACATGCCTCGCATGTTTTAAGTCACCAGGTCAGGCACTCGAACCATGGTCAACTATGTGGGAGTACAACGAAGTAACCCATTATGCAATCTGCTGGTCCCAGTGACAACATTATATCACTTTCTGCATCTCCATTCCTTTCCATTATCAGCTAATTTGAATATACTTGATATTATTTACCTCATATAGCACAATTTCTTAGACACATTTTATATAATTAAATATTACTATCTAAGTGGAAAAAGTCCTCTGTGACTCTAATAATAAATTCATGAAACTGACATTTCATTTATTCAACTTTTCTATTGAGGTCTGACTGATTTCCAGAAATGATATTGACTTCCCTAAAATATTTATGTTTTTTGTCTCTGATGGTAAATTTGGGAAGTGTATAATAAGAGAATTATTTCTACTTATGGAGATGCCTTACTTATCCTCCAAAAAGAAACCGCAAATATAAACTGGTCCATTCATTCAGAAAAAATTCATTTTTAGTTCCTCCTGAGGGAAATATACATTAAGAAGCATGATAAATTAATACTTTCACTGTAATTGCTTGCAAATATACTTCTATTTTATTTTTTACGCATTTTAATATGTGAACAAAAGTTCTTATATTTCCTGCTGTCATTGAGGTCTAGGATTTGTAAGCAGTAGAACGTCAACTGGTGTGTCTACCTACCATCATTTGTCTATTCATAGTAAAATGCTTTGCTTATCCAAGCTAATTTTTGGCATATCCTTAGAGTATTTTATTAATCTTTACAGTTTGGCCCTCAGTTCACCCTGAAGGGTCTGTTCTTGACCTGAGTTTTCATACTTCTTGTTAGTACTCAAGGGTCGGTAGGAGTTCATTACTTTATACTTGAAATATTGATCTTGAGTAAGCGATAACTGTTTAGGGACAAGGGTGTAGAGGAAAATTAGGTTGATGTGGAAGGATTTAGGAGACACTGTGGGAAAATGGAGTCTTTCTCAGCCAAATTAATCATCTCACCTACATTCATCTGACTACTTAGTTAATACGAATTTGTGAACATAAAACATTATTCATTCTCATCATGATAAATATGGAGTTTTTCATATGTCAATTAGTGAGAGAAATAATGTCTTTTCACAGGGTATTTTTTTTTTCATAGCCTGGAGTTAATTAAAATGCATGTGTATAGTTTCTAAGTGACAATTTTTAGCACAGGCCATACTATTACTTCCTTCATGATAATTTAATATCTCTCTAAATTATAAGACCAAGGAACTAAATCAGCATGAGGTTTTGTTAGTTTTATTTTAGGTTGCTAATTGTAGACTAAAAAATGTCATATAAAATTATTTGTAAAAAGAATTAAGTCAAGACCAGCAGTTGGCATAATGGTTACACCACTGGATTCCCATGTAATCGACCACGGTTTGAGTCCTGAATCTGGTGACTTCAAACTTACGCTTGCATGCATGTCCAAGATCTCTAGAGGAGAAAGGAGAAGGGATTGTGGTGTGGCCATCCCTACTTGGTGCGGGGTGAGATTTCTCACTTTCTGTCTCTCTGTCTCTGTCTCTCCAGTGAGTACACGTGACCTATAGCAAAAAATCTCTCAAAAACACAAAAAAGTCTTCTGAAACATTAGCACTTAGGTATTTTAATATCTAAAATTGTCTTCTTTAGATAATATATGACAAGTCTATTCTCCATATTCATAATATATTATACATTGACACATGAAGCTTGAAAAAAATGCCTTATGATAAAATCGTATTGCTTTTAATGTTTTTTTTCCTATTGAAGAATGAAAAGCAAATTTGATATTATTTATCATACAGAAGTAGAAGAGAAGAGAAAAAATGAGTATTTTCTTGAACTAGTGCAGAATTTTTGGAGTTAGAAAATAGCTTCAGTATTCCAGTTTTGTCATTCTGATAAAAACTTTTGGCATAACTTTGAAGCAGTATATAATCTGTGAAAAGAAAATGCGTTCTTTAAACTTGATGTTCTGGGTTTACATTATTTTTCTTTTTTTAAGGCATGTAGGTGAAATATTATAAATGGCATAGAAAAATGACATATTACTCTGCTGCTTGTTAGTGAGATATATCTCAAAAGTATAAATGAAACACTGTGAAAGTCTTAATACTTTATTCTGCTACAGCTAATTAGAATGGTAATCTTCATTTTACAAAACATAATTTTAATATACATCACTGTCTTCTTATATTTTCCTAAAACTGACTTCATCTGACTAACATAGCAAAAAGACAAAATACTGCATTTTTTAGTTTTGTTTGTAGATATCACATAAAAAGCTGTGAGATTTTTCTTTATAAGTATCAAATATATATGTGGCATATATCTATATATCACTGGTGTGAGAAAAATATTTAAGTGTCATTATTGAATATCAGCACATTTTCACACTAAAAAAACACTACTGATAGTATTTAGTATAAGATACATATACTCCCATAAATTTTGTTTAAGTTGGTTATATAATATTCTTAGTATTAATACATTAAAAATGTTGTTAATAATATGAACATATGAGTAGAATAAACAAAAAAATAGCCATTTTTTGTTTGTTCGTTTGTTAGCACACACTCTACAGAGAGAGAAACAGAGGAAGAGAAAGTGAGCAATCTCTCTTCCCCCCCAGGAGGGATGGCTACCCCATAATCCCTTCGCCACTCTCCTCTTGGGATTTTGGGGACACATGCTCATGTACCTGTGTGTTTTACAAGCCACTTGGACTCAAATCATATAGTTGGACCTGTGGGATTCAACTGTCTTAACCACCATACCACCTGACTGACCCTAGTGTGAATTTTTGCATTTAGAAATATGAATTTACAATGCTTGAAATGTACTAAGCAGATCATTTAAAAAAAAAATCTGGACTATCTGCTCACCCATGGAAATGCTAAGCATTTTCTTCACTACAAGAAGTTACCTGTGCTAATTGTAATACTTCTCATGTATTAACACCTTTTTTAAAAAGTTTTCAAATTATTTGTTTTACATTCATTCTCTATATATCATTGTAGCATACAAATGAGTTTTCTCATCCAGAAAACACCATATGTTGGCTCAATCAAAGATATTACCATACATGTTATCTTCAAAAAATAAGTTTTCATTTTTTGTTTCTTATATATTTTACTTCTTTTTTTTTTCTTCTTGATTCCCTCCTTCTCCCCCTCTGCCATTTCCCACCCTCCTCCCACATTGTCTCTGGTATCTACAGTTGCTTTCCATGTGTTCTTTTCATTTTTGCTTTTGTTTTTATTTTTATTGATTCACAAAAGATAGTAATTAAACTAAATACTTTCAATAGTAAGTGTAGTTGATATAAACATATCTGTGAACACATGTCTGACTTTAGGCATAAAGCTGACACCTTGTTTTTTTTTCCATCTCCTTTGAAATCTTACACATCCTTCATGACCTAATCTAGGAAAGCTTCCATGATTTCCCAGCTGAAGTGCTATCTTCCTTTGTCAACTGCATATACCATCTCATATGTTATATTTTTATATGATTTCACGTTACTTATATCTATATATTTAAGTTAGAAAATTAGACTGGAGACCATTTTTTATCCTTCTGAAAACCTCAATAAATATTTAAGGAGTCAGTAAGTGTGCCCAGAATAATGAGTTACTCAAGTCCATAAAAGAAGACGCACTACTTTGAAGATGCATTTAAACTTTGCTAGCAACATTAGTTGTGTTACATTATGTATCATTATCAAAAAGTGTAAATACTAAGTATTTTGCAAATATTTTGAAAGCACTTCCTACTAAAAATTGGCTAATTACATTATATTTTTCTACATTACATTCTTCATTGTTTTTAAATGTTTTCAGTTTCATTTACTTATAATTTGTCACTATTAAAAACTAATATGGGGGGACCAGCAGTTAGTGTAATGGCTATGTCGCTGGACTCCCATGTACTCAACCACGGTTTGAGTCGCAGACCCGGTGGCTTAAACTCAGACAGGCGCATGTGCGTGCATGCCCAAGATCCCAAGAGGAGAATGCAGAAGGGACTACGGTGTGGCCATCTCTCCTGGGGGGTGATTTCTCTTTCTGTCTCTGTCTTTCTGACGAGCACAATATGCCCTATAGCAAAAACCTAAAAAACAAAAACAAAAACAAAAAAAAAACAACAAGAACAAACAAAACACTATGAAAAGGCCAGCCTGTGGTGTCGTGGTTAAAGTGACAAGTGACGGGATCTCACATGGCCAACAGTATGGTTTTAGTCCCAACCTGGCAGCTTGATAAACATGCCAGGGGCATATGCTTGAATGTGCAAGATCTAGAAAGGAAAGAACAATGTAGAAGGGATTGTACTGCTGACTATTTGTCATTAGGGTACTTTCTCACTTTCCCTCACTGTCAGTTAGTGTTCGTGCTCTCTGACAAAATTTTTAAAATACATATATTATGAAAAAGTCATTCTCAAATCGAATAATTTTTAAATTACATGCCCAGTTGTTGAAATAAATTTCAGAATATATTCCCCTCCTGATTTTTAAAATGTATCTTTCACAGTTTTGGGGGAAAGCAACTCAAGAGGAGACATTTAGCCAAACTAATGAAATATAGAGACTTGTATTAGTTGCTAAATTTATTTGCCCTTAAAAATGTTTTATAATTCTCTAGAGAATTGTAACCATATTTTATTCGTGTTTTTTATTTTAAAATGAAAATGTTAGTACTAAATATAGTCATAACAAAAACAAAAAACTGTGGATATAAAATAAGAGATCAATCTTAAGTTCTGATTTTTAGCCATATCTATAAAACCAAAAAGGAGTAAACTAAAACAATCTACTAACAATGACAAAAGTAGATACCCAACTTAAGATTTCTGAAAGAATTAATTAGATGTTAAGCATTCATGCTGAAATTGTGTAGAATGTCTAAGGTTTAGCTTGAGGATGACTAATTCAGTACTTACCTATGTATCCAATTCTAACCAACTTTCCTCATTTTAACCCTCAGTGTGTAATTACTAGTATTTACCTTGCTTTATGAAATGAGTTCCAAATAATGATTCCAGGAAAAAATTCTTTTTTTCCCTGTTTTGACTGCCAAGAGTCATGAAAGTAATTATTTTTAACATCTTGTCTTGGAACTACTCTGAGGTATAATGTTTTGTTTAAAAGTTTATGAATGGGTATATTTTTGCTAGGATACACACAAAAATTGATTATTGAAGAGCCAACTTTCTATTATAAATAGGTAAACCGTTGATCTGAGATTATAGCCCAGAAGTCTTGCATTTCAAGTGATTTATTGTCATTTATTTTGATCAGTACTATCAAATGGAAATTTGAGAGCTACATATGTAAATTCCTATTGTGAAGTGGCCACAAGTAAAAAGAAATAGATGAAATTAAGCTTAGGGATAAATTCTATTAACACAGTATATCCAAAATATTATTATTCCAACTCATAATCAAGATAAAAATTATTAATGGGAGACCAGCAGGTGGCATAGAGGTTATATCACTGGACTCCCACGTGGTTGACCATGGTTCTAGTCCTGAACCTGGTAGTTTGAAAATCACACCAGGCAAGTGTGCAATGTGTACAGAAGATCCGTGAAGGAGAATGGAGAAGAAGGGATTGCAGCATGGCCATCCTCCTTGGGGGGTGATTTCTCACTTTCCCTCTCACTGTCTTTTGTCTTTCTCTCTCCCAGGCACATATACAAGCCCTATGGCAAAAATAAAAAAATAAATAAATAAAAACCACTTAAAAATGATTTATGGGATATTTTGCATTTCTTTTCAAATCTTGAGTGAGTCTTTTCACATGTGAAGCACATATCAATTCCAGCTAGCCACATGAAACCATGTGTGACTAATGGCTACTGTATCACTTTTAGATACCTCTTAAAGACCAAACATTAATTTGGTTGGACTCAGAGTACATTGGTTTGATAGTATACCTTGAAGAAAAGCAAGCAAACCAAAAAAACCTTGAATTTATGTTTGCTCATCTGAGAACATTTTTTCCCTGGCTTGCCAAAGTTCAAAGGAAAAAAAAAATTCAGGAAAACTTCTCTAGTTGATTTTTACTGCCATGGGTGATGGTGCAAAAAATGTTGAATATGAAGCAGCAAAGGGCTGTAGAGATCAAAGTCGACACTTTCAATTACAGACTTTATGTCATATGTTTGAGGCTCTTTACAAACCATAAGTCATTGCATTTTGCACTACTTGAGATTCTTGAGTAGTTTTCAAGAGGAGCCCTTAGTGGAGAACACTGATTGGCACTAGTTAATCTAGAGGCTACACAGGCGTGAATGATTTTAGAAAGTGCACTGAATAGTGTTTTATAATAGTCAATATGTATCATTACCAGAGCTGGAGCCAGAAGGTTGAAAAGTTTTTATCCATCAGTTCATATAAAATGTGGTACTTTAATTTTAAAAGATCAGTAATAAAACATAACATGTTAACATGAATATTAAGAATTTGAATTCCTAAGAATATTAAATAAGAACCTATAATATGGGAAATAAATCTAAAATACTTATATCGTAGATGTCTATATGTGGCATTCCTGGTGCTTATGCTCACAGCATGTGTTTTATAGCTTTACAAACAATGATTCTAAATAGTGCTGTGTGTTAGAAAACTGACTCTTTCTTCACTTGATAATCATTTATTAGTGGTCCAAAATATCACCAAACTAAAAACAGAAACTACCTTACAAAGTGATGAAATGCAATGCTCATCTAATAAGGACGACATTCAAGTACATCGATAAATGCTTTATATTTTTAGCCACAATCAAATCTAATTATATCATTGCTGATTGGGATAGATGTGGAAGACAGTATTTAGCTATTATTGAAATCCAAGTGGGATTTAGAGAATATATGTTAACAGTTTGCAGATTGGTGAAAGCAGCTGTTGGATGCTTTTCACAGTTTGGATTTATACCATGTTAATATAGTTATATTGTCTTTGTAGTCAGTATTTGTTGCTATGCTTCAAATAAAATGAAAACTTAAAATATAGAAGGGGGACAACTGGTAACATGGTGGTAAGGCAGCTGAATTCCACATGGCTGACTTTGCAATTCAAGTCCTGGACCCAGTGGCTTGAAAAACATGTGAGACACATCTGCATGTGTACCCAAAATTATTACAGGAGAGTGGAGGAGAAAGAATCGCAGTATGACCAGCTCCCCTGGGGGGTGTTTTCTCACTATCTCCCTTTCTCTCTCTGGTTAGCACATGTACTCTATATATACGTACATACACACACATAGCATGGAAGAACTAGAGAATGTTATAGAGCTTACATTTAACATTTTTTTTTGGAGAGGTTTTTGCTATAGGGCGCGTGCGCTCGCCAGACAGACAGAGAGAGACATAGAGACAGAAAGCGAGAAATCACCCCCCAGAGGGAATGGCCACGCTGCAATCCCCTCTCCTCCCTTCTCCTCTTGGGATCTTGGGCACGCACGCACACGTGCTCGGCATCCTGTCTGGGTCCGGGACGCGAACCGCGGTTGGCTACGTGAGAGTCCAGTGACATAGCCATTACACTAACTGCTGGTCCCAACATTTTCCAAATATATTGACTTGGGCCTTCTTAGGGTTATTCTAATATATTCAAAATATTAAGAATAAGAGTATTTTTTAAAGTAAAAAAGAAGGGAGAGATTTTGATCAGCTATATCAGGATATAGCATTATTATTATAAATGCATTATTTAGCAATAAAAACATAATGATATCCTGTCTGTGAAGAAAATGATAGATTGATACTTACAATGGCAGAGGAAACACCATGATCACATAGGTGGTTTTCCCAGGGCAAGGCCCACCCATTGAACTGCGGGTGTGCTGACCTCTGCAATTTCCTCAAATGCAGGAAACTCATCTGCATGATTTGTGGTAGTGGAGGACTGTCCATGCTCTCCCCTGGTTAAAAAAAAAAAAAAAAGAAAAGATAGTTAAAAAAAGAAAATGATAGATTGCTGTGGTAAAATAATACTGATACTGAACATAATACATGTTTGAATGTAAATATGATTTTAAATAATCAAAAGCAAATCAGAGTGAAGTTACCAGTCATTAAACCAATGGCATTGGGAAAGCTGGCAAAATATTTAGAAAGAAATCACCCTCCAAAATACAGATCCAAGAAAATTATATTAATTAAAGTACTGACTATAAACCTGGGGCCATAAAATTTAGGAGAAAATATAAATTGAATATTAACTAATCAAAGAGCTATGCCTTCAGTGGCAAAACTATTCCAGAACAGTTTTAATAAAAATATTTAATTGAGTTGAATTACTGAAATTAGTTTCCATGGTAACATATGGAAATTACTATTTGTTCTGTTTAGCTTTATCTAAAGTTGTAATTTTAGAATGGTTTTGTTTTTATTAATTTAGATATAGCTCTTGAAAAAGAATGACTATAAAAGTCAGGGTATAATGCATTAAGTAAGCTATTCTCTTCTCATTTTTAGTGACGATGGTAATGATAATAGTCATCAACTTTTAATGAGCAGGTATAAAACATTACTCATTGTTCACATTTCAGGGCATCGACAAAAGAAGTTAGTTACTTTCAAACAAAAGGTTATCTTAAATAGGTAGCATAAATTCTTTTAACAATATTTGATCAAATTGCTTGACTTTGTAGATGTAGCCCTATTGTTTCTTTAGTGCTAATGTACCTTGTTATGGAGTTTCCTGGAATCTTTGCTCTGCCTTCCTCTCCTCTTCTCTCTTATAAGTCTCTTGACATTTCTATTTCTTGCCACTTGTTTTTCTTTAGCAGTGTTTGTTAAGTACCAGGTTGTGCCAGACACTATATTTAGTTCCAGTTCTTCAACCTCTACCCTCTCCCTAATAGGCAAAGGATAACATGGGAGAAAATTCATAGTAGGTATAATTACAGGTGGCAGTAAGATAGAAGTAGTGAAACTGAGATGTTTAATATAAATGTTGCATGATATTTTGTGTAGGAAGATTTGGTATATTAAGACCTTGTTTCAGGATAACAAAAATAGGTTTTCAGTGAGCTTTCTAGCTAAACTGTATCATGATTTTCAATATTCTCTTAAAACATTTGATCAGAAGGAATAGCCTGAAGAGCCTGCCCAAAGGGTCCACTTTGAATATGCAGTCTTTGTTTTTCTAACTTGTATTTATTTATTTTTTTTCTATGAGATAGAAAGAGAGAGAAAGAGAAAGAGAGAGGGAGAGAGAGACGCAGAGAGAACACTCCCAACAGGGTCTTTTTTTTTTTTTTTTTTTTTTTTTTTTTTGAGAGAATTTTGCTACAGGGCCCGTGTGCTCACCAGAAAGACAGAGACAGAGAGATAAAAAGTGAGAAATCATCCCACAGGGGGGATGGCCACGCCACAATCCCTTCTCCTCCATTCTCCTCTCGGGATCTTGGACACGCACGCACATGTGCCCAGCGTGAGCTCACGCCACCGGGTCCAGGAGTCGAATTGTGGTCAGCTACATGGGAGTTCAGCGACGTACGCTAACTGCTGGTCCCCAACAGGGTCTTAACACTACAGTCTACCCTCAGATTCAGCCCAGGAATGTGAGCATGCATGTGCCTACCATACTCAGGAAGATCTTTAGATATGAATGTGGAGCCTTCCCATGTGGGTCAGCTTCACAGGACATTGTGGTCTGCATCTGCATCAACATCTGGTCTTGAGAATTCATTCTTCATGACTCCTATAAGATAATATATTCAGTTAATAAGTCAAAATAGTATTATGTCACTCTATTGTGGAAAATGATGTTCCAATTTTATTTAACATCCTATAAAACAAGTACTTTTAGGAACCAGCAGTTAGCGTAATGGCTATGTTGCTGGACTCCCATGTAGTCGACCATGGTTTGCATCCCACACCCGGTGGCTTAAACTCACGCCGGGCGCGTGTGCGTGCGTGCCCAGGATCCCAAGAGGAGAATGGAGGAGAAGGGATCGCAGCGTGGCCATCCCCCCTGGGGGGTGATTTCTCACTTTCTGTCTCTCTGTCTCTCTCTGTCTGTCTGGCGAGCACGCACGCACCCTATATTGAAAACCTCTCCCCCCAAAAAAACAAAAAAAACAAATACTTTTAAATCATGTATACTCTAGCATATTCTTCCACATTAATCAGGCACCTATCAGGATGTTGGAGAGTCAGATAAGAGAACTCTTTAATCTGTTAAAAATAATTATATTTTTCTTTTTTAGCTTATTATTATTTTTTTTTTTTTTTTGCCATAAGGCACGTGTGTTCATGGGAGAGAGATAGAGAGAGACAATGAGAGAGAAAGTGAGAAATCACCCCATAGGGGAATGGCCATGCTGCAGTCCCTTCTCCTCTATTCTCCTCTTGGGATCCTGGGCACATTCACAAATGTGCCAGGAATGATTTTTAAGCAGTCAGGTCTGAGACGCAAACTGTGCTTGAACACATGGGAGATCAGCGCCTTAACGACCATGCCACCTGCTGACCCCAGCATTTAGTTTTCTTAGTCATCAGTAATTTCTTTAATGTAATTTCTTCACTTTAATGCAATGCCTTTCCTAAAGATATTGGGTTGTCAGGAAAGTCATGACACATTATTGCATAGAAGAACATAGAAAAATGTGTCATGAGTTTCCCAATGACTTAATATTTTACAATTGTTGTTTAATTCTTCAAAAAGCAGCGTAACTATGAAGGAAGCATGCTACCTATGTTTTATATATTCCATGTGATCTTTTAGGTATCCATGGAAAATCTCTGAATTTCTATTTTTTCCGTGATAATATTGAGATGGTAATTGTTATTTACAGTCTAATAGTAATTCAGAATCATTATACCATAAAGCATTTGCTTGCCTTTCAGATTTAATTAACAGTACTGTTCAATTAATTGAATTATTACTTAACTTGAGAAAAATGTCTACTGAATGTTGTGAAAAACTTTTCTACTAATTAACACATTCTGTTTTTTTCCGGATTCATAATATTGTTGTGGCATTCGATTGCAGTGTTAGTTGCAATTAATTTAACTTTTCTGTTTTCCCTTGAGTACAACTGTTGTAAATGATTCCTTTTCTGAAGCTTATATGGCAAATCTATAATATTTAGATTCAGTATTTCTATTGAGATATAATTCAGAGACACTAACTCGTTTAAAGTGCTTATTCTCTGGTTCTCTAGTATTCGCTGATCTGTGTAACTTCATATACAGTTATAACACATTTAGTTTATCTATTCATCAGCTGATAGTCATTTAAGTTTTAACCTTTTGGCTATTATATATCATGGTACTATAAACATTCATATATAGTTGTTGAATGGATATATGTTTTCAGTCCTCTTGGGTGTATATTTAAGGGTCGAATTGCTGGGCCCCATGGTAACATTATGTTTAAAATTGTAAGGAAAGACCAGAGTGATTTCCAAAGTGAGTACACCCTTTTATGTTCCCATCACTACTATAAGAGAGTTCCGATTTCTCCACATCTTTACCAATACTTGCTGCTATCTGTTTTTTATTTTATTTATTTATTCATTTAATTTTTTTTTTTTTTTTTTGGAGAGGTTTTTCGCTATAGGGCGCGTGCGCTCGCCAGACAGACAGAGAGAGACAGAGAGACAGAAAGCGAGAAATCACCCCCCAGGGGGGATGGTCACGCCGCAATCCCTTCTCCTCCATTCTCCTCTCGGGATCTTGGGCACGCACGCACACGCGCCCGGCGTGAGTTGTAAGCCACCGGGTCCGAGACGCGAACCGCGGTCGACTACGTGGGAGTCCAGCGACATAGCCATTACGCTAACTGCTGGTTCCCTAATTTTTTAATTTCACCATAGAGAGACAGAGAAAGAGAGATAGAATGGGAGTGTCCAGCACCAGAACCACCACGCCACCTGCTGATCCCTGATATCTGTTTTTTTAAGCAGTCATCCTAGTGGAAAACGTATAGCTTTGGATTCCATTTCCCTAATTAATAATGTTGGGCAGCTTTATGTGTGCCTATTAGCCCTTTGTATATCTTCTTTAGAAAACAGTTTATTTAAATATCTAGTCCTTTTTATTTTTGTATGTCTTGTCATTTTATCATTAAGTTTAAGAGTACTTTGTGTACTCTGGATACCAGTTCTTTTTACGATATATGATAAAATAGTTCCTCTTGTTTTGTACATTGTCTTTCCATTTTCTTTCTTTTTTTTTTTTTTTTTTGGAGAGGTTTTTGCTATAGGGCGCGTGCGCTCGCCAGACAGACAGAGAGAGACAGAGAGATAGAAAGCAGGAAATCACCCCCCAGGGGGGATGGCCATGCCGCAATCCCTTCTCCTCCATTCTCCTCTCGGGATCCTGGGCACGCACGCACACGCGCCCAGCGTGAGTTTAAGCCGCCGGGTCCGGGACTCGAACCGTGGTCGACTACGTGGGAGTCCAGCGACATAGCCATTACGCTAACTGCTGGTCCCTCTTTCCATTTTCTTGATAGGGTTTTTGGAGCACAGATGTTTTTATTTTGAAGAAATCTGATTCATCTATGTTTAATTTGGTCACTCATGCTTTTGTTTTTATTTCAAGAAATAATTGTCTAACAGAAGGTCATCAAGATTTGCATCTATATTCCCCTCTAGGAATTTTATAGTTTTATCTTTTTACATATAGATCTTTGATCCAGTTAACTTTAATTAAACTTTGAGTTAACTTCTGTGTGGTATGAGGTAAGAGTTCACCTCATCCCTTTGTATTTTTTGCTAAGATTCTTATTCCTCCCTTATTTTGTTTTTAAGCAACTTGTGAGTACATTGGGCCTAATGAAGTATTGGAAGATTATTTCCTTATTTTAACATCATCTGACAAACAGTCTTAATTCCATTCACAGCCTCAGTTTATGCTTGCCATGTAACAAAGTTTCCAGGTATTAGGACATAGATACCTTTGGAATAAGGGAGTGTTATCCTGCACCATCTTTAAACTACTCTTTGAAAAGCAACATTTAATGCTATAATCATGCTTTAAAGATGCTAAACAGGGCTGACCTGGAAGCACAGAAGTTAAGTGATTTGCATAAAAACCCAGAACACACATGACTGACTATAGTTTGAATCCTAGCTTCAGCAACTTGAGAAACATGCCAAAAAAAAACATGCACGTGCATGCATGCCCCAAATCCTGACAGGATGGAGAAATGGAGGAAAGATGTAGGAAAAATATAGAATGATCGTACACCATTAAGTATTACTTTGTTTCTGACTCTCTTTCTCTCTCTCTCTTGCTTACTCTCTCTGGTGAATACATACACCTGGCAATTAAAAAAGAAAAAGATGTCTAAGCACAGCTAAACATATGTTTACATAATTTTTGACATACAGGGGTCATTCACCATTTTAGGATATTTAATCCTGATTAATTTAAAATGACTCATCTATTGTAACAACTTACAATCTTAATTGCTGCAAAAACTTTTTCTTGCTTTTTCATTTCAAATTCAAATGGAAGAGGCACCTTTCTTCTTAGCAAGGACTCATTTAACCTCAGTCTCAGTGTTCTCATTTGTAAAATATTATCAATAACAACTATCTTATAGAGTGTGTCAAAGATTTAGTAGGTTAATATGTTAAAGAATTTAGAACTATACTTTGTACATTGTAGCTGTTCAATATTATGCAAATATTATTTTCTTGTTATTATTATTTGTCTGGATGGAACTTTTAATAGATACCTGCTTAGCCTTTAGGAATAACCAATAGAGGAACTGCCATTTATTTTCATTACTTGTGGCAAATGTTTCCATAAATTTTTAAAATAAAGGTGTGCTTGTAATTCTATTCTTTCATCATCATTAGTATATTTGGCCATATACCCCTTAAGGTAAAAAACAGAAGAAAAATTTTTATGAATTTATTAAGGAAGTTTATAACTTAAATTTCTTGAACACTTTATTCTCATCACTAAACCTAGTTGAGTCTTTACCTTTAAGCTATCTCCGTTAACTTAGTGTCTAATTGTAAAGATGATAATTCAGGTAGCAACTTTGAATTTGCATATTTTAGCATATTTTAAAACCTAAGGAAAGTTTTTATGGGAATTAATAAATAAATTTACATATATATAATCAATCTATGGTTATAGTATCTTCCTCTCTTAATCATATATATTTTAATAAATCTATTGGGCACATCCTTCCTTTACTCTGTTTTTCTCTTCATCTTCAAGTTTTCCTGGGTAGACTTCTTATAAATAGTCTCAACCTGGTTGTTAATAATAAGGAGGAAAATCCTTTTAAGAATCAGACAGCCATATTTGCATTTTAACATCCATGGGAATGTAAGTACCTGACACTAAACATTAAACATAGCATTTTCTCTTTTTTTAATCCTTTGATACTTTTTACTGTATGAGGTGTTTAGAGGAAAGATGTGAAACATGTAAATTAATTGTCTTCTTTACCCTTCAATGATAATTAGGGTATTTATTAAATTCCCTGAAGTCAAACTAAATTTTCTGGCTCTTGTAGGCTTTACGGTGTGACATTATAGTAATCCAGATTCTGTTCATTAAAAAAAATCAGATAAATTTATAAATTAACATAGACACATGGATTACTATAATTTTATGAAGACAAAGAGAAGACTTATGAGCGTGATACATAATTTTTTGACATTCCTTGCAACTACACAATTTTCTTTTACACAGACTATAGGTAGAGATAGTGAAGGATTATTGGAGAAACAGAATTTTCTACATTTGAATTATTCCTCCAAGAACCAGTTCTTGCACTGGGAAATGTAGCTATGCTGCAACTCGGCCATCAGTTAGCACTTTGGTATAAAGAACATCTGTCTCAGCCCTTTCTCTGTGAAGCAAGTATTGTGGTTTAATGATCACTTTGTGTTGAATAGTTTTGCATTGAAAGGGGTAAGAGTACACCAAGAGAAAAGTAGTTATTTAAGACTGTATTATCTGGACTTACAGTTTAGTGTATGAAGGCTGAAAACTGTGTAGAACCAATAATACACACTGCATAAGACTTATGTTCTTTCAGTTATTCATAAAAATTATACCCAGCCTATTGCTAAAATTCATCACCCCAATACCAAAAGAAATGATATTGTTTCTTCTAGATTTGATGATGCTGATTATTTAAGATGAATATTTTTTATAAAGGAAGAAGGAAAACATGTGAAGAAAATATAATAATTTTGTCATACACATATTTCATTTTAATATCAAAAGTCATAAGAATATTTTTGTATTTTGTTTTATTTAACTAAATGACTTGTAAAGTGGAAGTGTAATAATTACATGCTCTGTATATCTAATATGAAATTTAAACTTTTTTATTATTTTTGAATAATTTTTGTTTAAAGACTATCTGGGGGACCAGTAGTTAGCATAATGGCTATGTCGCTGGACTCCCACGTAGTCGACGGCGGTTCGCGTCCCGACCTGGTGGCTTAAAACTCACGCCGGGCGCATGTGCATGCGTGCCCAAGATCTCGAGAGGAGAATGGAGGAGAAGGGATTGCGGCTTGACCATCCCCCTGGGGGGTGATTTCTCGCTTTCTGTCTCTCTGTCTCTCTCTGTCTGTCTGGCGAGCACACGTGCCCTATAGCAAAATCCTCTCCAGAAAAAAAAAAAAAAAAAGACTATCTGGTGCCAGCCCTATAGCATAATGTTTAAGGGAGTCAGGTCCCACATGGCCAACCATAGTTTGAATCCCAACCCTGGTGACTTGGAAGATTAAAAAAATCCACTGGACACAGGTATGTATATGCCTAAAATCTGAACAGGATAGTGAAAAGAAGGGATTTTGGTGTGACCATCCCCTTTTGGAAAGTGCTCCCTCCCTCTCTCTCTGTTTCTCTGTCTCTCTCCAGCACACATCCTCTGGAAAATGAAACATCGGTAATGTGGGGCTAGCGGGTAGTGTAGTGGTTAAAGTTCTGGACTTCCACATGGTCAACAGCATTTCAAGTCCTGGATCCAATGGCTTGACTCAGGCTAGATGCATTTGCATGCATGTCCAAAACCCTGGATGGAGGAGACAAGATTGCAATGTGGCCATTCCCGCTAGGGGGCAATTTTTTACTTCCTGTCTGTCTCGCTCTGTCTCTCTGCCTTGTGCATATAGCCTAAAGCAAAAAATTTCTCCAAAAAACCCCCAAAACAAAGCAAACGAACAAACTAACAATAGTACAGAGATCCTGTGTACCCAGATTTCCCTGATGTTAACTTCTTACAGAACTGTGTATCAAAATGAAGAAGTTAACACTGCTAAATTCTATTAATTGTAGTGCAGACTCCATTCAGATTGAACTAGTTTTTCCAATAATGCTCTTTCTCTGTTCCACAATCCAATCCATAATACTATATTGTATTTAGTTGTCATGTCTTGTCTGTTGGTCTGTCTGTTTTTTTCCAAATGGTGACAATTTGTTCATGAATTTGACAGTTTTGAAGGATACTTGTCAGACATGTTCTAAAATGTTCCTCAATTAAGTTTGCCTGTTTGTTTCATGATTAGGCTAGTGTTATCAATTTTTGGAAAGAATAATAGATAGAAGTAATAGCTTTCTTGTCAGGGGAGCATAATATTTATGTGAAATAACTGGTGATGTTATCTTTAAATACTTGGTTAAGGTGACTTTTGCCAGATAGTGCCATAACAAAGTTGCCATTTTTTCCTCTCTCTTCTCTTTTCTTTTTGGAAGCAAGTTTCTAAATCAGATAAACAGATGTTACAGCTTCATTGGGATATAATTTACATACCATACAATTACCCATTTAAAGTATGCAATTCTGGGGTTATTACATTCACAGAGTTGGGGAGCTATCACCACAATCTAGTATCAGAACACTGTATTACCCCAAAAAGAAACCCTATAGCTAATATTGGTCACCCCCAATTTTCCCATTCCTCTCACCTACCACTGTAGAAAGTTATTTATTTACCTTATGTATCCACTTATTTACTTATATTTGACATAGAAAAGGAATTAAATAAATTATGTAGAATTTTCGTGACCATCTTCTTTCACTTAATATAATGCTTTTTAAGATTCTTCCCTGTTATTGTATATATTATTACTTTAGTTCCCTTCTTTTTTCTAATTGTGATTAAGAAATATAAAATTTACTATGTTAGCCATTTTTATGTGTACAATTAAGTGTTATTTTTGTTCATTAATAGTATCTAATTGTATACCACATATTGTTTAGTCAGTGATCATTTACTAGATATTTGAATTTCTTTCCACTTTGTGGCAATATGGATGATACTGATATCAGCAGTATGTACAAGTTTTTGTGTGGACTTATATGTTTAACTCTCTTTGATATATACCTAGGAGTAGAATTACTAGATCATTTGGTAACTTTATGTTTAACTTTCTGAGGAATGACCAAACTATTATCCAAAGCAGTTATATCATTTTGCATTCCTACCAGCACTGCATGAGGGTTCCAGTTGCTCTCTATTCTCATCAATACTTTTTATTATCTATCTTTTATACCTATTACAGTGGGTATACATTGCTATTTCATTGTAACCTTAATTTTCATTTTCCTAATCATTTTGAATATCTTTTTATTTACTTTTGATCATTTGTATATTTTCTTTGGATTGCTATTCAAACACTTTGCATATTTTCATTGAGTCATTTTTTTCTATTTCTTTAATTGTAAAAGTTCTTTGTATATTCTGAATAAACCACTCCATAATCAGATACATTATTTGCAAACATTCTTTCCATCTATGGTTTATCTTTTCATCCTCTTAATAAGACTTTTGTAAGAACAAAACTTTTTAAATGTTTTCTTTCTTCTTTCTTTCTTTTTATCTTTCCTTCTTTCTTTCTTTCTTTCTTTTCATTTTTGGCTTTTGAAATATGGTGCATCGTGTTTGTGGAACAGAGACAGAGAGAGACAGAGAGAGGGAAAGTGAGAAATCATCCCCCCCCCCGGGGGTAATGGTCATACTATACCACCTTCTCCTTCCTTCTCCTCTCAGGATTTTGAGTACATATGCACATGCTCCCAGCATGATTTTTCAAACTGCCAGGTGTGGGCCTTGAACAGCAGTTAGCCATGTGGGAGTTTAGACCCTTAACCACCATTCCACCTGCTGATCCCAAAATTTTTAAATTTTATGAAATTCATTTTATTTTTATTTAGCTTTTTGCATTTCTATCATCATATCTAAGAAACTATTGTCTAACTCAAGATCATAACAATGTTTTCTTTTAAAAGATTTATTGGTTTAGGTTTTCTGTTTAGGTCTATTATTCATTTTGATTTCATTCTGTATATGTTGTGAGGTAGGGGTCCATTTACATTCCCTTTCACGTATTAATCTATTGGGTCATTGGGAAAGTCATGACAAATTTTTGCATAGAAAAGCATGAGAGGGACCAGCAGTTAGCGTACTGGCTATGTCGCTGAATTCCCATGTAGACGACTGTGGTTCGAGTCCCGGACCCAGTGGCTTAAAACTCATGCTGGGTGTGTGTGCGTGCGTGCCCAAGATCCTGAGAGGAGAATGGAGGAGAGGGGATTGTGGTGTGGCCATCCCCCCGGGGGAAGATTTCTCTCTTTCTGTCTCTCTGTCTCTCTCTGTCTGTCTGGCGAGTGCCCGTGCCCTATAGCAAAAACCTCTCAAAAAGAAAAATAATAAAGTAAAAAAAAAAAAAAAAAAAAAAAAAAAAAAAAGCATGAGAAAATGCATCATGACTTTCCTAACAACCTTGCCTTAGCAGAATTTGTTAAAAAGTCTACTCATTCCTCCACGGAATTGTATTAAGATAACACTATACTTCAAAATATATTTATATATTTATTCCCTATAAAATTTTCTGAATTCTACTACAACTTTTGTTATTGGTTACTTGAACAAATTTGAACAATGTAATATTAGAGTTGAATGGTAATTGAATTGGTAATAGACATGAATGTATGGACATGAATAAATGTAGGTCCTTGCTTTAAAAACAATTGGGACTAATAATTACAGTTTGTCTTTGCATGCTCTTAATAACACTTTTCTTGGGACTAGCAGTTGATGTAACGGCTATGTCGATGGACTCTCATGTAGTTTATCTAGGTTCGAGTCCCGGGCCCAGTAGCTTAAACTCACACCAGGCGCATGTGCTTGCATGCCCAAGATCTCAAGAGGAGAATAGAGAAGGGATTGTGGTGTGGCCATCCACCCTGGGGGTGACTTCTTGCTTTTTCTCTCTCTGTTTCTTTCTGTATTTTTGGCAAGCACACGTGCCCTATAGCAAAAAAAACTCTCAAAAAATAATAATAAGGCTTTCTCAGAGTAATACTTTAATTTTTAATTTTTTTAAGTTTCTTGCCATAGGGCCCACACACTCACAAGAAAGAGAAAGAGGGAGTGGAAAAGTTATAACTCACTCCCCAGGAGGAATGGCCATGCAGTAATTTCTTCTCCTCCATTCTTCTCTTGGGATTTTGTGCATATATTCACACCTGCCTGGCATGATTTTTAAGCAACCAGGTTGAGGACTTGACCTGCCATCCACCAAGTGGGAGTCCAATGTCTTAACCCCTAAGCCACCTGCTGGCCTTTTAGTTTCTTTTTTATTTTGAAAAATCTTGGCACTCTGAAGCATTATTCAGGGGAAGACACAGTGATTTTTAGTTAGATAGTCATCTGGTATATGTGATGACAGTACGAGAAAATGAATGTATCCCATGACCTAACCAACCTCAAAATCAGGAATTGCAATAATTTCCTTTTGTTCTGTTCTTTGCTTTCTAACCAGAACTCCTATCATATTTCTGCTTTCTATATAATACAATAACTAACATGTGTTAACTCCTTCTATCTGCCAAGTACTTTGCTATAAAATATAAATCAATAGATAATAAGCACTGAACAGAGAATTTTATGTTATCTGCATATTTTCACTATATCAATCATATAATTATATTAAAAATGCAATAATTGAGGGCCAACAGGTGGCATGGTGGGTAATACATTGGCCTCCCACATGGCTGACCACGTTTTGAGTCCCAGACCTAGTGGCTTAAACTTATGCCGGGCACGTGTGTGTACGTGCCCAAGATCCCTAGAGGAGAATGGAGAAGAAGGGATTGCGGCGTGGTCATCCCCCCTGGGGGGGTGATTTCTCGCTTTCTTTCTCTCTCTCTCTCTCTGTCTTTATGGCGTGCGCACATGCCCTATGGCAAAAACCTCTAAAAATATTCACAATATTAAATGAAATTAAATAAAAATAATTCTTTATAATAAAATTTTATCACTTTGTGGAGGTTATTGGCAATGACGATTAATAGATAAGGTTACTTACTGTTTTACCCGGGATGAGACATTTAATCTCTGTGTACCGCAGTCTTTTAGTCTCAGTTTTACAGTTCATGTCCAGTCTACTTTATTATAACTACCTTTTCCTTATTATTAGACCTTCTCTAAAAGTTACAATAAATAATAGATAAAATGCAAGTAATGTTAAAATTTGTAGTGCTTTTTTTTTAAAATGTGCTTACATGATTTTAAATGTATGTAACATAATTTTAATTATTTTGATAGTAAGAAATCCTGCAGTAGGAGGAGCTCAACTAAAAGGCATTTAACAGATACAAAAATGTAACATTTTCTGTTGAAAATAAAGTACATAGTAATATTCTTGATTTGATTATCACTCACTGCATGCATGCTTTGAAAAACCATATTGTATGCCATAGAGATGTATAACAATTAAGTGTAAATAAGAACATTTTTAAAAAAGATATCCTGGATTCTACTAGGTTGTCATAAAAGGCATGACATGTTTACATTGGAAAACATAGAAAGAATACGTTATGATTTTTCCCAACAGCCCAATATTTTATATCGCCCAAAATAAAAATCTATTTTTTAATAAATAAAATTATACACATGCAACATTACAAATATATCTGATATTCACATTTTATCTTTGCCTATAGCTTGAGAACAGTTATTTTTACTGTTTCTAACTTACAGTTTCTTCTAAATTCGTATGCCAAGTATCTATGGAAATTCTGAATCAGAAGAGTGAGTAAGATGACAACACCACTGTGAAATCATATCACAAGTGGGTGTCACCTGGGAATATGTTCTGAGCTTAAAGTAGCACCATCATTTCTTGGACATATAATGAAAGTATCTGAAACAATTATCTTCTAAGAACTGTGATATAAATCTAGCGATAAATACAGGGAAGAGGAGATGTAGAGACATATAGCAGAAAAACTAAGAAATAGTTTAAAGTAGTACTTTATTATCATCAAAGGTTATCATCCCTCACATTAAAACTTTTATTTACTTTAAGTTTATATTTATTCCATGAATGAGAGAAACAGAGAGAGCAAGAGAAAGCAGCACAGAGACAGGCAATCCCATCAGTCCCAATGCCATGATCCATTCCCTACCCCGGAAAGCCTCAAATCATGGGTACACAAGTGCCTGGCATATTCAGGGAGGTCTCCATAGGTGAGCCCAAAGTCTCATCATGTGAGTCAGCCTTGCAGAGTGTTGTGTTTCACTGCCATGTCACCATTTGGCCATCTAATGCTTTGTAAAATGAATATGTTACTAATTGAACGAGAATCACACCTATAGATGATTTAGACTAAGATTGAGAATGTTTTATATGTAAAATATTACAAAGATTTCATAACAGCATATTTTAAATAAAAATCAATCACAAAATATTTAGGTATTCATCTTTCATTTTATCAGAATATGATTCAGTACATATTCATACACATATTTTTATTCATGCTGTTTTCAGTCAGTAACATGAACTTTAAAACTATCCTGTCCTGTTTTTTTCTTTTTCCTTTGAAATTTTGACCTGGATAGAGAACATAGCTTTTAACTTAAGAGATTTTCCTTCCATATAATGCTAATTTTATTTAGTGTCTGAAAGAAGGTGGCATTTTCTCCATCCCTTTATTGGAATGTATTTGACTTTTTTTCAAGGTATTACAGAGTCTCAGAATTTCACTCAGCTTGCCTGAATGAACCTAATATTTTTTTTTTTTTTTGCTTATTGGGTGGAAAAAGTCTCTTTTTAAAAGTTTACTGGTTATGTAGAGGAAAAAAACATACCAAATATTGCAGTTTTTATCATTGCTCACTCAATTAAGTGCACACGTTGAGATCATTTTTTTTTTCTTTGAGAGCAACATTTTAGCATGTCTTTAAGCAGTGGTAAGATCATCATCTTGTCAAAGAAGGATTTTAGTATATCCTCTTAGAGATACTGTACTGCAGTTTTCCAACTGTCATATAATCCTGCGTTAAATTTTAAATTGAAGTATTACATTCTGAAGCCACACAACTTTGTATGATTCTAGATAAAGTGCTTTCCTTAGCAAAGCTTCAATGACATGACAAATACATAGTTTTTTCAACTCTTGAGAAATATACTTTCTACCTTTTTGTTTACCTTAAACTTAAAACAAGTATAACTTCCCAGCTGGTTTAGACTATTAAACATTTCAGAAAGGATATAAGAAAGAAAGAATTGCAGTGTTAGTACTTACTGTTCTTAAATTTTTGACCCTTAAGACTCATATCCTGTTTGTTTGAATAATATCTCTGATTACTATTACTTGAGGGTATCTAGAAAATATAGTTCTACATGAACATGCCCATCCTAACTGTCTTCAGATTCTCTTTTAAGAAAATAATTATTTATGTAATTCTATTTATCATTATTATTATTTTAACTCACTAGACAGAGAGGAAAGTGAGAAAGTAAGTCTCCAGGTTCAGGACTTGAACCACAGTTGCCATGCCATCTCCCAGCCCCCTGTCTTCAGATTCTAAAACAGAAGGTAACCATGTAATTTTTACAATGTTACATTATTTACCTAATAATGCCCTAAAGTAGAAAAAAGCTGATATTTCTAGGTAGAGTACATAATCCTGAGTCACAAAAAAAAAAAAAAAAAAAAAAAAAAAAAAGAAAAAAGAAAAAAAAAAAAGAAATAGGAGGGAACTAAAATGTGTTAATAGTGGCAACATCACAATATTTGCTCTACTTCCCTTTCTCTTTCCCCAGGGTATCCAAGGGAAATTTAAGAGTCTATTTTCAGTATCTAAGCCTGCCTGTCCAATATGGTAGCCACTAGCCACATGTAGGTACTGAAATCTTGAAATGTGGCTAGCTAGAATTACATAAGGGATTTTTAAAATGTAGTACTGAAAAAATGATAACATTTTGGATATAGTATGTTGAATAAAATCAACTATCAAAATTAATTGCACTTGTTTCATTTTTCTTTGTTTATATGTGGCTACAACAGAATTTTAAACTATGTATATGGCTTGTGTCGTTTTATTGGGCCATGCTGCTCTAGAGGAAAAGAGTAGAATAGTGAAGATCTACTGATCAGAAGCAAGTAATGTAACAGTGGTCTACTGATCAGGAGCTATGTGATCTCATGGAGATTTTACCAAGTTAGTGCCTTACTTAGAGGACAAAAGTGCTTATTGATCTTTCCCCTCAGTTTACCTATTGGAGTATATCGATTTCACTCCTACACACCCTACTACTACCATTTTGCAGGGAATAGGCAAACCGGTTGCTTTTGGAACATAGTAATGAACATTTAAAATAGTGGTCATAATTCCTTCCCCTCCAAAATCCCCTCTTGGGATTTTGGGAACTCACCCAGATGTGCCCAGTGTGAGTTTCAAGCTGCCAGATCCGGGACTCGAACCACAGTCAGCCATGTGGGAGTCCAATGACATAACCACTATGCCATCTGCACGTCCTGACTCAGATATTTTCAATGGTCCCCTTGGGGATGAAGTTGTCTTCCACTGTGACTACTGATGGAATACCATATTCATCTTGTGTTCAAGGTAACACAAGTTACTAATGCCATTTTCTCTGATATTCAATTATAAAATAGTCAATAGTTTAGTACTTTAGTATGCCACTTTTTTGTATGTAGAAAAATGTAATATTTTCACATAGGTGCTATTTATAAATGGCATTTAAATTTTCATTATTAAAATGAGTAAGGTTGTGGTTCAGTAATAGTCTACTTAGCAAAATCCTGACTCCTTACTCTCTGTTAGGTATTGTATAGGAACTGGTATTAAGAAATTAGCATATAACAATCTCTGATTCTAAGAAATATTTATATTAATAAATGGATAATTTCAATATAACATAGTAAGTGAATACAGCGGTATGAAAATGACTTTCTCCTCTAGATAATAGAAGGCCATTTTGACTCCTAAATAAGAAAAATAACATTTTTCTCTTTGGACCCTTAATAATGTCAAGCTAATGATCTATATACACCACTGACAAGAATACTTTATACTTCAGTGAACACCCTGTAATGATTTGATTGAATTATCTTCCAATTAACCTCAAATCTTGAATATTAGTAAAAGGTTGATATGGTTAATGTTTTATTATTAGAACTATATCACATAATCATCTCGTTTAGTTAACCTTCTAGCACCAGTAACTTCGTTTTCAGTGAGAGTTTCTATAGTTTGCAAACAATGACAAAAGTCTGTATTCCTGAGGAAGTTTTATGTGATATCTTGAGAATTAGTAAAGACATTTCTTTCTAGAATTACTTGAACACAAACTTACTAGGATGTAAGCTATGTGATGGCAGGGATCTGGTCTGTGTTGTTCACTGATGTTTTCCAGGTGCCTAAAATAGCACCTAGCACACAGGAGGTTTCCTTTTTTAATTTCTTTTTAAAATTTGTTTTGTTAATATAATATTCATTTATAAAGTGAATTCTCCCAGGGGCTGGCAAGTGGCATGGTGGTTAAGGCATTGGACACTCCCACATGGCCGACCACGGTTCGAGACCCAAACCTGGTGACTTGCTTTCTCACTTTCTCTCTCTTTCTCTCACTCTCTCTGTCCTTCTGTGGTCAAATTTAAATAAATAAAGTCATAAAATAATTCTTTTTTAAAATTATTATATTTAACTTTATTTATTCATTTATTTATTTTAATTTGACCAGAGATGGAGAGAGAGAGAGAGAGAGAGAGAGAGAGAGAGAGAGAGAGAGAGAGAAAGAAAGCCATCAGGTCCGGGACTTGAACCACACACAGCCATGTGGGAGTCCAGCACCCTTAACCACCAAGCCACCTGCTGACCCCAGTAAAATAATTATTTTTTAAAAAAGAGTGAATTCTCCCAACATGAATATATTTCACATCAGTCCAATTGAGGATCCTATACACGATATCATCAACAGACAATAATCCATTTCTGTGTCCCATGGTTTCAATCAATACATGTTAGATGAATTTCTACCTAACTATAGAAATAATTTGTCAACAACCTTAATAGAATCTAATTGTTCTAGGTATCTTACAAATACACACAAGGCCAATGCAAAATAATTAAGATTGAATTTATCTTTTGAGCTAACTACTAGAAATCTCAAAATAGTAATTATCCATTTTAATTATATATCTCTATATTTTATATATAGAAAGAGAGAAGGAACTTCAAAAGGTTTATGGAAATATGAGTTAAGGTACAAGTTATTTTTGTTGAGAAAAATTGTGAAATCCATACATAATTTTTCATAATATGTATTTTAGAAGAGTTTTTGTATTTATTTATATCAATATCTCTTTCTGGTAGACTCAGGCAGGATTGAGTAAGCTGTTGTTTGTATTTTAAAATTTGTATTTAAAATAGTTTTGATCCATCCTAAAAAAAAGGCTGAATCAGTCTAAATCTAGATGCAATAAAAACCTTATTGCTAAAAAACAAGTATGTACTATGCAAATCCTGATCTCCTAGAATTTCAGATGTTTGAAAAGTCATGATATATGGGTTCCTCTGGATTCTATCATTACATGAACAGGAAGAACAGAAAGAATAAATAGGGATAATATAACTATCTTTCAAGATGGTTATTTGGAATAACTTATTTCAGCACAATATCCCACAAAGTGACACCTGCAGCTCTGTGTGGATGATTTAATACTTGAGCTAATTTGTATCGGTTCCAAATGCCCAGATGCACCCAGCTCCTGAAAAGGGGTACAGACCTTGAATGTGAGTACACACTCACATTCTGTGTTATTTTAAAATATGCTGTCCAATAGTATAGTTTTATATCCAAACTGGTGATTTAAGTCTAGCCTATAAGCATCAGTCATGTTAATTTAATCTTTGGCACTACAATGGATTAGGACTTTTTGTAATACCTTTTTATTAGAGAGATTTTTGCTTATAGGGCATGTGTGCTAACTGGAGAGACAGAGACAAAAAGCGAGAAATCACCCCTTCAGGGGGTGGCCACGCTGCAATTCTTTCTCCTCCATTCTTCTCTTGGGACTTTGGGCACACACACACACACACACGTGCCCAGTGTGAGCTTTAAGCCACCAGGTCTGAGACTTGAACCATAGCCAACTATGTGGGATTCCAACAACATAACAATTATGCCATCTGCTGGTCCCTGCAATGCTTTTTTAAAGTTTTCTTTTTTCCTCCATGATAGAATTCATGCATACGCATCAGAGAGAGACAGAAAAAAGCACCCTCGACAAGGTGTTATCATACCGTGATCCCTTTTCCCCACTCCTCTAGCTCCTCAGAGTCCTGAACACATGAATACAGTTCTAGTGTGTTTTCAAGCCAACACAGCGATCTGAACCCAAAGTCAGCTATGTGGCTTCCAGCTCTGCAGTGTAGTTTGCTACCTTCTCTAACAGCAGGTTAGACCAAAATTGGTATTTTGGAGGTATAGTTATGATACTGTTATGCCACCAGAAATATTAATGTGAATGAAGCATTTTATTCACTTTTAGCCTCTGCTGGTTTACTCTTGTGTCTAAAGGAAAAAAAAAGGAGGGGGAGGAATATGAAATTAGGATATTTCTGGCATTATCGGTACTTGAAAGAAAAGCACCTGCCATCGGTTCTGAGTCAAAGTAGGTGACTCATCCTTAAATAAGTTGTTAGGCTTGGGGAAGATCCTGGCTTCTTAGAGACCTACATCTAGAAACCCAGACATCTTTAACCTGTGTGCTCATTTACTACAGAATTTAATGGTCCTTTATGGTATAGCAGTATAGTCATGGGACTCACATAAAAGCAGAAAAAGGTTTTGTTGATACAGAAACATAATAAATTTGTTATAACTGATGCTAATAGCTAAGAGGATAGTCAATACATTTTTAGTTCTTCTGGGGCTAAGAATTTACACAAAAGAGATAAGAGAGATCCGTGTCCTCAAAGAGTAGTAAATGCATCAGAGACAAATTAGTGGAGGTTAGTGGAGTGGTACGGGCATGGATTATCTTTGGAGTAGACTGTATTATCATGTAATTTGTATTTCCAAAACTCCTATATATTTTTTCCCTCCACATTTCTTAATCTTATATATTTTAGGATATTTTTCTTCCTTGCATTTACAGTGATGGAGCTGATGGGTTTATGTCAGAAATGGGTATTTACAGTGGACAAAACCTAATGTGAAGCTGTGTGCCAGTTAAAGTTATGCACTTCTAGGAAATAAAATGTTGCATTCTGCATCAATGACCATGAAAGATCTGTGTATTTATAATGAACCTGTCACCAAAAGAACTTAAGGCAGATGTCAGAAAGAGGGATCCCAGAGACCATGGTGCTCTGTTCAATACACAGAATGGAAATGGTGTGTACAGTGGCACTGAACTTGGATGCCCTGTCTCACCAACATGCTTGCCCTGGAGACATTATGCTAGGAGAGAAATGGAAATTCAGTCCTTGTTGAGCCATTTGGTCCTTGGTATATTTACTGAAATGACAACTAGGAGCGAAATTAATGACAACTGTGATTTTTGATGCAGTCTTAGGGAATTCTAATCTGGGAATTTTGACAGCCAAATGACTATAATTAACTACAAAGATATCAGCTACAAAAAAAAAAATGGCACAGGCTTCAATAGGCTCTTCTGAAGCTTCTCTTGTAATCTATTGTGTGATCTATTTTAGGATAAACTGAGACGCTGAGACAGGTCTTACTTTGAAAAGGAAGAAAGAGTTAAGTAAAGCATGAGTGAGCAAATTTTGTCTGTTCACATTCATTTAAAAATATGACATGTCACTTACTCCCAGAATCCTAATCCAACTGTCATTAAAACAGTTTAATAAAGGATAAAAGGATAGTATATCCTTTTAAACTTAAACTGCACACGTACCCGGAAACAGGAATACATGCTACAAATATTTCACACTTGGAAAATTCTAGGGTACCTCTAGAGTAACATTACAAAGAAATGACATGGAGCAAATATTGTGCATTTCTCCATGTGTTGCATTTTCAGGACTCTGTTAGTCCAAATGGCTTAACACAGTCTTGCATTAAGTCTCTAATAATTTTATTTATTTTATTGCATATATTTAAGGTATATAACATGATGTCTTAGTAGACATATACCTAGTGAAATACATACCTCTACCATCAGTCAGGCAAATTAACCTATTGATTACATTTCATATTTGCCTTGTGTGTGTGTCTGTGTGTGTGTTGGAAGAGGACCTAAAATCTACTCTCAGCAAATTTTCAGTATGTTATACAATATTAACTATACTCCTCATGCTGCACATTAAATTTCTAGATTTATTCTTCCTATATAACTGCAACTCTGTACACTTTGACACACTTTTCTCCATTTTTATCCCCCTTGCTACCCATAGTAAGCCATATTTTGTTCTCTATTTCTGTGTATTTGACTTGTTTTAAGATTTCGTATGTAAGTGAGATTGTGCAGTGCTTGCTGGAGACACAGAGACAGAAAGAGAAAGTGAGAAATCCTCACCCAGGGGTTGGCCACGCCATAATCCCTTCATCTCCATTTTCCTCTCAGGATTTTGGGCATGCATGAACATATGCCTGGTGAGACTTTCAAGTTGCTTGAGTCCAGGACTAAAACCATGACTGGCCCTTATGGGAGTCCAGCCCCTTAACTACTATGCCATTTGCTAGCCTTGAACATGCAGTATTGTGTGCATCTGCCTTATTTCATTTAGTATAATGTCCTAGGTTAATTCTTATTGTTGCAATTGGTAGTATATCCTTTTATAAAAGAATTATTTTATTTAACTGTCATTCTTTATTTCTTTATTTTAATTTGATTAGCGAGAGAGAGAAAGTGAGAAAGCAAGAAAGTGAGAAAGCAAGCCGCCAGGTCTGAGACTTGAATGGTGGTTGGCCATTTGGGAGTACAGTGCCCTTAGCCACCATGATACCTGCCAACCCCCCCCCACACACACACACACAGACACACTTTTTTTTAAATCTTTTTATTTTTAGAGAGAAATTTTTGCTATTAAGTGCATATGCTCACTGGAGAGACAGAAGGACAGAAATTGAGAAATCACTCCCCAGGGCAAATAGCCACAGTCCTTCTCCTCCATTCTCCTCTCAGGATTTTGGGCATAAATGCACACATGCATGAATTTTAAGCTGTCAGGTTCAGGACTCAAACTGTGGTCGACTATGTAGAAGTCCAGTGACATAACCATAATGCCATCTGCTGGTCCCTTTTTTTTTTTTTTTTTTTTTTTTTTACTTTTTTGAAAAAGGATTTTGCCATAGGGTGCATGTGCTCACCAGAGAAAGAGAGAGACAGAGAGACAGAAAACAAGAACACACACTAGGGAAGATGGCCACACTGCAGTCCTTTCTCCTCCACTCCCTTCTTGGGATTTTGGGCATGCATGCACACGTACCCAGTATGAGTTTAAAGCCTCTGGGTCCTGAACTCAATCTGTGGTAAAGTATGTGGAAGTCCAGCGACATAAACATTACATCATCTGCTGGTCCTTTTTAAGGTTGGATATTACAGAATATTATTAATCTCTAATTATTAATAACATAAATAATATGGTTTATTTTGGCAATATCTATACCCAAAAGTCAGAAAACTCCTTGATTTTGAATTTAGTAGAGCACAATTGCAGCAAATGGAAAATTGTAGTCTTTAGTGGTGATAAATCACACTCTTTTTAAGTTTGCATTTTATCCTCAAACTTAAAATTAGGTTAGCTGCTTTTAAGAATTAATATAAACTGTGATGGATTAGCTTTTCCATTTTTTTAATTTTATGTATTTATTATTATTATTATTTGCTAATTGGTTCTGAGCCTCTGGGTACAACTGGAAGGATTAAAAATTAATTACTAACATTTCTACAATAAAATAATAAGCCACTTAAACTTTAAGGT
Organism: Tupaia tana; assembly: GCA_026018925.1. Lineage (NCBI taxonomy): Eukaryota > Metazoa > Chordata > Mammalia > Scandentia > Tupaiidae > Tupaia > Tupaia tana. Next base: position 62,161,060 of record JAKSZU010000009.1, on the reverse strand, counting down.
AATCTACATCATATTATGAGGCTGTACTTTTACACTGGTAGTCTACACAAATAAATTGCTATAGTTCGTTGAGTCTGAATTTGCATTTCCAAACATAGCGACCTTTCTTATGATGTTGTCTTCACTTCAAAATAGCTAAATATCAAGTATCCAAGTTTCTATGTATTTTTCCACTTTAGAGAATCATTTTATTTTGCTCTCTCTCAGTTTTTCATAGTAAAACATTTTCTGTGGAGAAAGGTGCCTTCCCTGTGCATTGGTGAGCTGAATCCAAACTAGTGTCACTGATGAGTTCAAGGTAGTAAAATTATCCCCAAACTGGGTGCATATTCGTGGAAGAAGCGTGTTTCAGATATAATTTTGCCCATAAAAAAAGAAGGAAAAGTGCTTTGCTTGGATCATTATTGCTAACTACACAAGCTGACACTACTAGGGAGATATCACACTTTCTTTTAAATCCCTCCCACAGAAAACATGAGATATGCCTAGATCAATCAATCCATGTTTCAATTTAAGCACAAAGTTTGTTCTTGTTTAACATCCATTCTGTGGTCCTGGTGAAAGTAAAAAAAAAAATGTATTTATTTTGTTCATGTTAGAGTGTACATGTACACAAGAGGAAGAACGAGAGAGAGAGAGAGAGAGAGAGAGAGAGAGAGAGAGAGAGAGAGAGAGAGAGAACCATCTTCCTCAACATTCTGGTCACACCAACATCCCCTTCCAGCCCTCCAGCTAGTCAGGATCTTGGGTACGTGTGTGAACGTATTCACAGCACCAGTTTGCCCATGTGGCCTCCAGCAGTGCAGTCTAGATTGCTTTGGCCTGTGCCACTTAAACTGGGCCAAGCAATGTGTTTTGATGACTGAAAACAGCTATGTATTTTAAGGCAATTTCTTCTTTTAACCCCTTATAACAGATTGACAAGATCACTACATCAGCTCTTTAGAAACTACAGTGTACCTGGGACTAGGAACCTAGAAATCTGGGACTTGGTCTTATTTTTCCTTCTGTCATTTATTTTGAAAAACAAAAATATCCTACAGTTTATGGATGGTTAAGTTGCTTCCAGCCAAATGGGGCAAATCACCGCCCCACTCACCTTCACTGCCTGAATTGTCGCGAGACTCAGATGAGGTAAGGGACACATTACAGGAATTGAAAGCTTCAGGATCGTAGCTGTATTTCTCAGGTAACTCAGCTGTAAAGGTATTTAGGCTGTTTCTGATCCTTTAGGTTTGGAACTCTCAGTTCTTTTACACATTAGCATACCATAGGACTACTGGAGTTGGTTCACTAACATAAAAAGAGATACCCACAGATAACTAGGGTTTTACTTTCTTAGAATATAGCTATGTCCTCTGAAAATCATTGGTATACATTCACAATATATGTATTATTAGACCAGAGGTTTACTTCCCTAGGAAGGCTGCATAGTTTAGTAAGCTAGGAAGAATATTTCAATATTTAAATCTTAGGCACTCTTAGGTTCTCAGGTAAGTCATGGTGGTGCAGTTTTACATAGAAAAATACATCATGGAGACCAGCAGTTAGCATAATGGCTATGTCGCTGGATTCCCATGTAGTCGACTGCGGTTCGCGTCCTGGACCAGGTGGCTTGAAACTCACGTGGGACACGTGTGCGTGCGTGCCCAAGATCCCAAGAGGAGAATGGAGGAGAAGGGATTGTGACATGGCCATCCCCCCAGGGGGTGATTTCTCGCTTTCTGTCTCTCTGTCTCTCTCTGTCTGTCTGGCGAGCGCATGCACCCTATAGCAAAAACCTCTCCAAATAAAAAAGGAAAAATACATCATGAATTTCCTGACAACCTAATGGAATGTACTCTTTTGTAGATCCTTTTGTGGATATGAATCACAAGACATGCATTTATCAATTTATATATCATTTGTTAAATAATATATATGAGAATTCAGAAAGCATAGGTATTCGGTGATAAACGGAACTTTAGAGGCAAGTATTAGGGGGGATTCAGTTTCATAGATAATTAAAACATTTTCTAACTTTCATCTTTCTGTTTCTTATAATAATCTCTTCTTTCATTTTCAACAAGCCTGATGGGCATTTCTGTAACTTATCTACTATATTACAGAGTGATAGTTTTATAAACACACTTGAGAGGTCATTATTTGATATTGAAGAGTATGTTTTTTTTCTAAATGTAAGCAAATAATTGATTTATTACATTTCCTTCTTTTGAAATCAGAACTTAGTGAGGTGAACATATATTTCTAAGTATCTATATAAAATATATTTGTGATGTGGCCATATGGATTCATACTGCATGTAGAAAAAGGTTATAGATATAGATCACGCTGTATGAGACTACAATATAGTTCAGTGAGATATTTGGTTTTGATTGTGAGGTTAATTAAACAAAAACTCTGGAGCCAGCCAGATGGCATGGTGGTTAAGGCACTGGGTTCCCACATGGCTGGCTGTGTTTTTTTTTTTTTGTTGTAGGTTTCATCTGCTTGCTGGAGAGACAGAATGTAAGAAATCACCCCCCCCCCCAAGATAGGTGAACACAACACAATACCTTCTCCTCTGCTCTCCTACTGGAATCTTGGGCACACATGCATACCTGTCCAGCATGAGTTTCAAGCCACTAGATGTGGAACTTGAACAGCGGTTGTCCAGTGATGTAACTGCTATGCCATCTGCTGGACCTGGCTGACTGTGCTTTGAGTTATAGACCTTGTGGTATGAAAATCATGCCAGGCACAGGTGCATGTGTGCCTAAAATCCCAAAAGGAGACTGGGAGAGAAGAAATTACAGCATGGCTATCCACCTAGGGAGTGATTTCTCACTTTCTCATTCTCTGTCTTACTGTATTGATTACAAGTGCCCTATAGCCAAAACCTAAAAACCTAAATAAATAAATAACCTCTAAAAGTCTCATTTCAGTAAGAACATTAAGGCAAGATAAATAAATTCTAGACATCTGCTGTACAACCTTGTACCTATAGTTAATACTACTGTATTGTACATTTAAAAATTTATTGAAGAACCAGCAGATGACGTAATGGTTATGTCACTGGACTTCCACATACTTGACTACAGTTCGAGTCCCGGACCTGGCTGCTTAAAACTCACACTGGGCACATGTGCATGTGTGCCCAAAATCCTAAGAGGAGAATGGAGAAGTAGGGATAGCAGTGTGGCCATCCCCCCTGGGGGGTGATTTCTCGCTTTCTGTCTCTCTGCTCTCTCTGTCCAGTGAGCACACATGCCCTATAGCAAAAATCTCTCTCTAAAAGTAAAATAAATAAATAAATAAATAAATAAATAAATAAATAAATAGAATAAAAATTTATCGAAATGGTAGATCTTATATTAAGTGTTCTTATCACAATAAAGTAATTTTTAAAAGTTGACACAACAAAGTGATAACATTGACAGTTGAGTGTAATAACTAGATTAGTTCATTATCTGTCTGTTTCTGCATCATTAGAAACCAATAAGGCAGTAGTCTGCTAATTTCCAGTACAAAATTCATTTTTAGGGTCAAAATAGATGGAAATCTTTTATTCAGTATTCACATTCTGCAGAACACATCAATTAGAGAACTTCAGTAGTAAAACCTATATGTTTGACCCCTTGATTTTTTATAACTTTGTCATGCCAATAAGTTAAAAACAAACAAACAAATAAAATCCCCCCTTTTTTTCCTTCACAAGGCTAAGTAATGGAATGCAAAGAAAAATAGGAAACAATTACTGAAGAGTCAAACATATACTCTTACAAAAGAAATCTGTTTTGCTATATTACATATTATCTGTTCTAAAAGGAGTTGAGAGAGCCACACCTTGAACTCATACACAATTCAACGATTCTCTTAAACAAAATTAGGGTCAAGGCATGTGACATGAAGTAGTAAAGAGATATAAATTGTTCCAAACCTTTTAATATAAAAGAGCCTGAAGATCATGCAAATATAGTCATTCCTGAGTCCTTTTCATGCCATTTGTGATTCAAGTGATGTATTTTGTCCTGGCCTCTCAATAGGATATCAGTGCACTTTTGTCTTCTCTGCATGAATTCAGCCAAGCAGTTTCACAGATCAGAACATCTAGCCCCTGTTAGGAGTATTAAATGTCACTGTCAGTTTAGCCTATGAAAAATGAAGTATGTGTTAGTGGGGCTGTCATGCCATATGTATAAACAGTTCACCTTTCACTTTGTTTCAGTAGAAAGAGGCTGACATTTGATTTTTTTCTTCTAATACTCAGTCTTGTTTTCTCCAGTGAATATTACAGACCAGCACCACTGTAATCCATCGTTTCTCACTGACAATACTAAATTTACATAATGCATTCAAGAAAGTCCATTGATCTATAGCTATGTCCTCTTTCTGGAATAAGGCATCAGGGGCTGTAGTGTGGTGGGAGCTTTTTTTCTCTAAACTGAAGTATCAGTACAGGTGTAAGACTTTTGAATGATTCACCAGTATTGTCAGTACAACTGAACATAATCACTTGCACTGCTAGGTGCTCATTTTGCAGTTGTATAAATAGATATGAGGTGCTGCTATTCCACAGCTGGTGACTCCATAACAGACACAGAAATACCATTTCATTGGTATTGCATCCCCAGTAACTAAGTACTTTAATTTGATAACACATGAACAGAGGTTCAGACATGTTAAGTACTTTGCTCATAGTCTGATTATTAAATAGAAAAATTGTGTTCTTTTAGTTAAAAAAATATTTTATTAAGACAGGTTTTGGCATTTTATCATCCTTCTGCCTTAGCATCCCAGCTCGGCTCTTTCTATATAGAGTCTAATTTATTGCCCAGGCCAGCCTTAATCTCACCACCCACCTGCTTCAGCCTTCTGTTACTGGGATTATAGGCATGTAGACGTGCATTGAACCAAGACTTAAAAACAATGTTCTTTCTAAATTTTTAAATTTTTGAGAATCTGTTTGCACACAAGAGAGAGGGAGGGAGAAAACACCCTCAGCAGAGTCTTATCACACTGCCTTCCCCTTTTCTGCGGCCCTTCAGCTTGCCAGGATCTCGGACATGTGTGCATGCTACAGGCATGATTTTTAGGCTGACCTGAGATCTGAGCCTGCTGGTGGCCACGTGGCTTCCAGCACTACAGTACAGGTTGCTACTGACTGTTCCACCAGGCTGAGCCCAGATCTAGGCCTTTAGTTTGAACTGGGAATTGAACCTCAGTCTCTCATATGGTCTCAGTCTGTGGAGCACAGTATCTTAGTAGTGATACTGCTGGGCCAAGAGTTAATATTTAAACCCTGATTTGCCATACTTTATCCCAGCTTTTTTCTCTGTACACTACAATGCATTTTAAGAGTAAGATTTCTTTAATATTTTTATAAAATATTTATATACTGATGTGATTCTTTTCTCTAATTGAAATTCTTTTTTATCGACTAGTGGAAATGGCTTAACCTAACAAGTCTTCCATGATTTGGATCCTATCTCACCACACTCATTTCACCACTCACAACTTAATTTCAATTCTTGAAACAATTGAAATAATTTAAAGTTCACTAAATGATTCATGCCATGTCATACATTTTCTTATACACTACTGTGTTTGAATACCCACTTGGAAAAAAAAAAAAAAAACACTTGATTTTTCAACAAGTGATTAGAGTCAATTTCTTTGTAATGCTTTCCATGACTCCTGCCCCTGGAAGGCCTGAGCACTCTCTCCTCTGTCCCCTATATGAATTCCTATCACAGTAACTAAAATAACTCGTTATGTACTTTAAAAACTTACCTGAGAAATAATTGACACAGTATAATTTGTCCATAGGTAACGTGTGCAGTTTGATAAGTGTTAGCATATCTGTACATACTTGAAGCCATCATCACAAACAAAATAGTGAATGTATTTATCATCCCTAAAAGTTTCATCATGTTCCCAAAACTGGCTGAATTGACTAACATCTTCAATTCTAGCAGTTAATCAGTAAATATACATTGACTGGAATAACTTTCGTAGGCAATTTAATTTTGTGGTATATATAGCATGGAGTTTTATACTCTATGATATAGGTTGGAATAGTTTTTACTTTTTTTACTCTTTTTTTATGAGAGAGATGGAGGAGGGATAAGGAAGAAGAGGGAAATAAGTATTTTTGACAAGACTTGCCATGTCACAATCCTCTGTCTCAGCTTCCTAGTTAGCTAAGATTACAAGCGTTTGCTACCGTATCCCTCCCTGTTCAGTTTGGTACAGGATCTGAACCTGGGCCTCCCATGTGGCCCCAGCCTTTTTCAGTGGTACCCTACTTCTGTCTCACTGTGGCTGGACCAAGATTGGTTTTAATACATAAATATAGGATAATTTACATGAGAATCTTTGAAACTTAAGAAGAAGAGGAGGCAAATTATTGATTTATTTCTTCTGCATTTAAGAACTGGTAATTCTGTTTAAAATTCCAGCATTAGCCACAAGGTGGCGCAAAAGTAATGCATCTAACCCACGTGGTAAGGCCCCTGATTCATGATCTCAATGCCCTAAGCACACAAGGCACATGAGTGCATACCCATGATCCAGCTGGCTAAGGTTGGGAGTGGGTTGTGGCATGGACACTGTTATTGGTGCCTCTCTCTCTCTCTCTCTCTTGCTTGTTCTCTCACAGAAGAAATAAAATGAATAAACTTTTTAAAAATTCCAATGATTAAGCCTTAGGCAAAGGTTTAGTGTTTTTTGTTTGTTTTGTTTTGTCTTGTTTTTTAATACAGACTTACAATGGAGGTTGGTTCATTATATGACAATAGTGTAAGCTGAAAATGGGTTATGAATGAAGATTAAACAACTCTTATATTTAGGTCATCCAGGAATTAATTGTAGGAGGAAAACTAATTCTTAGGTTTCAGAGCATCGATTTAGAAGCCATAGGTTTTATTATGTATAACAGGCAGCAATCTGATAGGGAAAGGTGGTTGTGCAAGCTTTTCCTTTTGAAGATATGCACTCTTTGACTTTGGGACTTCTATCAAATATAACTATGCAAAAAATATCCCATAAGGATTACAGTGAGTCAATGGAATATGGAACAAACAAAGCTATGTTAATGTAGAAACTAAAGCATTTCCTTCTTTCTGAGAACAAGTCTAGACATGTAAATATACTGATTACTTAACTATGTTCTTCTTTCATTACTGGGCCCCTGAAATGTCTTACTCCAGGTATTCTAAATAACTAACAATTCTTTTTGTTGTTGTTGTTGTTTTTTTTGTTTTACCATAGGGTGCGTGTGCTCGCCAGAGAGACAGAGAGAGATGGAGAGACAGAAAGCCAGAAATCATCCCCCTGGGGGAGGGGGTTGACCATGCTATAATCCCTCCATTCTCTTCTTGGGATTTTGGGTACGTACTGTCACACACCCCACGTGAGTTTTAAGGTGGTGGGTCTGGGACTCGAACCACTGTTGACTACCTGAGAAACCAGCAACATAACATTTATACCGTCTGCTGGTCCCAATAACGAACAATTCTAAGAATGTACTATACTCCCATTTTACCTCCCTAGATTGCTTTTCTACCCATTCCTAAATCCGTTTCCTATTTAACTCATGGTCTTTAGCTCTAATTTTGATGTCATCTTTTTTTTTTTTCTTTTTTTTAGAGATTTTTTTGTTATAGGATTTATGTACTAGCTGGAGACACTGAGAGAGAAAGTGAAAAATCACCTCTCCCACCCCACCTGGAGGAGAGGATGCCCACACTGCAATCCTTTCTCCTCCATGCTCTTGGAATTTTGGTTGCGCATACACATGAACCTGGTGTGGGTTTCAAGCTGCCAGGTCTAAGATTCGAACCACTATTGGCCATGAAGGAGTCCAGTGCCTTAACCACTATACCACCTGCTCTCCCGATGTTATCTTCTCTAAGAAGATATTTTTGGCAGAACTATTTGAGAACCTCACCTCTGTGCTCCATTGCACTCTGAGGTTTTATTGTTAATAAAAATTAGAGCATGACAGGAGTTAGAGAGGTAAAGCTAGATTTTCTTCAGGAACTATTCTATTAGTAATGGGGGGAAAAGATGTTAGTATAGAACTCAGGTTAATTCTAAATACAACAAGAAAAGTGATTTATAACCAAGGAGCAGGTTTTTGGGGAAGGGGCCATGGGTAGAAATTAATAAGAAGAATTATCAAAAGTACTGAAAATTCTTGGACAGAATTCTTGAAGTCCAGGGTGATTTGGAAGATGGAAGATTCTTGTTAAAAGTAGGATAAGTAATGTCGCTGGACTCCCACGTAGTCAACCGCGGTTCGAGTCCCGGACCCGGTGGCTTAAACTCACGCCGGGCGCGTGTGTGTGTGTGTGCCCAAGATCCCAAGAGGAGAATGGAGGAGAAGGGATTGTGGCGTGACCATCCCCCCTGAGGGGTGATTTCTCGCTTTCTATCTCTCTGTCTCTCTCTGTCTGTCTGGCGAGCGCACGCGCCCTATAGCAAAAACCTCTCCAAAAAAAGAAAAAAAAAAAAAAGTAGGATAAGTAGACCTGAAGACATGGCCCAAGGACAAAGCCTAGTCAAGGAATGGGCTTAGAGGTGCCTGACTAGTTTGATCAAGGAGAGAATCTTTGTTACTATCACAGCATTCATTCAGTATATTCACATTTACTTACTGAAATAACTTTTTAAGATTTTCTTTTGCATATTCCTCACTATACTGGAAGCTCCAGGAAAGTAGAGATCATTCTGTATTCAATATTGTATTTCTCACAAATAGCACAGTGTTTGGCACATAAAATCAATGAATGTTGAATTAAAATTAGCAGTTAAAGTACAGACTGTAAGACAAATATAAGTTATTATTTTAAAAAAATGTATTTCTAGTGCCAGGAGTTAGAGAGGTAAAACCAGACATTCACTAGGAATTAGACACTGGGAGCTGGGATTCTATAATCAAATGATAAATCCTTCAAAGTATAATCTATCAATTAAGATGTATATATATATATATATATATATATATATATATATATATAGTAAGTATAAAAGGAAGACTAATTTAATTGACTATCTGATCTATTACTAAAACTTTTAGAATTTCTTTATTTCAAATAATTATCATAATAGAGAATGATCTTCTTTACATTAGAAACAGGCTTTGATAAGATTAAACATATGTCTCAAGTTATTTGCCAAATATGTTGATATTCCAGGTTATCAAATTTTGTCTACCATGCTGTTGTAAGGGGTGCTGTTCCCTTATGGTTGTTTTATACATATATTGAGCATTTGAGAGTAGTATCTACATGAGTCAGTGCCTGGCCTGGCAGTTAAGGGAGCTGGATCTGACATGGCCAACCATGCAGTTCAAGTTTCAAGCCTGGTGACTTGAAAAATTTGTCAGCCATGTGTGCATGCATGCTCAAAATCCCAAAAGAAGAGAGAATTGGAGAAGAAAGGATTGTGACATGACCATTCCCTATGGGAGTGGTCCTGTCTCCTCTCCCTCTGTCTCATTCTTGCAAATTAAAAAAAAAAAAAAAAAAGGAATAGTAGCTATGTGATGATGAAGTCTGATTAATTTGTTTACTGGGAGAAATGTCAAACCCCCAGTTGATTAATATTTTTTCAATTATCTTTATATTGTTTTGTGAATGTATAAAGACAAATTTCTTATTGACTTACATTATAAAATATAACAAATATCTGCATAGACTATACTGGTAATTCTATAACTAGATTGTTTTCTCAGGTGCCCCCATTTAAACATGCCCTGAAACTTTTCCTTTTCTTTGAAAGTTATTTTATGAAAGTCTGTTCTTTAAAAAGGGCTAGTTTAGCTTCACTTAAGTTGAGTAAAATTAGTCCACCTACAAAAAGTAACAAAAAGATAATGCAAACTTACAAAGTTCTTATAGCAAAGATGCTATCCTATTGGGACAGCATGGCATCACATATGGTATGCCAAATTACTCACTCTTTATAGACACCTGTGGTTCACTAACAGAATGTGCTGGATTATTACTAAATATATAGACATTGGATAGTTTAAAACAAATCTGCTACATTTTTATAGAAGTTTTTTCCTCTCAAATTATCTGCTGCCTGGTTTGGTAAAAATATAAAAAAAAAATGACACAAGAATGAAGCTTCAAGCCTGTTTATTACATTAGCCATATAATTAATGACTAACATTGTTGACATAACATATTGTTAAGCCAATCAAAAAATATAGTAATTATAAAGCTGTTGCAAACTGTAAGTGTATTGTACACTTGTGAAATATGTAACACTTAAAGCTCATAAAAACGTTTAAAAGTTAAAATCATACTCATACATAAAATGCAATTCTAAAATAAGAAATGAAAAATAAAACATAAAGCAGTGTTTGTAAAATTTCCAATAAAAGTTAAATTCCTTCATTTAAATAGCAGCCTCTTTTGTTTCACTTATATTGTCACCAGTGGTATATTAGATTTTATAGATAAATATAAAATATCTTGACTATATTCTTAGATTACTATGGGAGCTGCCAATCAGCATAAGTTTCATAGCTGATTTTTAAAATCTTCCCGACAAGATGGGACCAGCAGATGGCATAATGGTTACATCAATGGACTTCTACGTGTAGGCAAACTCGGTTTGAGTCCTGGACCCAGAGGCTTAAAACTCCCCTGGGGGGGAGGAGGGACCAGCAGTTGGGGTAATGGCTATGTTGCTGGACTCCCATGTAGTAGACCATGGTTCGAGTCCTGGACCCGTTGGCTTAAACTCACACTGGGTGCGTGTGCGTGCGTGCCCAAGATCCTAAGAAGAGAATGGAGCAGAAGGAATTGCGGTATGGCCATCCCCCTAGGGGGTGATTTCTTACTTTCTAACTCTCTCTCTTTGTCTTTCTGGCGATCATATGCGCCCTATAGCAAAAACCTCTCCAAAAATAAAAAATAAAAAACAAAACTCCCACGGGGTGCATGTGCATGCGTGCCCAGTATTCCATTCCAGGAGGAAAATGGAGGAGAAGGGATTGCAGCATGGCCATCCTCCCTGGGGGGGTTATTTCTCACTTTCTGTCTCTCTGTCTCTCTGGCTCTCTAGTGAATGCACGTGCCCCATAGCAAAAATCTCTCTCTTAAAAAAATGAAATAAAATAAAATAAATAAATAATAAAAAAAACTTCCTGACATGAAATCCATAGACACTTATTAGTTTACCACCGTAAATATTCTTCCTAAATCTATTAAATAGCGACTAATATTTACTATTTCCTTTCATATTTTACCTCTTTCCTTTAAAATCTAAATCACTTCAAAACACTGACAAGCAAGCATTTTAAAAATCAGAATATAGAAGTTCTGTGAATTTTTTCTCAATATTTCTGGCTATTTACTTAAAGGAAATATTTATTCATTATCACTATAATACCTAATTTCATTTAGATTAATTTATCTTTAGTTTATATAAATAAAACCAAAATAATTGAATATCTAATTCCCTATTCATACAATTTTTGTAGTAATTTTTAACTCGAGGTTGTGGATTTAAGGAAAGAGAAAGAATAAAACAAATGAAAATACTTCTCTTCATGTGGATTTTCAAAAAAAAGATGGAGGGACCAGCAGTTAGCGTAATGGCTATGTCGCTGAACTCCCATGTAGTCGACCTCAGTTCGAGTCCCGGACTCAGTGGCTTAAACTCACGCTGGGCACGTGTTCGTGCGTGCCCAAGATCCCCAGAGGAGAATGGAGGAGAAGGGATTGTGGCATGGCCATCCCTGCTGGGCGGTGATTTCTTGACTTCTGTCTCTCTGTCTCTCTCTGTTTTCTGGTGAGCGCATGCGCCCTATAACAAAAACCTCTCCAAAAAAAAAAAAAGATGGATATCGCCAGCTCCACAGCAGAGTTGTTAAATATACCAATCCTGCATAACTGACCATGGTTCAAATCCAGTCCTAGTGGCTTGAAAAACACACCAGGCACATGCGTATGCATGCCCTAAATCCTGACAGCATGGTGAAATGGAGGAAAAGTGATTGCAGTGAGACTGCAAACCATTGAAGAATGCTTTCTCTTTCTTATATTCTCTTTCTCTCTGGTGAGACCATGAACCCTCTAGCAATTAAAAAACAAAAGTAAGGGAACCAGCAGTTAGCATAATGGCTATTTTTCATGGACTCCCACGTAGTCGACCGCGGTTCGCGTCCGGACCCGGTGGCTTAAAACTCACGCCGGGCGCGTGTGCGTGCGTGCCCAAGATCCCGAGAGGAGAATGGAGGAGAAGGGATGGCGGTGTGGCCATCCCCCCTGGGGGGTGATTTCTCGCTTTCTGTCTCTCTGTCTCTCCCTGTCTGTCTGGCGAGCGCATGCACCCTATAGTGAAAATATCTCAAAAAAAAACAAAAAAACAAAAGTAAAACCACTGGGTAGTTATTGCCATCACCATTAATAATACATTTAATAAATACCATACAAAGAAGGGAACAAATACTTTCAGTTTTCCTCTGACCTTAAAATAATAGTTCTGATTACTGTAATGTGTACAGTTTTCTTCAGTTGTGAACTAAGCTCTTCACTGTGTTTGTAACACATGATTCTAATACAAATATTTTATCTTCATAGGGGTTATTTATTGATGAAAAATTTTGTAAATTAAGAACTTTTCTCAAACTTGATAGTCACCTCAAATATTCTTTGAGGCAAAAAATGAAAATTAGACTTAAAAAGCAATCAAACTGTAAAATGTTATAAAATGGTTGCATTCTACTTTTTCTTTATATTCCAAGAATGAGGATTCTATTGTAGATATCCCTGGTTAATGACACACTTAATTTAAAACAAAACAAAACAACACAAAATGAAACAAACAAAAACCTGATCTATAAAAAGCAAATGTTTTTCTACTTTTATGATCCTTTCCACAACATTAATTTCTATCCTTCATTTGGAAAGGGATAAATATATTTGTAGTGGAAACCAGCAGTTAGCGTAATGGCTGTGTCGCTGGACTCCCACATAGTCAACTGCGGTTCGTGTCCCGGACCCGGTGGCTTAGAACTCACGCCGGGTGCGTGTGCGTGCATGCCCAAGATCCCAAGAGGAGAATGGAGGAGAAGGGATTGCGGCGTGACCATCCCCCCTGGGGGGTGATTTCTCGCTTTCTGTCTGTCTCTCTCTGTCTGTCTGGCAAGCGCACGCGCCGTGTGGCAAAAACCTCTCAAAAAAAAATATATATATACTATATACTTGTAGTTGCTTTTCCTTTAGGTAAAGTAGTAAAACTGTTTGTTTAACATCAGGAATGAACTTAAGGGAGATCCTACAAGTGTAAGGAGCAATATCAGAAAATTGTGACAACATAGATGTCTGAGAGAAGTAGGAAGATTTTTGCCTGAGGGTATGAGCATGGTGTGGGCTGGGGGAGAGTTCTGGAGTGCCAGGTTTGAGCAGCTCTTCAGCAGTTTCAGAGCCAGGCCTCTACACTGTTTTTCGATGACTTCATTTGAATCGAATGCTCCAAGTCAGAAAATACCCAAGTGCAGAAAATGACTTTTCAGTAATACATTCCCCTTACTAAACATGGGCAGGCATTATACAGATTATCCTTGTTACTGTCCTCTGTTTGACCAGATTGGTGAGAGCTGACTCTAGTTCAAATATTTTTTGCAATGAGAAATATTTATTTTTAAGTGAGATGGGTTTCTTTAGGAACAGACATTTTATTCATTTAAAATAAAAATACCCACCATGAAATTCAGCTGATTCATCTTATTTTATATAGGAGCATTAAATATTTGACTGGTGCCTAAAGAGAAACTCATGTGCAAACTGATGCTTAACTGGTGTTGTCATTGCAGTGAAGAGGTGAGCGTTCAATAACAGTTCTTACCGAGAAAGCATTGCTTTGAGCTGACATGATCCTAAGAGCATGTAGAGTCAAAAGAAATTAAGCAGGAAAAGAAAGTCCAACAGAAACAAGAATATTAATATTGAACCACAAGACCTCCTCCCTCCAACATATATCAATGCTCTCATAAAGCATAATACTTTTATTAATGTTTTACAAATGATATAAAGCTAAGACAAATGAAACCTATTGTTAGAAATCAGTACAAGTATTAAGTGACTAGAATAATAGCAAAATTAAAAATAACATTTAGGAACAGCCATTCACCTGTAATTTTAACAGGTGCCTGGAAATAACTTTGTATATAAAGAGAAGTTGAGGGACAAGCAGATGGCATAATGATTACAACACTGGACTCCCACGTAGTCGACTGCAGTTTGAGTCCTGAACCCAGTGGCTTAAAACTTAAACTGGACAGGTGGGTATGCATGCCTAAAACCTGAGAGGAAAATGGAGGAGAAGGGATTGTGGCATGGCCATCCGCCTTGAGGGGAGATTTCTTGCTTTCTGTTCTCTCTGTCTCTGTCTCTCCATTGAGCACATGACCCTATAGCAAAAAATTTCTCTCTTAAAAAAAGGAGTTGATACAGAACATGTTTTTACATTTTCTGAAGAATATATATTTTCTTATTTAATAGTAAGATCAAAACAGAAGTTTTAAAACTTTCTTTCTTGCCTCGATAGACTATATATCACTTGAAAAGTAAAGGGTTTTGCCAAGATGAGAGATTGACCATTTATATATATTGGCTAGAAAACAGACACATCTGGTGTTAGCCATTGCTCACTGCTGTGATGATTATGTTAGACAAAAATTGATGTGCATATTGGAAAAAATCCTTTACAACCACCTTTTTTATTCACTTTCATAGCAATTTCCCAGGGAAACAAGACATATCAAAATTAAAACCGCAGCAAAGAAATTGTTTACTAAGGTGAAGCTGAGGAAAGCAAACGTGACAGCAGTTAGAGAAAGCGGCTGTAGCTCTTGAAGTTAAGCTGCTCTGTCACATACCATCAATTGGACCATTATCTGGTGCAGGAGGGCTGTAATAAATTGTCAGATTTGCTTCTTAGCTGAAATGATGGGATGGAAATTGTGCAGTGTATATGAGGTTTGGGTGGGGGAGGGGGAGAACGGGTGTATCAGATTTGCCCACATGTTAAGTCCAACGATGACTGACGCCCGCACTAGACATATAGTTTCTTCAAATAAATTACAACTCGACAGTCTGAATATCCTGATTCTTGAAGGACAAAAAGGTCGGATAAAAAGAAAGTGCTGTTAATAGTCACATGTTATGTTTCTGTGTTTTGTTTTTTTTTTTTTTGAGACATTTTCTTATTATAATTTTACTAAATGTTTTCTGCTTTAGATATTTTTCTTCTCTGAGATAAGTATTATTTGAGAACAGTCTGCATTCTTATTGATGACAGCTTCCGAGTTATTCATTATAAGAGCTAATATTGTCACAGTCATGTTTTGCTTGTGTGTTTCTTCTGCATTTCAAGAAAGGCAACATGACATATGGGGAAAAAATGCAGGGCTGAGAATGGAAGGACCTGGTTTGTTGTCTAGATCCTGGTATACAGGAAATGCTTAATAACTGCTAGTTTGCACCCTCTCCCCTGGGTAAAGAACTATTTGGCTAGCCAAAGATTCAATTAATAAAAGCTCCTTTGTTTAAGATATGAAAACATTGTTAGTTTAAAAATAATTATTGATCTTTGAGATAGCCTGTTAACTTTCCTAAGTCATATGCTCACTGGAAACTTACAATCCAGCCCCAATCTGCCTCCCTGCATTTTTTTTAATGACTCACATTGAAATACATCAAAATTCAAAATGAATAATGAAATATAGTCAGATTCTGGCTTTAAAAGTTATAGGATATTTAATAATATAGCAATATGTTGTCATTTCAGACATTTTAATTGGTAAGGTTATAAGTATTGTGCACAGGTAAAAATAAACATGCAGTATACAATTTGAGAGTGAGTAAAACGAAGTACTTGCTTGATTCAAAGCAAACCTAAACCTTGGTGCAATTGGAACTTATATCTTATTGAGGACAACACTGAAATATTGAACTAGTAAGGACCATCATCAGGCTACAGAACATCTTGTCTACAGAGATGTCCTAAGCGAGTACTTTCTTTCACTCCTTTAGTGACAGCTAAGGAAGGCCATTTCCCCTTCTGGAATAACAACTTGCAGATAAGATAAACACTTGAGCTGTGTCAACATAGTTAAAAGAATTCAATAAAAAGGCAACAATCTTGCTAATGCCAGTCTCTGAAACTTCTAAAGTAATCATCAGTGTAAATTTAGGGAAAGAATTTTTGTCTGACTTATTCTGATATAGTAATTGTCTCAAATCTTTACTTTGCTTGACCTATGAAGATGCAACCTGAGGGCATTTAGTACATTACTGGCAATTTTCAAGGCACTAAAGTGTCCTGAAAAAGCCTTGTTAAGGTAAATAATGCTGCCAGAGCAACCTAACTTATTATTACCTGAGAGTGATTGAGGAGTGGGGATGAAAGTGATTGAGTATTCCCTGTATTAATAGACTGCATCTAGGTGGGTAGTTGTAGAAGATGCATGTTCTCTTGATAGAATTCTCCTGCTTGTGCATTTTATTACATTGTTAAGAAATTCAGTTCATATTATCCTAACTCGACTCTGGATTTTTAAGTACAGCTTCCCCAAACACATCAGATTCACTCTGCTTTTCAATTACTGTGCATGAAAGGTATTCTTAAATTATGGCAATCCATTCTCAGGCTTTCAATTATCTTAAATGTTTATCTCTAAGAGGTATACATTCAGCAATACCTTTTAAAGTTGCTGAATGTTCAGACCTCAGATAGCAACAGTGAGTGTGGTTGGTGGTACCATAGGCCAATTTCCTCAGATGTAATTTAGTAGAAAAGGATGGCTTGTAGCAATTCCCATTTTTTCACTGGCCATTGGGCCTTTGCATGTGGCTGGTATCATTCCTGTGCAATCTCTGCAGAGAGATGAGTACCCCTGAGAATAGCTACTGCGGGTGATGGATTCAGATGTGAGAGGCATTTCTGTGCCAACTGTGAGATTTTAGGATTCCCAGGAAACTATATTGACCCTAGGAAGAGACCGTTAGTGTGTCCCCCGAACATGTCACTGCCATTTACTTACATCGAAAGGGACAACGTAGACTCAAATCTCACAACCTCATTTGTAAGTAGTAATGGAACAAATAGGTCATGTTCATGTGGCTAAGAGAGTGCAGCTTTGGAAGAATGAATTTGAGTTTGAATATTGGATTCATTAGTCGTGAGCCTAATATGTTTCATCTGTAAAGTGGATGTAATTCTACCAGTCTTAATGAAATAATGTGTGTTAAAACACTAAGTGCAGCTCCTGTCAAGGAGTGGTTTCCAAATTTATTGTAGCTATTGTTCTTATTGTTGCTGTGAGCATTATTATTCCATCACTAGATAAATGGAGGCACAAGGAAGTTAACAGAAATAGACGAGTCCAAAATCCCGATGTTAATTCAGTGCATTTCTACCCTGATGCATTTCAGTGACAGAGATGAAAGGTAGAACACTGTGCTCAGATTTTCCTATATTTTCCAGGACACAGTTCAACAGAGTGGAAAAAAGCCCTGAAATTCCACATTGTATTCTGTGTTTCTCAATGGTGCACATACCCTTACCAAAACCTACCAAGGACCTTCCATGCTCCTGGAAGACGAGGGTGTGTCTAAAGGGTGACCAGCTTCTTGATAGCAAACTTAGCAGAAAGTCAATAAGGCCTTCTTCATCAATGGTATCACATAGTAATGTAGTTTGCTTGTCTGTGATTCTGCTTAAAAGTATTCCTTGAAATATGGATCATTATAAAATGATGCTGTGGGAACCTCTTCTCCTCAATTATTGTTACTTGGCATTAAAGCAATGGATTACAGATCAGAACATTTAGAAGGCTCATCATCCATGAAGCTTATTTCATATACCATCTGCTATGTGAAGGACAGACGGATGTAATAGTTTATTTCTCTAAGGCATCAGCACATTCACGCAGTTACCTATACTTTCTGTGCTTTGGAAAGCAAAAGAATATTATCTACATGGTTCACTGAATTGAATCAGTGCTTCCTCTTATGATGAAAAGATAGACACATCACTGCAAAATGGAACAGCTTTTGATGACTGCAACATTTCCAGGATCAATAGACGGTAGATCACATAATAATAAAGAGAAATATTTAGGGGCTAAATATAATTATATCAAATTCCTCAGAAAGCGCTTCGTTTTAAAGCATTTTTAGGGAGCCAACTAAAACGTCTTATGGAGACTGGGTTTATGAAATATGGAATTGAGATGAGTTTCTCCACAGAACTAAATTATTTAGCTAGGATGAAATTACTAGAGGAATGCTTCAAAGATGATATACGAAAGAAAGAAAAATGTTTCATTAAAGCCATAGTTAGTATCTGTGTAGCTACAAGCCATAAAAGAGCCAGCATTTCACACTGGGGTATACATAGTCCTGAAGCACAATGGGAAGAGTAATTTTTAATAAATGTATTAAATAAAGGTATTTTGGGTTATTCTGAAGTATGAGATTGAAAATTTCATACAGCACTATATGATTGTGCAATGGTAGCACAGGTAGACCCATATGGGAAAGGTCCTGTGTTTGTATCCCGGGACATCACCACACATGCTGGGATCATGTTTCTTTGTCCATGATCAGGGCCAGCTGGGAATGGGGGTGGGTAGAGGTGAGCTTGTGTCTCTGACTCTCTGTCTGTCTGTCTCTTTCTCTCATGGGAGAGATGAGTATGTAAACTTAAAAAAAAAGAGAAAATTTAATACAAAGTAGAAGGCAGCATTGTGTAGTGGCTAAGACCCTGGCTCTGCCATCAGACTGCTGGATATTTTTTTTCTTTTCTGTTTTGTTTTAGTTTGCAATAGGATATGTGTGCCCACTAAGAGGGGGGGGGAGAGAGAGAGAGAGAGAGAGAGAGAGAGAGAGAGAGAGAGAGAGAGAGGAGAGAGAAGGAGAGAGAGAGGGAAAGTGAGAAATCACCCCCGCAGCAGGGACAGCCATGCTCTAGCACCCTCTCCTCCATTTTCCTGTCAGAATTATGGGCATGCATATAAATGCACTTGGCATGATTTTCAAGTCACCAGGTTGGGGACTCAAACTGCACAATTGGCCTTGTGGGATCAACCTTAACCACCACTCTACAGGCTGGTCCTGGCCTCATGTGTTCAAGCTCCATTTGTGTGGTAGCATGTGTCAGTATTGCATCACTTTTCATGGAGAAATAATGTCCCATTGCATAGATATATTGCATTTTATTTATCTATTCATTGGTTGATTGGCATTTGAAATGCTTACCATTTTGGTTATTATGAGTAATGCTGCTGCATAAAGAAACTTGGGCTTTTATGTATTTTGGGTATATATGTAGAAGTGGAACACCTGGGTTATAATGGTAACTCAATGGTTAGAATTTTGAGGAACTGCCAAAATGCGTTCTAAAGCAGCCATAGTAGAATTTTACATTTCCAGGAGCAGTTTGTAAGTAAAGGGGAAAAATAAGATTGGAAAAGATTTATTTGATCAAATCAGTCTGAGTTATTATTAAGAGTAATAACACTTCAAGTAACAATTTGAGGTGATTTTAAAATTATACTTATAAATCACCCTTGTCCTTCAAAGTTGACTTTAAACTCTTGCCATGGGCATAGTTTTATCTCAAATGAAAAAGTGAATTTTCAGGTAACATTATCAAATAATCTTATCAATTAATAGAAAATGTAGACATTATGGCAAGTGTTTCAAGGGAAATACATGATGAACATATTTTTCATTTGTTTACTAGTTTTGTCCTCATTTCTTATATTTCATAAAGAAAATCATTGCAGATATCTTAATTAGTCCATAATTCGATGTCTGAATATTTTTAATGTTAACTTAAAGAAAGATAAGGTAGTCTAATTGAAATCTCCTTACCTGAAGAACTCACCCACCACACTAACAAGAATGACTATTTTCTGTATAAAAAAAATTATGATCTTGGGACCAGCAGTTAGCATAATGGCTATGTCGCTGGACTCCCATATAGTCGACCGTGGTTTGAGTCCTGGACCCAGTGGTTTAAACTCCTGCTGGGTGCGTGTGGGTGTGTGCCCAAGATCCCGAGAGGAGAATGGAGGAGAAAGGATTGTAGTGTGGCTATCCCCTCTGGGGGGTAATTTCTCACTTGCTGTCCCTCTCTTTCTGGCGAGCACATGCACCCTATAGCAAAAACCACTCAAAAATATTATGATCCATGCTCAAAATAAATATTACTAATTAGTGTTATTAACAAGTGTTTAGATACATATGCCTGATAATTTCTTTCATTTATAAATATTTCTAAGGACCAGATGAAAAAGAGTTCTCTTACAAGGCTGTTCTGCTCATTTTGTGTTCAGTAAATGTGTGTAGCTCGTATCCTCTTGAAGTAAAGAGAAAAGGCTGATAAGACTATATCTCCCTATAAATTTCTCTTATGCCAGGTGAAGTCTTGAGAATTCCATCAGCCTTGGAGCATAATTAGAGAAGTGACTGATTCACATCTTCTCAGCTGTGTGAGCATAATTCTGCCTATTGCATTGAGGGCTTGTTAATCCCTGGCAATCATGTTTGTGCCAACTTGATTGCTGAGCTCAGAATATTTCCAGTCACAGGAGGCTGCAAAAGCATGTGGATTTTAGAAAAAGAAAAGGGAGAAGATGGTGATTCTAAATGAAAAAAAGAACAGTACTAAACAAAAGTCTTGATAGGCAAAGTATAGAAAATAAAAGATTCTGTGAAATGTACCAGTACACCTCTGGGGAGATGAAGAAATCATATTGGAATTTTTCAGCTTGATTAGAGTTTGACTTATGAGCTTTTTTTGTTAACAGAAGTGGAACATGGGGAGAATAGGATTTACCTTCTAAGGGAGAATAGTATTTTGAAAAATGCCTTCCAGTTCACATAGTTAAACAATAAAATTTTTAAAAAAACCACAATGCTGAACTGATAAAAAAAATTCCTTAGGGGAAGAAAACATTACTGAATCATATAATTAAACTATGTTTTATATATAGTTTATTAAAATTATTTATAATTTCAAATTGTATTAACATTTCCTTTCCAAAATATGAATTTACATTCTGTTTATAGGGATAATTAGTGTCTTGTAAACACTTAGAATTTTCAATTCTTTTAAAAATTCTCTTCTATGATGTAAAACAAAACATATACCATCAAGCAACAGTGACAACAATCTAAACCACAAACACAACCTTCTACTTACAAAGATTTATTTCAGAAAACAATAACCTTCCAACATCTGCCGTCTGCCATGCTCTGGACTGATGGAGAGAAAAGTACTGATGAGAAGATGAGGGGACCTCTGTTAGGCATGACTGAGCATTTTGTCTGACAGTGGCTCTTGCTGAATAAGGGAATGACCTTTGGTGGAAAACTGTTACCTAAGATTGGATTCATTTTTTCTGAGGTATTGTCCAGGCTGAGTATCAGCTAAATAACATCTCACTGTACTCAAGAGTCTGCTAATTGTGTTTCTCATCAAGGACAGATTAAAAAACTGCCACAAACATCTGAATGATTCAAACTCTTCCTGTTCTTACTGTCTATCCCATAACTTTGCTCCTCCCTAATTTTATTTCAGTTGTTTGTATATTTCAAAAAAATAAAAGCCAAACACAAGAGCCAGTGTGAATTTGTATGTGGTTTGTGTGTGTGTGTGTGTGTGTGTGTGTGTGTGAGTGCATGTGTGTGTATGCCAAATTTCCAAAGGAAATTAGAATAGCATCAGAGACCTTTTTACAGACCAATTTAGATTCTTGAGAAAATTGTTGATGGTCATAATACTGGCTACATCACATTACTAATATTTTATAAAACCAGTAGTGATACAAACTTCCTTAGCCTTTGTACTAATTCAAACATGGATTGCTTTTATGTTCAATGAAAAAAATTTTTGGTATAAGAAACTTAAAAATGTGAACTAGATATCAAGGGAAACACAATATTGCAGAATATTATCCCCATATATAAGCATAGAAATAGCCAACTGTATAAAAAGAGTTGCTCATTTTAAGGGGTATTTGTGTCTTTATTAAACTAGATCTCACTGGATTTATATTTCTAATGCCTAAATTTATATTGGTCTAAATTTATGGAAATTAATAAAAACTGAATTTACTTTCTAAAGTATTCACTTAATTCAGACAATTCTCTGAAGCATACTTCTCTGTCTTCTTGTCAAATCTCTACTTCCTAGTATTACAGCCAGGGTGCCAGCAGGTGGCAGGGTGGTTAAGGCACTGGACTCCCTCATGGCTAGCTGCAGTTCTAGTTCTGGACCCAGCGTGTGTGCCAAAATCCCATGAGGAGAATGGAAGAGAAGGGATTGCTGTGTGGCCATAGCCCTGGAGGGTGATTTCTCACTTTCTCTCTCTGTCTCTCTAGCAGGCACATACACCCTATTGCAAAAAAATCTCTCTCATAAAAGAAAAAAAATGTTACAGCTGTGCTGTGGTGGTTAAGGCAGCTGGATCCCACATGACTGATCAAACTGTTTTGAGTCCCAGACCCAGTGGTTTGATAAAACATGCCAGCTCTGTGTGTGTGTGTGTGTGTGTGTGTGTGTGTGTGTGCTCAAAATCCCAAAAGGAGGGAGAAAAGAAGAGATTGCAGCACAACCATCCCCCATGGAAGTTACTTTTTTATATTCTCTCTCTCTTTCTCTTTCTCGCTCTCTCTCTCCCTGGTGAGCACACATACACTCCAGCCAAATAAAACAAAACTGTGAGATTTGAGCAAACTACTTCTTGAGCAATATTACCTGATTCAATAGAGCTTCTTCTCTATTTGTTAAAAATGTTATTCTTTTCATATTAAATTCATTAAAATTCACCCTATAATTGTTGAATTTTATGATAAATTTAAAAAATGTTTATAGCACAATAACAATATTTCCATTCATTGGGACTAAGTACTACCTTTTCTATGGTAAAAATGACATAAACAAATATGCTAGATTAACACCATGTTTTCATTCATGCATGCTATCAGTTGTTTTGAACAAACCAGTATGTAAAAACTGTGACTTATCATATTTTTTTTAAAAAAAGTTGGGATTCTTGGAACCAGCAGTTAGCGTAATGGCTATGTTGCCAGACTCCCACGTAGTCAACTGTGGTTCGTGTCCCGGACCCGGTGGCTTAAAACACGCTGGGCGCGTGTGCGTGCGTGCCCAAGATCCCGAGAGGAGAATGGAGGAGTAGGGATTGCAGTGTGGCCATCCCCCCTGGGGGGGGGGTGATTTCTCGCTTTCTGTCTCTCTGTCTCTGTCTGTCTGTCTGGTGAGCACACACGCCCTATACCAAAAACCTCTCCAAAAAAAAAAAAAAAAAAAAGTTGGGATTCTTTTCTCTATGTCCTAAATCTATTTGGTAAACTAATTCTTTGAGTTTCATTGGACTTTTGTCTTGAAGAATATCGAGAAGTAAAATGCTGTGATACATTTTCCCTTACTGAAATGTCTTTCCATGTTTGTCAAAAGTTTCCAGTGACTATGAGACCTACAGATGGCATAATGGTTATGTTGCTGGACTCCCATAAGCCTGACCACAGTTTGAGTTCTGGACTCAGCAGCTTGAAATTCACTCTGGCTGCATGTATGTGCATGCCCACAATCCTAAGAAGAGAATGGAGAAGAAGGGATTGCACTGTGTTCATCCTGCTAGGGAGTGATTTCTCACTTTTTGTCTCTTTGCCTCTCTCTGTTTCTCCTGTGAGCATAGGCATTTTACAGCAAAAATCTCTCTCAAAAAAAAATTTTCCAGTGACTTATTTTGCCTTTACCTACCATGTGGATATTATTATTATAATTTTCTTAGCAACAATGATTTTGAACCTGTGCATGTGGGGTGTGTGTGTGTATATGTATGTATGTATACATATGTATATATGTGTATGTGTATGTATACATGTATACATATGTACACACTTTTAAATATACATTACATATTTATATATACACATATATAAATACACACACAAACATACACATATAAACACACTGTGGTTGATGGAGAATGTGATTTGGATCAATTCAGTTGAGCCAATTTATATTTATAGAGAGAACAGCACAATAGAACCGTCACAACTATGAAAAAGAGCCTATGTTTTGTATTTTCTTCTTTGTGCAGACACCCATTTGACTTGTTTGTATAAGGCCTAGTTCCTCAGTCTCACAAAAATTAGAATGGCCTTACATAGTTATATCTTTATTTGGTGTTTTCAAGAACCTCTGTGAGCATGTTAACAACAAAGGGCTTTGCTAGAAACAAAATAAACCGTACAGGAGTCATTGAACGTGGCTTACTGATAAAAGATATTTCAAATCTTGGTTCTGTTGATTATTAACTGTATGGTCTTGGATAGTTGTGAGATATTCCTAACTCTCTTTTATCATCTGAAAAATGAGAATCATAATAGTAACTATTTCATTTTTTTGGTATTAGTACATAAAATAACACATGTCAAATGCTTCATGCCATGTATTAGCAAATGAAATATGTACAGAAAAACTGAGTAACACACTCAAGCTCACACAGCTATGGAGTACTAGAAGCAGCAATTAGCTCATTCACAATTGAAGGCAAACTGTATTTATCCTTCTATTATTATAGCAAATAAAATTCTTTATCATCTCCATCAAAACATGATAAAAATATTGACCTTCTCCTTCTCCCCAATGCCAGATCATATGTATTTTATCTTTATTTTAATTTGTGATTAAGCTAATTCCACTCCCTATCTTGAAAGGTGATTAAGAATAACTAATTATTACTCTTTCTTTGCCAGAGGTAGAAACATATCATTTGTGACTGTAGACTCATGTATCAAAAAGAATATTGACCTATCAGTTGCAATTAGTTCAACCTATTGTTGAGATCAGGAGGCAGAAACACATAATGAAATAACATTTTGTTTTTTTAATTAATGACAGGAAAGAAATCAAAAGTGTATCTTTATCATTAATTAATTTTTGTTAGTCCCAGTATATTCAGATAGTATACATTTTTTATTCAGAATGCCATATTTATAGTGATATACTTTTTCTTTATGCCTTCCACTCTTTTTCTAAGAATTACTTTATTTAACTTTATTTATTTATTTATTTAAATATGACCAAGAGAGACTGAGCAAGAGTGAGAGCAAAAGCCAGAGAGACAGAGAGAAAGTGAGAAAACAAGCTACCAGGTCCGGGACTTGAACCACAGCTGGTTATATGGGAGTCCAGTGCCCTTAACCCTCATGTGATCTGCTGGTCCCACCTTTCCCTCTTTTTGCCTTCATATGTCCCCTTTAACTGTTTTGTTTTTATTTTTTAACATAATTTAATCATTGTACATCTTTACAAAGAACAACATGTTTTTTCTCAGTGTGAACACATTGTATATTATCAAGTCAAAGACATTACCATATACATTATCATCAACAGACAACTCTTCACCCCTGTGTCTGTTAAATGTTTGTTTGTTTGTTTCTATGATCCCTTCCCACTTACCCACAATTACCCACCCACTATTACCCACCCCCTCCTATCTGTCTCTAGGATCTACAGTTACCCTCTCTGCTATTACACCTTCCAATCTCTCAGTTTCTGCCCTAGCATAGAGACATTTAGTATATATTGAGCAGGTTTATACAATGCCTGTCTTTTATAGTCTGGTTTACAACAATTAGTGTTAAATCTTCCGTATATGTCCACTCTGTATCAAATGTCAGGGTATCATTGTGTTTTATGGCTGAATAGTATTACATAGAATACATGAGCCACATTTTTTCAATCTGCTCATCTATTCTTAGACATTTGGGTTGATTTCATTTCCTAGCAATTTTAAATAATGCTGCAACAAACATGGATGTGCAAGTATTTTTCCAACTGAGGGTTTTTCTATCCTCTCGGTAGATACATAAGAGTGGAATTATTGGGTTGTATGGTAATTCTTTTCTCCCTCTCTCTCTTTTGGAGAGGTTTTTCTGTAGGGCACATGCATTCGCCAGAAAGACAGAGAGAGACAGAGAGACAGAAAGCAAGAAATCACCCCCCAGGGGTGATGGCCATGCCGCAACCCCTTCTCCTCCATTCTCCTCTCGAGATCTTGGGCATGCATGCACAGGCACCTGGCGTGAGTTTAAGCCACTGGGTCCGGGACTTGAATCACTGTCAGCTACATGGGAATCCAGCAACATAGCCATTATGCCAAATGCTGGCCCCTCGGGTTGTATGATAGTTCTATTTACAGGTTTCTGAGGAACCTCCGTAGCATTCTCCACAATAGTTGTACTAATATATATTCCCACCAATAGTGAAGGAGGGATCCCTTATTCACCACAGCCTTGTCAGCACTTATCATTCTTAATTTTTCTTAATCTTAGCCATTCCAACTAGGTTAACTTCTTTTCAATAGAAAATGCTTGCTTCTTTACATGATTTTGGGGGCTTTTGAGGATTTTTGACCAGAAATGATGAAAATATCAATAGGTATAACTTTGTAGATTTGAATGTGTACTGTAGTAGTTGAGGCATGATGCTGACAAGTATTATATATTTTCTTTGCCCTGTGAGGGAGGGTGGAAAAATAGTTGATTGATGTCTGGTTTATATCAGTAATTGGACACCAGTTGTAAAAATGACTCTGAGTACAGTAAAAAAGAAATGCTGATAAATACAAATTTGTTGAGGATGAGGGAGAGTAATAGAAGGGAACCAACATTAACATTTATGGTATTTACACTAAATGTTATTGTTATTGTTTTGTATTGCCAGGTCTCGTGTTGAGAATTTGCAGATATTATCTCAAATTTTCAAAACAACCTTCTAAGGAATAGTAGTTATTTACTGACTTGAGTTTAAGGAAAAATAGCAGTGGGGGCTGACCCCATGATCTGCTCATTAAAGGAGCCAGAGCTCACATGGTTTCTCATGAGGTCTGAATCCCAGTCCTGGAGGTTTGGAAAACATACTGGGTACGTGTGTGTCCAAAATCTCAACAGGGTATAGAAATGGAGGAGAAGGGTTTGTAGCATGACCATGCCCCATGCGGGGTACATTTTCCTTCTCTCTCATTTTCTCTGGTGAACATACATGCCCTCTGGCAAGTTTTTTTTTTTTTTTAAATGAAAGGAAAAGGGGTTAGGAACTCTGAGAGAACTAATTAACTACCCAATATAAGATACTGTAAAGTTCTAGAAACATAGAATTCAAACTCAGTTGTGTCTCATGCTAGTATTAATGTTTTCCCCAGATTTTGACACCACTTGGATGAAATGTATCCAAGAATTATTCTTAGTAGTCAAGGTTTGGCTGTTCAAAAATAAGGCTTTCTGACCAATCTGCCATAGATGGGTCAGTAAGAGAATGAGCTAAATATATAAAAAGAAGAATAAGAGGTCAGGCCTTCTGCACTATTTTAATGATCACTAATTAAACTTCATGTTTAGGGGCAAAACTGCTGAAGGTAGCAAAGTAAAACTTTCCAGACGGTTTCAGAAAACTATAAGTTTGGTTGGAGATGATTTGGTCTAGAATATTGTTCAGTTCATGTAGACATTATATACATATGCATATCCTTTGGAAGGTGTCTCATTTTAAAGTCTTTTTCCTCAGAATAACATCACAGCAACAGGCAATCCATTTTGTCATTGCTATCCAGTGCTATATCGACTTTTTGCAATGATGCACTGCTATTCTACCAAAATGATGATATTTATTAGTTTGGATGAGTCACCTCTTTTGCTTACTACTCTGCCCACAGGCTCTTTTGAATCCTTTTCTAGATATACATGGAATTGCACTTGGTCTACCTCTAAAATTTTATATTATTAATTTGGTCCACAAATGTTTCATCCACTCTTCTCCTCATTATTTTTCTCCTCCTAATGTGCTAGATAGCTGTAAGCTACATTTTCCTTCTAAAAATAGTAAGGGAAATGTTAGACATTTTTTACATCTCAGGAAAAAAAAAAAGACATACTGACTGAAGATTGAAATTTGACATTAACTAGTGTGCCATTGCAGTCTTAACTATATGATCACCAAAGTTTACTCCCAGACACTGAGGCAGGAATTTTTTCCATCTTTCTCCTCTGTTTTGGTCATCCTGTCACTGAAAGTACTTAGAGCTGCCTAAAGGAAGGATTAGCCAACCTAATGAATATTTACCTTCTCTCTTAAAACTTCCTAGGAAAAGATTTTGCAGCAGTGAACCAGTAAGCCTTCCTGGTACTTAATAGCTGACATCATCATGAAGTTCCCTCTTATTCACTCATAATCACTTTTCTTTCATTCTTTTTTCTCTTGATTTTGCCAGAAGGTATATGCACTCACTAGAGAGAGACAGAGACAGAGAGAGAGAAAGAGAAATCAAGAAAGCACCCTCTACTATGGGGAATGATCACGCAGAAATCCCTTATCCATTTCTCTTCCTGTCAAGATTTTAGGCACTCACACATATGTGCCAATTGTATTTTTCAAGCTGCCAGATTTAGGACTTGAACCATGCGGTCGACCATGTGGGATCTAGCCATTTTAACCATCAAACCACAGGCTGGCTGTATAATCACTTTTCTTACTTCTAAATACAGTATTTGTTTTTTGTTTCCTTTTTAGTATCTTTCACCTCATAATTATCCTTGACCTCAAAATTCATCATGTATTTGTTTATCATGTCTATTTTTACCATTTTCAGGAAGTAAATTAGACCTTGTTTCATTATCCTTTTTATATAACTAACTTTTCCAATTTAGCTTAGTTCTTATAAGCAACAGGTCACATGTTTGAGTGTGTAGTGCTAGGGAAGATGAAAGGGATGTGGGCACACACTTAAGTATAGAAGACAATAATGGTTTGGTGTTCTAGAACATTTGAAAGATGGCTTTAAATGCAAACAAATATTAGGAAAAAAGTCTGTATCAATTGTTAATTTTGTTGATGTTAATTTTGTTGTTGTTATTGTTGAGATTTTTGCTATAGGATATGTGCAGTCGCTGGAGAGACAGAGAGACAGAAAGTGAGAAATCAGCCCCTAGAGGGGATGGTCATGCCACAATCCCTTTTCTTCCACTCTCTTCTCAGGATCTTGGGCATGCATGCATACACACCTGGCATGAGTTTCAAACTGCTAAGTCTGGGATTCAAATCACTGTCTTCTACATGGGATTCTAGTGCCTTAACCACTATGCCAACAGCTGGCCCCTGGAGTTAAATTTTAAATACCATGATATCTCAGTATACAACTTTTATCTTTATCTCCACTGATTTTTTTTTTTTTGTTTTGGAGAGGTTTTTGCTATAGGGCGCGTGCGCTCGCCAGACAGACAGAGAGAGACAGAGAGATAGAAAGCAGGAAATCACCCCCCAGGGGGGATGGCCACGCCGCAATCCCTTCTCCTCCATTCTCCTCTCGGGATCTTGGGCACGCACGCACACGCGCCCGGCGTGAGTTTAAGCCGCCGGGTCCGGGACTCGAACCGCGGTCGACTACGTGGGAGTCCAGCGACATAGCCATTACGCTAACTGCTGGTCCCTATCTCCACTGATTTTATAAACTGATATCTTTGAAAGATCTCTTTTCCATTTTCTCTTTCTAAGTTGCTCTGGACTTGTGAATTAGGATTTATAATATGAAGCAAACACATAAACTCATGATTCAGTCAGGTTAACAGAAACAAACCTAGATTGACTAACTACTCTGTATAAACCTCTTTGATGTTTACATTTTGTTGATCTTCGTCTTTTACTCAAAATCGGAATTCTTTGCCTATTCATTTCTCAGAAGGAGAAATGTACGTATCCTGTAAATACGTACAATGGCAAAACTAAAACAGTAATATTTACCCAGCTTCTCCTCTGATTTCTTTCTTTTTTTTTTTTTTTTTTTTTTTTTTTAATTTGACCAGAGAGATACAGAGAGAGAGAGAGAATGAGAAAGCAAGCTGCCAGGTCCGGGACTCAAACCGTGGTCAGTGATGTGGGAGTGTCCAGCACTTTAACCAACATGCCACCTGCTGGTCCCTCCTCCGATTTCTGACATGTAGTCCTCCAATATGAAAATTTACCCCCACCCACCACTCTTTTCACTCTACAAAATGATTTGTGTGTAGTTTTCAGGAAAGCAGTAGTTTTTGTTTTTTGGTTTTTTGTTTTTTTGGGGGGGAGAGTTTTTGTTTTTTCTTTTTGCTATAGGGCGCATGTGCTCGCCAGACAGACAGAGAGAGACAGAGAGACAGAAAGCGAGAAATCACCCCCCAGGGGGGATGGCCATGCCGTAATCCCTTCTCCTCCGTTGTTCTCCTCTCAGGATCTTGGGCACGCATGCACATGCACCCGGCGTGAGTTTTAAGCCACCATGTCCGGGACGCGAACCGAGGTCAACTACGTGGGAGTCCAACAACATAGCCATTACGCTAACTGCTAGTCCCTTCAGGAAGCAGTAGTTTTCAGGGTTAATTTGATCTTTTTTTCTAA
Organism: Tupaia tana; assembly: GCA_026018925.1. Taxonomy (NCBI): domain Eukaryota; kingdom Metazoa; phylum Chordata; class Mammalia; order Scandentia; family Tupaiidae; genus Tupaia; species Tupaia tana. Next base: position 62,130,589 of record JAKSZU010000009.1, on the reverse strand, counting down.
GACTAAATACAGATTAAATGTATCCTCTGACATTCTGTTTTCTGTCTCCACAACATACTTGTTTTAATTCTTTGCCATTTTGTGCCTTATCATTCTCTTGATATCTGATAACTGGCCAAAGTTCACTTAAGAGCAGTGTAGGAAGTTCAGACATTATCATCCTTATAAGTCTTTATGCTAATACCTAAAATCCAGTAAGAGCTAGGGCTCATATCTCAGACCAAGACCTTCTTTTATCGATTTAGTTTTATTTATTTATTTAATTATTTTAAATTAATTCACTGTACATCTTTATGGTATACAAAATGAATTTTGTCACCTTGAATGCACTGCATATCAGTCCAGCCAGAGACATTATCATCAGCAGACAATATTCCATTTTTGTGTCTGCTAAATGTTTCTTTCTTTTTTTCCCCTTGATTTCCTCTCCCTTTGCCATTGTCTACCCTTCTTCTCCTGCACTGTCTTTCGTTTGCTATTATATATACATATATATGTATGTGTGTGTGTGTGTGTGTATATATATATATATGTATATATATATGTATATATATATATATTTAATTTCAAGAAAAGCAGTTTAGCTTTAATGATTCAAAATTTTAAAAATATTGAGAAAAATTTGCTTATGACTTAAAGCCAGGAAAAAGGTTAGGATTCTGTTCAAACAGTAGGTAAACACTAAAAATTCAAAAAAACAACATCAGACAGAGCTAAAATCTAGTAACAGGTACACAGTAATTTTCTTTTGAAACTTTTTTCTCTCTCCATTCCTTACCAAAGAGAAACATAAACTAATTTATTTGCAAAAAAATTAAGTTTAATCTTAATTTGGTCTGCAGAAAACCCCACAAGAATACTAATTTATTTAGCTGGCTTTGCTGGAACCTTTTACAGGGACGTCCGACTGGACTCTTTTTTTTTTTGTTTTATTTATTTACATTTAGTATATATATCTTTACAGTGTACAGCATTTCTTTTTCCAGCATAAATACCATGCATATAAGTCAAGACAAAGCTATTTCTATATACATTATAGTATACAAATAGCTTCTCATTTTTGCCAAAGTACTTTAACTTTTTTTTTTTTCCTTCCCTTTTCCCCTCCCTCCCTTCAGTACTAAACTTTTTGAAAGCCTCCCCAAGCTACTGAGCCAAGTCATGAATTCACCATCTAACTGTGTCTTTACGTTGTTTTTATTCTGCGAGGAACTTCACAATTTCTGTTCATTAATTCTCAACCTACCCATTGAAGAAAATACAACAGTGGGACACAGTCTTGGAAAGCTTCTCCTTAGTTAATATAAAACAGTGCCGGAACAGTTTTAGAAAGCAAACAGAAGAGTAATTATAAACTATAACATGCCTTCAATCCACCCACCAACATGAACTTAAACTTAGGATCTATGTGGTGTTATGATTAATATTAGCATTTCCTTATTATCTATCTTTAAATCTCTTTTTAATAATTGCTAACTTTTTCTTTCTGAATATGTATTCATTTTCGAGTTGATGAGAACCTGACAGTTTTTATCATTTATAGACATAGGCATGATATCAAAAAAAGATAAAAATAATTTAAGTATTCACAGGAGTGATACTACATGAAATTACCAAAATAAGATGCTTTTTGAACATGATGTTACTATCTAATCAGCTACTGTTCAACCAGGTACACAACTCCTAATTAAAAATGAATATATTCTAGGGCCAGCAGGTGGCATAATGGCCAAGGTTCTGTATTCCCACATGGCCAACAGCAGTTGAAGCCCTGTATCTGGCAACTTGAAGATCACACCTGGCATGTGTGCATATGTCCCTAAAACCCTGAGAGGAGAATGGAGAAGAAGGGATTGCGACATGGCCTTTCCTCTGGAGAATGGTTTCCCACTTTCTTTCTTTTTGCCTCTATCTCTCTCCTGCACATGCTCACACCCTATGGCAAAAACTTAAAATAACAATAATATAATTTTTATCAACCTTGCCTTACAACCATCATATTAATATTTTTCTTAAAGATAATCTGTTAGGTTTCAAATAGTAACAATTTTTTAAAATTTTTATTTTTCACATAGTGTGTGTGCTTGCTAGAGAGAGAGAGATAGACAGAAAGGAAAAGTGAGAAGTTACCCCTGAGGGAGATGACCATGCAGCAATTCCTTCTCCATTCTCTTTTCAGGATTTTGGGCATGTAGACACACACATACACCGTGTGTTTTTCAAGCCTCCAGTTGGGATACAAACTGTGCAGCCAACCACGTGAGATCCAGCTGCCTTAACCTTCATACATCCTGCTGGCCCCCTTAATAATCATTTTCTAAATAAAGGAGACTTCTATATGCACAGCATTTTTTTATTTCAAAGCTGTAACATGGTTATATTTTAATTTAAATTTAATTAAACTCATTCCATATGAAACCAACAATACATGTTCAACTGTACTTATATGGACAACTAGGACCAAGTCTTGGGCATGTTTGGTTATTATTTTTCTTTTAATCACTCTATATCTTTACAATGTACCACATGACTTTTTCCAGCATAGGTACAGTACATATCAGTCAAGACTAAGACATTGCCATATACATTATCCATTATCATCAGCAAATAACTTCATTTTTGTGTCAATTAAGTGTTTTTTTCCCTGTTTCCCTCCCCTCTTCCCCCTATCACACCTCCTTACTATCTCTAGTATCTTCAGTTGCCCTTTCTGCTATTATACCTTCCAGTCTTTCAGTTTCTCCTATAAAGTACAGACATTTGGTATATATTGAGTTGGAACATACAAAACCTGTCTTTCATAGTCTGATAGGTCTTCCATATTAAGTCTACTTTGTATGAGATGTCAGGGTCTCATTGTTCCATAGAATATATACATCACATTTTTTTTCAATCCACTGGCCTATTTTTTTTTTTTTGGAGAGGTTTTTTCGCTATAGGGTGCGTGCACTCGCCAGACAGACAGAGAGAGACAGAGAGACAGAAAGCATCCCAGGGGGGACGGCCACGCCACAATCCCTTCTCCTCCATTCTCCTCTCGGGATCTTGGGCACGCACGCACACGCGCCCGGCGTGAGTTTTCAGCCACCAGGTCCGGGACGCCAACCGCGGTCGACTACGTGGGAGTCCAGCGACATAGCCATTACGCTAACTGCTGGTCCCCCACTGGCCTATTTTTGAACATTTGGTTGATTCCATGTCCTAGCAATTGTAAATAATGCTGCAATAAACAACAGTAAAGTGGCAGGATACAAAAGCAACATAGAAAAATCTGTAGTGTTTTTATACACCAATAAAGAACAGAGAATTGAAAAAAAGGGATCTCATGTATAATAACCATTTTAAAAGAAAAATATCTCAATGGTAATACAACTTTTGTGAGAGCATGGAATTTACTCACTGAGTCACTTTCCAATTCTTTCTTTTTCCTAATTTTTAAATGAGAAGATAAAGCACAGAGTGCTATGATGTGACACCTAAGGATTGGGTTACAAGACTAAGGAATAGAACTCAGTGCTTAGGCTGCATATTCCCTGTTGTTCCCTGTAGCCAAATATTTCTTAAGTGTCAGAATACAATAGGTCAGCATTTGAACTTTGAAGAGAGTACTTGCACTTGAAATACAAGTCATTCTTAAATCATCACAGGAGGTTTATGTCTTTGTGGACTGAATTTAGCTCTTCCTTTCTTCTTTTACCACCTGCAACATTTGATATACAGTACCAGTTCTATGATCACGAGAAACTTGTGGAGTACTGCAGGTAGTGAAAGCCAAGTGAGGAAAGAGGTAATCTGTAAATCTTCCATGAAGTTGAGATTTTAGGAGAATTGTGTTTTCATGAGTTCTGCTCCATTTGCCTGCTTAATAGCTCATGTTTACGTGGGGGAGTCATTGATTTGGTCTACTATTCTCTGTTCTAGTTCACAGAACTATACCATGACACTTTAAAACAAAACTTACATTTTCTAAAAATTAGAGCGTTTATGCTTATAGAATTAATGAGAAAGAAAAATCATTTTTACTGAAATATTCTGAAGTCGTATGATAAAAATTTAAATTGAGTAGCTTTTGCTCATAGCGAAAAGCCAATGTACATGTATATTTAGATTCAGAGTAAAAAGACATGTTTAATTCTACTAGTAAAAATTGAACTTTTGGTTTTCAGCTCTGGCTAATTTAATATGCATACTTTCTAAATATTTACAGTATTATTATTGAAATCTTCATATGTTTAACTAAACAAGCAGTGTGTTATGTGTGATGGAATGTCTTTTTTGAGTGTAAAGCTTAGAACGAAGTTTAATTTAGTGCCTGATTAGATGGAATTGGAGATTGAAGCATTTTTGTCATAAATCATAAATCATAGAAATACTTCTGACATATGACATGCATAAATGAAGATACCATTTTAAAAATTAATGTAATATATAAAAATGAAATCAGTATCTCCATTTAAAAGTATTATGAATAAAATTTTCCATGAAGGATGTTTTAAATCACCAGACACATTTTTTTTTTCTTTTCAAAATTACACATGCTATTATTACTGTATCTTTAGAAAGCTCATGACATAATTTAAAGTGCTGGGCACTTTTACAAATGGACTAATCTTATTTAATATAAGCTAGAATATTAGCCTAAAATTAGTTTATTTTAAAAATGTATCCAACCTTAAGCTTAAAATGAAAATACTTTTTCAAAGACACACACACATATATGAGAAATATTCATTTATACAAAAATCTTGCCTGTGAGAAGGCATGTAACATGATTATTTGCTGTGAAGGGCATTCATTCATTCTTTCAATATCCAAATAAATTGTTTAGCCTAAATATATGAATAGTACTTCATTTACAGAACTAGTTTCCTTACTATCAGTCAGTGATAGCAAATGTATTTAAAAACAAGTGATTAATCTAGCTTCAACAAATTGAAGAGTGCATGAGTGAATGAAATGGAACATGATCTGATAGATTTCCGGATACCTTTTTTAGTGTGACGGGCATTGTCTGCAGATGAATAGATGGAAGTGAAAGAAAAGTGTAAGAACTACCTCTAAATACTCCACTAGCCCTAGACACTAATTAAAAGCAGAATGTGATTGATAACTAGGGGACTAGTGGTAAACACAGACTCTTTGGTTGGTTAAAGGAATTTTGTTAATTTCCCCAGAATAGTAAGTTATATAATGTATATAGCAAATTTAAAATCATGGATTCTTTTTTTTTTTTTTTTTTCTTTTTTTGGAGAGGTTTTTGCTATAGGGCGCGTGCGCTCGCCAGACAGACAGAGAGAGACAGAGAGATAGAAAGCAGGAAATCACCCCCCAGGGGGGATGGCCACGCCGCAATCCCTTCTTCTCCATTCTCCTCTCGGGATCTTGGGCACACACGCACACGCGCCCGGCGTGAGTTTAAGCCGCCGGGTCCGGGACTCGAACCGCGGTCGACTACGTGGGAGTCCAGCGACATAGCCATTACGCTAACTGCTGGTCCCAATCATGGATTCTTTTAAGAAAATTAAAATTACATATGACCAACAGATTGCATAATGGTTACTTTGCTGGACTCCCACATAGCTGACCATGGGTCAAGTCTCGGACCTGGTGGTTGAAACTCACACCAGATGTGTGTGTGTGCATGCCCAAAACCCCAAGAAGAAAATGGAGGAGAAGGGACTGTCATGTGGCCATCTCCTCTGGGGGTGGGGGGGAATTTCTCGCTTTCTGTCTCTCTGTATTTGTCTCTTTGGTGAGCACACACGCCCTATAGCAAAAATTTCTAAAAAATAAAATAAAATCACACACACAACATGACATTCCGCATGTATTTGCATTTTACGTTGTAACAGGAATCCTTAGTGAAATTCTGGTTCAACCTATTTTCTTGTAACTATATCTCTCTATTTTTAAATATGAATTTGAATTTTTATGTCAAAATCTCTGAGAGAAAATGCAATGTCTTTACAAAAGTTTTGAGGGTCAAAGAAAGAGCATTCAGTTGTCTTCATCTATAAAACACTGTCTACAAATGTATACTGTAGCTTTAGTGTTAAAATAAAAGTAGCAGAATTGAAACCTAAGAAATGAGATCCAATTAAAGCCCTAGCATGTGTTACATTATTAATTGCTGAAAGAGAAGAGCAAGATTGACTAAATTCACAGAAAGAACCACTGCATGAGATAATCAGATCCTCCCATCTTTCAAAGAAACCAACTCTACATTAGACTTGGATTGCTGGCTGGGGTAAAGTGTACAACTTTTTCCATGCACCACTTTTTCCTGAAGCATTGTATTTCACACTGCGGAAAGTGCCCTTTTTATGAGTTTATGGGATGAACAATTTCTTTTCTTTCTTTCATTTTTATTTATTTATTTATTTTATTTATTTATTTTTTGAGGAAATCAGGAGAGAAGAACACAGTAGGATTGATGTTTACAGAATAGGCAGTGATTAGTGTGCAATCTGTGTTGATGTAACAAGCAAAACACTATTGCTTGTTTCTGGATGGGTTATTCATGATAGATGCATTAGTCAGGGTTTTCAGCATTAATTTAGATTTATTCCATGGCTGCAAATGTTGTTCTAACAGCAGAATACGGCTGTGATACCTTTCAGAGAAATGCTAATCACAGTCCACTGAATCTGTATGTATTATTTAGTGCCATTACCACTCCTAGAGGTTTCCAGGATTTTATTTATCTGTCATTTATTCGTGTTCCTGGATCTTGGTAATAATGCATTATAACCTTTACACTGTGATGATCAAGAGAAACTACAGGAGCAATAGTCACTGTAGGCTTTTGCCCAGAGTAGCATTGGGATCGGAGTGAATGTGCACAGAATTAAGGAATTTAAAATGTGAACAACTGAATATGAATAGCCAAGACCAGATCACATATCTGTTCTCTAAGTTTCACTGGCTGAAGTAAAACAAAAAAGAAATGAGCTTATTTAAATGCCTGTAAGTCAAGACCAGTATTTCATAAAGTATGTTCTATATAGCACCAATATAGAGAGGTAAATTAGTAAAAAAAGGAAAGGAAGAAAGAAAAATAGAAAGTTACCTCATGTAAGGATTTACTGTGAATATACATTCAATGATTCGAGAGTACTAAACTAGTTTTGTGAAACAGAGCTTTGTAAAGAAAAAAATCGGTAATAGATTTAACAATATTAAAAGAAGCAATTCAAAATACTCTCACACTCTGACACCATGTTTTCTTATAAACAAAACAAAAGGAAACTTTGAAAACTGAAAATTAACTTTCAATTTAGGTGGTCCTAAAAGAAAGAAAAAGCTATTTTTTTTTAAGTTGGTATTTTTGTTTCTTTTACTTTTTCTTTTTCTTTCTTTCTTTTTTTTTTTTTTTTTTTTTTTTTTTAGATAGGGTGTTGCTATGTTCAGCCTTGAGTAGCTGCGTAGCTGGAACTACAGACATGTACTGCCAACCCCAGCTTGATTTTCTTTAAACCCAAGGTACATTGTAGCTCCTTTAATTAGCTTTCATTTATGAGGGGAGTAAAAATTGTTACAACAATGTTCAAAATCACTTGAATATTATTGATTTTGCAAACTTAACTTCACTCATTCACCCTTTTATTTGTAAATAATATAAATACAAACCTCAGGAGGGGTGGGAGAGAGCACCAGCCCCACCAAAACAGGCTCCATATCTTGGGTAACTGGGAATGTCATAACACATTTTTGCATAGAAAAATAACATCATGACTTTCCCAATGACCTAATAGTTTTCATTCTATCAGTTATAAAGAATGGTAAGCTTTTTACCAATGATAAATCCAATCTAGAACTATGAGGCAGAATTAATCCCAGAGATGGATGTTCACAATGCTTACCAGTGTTTTAGCATTTTCTCAATGCTTTGCCATGCATGCCCCATTGAAAGCTCTTGTGATCTCTTAATACCTAAGTTACAATAATACTTCATAATGGTTCTAGACTTTAAGGATAAGCCTGCAGAACTTTCAAAAGGAATGTTTTAGCCACAAATTTTCCTAAGGTATAAATAATATGGTATCACTTGTATGATGACTATCTGAACCAACTAGTTTTAACTCATGCTGTTTTTTTAATCTCTCTTGAAATTGATTACCATAGAAATAATTGTATTAGCCATGGAGTCATGTGATCTAGTCATCATGTTGGTCATAAAATTTCAAGCATTTTAAATTATCCTTTCCTGAATGGAAATTAATTCAAGTGGAGGCAGGTTCCACTTGGTCTGAAAGTAAATTGGTGGCAAATGTAGAATGTTTTCTGATTTTCAAGTTAATGCATTGTTTTTGAAACTATCTGATATTTGGAGAAACAACTCTGTGGCACTGCGAAATATAAGAAAACCACTACAAATGGAAAGATTCTCTTGAACTGAAAAAAAAATCAATTTAGTAGGAGTAAAGCACTAATTTACAAGTGTATGTGTGTGCATGCACAGAGTTTTATCAGCTCCTTTGAGGTTTCTTCTAAAGATTTAAGACTAAATGTAATGTCCTAAATGAAAATCAACTCTGTAAATAAAACTTTATTCCCAGTATAGTGAGAATAAAGATAAATCATCTGTAGGTACTATAAAAAAAATGCCAATCCAACTCCTTTTAGCAGAATGTCAATGTTCTAATTCTCTTAACTTTAGACGTCAAAGTTACTCCTCCCATAAGTGAAAATAATTTCCTGTAAAGTAAATCATTTTGGCTGTTTTCTGAACCAGATCTGAAATCTGTGTGCATACTCAGTGAATTTACTTATTTAACTCATAAATATATTCCTACATAACATTAGCTTAAGCCATCATTTTGATATTAACATATTATATATCATGGTCTCAAAATTTGCTTAACCAGATTTTGTGAAAAATTGACATATGGAGGTTTTCATGAATATATTAAATAAGCAGGTAAATATTTATACTAAGACTGAAAAAATCTAATTTTGACAGTATTTGATGTAGCAGAGAACTTGACATGAAAAACATTAATATTAAGAACTGACCCATTTATATAATCTTCCTTAGCTCTGAGCTTTTCTGAGTTTAGCAAGAGCCTTATATTGTCATATAAATAAAGTCAATTATCTTTTTCAGAGAGAAAACTCATGAAAGATCATGGCCTAACAGTGTGCTTGAGGGACTGCAAATGAAAAGATCTCTGAGTTCATTAATTTTACTAATTTGGATAATATAATACCTATTTTTCATTGGTGGTGTAAGGATAAATGAGGTTTTATGGCAGCTTGCAATGATGTGTTAGTAATTATTCCATGAAGCCACTTCAATAATCATGCTAACACGCTATGTAGACACTGGGGAAAACAAGACCTAGTAAAGGGAATTTCATGAAAAAAAGATAAACCAATAGAAATATATTTCACTTGTGGTAGAATCTATGGTACCTTGAGAGGATCTTGTCTGCCTTTTACTATTTCAAGTTTTCCTTATGTAGTTGATATGTATAGATTGGCTGTTCATAAATATAGTGCTCATTTTCCTACAGTGGCCAATAGAAAGGGAGGAAGGATATCAATGAGAAACTCTTTTTAGATCTAAATAAATTTCTCTTATAGTTGTTTTCATCCTAAGTAATTAGATACATAGTGGTATCTTTTTTTTTTTTTTTTTTAGAGGTTTTAGCTATAGGGCGTGTGCACTCGCCAGAAAGACAGAGAGAGACAGAAAGCAAGAAATCACCCCCCAAAGAGGATAGCCGTGCCGCAATCCCTTCTCCTCCATTCTCCTCTCAGGATCTTGGGCACACACGCACATGCACCCAGCGTGAGTTTAAGCCACCAGGTCCGGGACTCAAACTGTGGTTGACTACATGGGAGTCCAGTGACATAGCCATTATGCTAACTCCTGGTCCCATCTTTTCTTCATTTTTTTTTCCTTCTTTTTTTGAGAGAGGTTTTTGCTACAGGGCATGTGCGCTTGCCAGACAGACAGAGAGAGACAGAGAGACAGAAAGCGAGAAATCACCCCCCGGGGGTATGGCCACGCCACTATCCCTTCTCTTCTGTTCTCCTCTCAGGATCTTGGGCACACGCACTCGTGCCCGGCGTGAGTTTAAGCCACCCAGTCCGGGACTTGAACTGCAGTCAACTATGTGGGAGTCTAGCGACATAGCCATTACGCTAACTGCTGGTCCCTTTTCTTCATTTTCTAAAGAAAATTCTTTACTCAATATAATGCACTAATGGATACCATGCTGTCATTATCATCAACTTAGACCATTCTGTACTTAAATATATGTGGAAATATTAATAGTAGAGACAAGATTGGTTTAATTGAGCCGAGAAGAATAAATTAGGAAAACATAAAAATGGAAGAGGAGATATAGATTAGGTTCAAGTAAAACGACAACATAGAGGGACCAACAGTCAGCGTAATAGTTATGTTGCTGAACTCCCATATAGTAGACTGTGGTTCAAGTACCTGGTGGCTTAAAACTCATGCTGGGCACGTGTGCATGTGTGCCCAAGATCCCGAGAGGAGAATGGAGGAGAAGGGATTGTAGCATGGCTATCCTCCTGCCAAGGTCCAGCCTGGGCGGGGGTGGGTTGACTCGATGGGGGCAGCGCAGGTGAACAGAAGACAGAGGCCTCGGTGCCTTTTCATGCACGTCCTATGCCGGACACTCCCAGGGATCGCTCTCTGAGGAGTGACAACTGCTAGGAATCATCGTGCCTTTTTATTGAAAATGTGATACATGCAAGTAAATGGGTGAGGGGCAGTAAAAAATTTACTCTGAGGAACAAGGTATACAAAGCATTGAAGCAATAATTATAAAACATGCTGTTTGTCTTGTCATATTAGTTAAAAATCAATCACAGTTTTTAGGATGAGGAAGTCCATTTGTCTGTTGAATCTTCTTAGATCTTGATTACTGGGAAGGATCTTTTGAAGAGGGGGCTTGCAGGGTGTTTGATAGTTTCCATCAGGGCCAGTTTGATAACTTTGCTGAATACAAAGACCTAGATAGGAATCTTGTCTTGTTAAGTAAAGACACAGTTAATATATGGACTATTCATACATTACAACAATAGAAGGTGAGTCTATAATCTTATATGGGAAAGGAAGATGATCTTGTAGCTCAGGAGACAACACAGGATGTTTTATTAGCAGTTTTTCATAGTCAACAGCATATAGATGAGAAACTCTTTGTAGTTGAAAGCTACCTGTTGCTTTAGATAAGAGCTCCCGGCTAAGATAATCTTTCTCTGAAGCCCTCAGGTTTGTTCATCCTGTTGTCCCAGCCAGGCTTTTTCTTTTTAGGAACCTGTGGGTTTCTGCATTTTGTTTGCTGAGTCTGTCAATTAGTGAGCTCTTTCGTTTTATCTCTGAGTCTCTGTTATGTGGTGAATGTGCTGACTTTGCCTAGCATGAGTTAACCTCGGCCTGTAGCTTTAGCAAGGGGTATTTACTAACCTTAAACTAACTTAGTCTACATATACTTCTAATGCTAATTTGGTTTATACTGACTTAATCTATATGTCAATTTTGGCTTAAAAACAAATAGGTGGGGGAGTCTTAAACTTCCTGGTCCTCTTGCCAGTCTTAGGGAACCACATTACTAAGATTACTAATTGGCTTTATTGTAATGGTTGGGGTGATGTTTTACCCTTACAGGGTACCATAATAACAGTAAAACTCACGGCAGAGAAATTAACTACAGGCCAGAAAAACGACACAAGGAGAGTTAGTAAACCGCTGACTTTATCTTGCTGTTTCTTCCCAACCCAAGTCATGGGAGACAGCCTCTTTACCAACTTGTGTATCTTCTCTTGTGGTTCAATTTTCCTGATTAAATTCTAGGATATAATATTGAACTCCATACTTATCCCTGTGATTAAGTTGGCCATTTTCTTAGTTTTTGAACTCTTATTTCTGTGTGACTCTATTTAATTTTCCTGGTATAGCACTCCCTTAAGGACTTCTTGGAGATCTGGTCTGGTGCTGGTAAATTCTTTCACATTTTGTTTGTCTGAGAATGTTCTTTTCTTTTCTTCCCATATGAAGGATCTTGCTTGGTACAGTATTCTTGGTTGAAACTGTTTTTCCCTTAATACTTTGGATATATTTTCCCATTCTTTTTTCACTCACATTGTTTCCGATGAGAGGTTTGTTGTTAGCCTGATGGGATATCCTTTGTAGGTAACTTGTCATTTCTCTCTTGCCAATCTTAGTATCTTGTCTTTGTCTGTGGTTTTGGTCAATCTGGCTATAGTGTGTGTTGGAGAAGGTCTTCTTGGGTTGATTCTATTTGGGGTCTTTTTTATTTCTTGGGACTGGATCTTTGAGTGCCTCTCTAGGTTTGGAAAGTTTTCTTATAGGATTTCATGGAATAGATTATAAATGCCCTTATGAGTCTCTTCGCCTTCTGGAATACCAATTATCTGGATGTTTGGACATATGATGGTATCTAGTATTTCTGATATACATGAATATTTTTATTTGTTCAGATAGTTTCAGGGGAAAAAAAAAACCCTGAGTACAGTTATTTTGGTATTTTTTTAATTCATGATAGCATATTTGCACACATGAGAAAGAGAAAGAGAGAGAAGGAGAAATGCATCCTGAACAGGTTCTCATCATACTATGATCCCCCTTCCTAAACCCTCCAGCTTATCAAGATCCTGGGCACAGGAACAGGTGCCCAGTGTATTTTCAAGCTGACCCAGGGATCTGAACTTGTCTGCATTTGGCCATGTGGCTTACAGCACTGCCATTCAGTTTCCTACCAGTTTCACCACCAGGTTGGGCCTAAGTGCTCTTTTTCTGGGGGGGGGAGGGAGAGGTTTTCGCTATAGGGCACGTGCACTCGCCAGACAGACAGAGAGAGACATAGAGACAGAAAGCGAGAAATCACCCCCCGGGGGGATGGTCACGCTGCCATCCCTTCTCCTCCATTCTCCTCTTGGGATCTTGGGCACGCACGCACACGCGCCTGGCGTGAGTTTTAAGCCACCGGGTCTGGGACGCGAACCAGGTCAACTACGTGGGAGTCCAGTGACATAGCCATTACTCTAACTGCTGGTTCCCGGGCCTAAGTACTCTCAGAGAAGTGAAATAGGCAAGACCACCTAAATCCTCTGTTGAAAGTACTAGACCACCATATTCTATATTTCTGTGTTTTAAAAAATGTGAGACACTTGCTTTAACTTCATTACTAGTGGGATTCATGGAAATGAGACCTTTCTAGGGACAATCAACTTGATAACACAAAGAAGATCATGAAGAACACAAACTCATTAGGGAGACAACATATCAGGCCCTGCAAAATAAAATACTTTTTAATGACACAATGTCAAATTTAAAGCATGAACTCTATAACACATGGTATTCACCTCACCAGTATGAAACCTTTGAGAAGGTAATTAAGCCTCTTAAAATCTTTTGTCAATTCTACCAAAAACACTTCTAAGGTAGAAAACACTTAAGAACATATTTTCATGAACCTAAGAGCATTCTATGTAATTTAGTGATGTCAAATGTGTATCCTTATTGGTAGTACAGTGTACCACAGGATCATAGTCATATATTTACTCCGGTTTCTAATTAACTAATCTTTTCTTATATGTTCAAATTTAATTACCATGTTTATATTTTTACTTCTAAGTAATGTTTTGGTCCCCATCAGTCTACTGAAAATAAATTACCCTATTGACATTATATATGAAAAATAGAAGACAAAAGTTTTTGGTACAACATAATTACTATGATAATTGTATTTGAACATAATACAATTTCTACTAGTGAACATTTGTAGTATAAGAAAATACATGGCTGTACCAGACTATGGCATGGTGATTAAGGTGGCTGGATTCCACATGGATAACTGCAAACGAGTCCTGGACTCGAAGGCTTTAAAAACATGCAGGCATGCAGGCCAAAAATTCTTAAAAGAAGAGATGGAAGAGAAGGGATTATGGTGTGACCATTCCTTGTGGGGGAGAGCTTTTTTTACTTTCTTTCTCCAACCCCTTACCCCCTACACACCAGCATGTGTGCTCTCTGGCACAATTTAAAAAACAAACAAACAAACAAACAAAACATGGCTCAGGACTTTCTTAAAAAACAAAACAAAACAATACATGTGCAGGACTTTCTGCCTTTCTTGTAATGGTGCTTATTATGCAAATGCAAAGCCATACACCAGTATGAAACCTTTCATTTTCCATGACTTATCGGATTGTTTTTTCTTTATACGTTTTGCTTCTCTAAATAAAGTTATTTAGGAAAGAGACTGAAAAAAAACAACAAAAAACTACCTATTTTCACAATGAGCAGGGTATATAATGGTACACTTAGAATTACTTTTATGCATACTTTGTATGCTTTCTACTTTAAACAATTCTCAGGTGTTTTCTTTTACCTCAGGTAGCTTTCAGTTAATTTTTATTTTAAATATATTTTATATAATTCTTATATAGTGTATCTTCATACTACATAATTATAATGAAGCATGTGTAATTAAATTTTGCTTAAAAAATCATTGCATTGAATAAAGTACAATTCAACACATATTTCATTGGATTGTCCTGTTCTTCATAGGCACTTTAACATTGCAGAAAGACAACTTTCTTTTGAGAAGTACTCATTATGTATCACTTTTGCATCAATATTAGGATTTCCTAGTATGTAGCTGCTCATTAGGAGATAAAGAAGCTCTGTGAGCTGACTGAAGTTCTACCTGCAAATACAAACCTCAATTTCAATGATTTCCAAGCTTATATTCTGGCATTAAAAGTTTTCTGTATGACTATATTCTGTATTTGATTGTTGGAATAATAGGACTATTAGCACCTTTCAAAATATTCATAGGTTATAACAAAATTACAATAAAAACATTTTCATGCTTTTTAAAGAGCTTATAAAAAAGGCAAAATTTTGTGGGACTAAAAGTACATTATTGAAGTATGTTTCTTAAAAATTATTCGAAAAGAAGAAAATAATTAGAAGCCAACTAACATATGAGATACTTAACATTCTTCTTTTAGATGAAAGAATAAAACATTATTTCCTGCGAAAGCAGGCAAAATAACTTCAACAAATGGAATCCTTTTACCAGTGAAAAAAAGATTGCCATTTATTTTCCGGTGACTGGTGTATTCGCTGAAAACCCTAAAGCCTCTCTAGTGGTAGAATTCTATGAAGTTCAATGCAGTTCTAATAAAAAGAATACATGATCCTCTTTAAAAATGCAATAAAGATAATATCATCTTACTCTCTTGAGAGCCATCTTTCTAGATACTTCATAGTACAGAAGAAAAATGAAGTGTTTCAACCAATTCTGTTATTAATGATCCTAAACAGGATTATTCATCATAAGACATCAAAATTCCTCACCACACAATTTCATCCTTCAAAAAAAAAAGTGTTCTTAAATCTGTATTATAAAACCAGTCCCTTCTACTTTTCCACTTAGAGTAGGAGGATACAGTATGACTGTGTGATTTCTACAAATATATAAATTGGTTGTGTTTCTTTTATTAAAAAAAAATTCTAAAATTACTACTCAGAGTCAAGTCTCCTGAAAATCAGGACACTGCATTGGGTGATCATACAATAATAAATATATAGCCCTTAAAAAAGTTGGCTCTTAATAACTTTTGAAACTCTGTTTTTGAACATGATCACAATTTCCTATAAATACATGTATACTTCCCAAATTCTACTTGAAGGCAAATATTATATAAAAATGATTGTGTAATATCAATGTGATTTAAGCAGCATTATATTGTTATTCAAATCGACATTTTGGCCCCACTATTCTGAAAGTATAATGTTAAAAATGCACATGATATGAGTTTGTTTTCAATCCTACCTTCCCCATAATCTCTATTAATCAGAAAGTAGAATGAAATATGTAGCTAACTCATTTTGAAAACTTTCTGAATAGACTAGAGGCTGTCATATAAATTCACAAAATTAAGACCAGGGTCATTATTCAGAAAAAACTTTTATCATAGAACACAGTCTAGGAGAGCAGAAGGAGAAACAATACTTAAGCCACCTGCAGGAAGTTATCTAAAGCCAATATTATTTTCCAAACATGTGAAAGATAAATAAGAATAAAGAAATGCGAATGTAATAAAAAACACAAAATTTTGCAAGTAGCATAGATGATCGACAGTGGAAGGAAGGAAAGGAGAATGGAAACTTTAAAAGTTAACAGCCACACACACACACACACATACACATATATATATATATATATATATATATGTATATATATACATATATGTATATATATATGTATATACATACACACACACATATATATATACACATATATATATATATTCATACACACACACGTGTGTGTGTATACATATATATAATACATATTAGGACTTTATTTTTTATAATTGTCAGAGCGAGTGTGTACTCACCAGAGAGAGACAGAAAGAGATGGGAAGAAAGTACCCCCAATGTGCACGCTCATATAGTTATCCCTACTTTTCTGTTTCTCCATTCTGTCAGAATTTTGAGCACACACACACATGTGCCCAGCATGCTTTTCAAGCAACAAAAAGATTATAAGGAACACAAACTTCAGATATTTTAATTCCTTTTTCAGATAAAAATTGCTCTGTTTCGAGGTTAGTATGAAAAAAGTTATTAAACACCTTCCTTACCATGGCCTCTTTCAATAATTGAAATAAAATGCTAAGATTCAAGCAGGTACAATTTCTTTATTTAGTTTCTCTTTTGGGGGCATGGTTGCTCATACTTCACATTTGCCCATAAACTGGTTAAGTAGTACAACAAAATATCTGAAAGGAGTGTGCCAATTTAAGAAGTTAGCTTTTTCTTAAGTTGTATAAGCTACCCTTAGATAAAATAAAATTATATTCTTCTCCAAAATAGATGAATAGAACATAACCTTTGAAAATAGGAGATAAATTATGTATTATTTTAAACAAAAAATACAACAAAATATTTTGCTCTTGAAGTTTTTCTTCTTTCCTTCCTTCCTCTTTTTTTTTCATGTTTAATTTGCCAGAAGCCAAATGTGCTTGCCAGAAAGAGACTGAGAAAGAGAGGGAAGGAAAATGAGAAAGCACCCCTGGTGGGGCATAGACATCCCGCAATCCACTCTCCTTCATGTCTCCCTCCTTTTGGGATTTTGGGTATGCACATACATACTCCCTGTGTACTTTTCAAGGCATGGGTTCCAGGACTCTAACCTGGAAAATGGACCTCCACTCGCTTTAACCACCATGCCATCAGCTGGTCTGAAATTTTTCTCTAAATAGTAAGACCAGAAAATGTTTTAGACATATGTAAGATTTAGTCAGTAGATCAAGTACAATGAGAATTCAGTATGAGGCGGACTTTTCTTTTTTGCTTTTCTTTGATGTATTTATTTATGTGTTTACTCCCTTTGATCTTTTTTTATGTGAACAGGTATCATTTAAGACATGTTAATATTTAACTCCATCAGATAATTTTAGTTTAGTTCAGAAGGTAAGATGAATTCAAGTGAACTAAAAATAGATTTTCTTCTACTCATTTTAAATTAAAGATTCTAATTTAGCTAAAACTCCCCTGAACATTAAATTCTAGAAAGGTCTTTAAGAAAGAAATTTTACTGGTGTTTATTAATAATGGCAGCAAGTTTTAAAACAAGGAAACTTGTATAAATAAAATTTTCAGACTCAATGCAGATGCCATGTTTTTACTGATGGTCTAAAGTACTATAATTTATCTATCTATATTCCTGCCCGTCAAAACTTGGGCAGTTGGTGGTATAGCAGTAAAACACAATGCTATGCAAAACAATCTACAGAACAAGGTTTGTGGTTCAAGTCTGAGACTTGCCTGAGGCATGGCTTTCCCATGAGCTATGGCTGGCTATAGGCTGGGGTGGATCATGGCATACAGACCCTGTTTTCAATGCTGTCTCTCTCTTTCTCTCATTCATGGTATAAACTTCAAAACAACACAAAATGAAAAAAGAAATAAAAGAACACCTGAGGCAGAGTACACTACACACTGTCTTCTCCCAGTGCCTGTGACTCTTGAAAGTGGACAGAAACCTTAGAGTAGCGCAGAAATTTTCACAGCATAATTAGATCCTGCTAGCCCAAAGCATGCATCTATTGTAGATGGTGGCCTAGAATTTAAAGGCTTTTAGTATATTCTGTGGGACAATAAGACACTGTGCTGAGGCACATTGCAAAGAGAAGGTACGAGAGCAACAGATCATGTTTTGCCATCTGGGCAATATGCCTTTGTAATATAATTAAATACTGAGTAGATAATAAGGGTCTATGTGCTCTTGAAGCCATAAATTCAATATTAAGGATTTGCCTTAGGGCATATTATTCTATTCTTTTCCAAAACAACTTAGAGACTTTATTGGTTCCAAAGACTAGTAATAACTTACCACATACAAGATATATAGTCTATCATGTAAGGAGATTTTTAAAAACTGTACTTTTAATATCACTGACCATAAGGGTTAATTTCTTGATAATTAAACCACTGATATGCCTAGAGAGAGTTCTCTGTTCTTGAGTATAAATTTAAACAAGGCTCTTGCATCAGAATTTGATAATAAAATCAGTAGGATGAATTTAGAGTTGTGATAGATTCCAATATTGTAAACTAAGAACATAAAATTATGGCCACACTGAATGCTGAGGTTTAAAGTTAGCATTTTCTTTGTTATTTTTTTCTCCTAAACTTTGTGATAAGCAATAGAAGGAAGTATTATCACTAGCTTTCACACACTATTGATCTTAATCTGCTCTTTCTTGTTTTAAAAGTATCTTCCAGATAATGAACTCCTGTGTATTAAATTTAAGGTCTTACGTGGTGGGCTAATATTACACAATTGAGTGTCTTCTTCTCTAAAACACAGAGAAAAGGAAAATAATTGAATTTTATATCTGAAAGTATCTGGAGGATCATGGAATTCAAAATCTTCATTTTACAGAGAAAATACTGAGTCTAGAGAGGATGTAACTTACCCAAAATCACACATTTATTTAGTTGTTGTGGAACAAAGAATAGAACCAGAAAAAAAACAAACAAACAAAAAACAAAAAAAAACAAAAGCAAAAACAGCCACTGGACAAATTAATATCCAGCTATCAAACTCAGGCTAAAATGAGGTTAAAATTAGAAAACCACACAGAAACAGCAAATACTATTTTGCTTTAAATTTCAAATAATGCTATTTTATATGAAAAATTATAAAGAAGGAATGAGAAAATTTTCAGTTTCATATATTTAAATAGTATTTCTAGATTTTTTTTTCTGGTTGTCAATTCTTATTTTGAGGATGAATATCAAACAACTGGGAAATAATAGTTCTCATATGTTACACAAGGAAAAACAGTAAGGTAATACCAATTTTCCATTTTCCTTTGTTACTTTAGTAACAGATGTTATTTTAGTCTAAATTAGGTTGATATATAGTAACACTCTATTGTTAAATGGAGAAAAGAAACCAAGGTCATGAGCATGTTAGGAACTATGTAAAATGTGTAGGTGTCTAGGGGCCAGCATGTGGTATAATGGTTATGTTGCTGGACTCCCACATGACTGATGATGGTTAGAGTCCCTGAGCCAGTGGCTTGAAAATCAGGCTGGGCGTGTGTGTATTTGTGCCCAAGATCCAAGAAAGAGAATGGAGGAGAAGAGATTGTGGTAATGGTCACTCACCTGGTGGGGGGATGGGATTTCTCACTTTCCTTCTACTGTCTCTGTCTCACTCTCTCTGGCAAGCACAGATACCCTATGGCAAAAAAAAAAAAAAAAAAAGGAGAAGAAAACTAAAAAATATGTAGGTGTCTGGTGAAATTTTATACTTATTTACAGTATTTCAAATCATGCAATTATTATTTTTTCAGAGAGAGATTTTTGCTATAAAGCATGTACACTCACTAGACTCACTAGAGAGACAGACAGAAAGTGAGAAATCACCCACCAGGAGGGATGACCACTCTGCAATCCTTTCTCCTTGTCTCCTCTTGGGATTTGGGGCACACACATACACACACGTGCCCAGCATGAGTTTGAAACTACCAGGTTTGGGATTTGAACCATGGTCAACCATGTGGGAGTCCAGCAATGTAACCATTATGCCATTTGTTGGTCCCTGCAATTATTGTTTTTTAAATTTTGCCAGAGAGTAGGTGTGCTTACCAGAGAGAAACAGAGAGAGAGGAAGAGTGAGAAAACACTTCCATGGGGGAGTATTTCCCTTCTCCATATCTCCCTCCTTTAGGAATTTCTGGCTCACAGAAACATGCACTTGGTATGTTTCTCAAACCTATAGGTTTGGACTCAAACCGTGCAACCTAACATGAGGGATCCAACACAATTATTTTATCACTGCTCTCCATTTAAACAAGTGTATTTCTTTTTTCTTAAAGAAAAATAGAATACGTGAAAATGGGGGACCAGCAGCTGGCATAATGGCTATGTTGCTGGACTCCTATGTAGTCAACCGCGGCTCAAGTCCCAGACCCGGTGGCTTAACCTCACACCAGGTGCGTGTGCATGCATGCCCAAGATCCCGAGGAGAATGGAGGAGAAGGGATTGCGGCGTGGCCACCACCACCACCCCCCCCCCCCCCCGGGAGGTGATTTCTTGCTTTCTATCTCTCTGTCTCTGTCTGTCTGGCGAGCACACATGCCCTATAGCAAAAACCTCTCCAAAAAAAAAAAAAAAAATTACCTGAAAATGGGCTTTAGATATGCCTTAATATTGCACTTATGGCTTCAAGAGCACATAGACCCCTATCATCTACTCAGCATTTTATTATACTACAAGGGCATATGGCCCAGATGGCAAATAATGTTCTGTTGCTCTCATACCTTCTCTTTGCAATGTGCCTCAGCACAGTGTCTTATTGTCCTCCTTGGAGAACTAACATCACTCCCTGCTGTGGGAGGAGACAGTTTTCCTCCTAAGAGTGGACATATTTATTACACATTTAGGGAGGCCTGATCAGAAAAAGAAAAACAAAAACAAATACACAAGCACCAAAATTCCTCAAAACCTAGTTTCTAGGTAGTTCCATTAGCAAATACTATTACCAGCAAAAATTCTATATAAATCCCCTTTCAGGAAGTGTTAACTCTTTCTAGAAACTAGAGTCAAATTGTGGTGATTTGACAAGAACTGTGAAAATTAATGATTGATTTCTCTTCTGGTTTTAAACTGTCAATAGTCCTGGATAAACTAGAACATAAAGCAAAAGGTGAAAGACTAATGATAAAGGGAATTGTTTATGAAAGAAGCATACTGAAATAGCAACATATATTTTCTTTTAATGTTGCTTAAGGCAATATTTATTATTTGGAAAAATGGTATTTAAATGCACAATCTACTCATCTAGAGTTTCTAGAGAAGGATTAAGTTGTAATCTCGAGAAGAAATAGGAATGAAAATCTTTCTCCTTCCCTCCTGGTCTTCCTTTCTCCCTTTTCTTTTCATATTGTGAGTGTTGCTAGTTATTAGGTCACTGGAAAAGTCATGACATTTTTTTTACAGGTTTTTGCCATAAGGTGTGCATTCACCATAGAAAGAGATAGAGACAGAGACAGTGAGAGAGAGAGAAATCACCCCCCAGGGGAAATGACCATGCCACAATCCCTTCTCCTCCATTCTCTTCCCAGAATCTTTGACATCCATGGATACATGCCCAGTGTGATTTTCAAGCCACCAGGTCCAGGACTTCAAGTGTGGTCAGGCCATGTGGGAATCCAGTGATACAGCCATTATGCCATCTGCTGATCCCCATGATGTATTTTTCTATGTTTTTCAGTGCGAAATGCATCATGAATTTTTCAACAATCCAAAACTTTCCTTATACTATTAGAAGATTCACATTTAGTGTTGGTGTTCTCTATCAAGGCTTTTAAAAGATATGCACTTACCTTTAGCAAAAGAATAGTTGGTCCAATTTACATTCCCACCAACAGTGTGGGTGAGTTTCCCTTTGACCACAACCTACCAGCACTTATCATTTTCTTTCTAATGAACTTTTCTAGATCTAAAAGGGATTCTTGTTTCGTTCAATAGTTTTATCAGTTCTTTCTATAAATAATAAGAATCTCTACATTGAGCCATGCAAAAATATCTTATTTCATCATCGTTGTACAGACAGTAAACTGTTTACAAGATTTTTAGCATCCTTTAACATGCCATCCTGGCAATATAGAAATTGTTAACATACTTATTCTATTTGTGTAAACTGCCAGTAGTTTCTATATGTGTAAAAGGTGATTAGTCTAAAGCCTTTGTTAAAAGGAACCAATCTTGTTTCCAAATTTTTATATAATCCAAGTATAAAGTGTATGATGCCATCTATAAAATAGAGAGCTCAGTCCCTTCCTGCAGTTTTACTTTTCAAATTCTTTCATTAATATTTAGGGATGTCCTGTAGTATAGTAGATATGAAAGCTAGATCCCACATGGGCAACTACACGATCCAAATCCTGACCCTGGGGGCTGAAAAACACCCTGGACTTGTGTGCTTGTGTGTCCAAGGACCTGACATAAAGGAGAAATGGAGGTAAAAAGATTATGGCATGACCATGCCCCATTGAAGGATGCTTTCTCTCTCTCCTGCTCTCTCTCTCTCTCTCTCTCTCTCTCTCTCTCTCTCTCTCTCTCTCCCCCTCTCTCTCTCTCTCCTCTCTCTCTCTCTTTTTCCCCCCTTTCTCACTTTGGTGAGTACATATATTCTCTAAAAATATAAAAGAAAAATTTATTTTATCTAGCCTTCTAACATCTTATCATTGATGTCTGCAATAACACTTGTTAATGTCAAACCTGAGTTAAAGAAGAGCATCTTAAAATTAATTTCACTTTGCACTAGTATCTTGCACCAGTACTTTCTGGAATATAAGCCAAATTCAATACTGCAGTGTTTAGTTCTGCTTTCAGTCATTTTTTTTTTCCTTTCCTCCCAGAATGCTCTGGGAAGTAGTCACCTTAAAAGATAATAGATCTAGGGAACCAGCAGTTAGCGTAATGGTTATGTCGCTGGACTCCCACGTAGTCGACCGCGGTTCGTGTCTTGGACCCGGTGGCTTACAACTCACGCCGGGCGCGTGTGCGTGCGTGCCCAAGATCCCGAGAGGAGAATGGAGGAGAAGGGATTGCGGCGTGACCATCCCCCCTGGGGGGTGATTTCTCGCTTTCTGTCTCTATGTCTCTCTCTGTCTGGCGAGCGCACGCGCCCTATAGCGAAAAACCTCTCCAAAAAAAAAAATAAAATAAAAAAAAAATAATAGATCTACACCAAATGACATAAGTTCTATTTAAAATGTTTGTTAATAGAATAAAAGAAGGAAAAAAGTACACTTTTTTCCCAGTGACTTATTTGACCTATTATTAGAGAATATTGCAAGTATTACTAGGGTTATTAAAATGATGTTAAATTAAGCAACAATCAAAACACAAACCAAAAGGTCAGTGTCTTTATAAATGTATAATTAATTTCCTTAATGTGTTAAAAAAAGGAGCACAATTGTCATTTATTAAAATCAGGCTTACAATGTACTATTTTAATATTTTAAAGTTTATATCAGCTACATCTGAACATGATAAAACTAGATACTATATTTAAAAGGATTTGTCATATATACTCACAGCATGTTATAGAGGTCTAAGATACTGCCCTCAGTACTTTATGAAGTATAAAATGTGGGGATCAGCAGTTGGCATAATGACTATGTTGCTGGACTCCCAGGTAGTCGACCACAGTTCGAGTCCCAGACCTGGTGGCTTAAACTCATACTGAGCGTGCGTGTGTGTGTGTCCAAGATCCCAAGAGGAGAATGGAGGACAAGGGATTGTGGCATGGCCATCCCCTCTGGGGGTGATTTCTCGCTTTCTGTCTGTCTCTTTCTGGCAAATGCATGCGCTCTGTAGCAAAAACTTCTCCAAAAACAAAAAGAAATCAAATATGTAATTGCCAAATCTCATTGTAATGTTCAATTAAGAAATTAAATATGTGTGTGTGTGTGTGTGTGTGTGTGTAAAATATGGCCATATATATATATATATATATATATATATATCTTCAGTTTTTAATTTTAATTTTTATTTACTACCTTATGATGTCTTATTTTAAAGCAGTCATTTAAAATTTATACCTTCATATACATTATATCATTTTATTTTGAATATGAAGTGAATTTTCACTTCATTTCAATTGCTTCTACTTGGACAGAATTGTGATTCAAGGTCAATGCAAGGATGCTCCCTATACTGTTTAATCTGAAATTAAGTCTGTCTGTCCAGTGCTTATATTGACCTTCAACTCAACTTCTTGATGTGTGCAAATGAGTTCTGAAACAATAGATAAATAAAGCTCTGTAAAATTATGATCATTTTCCAAGTTGTGATATCTAAATTCAGATTCCTTAAGTTCTATTATAAAATATTCCTTAAGAAAAAAATGTATTTCTCACACTGAGCAGTGTCTCTTTTTCCTAGTGGTTCATCTATTCTGACCCAGCATTAATGATCCATTTAATCTTCTGCAGATACTCTTTTTATGACAGCAAAAGAGAATACCATCTATACTTTAGAAGAAATAAAACAAAATCATCTCACTGAAATAAACATTAAAAGTGACCCAAGTATACTAGTATTTTTTAATCTGTATTTTTTTTAATTGCAAGAGGGCATGTACACTTGCCAGAGAGAGAGAAAGCACCCTCCAATGGAATAGAGTCACACCACAATCTTTTTACCTCTGTCTCTCCATCCCATCAGGATATGGGGCATGCACATACACACACCTCTCATGGTTTTCAAATTGCTGGGGCCAGAGACTTGAACTTCAGTTGACCGCATAGGATCTGAATCCCTATGCTTAACTGCTGTGCTATGAGGCTGGCCATAAAAAAAGTGTATTAAATGTGCTATTAAATAAAGGACAGACATTTTCCCCCACTATTATATAATAAATATTTTCCTTGACTATCCAGGTTTTCTCCAGCATGTATAGTTACAGAGAGGTATATCTACCTTAACATAAATTTCTAGAATTCTAAAATTTACAAAATAACCTCTTATATTACTCAGATTAGAGAATATGGATGTGTTGCAGAAGTGATAAAGTATGAGAAACATGAACTTGGTAAATTCAATATCTCATTCTACCAGTACTGAAAAGGATTTTTTCTTGATCTAGAGTCAATTTTATCCCAGTAGGAAAATCATTAGATCTTCTCTGTAAATAATACCTTAGTCAACAACCACCCTAGTTCTTCCCCACATTTTTTTTCAATGTACTCCCATGAGCAAAGAAGGGTGAACAATTCACTCTAATAACCTAGAAGTTCTCCAAAACATACTGCTTAAGTATTATGTTTTAGTTGTTTAAATATAAGGATATTCTGCATTTCACTCCTTAATGTTTTATATTCCTTATAAAAAGTAAATACAACATTTAAATGTTCCCACTCTCTTTAGATTATTGGGTCATCAGAAAAGTCATATCATATTTTTCTGTGTGAAAATGCATCATGACTTTTCCAATACCCAAAAGAATCAGTTAACATCCTTGCAACTGAATGTTAAAATTTAGCCTGGTATTCAAGATCATTTAGGTTCTGGGCATAGCCTAGTTAAAACCTTATAAACCTTTAGAATCAAAAGGGAGTATAATTAATTACAAAGTTTAAACATGTGTACAGAGCTATCTCCCCATCAGTAATCCTCCATTTGACAAAAACGGACTATTCTTTACCCTAGAGCTCTTTCTACTTTTTATTTTCTGTAAATACATCTTCATTAGTAGTAACTTTTCAATTTAATATCAGTTTTCTGCCCTTAATTTTTGCTTGTTTTGTTTTGCCATAGTGCTCATGTGTTAATTGGAGAGACAGAGAGAAATAAAGGGAGAAATCACCTTCCAGCATGGCGATCCCCCCTCCTCCATTTTCCCCTCCATTTGAGTACATGTACACACAGAAACACACGGCACGTGTCTGTTGTGTTTTTTCAAGCCACTAGAGTTGGGACTTGAACAAGTCAGTCAGCTATGTGGAATCCAGCCACCTTAATCATGACTGCATAAATAGCTCTGGTGTATTTTCTAGTCATAATTTGCCTCGCAAAACAGCTAATGGGCATTTGCATAGCATTTATATTATCATAATTTTTATTTAAATTTATTAAGATTCTATCCTTTTCATAATTAAAATAGTTATTGCTAAGATTCTTAATTCATAAACAGTCATGTTACAGGCTCTTAAATGGTACCCTTGCCAAAATACATGTTTGTCACGTGACTTAGTACTTGCATATACACCATTCACAGTATCACACTTTAAATTTGCATTGTCCTTCCCTTGTGTACACCTGTCATAGTACACTTTGAATGATTTCTTTCCTCCTCATTTTTCTATGAGCTCAGATATATTGCAGAAAATATATTTATTTACTGAATGGAAATATGAATAAATCACCTTTTAAAAGTACATATGGACTTAGAAGAGTTAATATGCTAATACCATCATATAAAAATATATAAAATAATTTTTAAACTACATGGAAATACAGAGCATATAAGGAAGGGACTAGTTAAAGTAGATCAAGGCTTAAGCACTTAAAGCATTACATGGAAATAAGAACAAAACCTAAGGATATCCACTGTTATATTCAACTAACATTTGAATTGGCAGGATTTGTTGGACTAAGAAAATAAAATTGATCACTTTTTATTTTTATTTTCCTTGCTATAGAGTATGTGTGCTCGCTGGAGAGAGAAAAAAAGAAGTAAAGTGAGAAATGACATCCTGGGGGTATGGCCATGCCACAATATCTTCTTCCCCATTCTCCTCTTGGGATTTGAGGCACACATGCACACATGCCCAGAGTGTTTTTCAGCTGCTGGGTCTGGGATTTGAACCATGTGGTCTCCAGCTGCCTCAACCTCCACCCACCTGCTAACCCAAAAACAATAAATTTTTAAAAGTGTATTCATTTATTTCAAGAGAGAGAACTTCTAACAGGATCTTGACACTGCTTCATCTCCAGCCTGTCGGCCCAGATCATGGCAAACATGTCCCTGCCATACTTAGGGACATTTCAGGAGTTGAACTGGGAAGTTTTCCTTGTGGGATTGCCTCAGCACATAGAATTTTACTGCTCCAATATGATTGGCCCAAGATCAATCATCTTTAAATTATCAGAACTCATAATGAATACTCATGAGAAAAATATTATTTTAAACTATATGTAGAAAAGGTGGGACCAATTGGAGATTAATAACTTCTTCATCAAAACATTAATTTGCCATTCTATAGACTTGTATTTTATGTTTGTTTTAGTTACTAAAGAATTATAGATAGCTTCATGTATCTTGCTGATAGCTCAACTTGATTAATAGACTTGATTAGTTAATCATGCATACCTTTAAGTTACTAATTGCCATATCAAAGAAAAAAACATAATTATCCTTGCTAGGATTCAGAACTTATTTCCAGCATTACATTTTTGAGAAATTATGAATCATATAACTAAATTTTGTTAGACTATATTAAAGCCTTTTATATTTAATTTTTGGATGTCACAACTAAAATACAAGTCCTTGCCAAATTTTCTATCGGGCATGTAGTCTATTCTTCTCAGCATTGATTCACAGTAATGAGCAACCATTTAGGAGATGTGTGTGAGGACATCAGAGCTCAGAGGCTTTTGCATGAAAGAACAAATGTCAGCAAAATGTTTGAAAATTACACTTTTGTTTATTGTGATCAGTGCATTGGGAAATATAATAGAAAAGAATCATCTTCAGGATTGAGGAAAAAGAGATATCGAAATGCCACATAATATGATTTATAATGTGTCCCTAAGTATTTGCCTAATCAAATATAGCAGTTTGTTAAATGTGCCATTTATAAAATACAAACAATATACTTACCTCATATTAAAAACGATGGATCTATATTTCAGATACATTAGAGATCTGTGAAAAAAATGTAATAAAAGTGACTATGTACATAAAATCTATAGCCAAATAATGCCAACAGGATTCTGCAGGAACTATTTATTCAAAAAAAACGAGTTGGCTTTTGTAGTTGTTGTTTTGACCTAAAAATACCAAATAATCAACTATAAGAAATGCAAACAAATCCACCATATTAATCTAGTAGGTTTATTTAAATTCTAATAGCTACAAGAAAGTTGAACGTGTAGTCATTAATTATGAGTGTGTATTACTTAAACATTAGGCAGTGAAGTGAAATATATTTGAGAATGTGCAAGGACCAACTATCAATATTAAAGCATGACAAATGAATTTTTTCTATTCATATTTCATTGGAAAACAAAAGTAAGCTAACTTAACCTGTTTTGGAATTGTAATAATATAAGAAAAAAATAGAAAATACATTTACAAATAAATGTTTATTTAAGCAAACATATGCATACACATATGTCTAAGCATATTTAAATGAATTGAATCCAAATTCAGACATACAGGTTCTGAAGAACAACTCGAATTAATGTTTTTCTACACTTGGAAAATATATAGTTACCCACAGGAATGTGCTAAAACTAATGCTTGACTATACTTTACTTATTCCCTCCAAAATGTGCCTACATTTGAACTATATAAAAATGTGAGCCAATTTTTGCTTTATTGTTACCTAAAGTATTTTAAGATCACTGAACATTTAGTTTATATTTAACTTGAAGTGTTCTTTTTAAAGCTATTTTAAAAAGTGACTTTTTTATGATTTACTGCACTCCACTGACACTAGATTTCATGATGTTTCTCAAAAGGCCATGCATTTTGTAAATTTCAGTGTTCACAAGTAGAATTACTCTAATGATGCAAAAGGCAGACTTCAAATCAACTTCACCAGAGTTAGGAAATACCCATGAGGAACAGAGTAAACAATAAGTCAGCTCCAGGAAGAACTCTGCCTTTTTAAGTGATATATTGATATTTAAATCTCTCTGAATTAAATATCCAGAATCTTTAAATATGATGTGCCAACACCATTTTGTTGTGCATTCTGGAAATAGCATGCAAACTGATGCATCATGGTTGTGAAAATTATTTTGTATTAAAACTGAGACAATGAAACCTTTGAAGAAACCACCTAGTTGTAAGACATGTTATATTGTGTCTTTGTATTTATTTATTTATTTATTTATTTATTTATTTATTTATTTTCATTTCATTTTCTTCCATACATTCAATCACATTACTATTTGTCTTACAAAATGGATATTTCAACAGGTGAACATTTCCCTCTAGTACTGTTGGTAAAACTACGAAATATCTTCGACAGATAATACCACACCTCTTTGTGCCATTAATGCTTTGCCTCCCTGTCCCTCCCCCAAATGTCCTTCCTCAGGCCCTCCTCTTTCACACACTATATCTGGTATTTACATCTATATACTGCGTTTCTATATCCTTTAGACAATTAGTTTCAGTCATAGAGTGCAGACACTCGGTATATATTAAATGGGGACATACAATGCCTCTCCTTCATATTGTGTCTTTTAAAGATTGTTACTGGTGGGCTATAAATTTATAAATTCGCAATATGCAGCAAAGTAAAATTATTTATCATTTTAAATGACTTATATAATGGGATTATTTTAAAAGTTCAGAATTGTGGGGCCAACAGATGACATAATTTTTATGTTGCTGGACTCCCATGTAGTCAACCGCAGTTCAAGTCTTGTACCTGATGGCTTAAAGCTCAAGGCAGGTGTGTGTGTGCATGTACCCAAAATCCTGAGAGGAGAATGGAGGATAAATGATTACAGTGTGGCCATCTGGCAAGCACATGCACGCAATAGCAAAAATCTCTCTCTCTAAAAAAAAAAGTTAAGAATTGCATTCAGTTTTCAGTAAATTGTTCACATTCTCATGTAGGAAGATAATGAAAATCAAGTATTTTAACCCTTTCTTCAGCTTTGCTCAGGGAATAATCAGTAGTTAAAATCTCTCTTCCTGGTTCATTATCATTCTTCAGTCTTTGAAGGAAAGAAGTGGTGAAATGTCACATAGTTCTAATACAATTAATTCAGTAATCATTAGAGAGGTATTGTGCTTAAATGGAAAGAGTACAAGATTTGGAGTAAGAGGAAATGAGTTTTAGTTTCTGTTACTGTCACTAATTAGCTTCTAGTTTGTCTTTAGAAATTTATTTAACCTCCTAACTTTTAGTTTCCTCATCCAGTACATTGAAAAATAGTATCTACTTTATGAGGCCACTGTAATGATAAAATAAAATATCACATGAAATGTATCAGACACTGTGTTTGACATTTAATTGGTTAATAAATATTACTAATCTTTATTGAGGGCCAAGTACATGTTGAATACTATGCCTCACCTCAAAATTAAGTATGAGTACTAAAAGTTTATTTATTTATGTCTCAACGTACACACATTGGTGAAAATGTAGACAATACTAAGCTTACAGAAAATATTAAAAACAAGAACCACTTAGGCATAACTACTATTAAAATATTGATGTGACTATAATTTACTGCAGTAATTTAAAACATATCAGAATATTTGAGATCCATAATAAACAAATGAGCAATAAAACAATAAAATCTCAGTCAAATGGTATTTGATATCATGTACAAAGAACTAAATAAAAGATTTAAAATTAAACTTGACAATGTAGTATAGAGTGAACATGTAAATAAGTCTTTTAAGTGTGACTTTGAAAGTTATTCTCACTGTGTACTAGCATTTGAAATAAACTTAAATACTAAGTAATCTAACTATTAAACTTCTCATTGAAAGCTGTAAATCAGAAGCGTGTCAGCTATATTCCTTGATTTTATGAGTTGAAAACAGTTCCTAATACACCTCTTACATAATGGAGAACTTCCCATACTGCAAATATAACTCAGTATTGAAGGTGGTCATATTCTAAAGAGAGGGAAGAGAAGCAATGAACTGCTTGACTGTCTTAGTACTGATTACCAACTTTAAGAATATGATTGTATGTCTAAAACATAGGAAGGCATTTTCTCAGTTGTTTAAATATTATTACTAACTTTTTTATCTTAATCGTCACATAATCTTACTTTTCAGTAAGCAGAATGTAATTTTTTAAAAAAGAATTTCAGAAATTTAAAGAATAAATTCATATTATTTTCAAAAAAAGATTCCAGTGCAACCTGTGATGTAATTCTGAAGAAGTCTATGCTAACATGAATCCTAAAAATCAATCTACCTTTCAAAATGTGAATTGAATGATTTTGGATGGAGAATATGCACATTGTATGTTGTGCTGTTACCCCTTAAGAGCTAAAGGTAATTAGAAAAACACTGAGTTGGAAGCAAAGATAATGGGTCTCTGGACCTGTGTTTACCACCAACTAGCTCTGTGCACTTGAGCAGTTCACTTAACTTTTCTTTGCTTTGATTTCCTATTCTACAATTTGACTAAATGATCTCTAAGGTGTCTTCAATTCTTTATTTATAAAAAAAAACATCATTCTACATTCCATTTAGGGGATTGATGTTGGACAAAATTGACTTGGCTTTTATTGAACAATCCATATTAAAGCCAAACAATGCAGAAAAAAGTCTTTTTTAGTGTCACCCCCTCTATATGGTCAACTAAAAATTGACAAACATCCTTGAGCTTTGAAAGCAGATTCATTCAACATATGCAACACGTACAGCATTTACTGTATGACGGAGATACAATTGTACACCACAATCCAGTCGAAAAGAAACTGAAACTGTGCTTGTTGAAATTGTGAAGTTGAATTTGTGAAGAAGTCAAAAGACATTTTAATCAAAATCCCTTCAATAAATTTAATTACATAGACACACCCATATATATTTCTCTCACACACCCATTTTGTCTTTAAATGTTGTCAGTTTCTTGAAAATAATAATAATAGAGTATAATAAAGGAATAAGGGAGAGTTTTGTAGGATTCTAATATAAAGAAAATCAGGTAGTCTTTTTATAATTACAAATATGTGCTTAAGAAGAGAATAATAGCAATAGTCACAAGAATGCAAATTTATCCTGTTTTATGCAGATTATCTTAGTTAAAATCGACCATTTCATATTCCAAAGGGAAAACTACAGTTTAAATGCATGATCATGCAAAGTAAGGTAGTATTTAATGCTGTTAGGTGTAATTCATGTGTGTCATTTAAAACTTTGAATGTCTTTCCTGATATAATTATAGTATTTAGAGTGCATAAACTCTTTCCCATACTGCAAGTACAGTGCTCTTCATATCTACTTTGTAAGATAGGAATAACTTCTAAATTATTTCCATCATAATGTGAAGACTTAATGTAAATAGGATTCTCTTTTCTTTTGGGGGGGAAAAATTCATTTTTAAGTGCTAAAGCATTCTTGTCATGCCCTGGGAAGTAAATTTGCAATGCTATTAACTGTCCTGTTATATTGAAAATGGAAAGCCTGTTATATTTTTTTAATTCAGTACTGAAAATTTCAGTGAAATGAGTCAATGGTGATCTCATTAATTCACCTCCAAGTTATTTGGGGAAGAAATAGTTACATTTTCTTCATATAAGATAGAAGCAGTTCGCTATGATTTATATTCAATTTATTAAAATCAATAAATATGAAAAGCTTTCATTATATAGCATTAGCTCAGCCTAATAACATCCAAGGATCAAGTTAATTAAGGTATTTATTGGTGTTTCATGGAGTGGGAATATGAAAACCCTTAGCCAAAATTCAAATTATGCTTTTAAGATCCTCTTAGTCTCCCCAACTCATGAATGGAATATATAAAAGGCAGGCGAGCATTAATTTGTTCTCTCAAAGTAATATAGTAAACCCTTCATTTAAGTTTTAATTATTGAAATGCCCTTCAAGTCTATTATATCATTATTTGATGCAATTGATTAAATTGTTCTCCCTATCAAGTACACAGGCATAAAATGATTACATTTATTAGCTACTGGGATAACTACTTGTTTATATGATTTACATGAGTGCTTATAAACTTACAAAAGTTTGCTTTTGACAAGTTGTCTATTATATTAGATTCTTTGAGTGGCTGATTTTCTGTAATTGAAGATTACTATAAAGTTGTCTAGTATTTGATTGGTAGTTACTTCTTTTAAGCCATGGAAGACTTGTTCAGCAGGTTATTGTGAATTTTTCATTAAAAGAAAAAGTTGTTTATTCCTTATACCTGGCATAAGTTTCAAGCCACTGGATCTGGGGTTTGAACCATGGTTGGCCATGTGGGAATACAATACCTTAACTAGTATGCCACCTACTGGCACCTAAAAACAGATGTCTCTTTTATTTTTAATTTTCTTCTTTCACCTTAGGCTATAATTGACTTTGTAGAATACTATGTCATGATAGGTTCATTACTAAAAGGTATGCTTACTATTCTAAAATCTGGTGTCTACTTTTATGCTTGTGGAGAGTTATGACTGAAACGACTGATAATGTGGTACCTCTAGTTTGAATACAATTTAAAATGTTACCATATTTAAGTCACTCAACCTCCTCCTACTTCAAATCCCTATAGATACATTTTCAGAACACAATTAAGAGAGAAGCCTCTGGATAACTTGCTAGCATTTGTATAAAAAAGAAACAATGAGCCCCCACAAGGAAATTATATTGGTCTTTTTGAACTAATCATTTCTTATTCTTGAATAATCAATTAAGTATATTAAACCTGTTATTCCAAGCATTATGTACTGACATAAACCAGTTGACCTGCCTGGAAAGGAATTGTGTAAATTGCTGAGCGACCCATACAATAACTTTTGACCAACTTCTGTCATTACATACATAAGTAGACTCTCTAATAATACATTTAATAATATCAAGTGAAGGCAATCTTATACATTTGTTATTATTGCTTATTTTGTCATATTATAATGTATATTACTTACAAATAGTACATGTAGTATTTTATATATGTTGGACAAGTTTTTCACTCCTTATACCTGGCAAACATTGTATTTTTTATTTTTACATTACATTTAATCATATGAATCTTTACAGTGTGTAACATTTCTTTTTCCAGCATGATTATCGTGCATATCAGTCAAGACAAAGACATTACTATCCATATTATCATCAAATAGCTTTTCATCATTTTTTTCAGATTATTATTATTATTTACTCTCATTATTATTTTTTCTTTTGGAGAGGTTTTAGCTATAGGGAGCGTATACTTGCCAAAAAGACAGAGAGAGACAGAGAGACAGAAAGCGAGAAATCACCCCGCAGGGGGGATGGCCACACCACAATCCCTTCTCCTCCATTCTCCTCTCGGGATCTTGGGCATACACGCACACACGCTCGGCTTGAGTTTAAGCTACTGGGTCTGGGACTCGAACCGTGGTCAGCTACATGGGAGTTCAGTGACATAGCCATTACACTAACTGCTGGTACCTCTCATTATTTTTTTAAAGTTCAATCATTATATGTCATTTGGCTTGTAAAAAGAATTTACCCTACATTAAATACTTCTCAGACCAGTCCAGTTGGGAATACTATACATGTTATTATCTACAGGTAATAAACCATTTCTGTGTCCCACTAATATCATACCTCTCTACTTGTTCTCTTGCTATCCTTCTCTATACTCTTCCCTTCTCTCTCTCACCTCCATTCCACACTGTCTTCAGCATCCATAACTGTTTTCACCGCTTTTATGCTCTCCAATATTTCAATCTCTACCAAAAAGTGTAGATAGTCGGTGTGTATTAAGTGGATACATGCAATATCTTTCTTTCATATCCTGGCTTACTTCAATCAGCAATAGATCTTCTATATTCAACCACTTTCTATCAAATACCAGGGCCTTGTTTGTTTGTTTGTTTGTTTGTTTTAAATGGCTGAAGAGTATTCCATAGAGTATATGTACCACACTTTTCCCATCCATTCATCTCTTCATGGACATTTGGGTTGGTTCCATGTCTTAGTGATCATGAATAATGCTACAAAAAAACTGATGTGCGAGCGCTTTTATGACTGAGTATTCTCCTGTCCTTTGGGGTAGATACACAGAAGTGGGATTGCAGAATCAAATGGTAGTTCTATTTGTAGATGTTTGAGGAAGCTCCATATTGTTTTCTACAGTCGCTGAACCAGTTTACATTCCCACCAACAGTGTGGGAGAGTTCTCCTTTCACCACAACCCCATCAACACTTATCACTTTTGGTAATTTTAATATTCATCATTGTTCTGACAGGGTTTAGTATTATCTCATTGTGGTTTTAATCTGCACCTCTCTTATGGTGAGGGATGTTGAGCATTTTCTCATATGCCTTTGGCTGTTCCTATGTCTTCCTTAGACAGATTTTTGTACAGCTCATTTTCCCATGTTTTCATGGTTAGACATTTTTGGGGGGTGATAAGCTGCTTGAGTTCCCTGTGTATTCTGGTTATTAGTCCCTTGTCTGAGACATATTTTACAAAAATATTCTCCCATTCTGAGAGTTGTTGATTCACACTAATTACTGTGTCCTGTGCTGTACAGAAACTTCTTAATCTGATATTGTCCCACTTAATAATATTTAGGGATTATTGCCTGCGCTTTGGGAGTCTGATTTAAGAAGTCTTTGCCTACCTCAATGTCTCCCAGAGTTTCCCTGTGTTTTCCGCCAGTGGTTTTATAGTTTGAGGTCTTAGGTTCAGATCTTTGATCCTTTTAAGTTTTATTTTTGTTAATGATGAAAGATGAGGATTCAGTTTCATATTTCTGCAGGTAGACACCCAGTTTTTCCAGCACCATTTACTAAAGAGATTTTCCTTTTCCTGATGGATTGACTGATATCCTTTGTCAAAAATCAAATGGCTGTAAGCTTTGGGGGTTATTTCTGGGGTCTCTATTTTATTCCATTGGTCCACCTGTCTGTTTTTGTGCCAATAACATGCTGTTTTGATTATCATGCTTTATAGTACATTTTGGGGTTAGGGAGTGATCCCACCCACTCCAATCTTCTTGTGCAGGATTGCATTGGTAATACAGGGTCTTTTATCATTGCAGACAAATTCAATGATTGTCTTTTCTAGATCTGTGAAGAATATCTATGGTATTTTTATTGGAATTGGATTAAATATGTAGATTAATTTTGGTAGAATTGCCATTTTGATAATATTAATTCTTCCAATCCAGGAACAGGATATCCTTCCATTTTTTATTTCATTTTAAATATTTTTTTGAAGATTTTCATAGTTTTCTTTGTAAAGGTCTTTGACTTCCTTAGTGAGGTTTATCTCTAGGTATGTTATACATTTTGTGGCTATGGTGAAAAGGATTCCTTGCTTCGACTCTACTTCATTCAACTTCTTGTTCATATATAGAAATGCTATAGATTTTTGGATGTTGATTTCTTATCCTGCCACTTTACTGTATTCATTTATTACTCTGAGAAATTTTTCATTGAAACCTTTGGGTCTTCTAAGTATACTATCATGTTATCTGCAAATTAAGATATTTTCAATGCTTCTTTGCCTATTTCAATGCCTTTTATATTATTCTCTTTTCCGATTGCATTGGCTAAGACTTCCAGCACCATATTAAAAAGCAGTGGGGAAAGTGGGCAGCTTTATCTAGTACTAGTTTTTAATGAAAAATTTTTAGCTTTTTCCCATTCAATATAATGTTAGCTATAAGTTTTTCATATATGGCTTTAATTGTGTTGAGAAATGACCCTTCTATGCCAATCTTGCTGAGAGTCTTAATCATGAAGGGATGCTGTATTTTATCAAATACTTTCTCTACATCAATTGAAATGATCATATGACATTTATCTTTCTTTCTGTTAATATGGTATATTGTATTTATGGTGTTGCAAATGTTGAACCACCATTGCATCCCTGAAGTAAAGCCTACCTGATTGTGATGAATAATCTTTTTTATATGTTGTGGGATATGATTTGCAAGTATGTCGTGGAGAATATTTGCATCTATATTCATCAGAGATATTGGTCTGTTGTTTTCCTTTTTTGTCAGCTTGTCTGTTTTGGGAATGAGGGTGATGAAGGCTTCATAAAATGAATTTGGAAGGTTTCCTTCCTTTTGGATCTTTAAAATTATTTGAGTAGGATAAAGGTTAACTCTCTTTAAAAGTTTAATAGAATTCAGGAGTGAAGCCATCTGGACCTGGGCTTTTCTTTGTCAGGAGGTTATTTATTACTAACTCAATCTCATGGCTTGTTATGTGTCTATTCAGGTTTTCTATGTCCTCTTGATTCAATCTTGGTAGATTATATGCATTCATGAATTTGTTCGTCTCCTTCATTTTCTCTGGTTGGCATATAGTCACTTATAGAATCCTCTACTGATATTCTGTATTTTTTGTGTGTCTATTGTAATGTTACCTGTTTCATTATATATTTGATTTATCTGGTTTCTTTCTTTCTTCTTCTTTATCAGTCTAGCCAATGGTGTGTTGATCTTGTTAATCTTTTCAAAGAACCAGCTTTTGCTTTACTTTCTTTTCTGTATAGTTTCTTCATTTTCTTTTCTTTTATTTCTGCTTGAATCTTTATGATTTCTTTTAACCTGGCATTTTTGTTGTTATTATTGTTTTTCCAATTCCCTGAGGCATGATGTTAGGTTGTCTATGTGCCACCTTTCCATCATTTTCTTATGTGCACTAATTGCTATGAATTTCCCTCTTATGACTGTTTTTGTCATATCCAATAGGTTATGGAAACTTGTGTACTCATTATCATTTGTTTCCATAAATTTTTTGATTTCAGATTTAATTTTTTTTTTGGTATTTATAAAGTCATTCAGAAGTAGCTTGGTTAGTTTCCTTATGTTTGTGTATTTTTTCTAGCGTGTTTCTTTTTTTCTTTTTTGAAAAGTTTTTGCTATAGGGTGCGTGCGCTCGCCAGAAAGACAGAGAGAGACAGAAAGCAAGAAATCACCCCCCAGGGGGGATGGCCATGCTGCAATTCCTTCTCCTCCATTCTCCTCTCGGGATCTTGGACACGCATATGTGCCCAGTGTGAGTTTAAACCACTGGGTCCGAGACTCGGACCATGGTCGACTACATGGGAGTCCAGCGACATAGCCATTACACTAACTGCTGGCCCCTAGGGTGTTTCTTGAAACTAATAACCAGGTTAATTCCATCATGGTCAGAGAAAATAATGGATATAGTTTCTATGCTTTTGAATCTGTAAAGGTTTGATTTGTGTCCTATCATATGGTCCATCTTTGAAAAGGTTCCATGCCGGGATGACAAAAATGTGTATTTTGTGGTCTTAGGTTGAAAAGTTCTATAGATGTCTGTCAAGACCATTTGATTTATAGTATCATTTAGGTCGTGTATCTCTCTGCTTAGTTTTTGTTTAGAAGATCTGTCTAAAGGAGACAATGGTGTGTTAATATCCCCAACAATTACAGTGTTACACTCTATATCTCCTTTTAGCTCCAGCACTCTTTCTTTCACATATTTAGGTGCTCCCAAATTGAGTGCATACATATTCACAAGCATTATGTCTTCTTGATGAATTAGCTCATTTGCTATTA
This sequence comes from Tupaia tana, assembly GCA_026018925.1. Lineage (NCBI taxonomy): Eukaryota > Metazoa > Chordata > Mammalia > Scandentia > Tupaiidae > Tupaia > Tupaia tana. The sequence continues at coordinate 62,092,085 of JAKSZU010000009.1, read as the reverse complement.
TATAATGCCCTTCTTTGTTTCTTCTTACACACTTTGTCTTGAAGCCTATTTTGTCTGAAATCAGAATCACAACTCCAGTCCTTTTTTTAATATCTTTTTGCTTGGAATATCTTTTTCCAGCCCTTCACTTTTAGCTCATGTATGTCCTTCTCCATAATGTGCATTTCTTGTAGGCAACAGATAGAGGGTTTCTGTTTATTTTTCTTCCCATTCAGCCAGTCTGTGTCCCTTAAATGGAGAATTTAATCCATTAACATTCGATGTTGTTATCAATATTTCTGGATCTGTTCCTATCATTAAGTGAGCCATTTTCTTGGTTGATTTTGCTCCCTTATATCCGTGCATCTGACTTTTTAGTTTTCCTCATATATCCTCATATATCACTCCCTTCAGAACGTCTTGAACCTATCTAAAGTTGGTAAATTCTTTCAGGTTTTGTTTATCTGAGTATGTTTTATATCTTTTTTTATTCCCATATGAAGGAATATCTTTCTGGGTATAGTATTCTTGGTTGAAATTGTTTTTCTTTTAATACTTTGACTATATTTACCTATTATTTCCTTGCTTGTATTGTTTCTGACAAGTTGTCCACTGCTAGCCTGATGGGATATCCTTTGTAAGTAACTTGATGTTTACCTCTTGCCAATTTTAATATCTTGTCTTTTTCTGTGGTTTTAGCCAATCTGGTTATGATGTGCCTTAGAGAGGATCTTCTTGGGTTGATTCTATTTGGGGTCTTATGTCTTTCTAAGGTCTGGATATTTGAATACTTCTCTAGGTTTGGAAAGTTTTCCTTCAGGATTTCATGAAATTACTAGTACTCTTATTATTTTCTTCCTTTTCTGGAATATCAGTTATCCAAATGTTGGGGTACTTGATGGTATTTAGTATTTCTCATATATTGTCCTCATTTTTCTTATTTGTTTTCTCAGTCCTTTTGATACTTTTTTCTAATTCAGAGGTTTTGTCTTCTACATTTGAGATTTGATCTTCTGTATGATCTAATCTACTTTGAATATTTTCGAGGGAGGTTTTAATTTCCTGTATCACATTCTTCATCTCTAACAATTCTGTTTGATTTTTTTTTTTATGGCGTCTATTTTTTCTTTCAAATCGTGAAAGACTTCCTGGAGCTCATTGTCTCTTTTCTCTTGTATCTCATTTATTCTGAATTGCTTATCCAACATTTCCAGGACTTCCATTGTTTTGTCTGTGGGTGATAAAGAATTGATGTTTTCCCAGGGGGAAAGGGGATGAGCCAAGGATCCCTGTCATTAAACCCTGCAGCTACAGGCAGCCTGGCCTCTGGCTATGTTCTTTGCTTGAACTGGCATCATGATGGGGTGGGGAGGAGCCAACTTCATCTTAAAGTCCCAAGACAGAAACCTGAAGGCCAAAGGCAAGTGGGGAAGGGGATGAGCCATGGTCTAGGCTGTTAGGTCTGCAGCCTCAGGCAGCCTGGTGTCTGGCAAGGCCCTGGCTAACTATATTTGAAGTCATGACTATCTCATGAAAAGTGATTTTTACTCATCACAGCTTGACCATAAGGATGCAAATAAGTAACCAAATAACAACAAATCTCAATCCATTTTTCTAACGTGAAACATCTAAGCTATCACGTAGAAATGCCAGATGATATACATTTCTAAGAAACACGGATTTGCATTGTTACACTTGATAGGGACCCATGAAATATAGATTATTCTATTTGAAAACATTACACACTTGAAATATGTTTTTATCAAGTAGGATTAAAATGTCTTAATCCAATACATTTTATTGTCAGATTGATATGAAAATTGTAGTGTTCGTTTTTATTTCTATTTGCTAAATTAACTAAAAACTTTCCCTTTATTTAAGATAATAAATTGAGACCAGCAATTGGTGTAATAGCTATGTCGCTGGACTCCCATATAGTTAACCATGGTTTGAATCCCAGACCCAGTGATTTAAACTCACACCGGACACATGTGCATACAAGCCCAAGATCCTGAGAGGAGAATGGAAGAGAAAGGGATTGTAGCGTTGCCATCCCCCCTAGGCGGTGAATTGTCACTTTCTGTCTCTCTCTCTCTTTCTAGAGAGCACACGTGCCCTATAGTAAAAACCTCTCCAAAAATAAATACATAAATAAATAAAAATACAAATAAAATAAAGTAATAAATCATTGCTTTAAAAATGTTTAATTTTATGTTTATAATTTCTGGTGCAACTACTTAACAAAAATTTTATAACTGTTTATCTTATAAGGCATATTTACACATATTAAAACATTCAAACTACCTTCTATTTATACTTACGTTCATGTATAAATAATAAGTAAACTGATGATTTTCACTTAATTTAGATGACAATAATTTAAATTCTTTTACAAAGTATATTTGTTTTAGATGAAATGTAGTCAACATTTTATTTGATAATATGTACAGTTAATATTTTTATGTATGTAAAAGAAACCTAAGTAGCTATAGTAATCATATATCAACTCTGAAATATATATTGTGAGCACATATACATGTGTGTAAATTCATATATATGATATCCATTCCTTCATTATTTTGAATGATGTGAATGTAATGCATAGTATTGTAAGTGCCAAATATTCATGTTTTATATTATCTGTTTTCATATTCTTTGCAATATGACTAATGGAATCTTATAACATTTTCTAAATTATATGATATACAAAATGTACTCAGTTAAGAGACACAAAAAGATTTCAATTATATTTTACTAACTCTACAATATTATAAATAATTGGAGAGACTAGTTGGGAATAAACACAGCACTTGAGTATTGAAAACTGCCTACTTTATATTGTTCCTAGAGGTGTAATATTATCAGGGCAATTTAGATTTTGAAAAATATAGATTTTTTTCTACCTAAGTAAATAGCATGCATTACCACAAAACTATAATAAACTTTTTAATATGCAATCATTGGGGCATAATGCATATTTTCTAAAAGAGTACTATAATAGCATATTGACTATGTCTTAAATTGATGTGATAAAATAATTTAAGTAGTTTTAATAATGAATTTTATTTTACAACTTATAAAACCCCACACAATATCATGAATTGTGTAATTCAAAAAATATGCACTTTTTAGTTCTCCAATAATTGCTCTGTGAAATCAACAGATGATCCAAACCTTGGGAACAATATATCTTTGGTAGCAATTTAAGGACTTTAGGGATACATACACTATAGACATACTTCATATTTATTGACTTCTTTAGATGCAATTTTACTGAATTTGGTAAGAATAAATAATATAGTAATATATTCTCACTTATGTCTGAAGTATACTTTACTGTGCAAAATCTCTAAAATATCTCTGCATTTCATTAATGTACAGTGATAGAATGTTAAAATTGGGTTAGTCTTTTTTTGAAAATGTGGATTCTTGGTCACAGGCGGGGTCAAACAAAAACTATGAATATCTCTGTATAACCCATGACTGCTCTCAGAAAGAGTCTTAAATCATCTCCCCTGTTAACTTTGACTCAGTACAATAGGTTTCATATATGAATAATAATTAATTTTTGGGAGTAAGATGAACAGAATAACTGAATGTTCTTCCATAAACATTTCAGATATGAGCTGAAGGAGATCAGATAACAAAATGAAAAGCAACAGATCTGCCATAAATTGCCTGTGTGGCATGAACTACATTAATATCAGAACTATTAGTACAAAATAAATATTAGTTACTCAATATGCTTTTGTTAAAATAATATAAAATAAAATAACCCACACAAAAGGCAAGAAATTTTTTTCTGAAAATAGGGAAAGGAGCTGGTAAAATAGGATAAGTTAAAAAATGAGACAGTGTTTGTTAAAGCATTAGAATTTAACTTAAAGGGTTCAGTATTAAGACAATTCTTATTCTTCTCCCTTCCAACTACCAAAGTGTATAGTTTATAATGGTAGAATGTATATAGTGTAAAAGTAGCATATTATAAATTTATTCATAACTAGATTTACCTACTAAGTATACACAGGGGTTGTTTTAAGTAATCTTTTTAACATGTGATTAAAAATAAATAATTTATTGGTTTTTAAAAATTATTTGCTATAGAGTGTATGCCCTTGTTCGCAAGAGAGAGAGAGAAAGTGAGAGAGAACCCCCAGTGAGAAAGCATCTCCGTGGGGTTGGGGGATGACCACAACACAGTCTCTTCTCCTCCATTCTCCTTTAAGGATTTTGGGCACAGGCACCCAGTGTGTTTTCCTTTTCCTTTTCTTTTTTTTTTTCTTTTCTTTTCTTTTTTCTTAAGGTTTTTCCCTCAGGGTACATGTTCTCACTGGAGATAGATAAAGACTGAGAGGAAGTGTGAAATCACCCCCCAGAAGAAATGGCTGTAATAAAATCCCTTCTCTCCCATTCTCTTCCTGGAATTTCGGGTGCACACGCATGTGCCCAGCATGAGTTTGAGGTCACTGTATCTGAGACTCAAAATGTAGTCAGCCATGAGGGAGTTCAACACCTTAGTCAAATCACATCACCTGCAGGTCCCCCTGGTATGTTTTTCAAGCTGCCAATTTCAAGACTCAAACTGCACAGTTGGCTTTGTGGAATCCAGCCACCTTAACTATCATGTCACTGACTGGCCCTGATTCTCTCTCTCTCTCTCTTTTAAGACAGTTTTGCTATAGAGTGTGTGAGACAGAAAGTGAGAAATCACTCCCCTCCCCTAGTGAGATGGCTGCATTGCAATCCCTTTTCTTCCATTCTCCTCTCAGGATCTTGGGCATGTACACAATGAGCCCAATGTGAGTTTTAAGCCCCTGGTCTGGGACTCAAACTGCAGTCAGCCACATGAGAACCCAGTGACACAACCACTATGCCATCTGCTGGTTCTAGAATGCACCTTAACAGTAAATAATGCCAATTTCAGAAGAAAATACTGAAAGTATTCTGCTCAATTCATGAATGTTTTTGGATATACATATGTATATATCTTAATCTTCCAGCACAATCAATGTGTTTCATCTATTAATATTTCTGTGCCCATTTATCAAGTATTGTTTTTGGTTAGTTTCCCTCAGTTGAGACAGAGTACAAGCATACCTCATTTATTGCACTTCACTTTATTGTACTCAGTTACTTTGCAGATAATGTATTTATTCATTTATTTATTTATTTATTTATTTATTTATTTATTTATTTAAAATAGAAGGTTTGAGGCAACCGTGTATCAAGCAAGTCTCAAATTTATTGGCACAATTTTCCCAAGAGCTTGTGTTCACTTCCTGTCTTTTTGTCATATTTTGATAATTCTCACAATATCCCAAACATTTTCAATATTACCAACCTGTTATGGTGATCTGTGTATGTGACTTTTGATGTTACTATTGTAATTATTTTGGGGCACCACAAACTGTACCCATATAAGTTAGCTAACTTAATAAATCTGTGTGTCCTGACTTTTCCACCAACTGGCTATTTACTTGTCTCTTTCCCTCTGCTTGCCTTTTCCTATTACCTGAGATACAACAATATTGAAATTAGGTCAATTAAGACTCTCCAATGCCCTATAAGTTTTCAAGTAAAAGGAGAAGTCACATAACTCTGACTTTACATTGAAACCTAGAATTGATTAAGCTTAGTGAAGAAGACATGTTGAAAGCTGAGATAAGCTGCAAGCTAGACTTCATTTGCCAGTTAGGCAAGTTGTGAAGGCAAAAGAAAAACTTTTAAAGAAAATTGAAAGTGCTACTCTACTCTAATGAATGCAAATATGACTTCAAAATAGTAAAATAAACTCATTTTTAACATGGAGAAAGTTTTAGAGGTATGAATAGAAGATCAAGCCAACCACATTCCCTTAAACCAAAGCTGAATCCAGAGAAAGGTCCTAATTCTTTTCAATTCCATGAAGGCTGAGAGAGGTAAGGAAGATGCATAAGTCAAGTCTGAAACTTGCAGAGGTTGTTTCATAAGGTTTAAACGAAGAAGCCATCTTCAAAATAAAAGTGCAAGGTAAAAAACATGTGCAGATGTATAAACTGCAACAAGTTATCCAGAAAATCTACCTAAGTTACATGATGAAAATGGCTAGATGAAACAACGAATTTTCAGTATAGGTGAAGTACCCTTACATTGGAAGAAGCCATCCAAGATTCATAGCTACAAAGGTGAAGTCAATGCCTGGCTTCAAAGCTTCAAAGCTTCAAAGGAAGAGCTGACTCTTTTGTTAGAAGTTAATGTAGCCAGTGACTTTAAGTGGAAGCCAATACTCGTTTTCCTTCCCCAAATCCTAGAGCCTTTAATAATTATGCCAAATCTACTCTCACTTGTGCTCTTCAAATAGAAGAGACCCTGGAAAACAGCACACCTGTTTAAAGTAGGATTTACTGAATATTTTAAGCCCATCATTAAGACATACTGCTCAGAATGAAAAAAAAAAAGACAAGACTTTTTTCAAAATATTACTGGTATTGACAAGAGCTTTGGTGGAGATTTACAAGGTAATTTTACTAAGAGCATCTATTCCACATTCCATGGATCAATGAGTCATTTTTCACTGTCAAGTAATATTATGAAAAAAATGCATTTTGTTAGACTACAGTTGCTGTAGATAGTGATTCTTCTGATGGAGCTTAGCAAAATAAAATGACAAATATCTGGAAAGGGCTCACCATAAACAATGCTATTAAGAACATTTGGGATTAATGGAAGGAGGTCAAAATATCAACGATAGGGACCAGCAGTTGGCGTAATGGCTATGTCACTGGACCCCTATGTAGTTGACCATAGTTCAAGTCCCAGACTCCGTGGCTTAAACTCATGCTGGGCACGTGTGCGTGTGTACCCAAGATCCCAAGAGGAGAATGGAGGAGAAGGGATTGCGGCATGGCCATACCCCCTGGAGGGTGATTTCTCGCTTTCTGTCTCTCTGTCTCTCTCTGTCTTTCTGGCAAGTGCACGCACCCTATAGCAAAAACCTCTCCAAAAAAAGAAAAAGAAAATGCCAGAAGTTTGGAAGAAGTTAATTCCAACCCTGGTATATGACTTTGAGAGTTTCAAGATATCTGTGGAGAAAATAACTAAAGTTGTTGTGGAAATAGAAAAGAGAACTAGAAGTAGAATTAGAATCTGAAGATGTGACTGAATTGCACAACTTTGACATATGAGTAGTTGCTTCATGTGGATGAGTAAATAAAGTGGTTTCTTGGGATAGAATCTGCTTATAGTGATGGTGTTGTGAACATTGTTGAAATGATGATAAAGAATTCAGAATATTGAATAAACTTAATTGATGAAACAGTGGAAGAGTTTGAGAAAATTCACTCAAATTTTGAAAGAATTCCTACTATAAGTGAAATGCTATCAAATGGCAGCACATACTACAGAGGAATTTTTTTGTGAGAAGAAGGGTCAATTGATGTGGTGATCTTCAGTATTTTTTTAATCTTCTTAAGTTTTTAAAAAATATATATATATACATATATATATATATATATATATATATATATATACACACACATATATTATTATTCATACATTAAATCGCTATACATCATTTAGATTATGAAGGGACTTTACCCAGCATGATATACACCTCAGTCCAGTCCAGTTGAGACTATTATACGCATCCTCGTCAACAGATAATAAACCTTATCTGTGTCCCACAAGTGTCTTACCTTTCCATTTCCCCCCAAATTTCCTATGTATTATTTTATGATATTGCCACAAGCACCGCATCTTTCAATAACCACACCCTAATCAATCACTAGCCATCAGAATGGAAGTAAGACTGTCTGCAGCAAAAAGATTGCAACTTGTTGAAGGTTTAGATGAAAGTTAATATTTTTAGCAGTAAATTATTTTAAAATTAAGGTATGTACTTTTTTGTAGACATAATGTTAGAGCGCACTTGATAAACTATGGTATGATGTAAACATAACTTCTATATGAACTGAGAAACCAAATAATGTGTGTTACTTATTTTACTGTGACATTCCCTTTATTATAGTGGCCTGGAACTGAGCCCCCAATTTCTCTGAGATATACCTGCACTGTCTCTGGGACTTTCTTTTCATTTAAGGTCATAGCTCACTGCCCAAAAGACTGTTCACTAGCTCACTGCAAATCACATATTTATTTATCTTCTTTCCTGCACTTATTTTCATCATCTCTAATTTTCTGTTTTTTGTATGCTCTCCATTATGCATATTGCAATTACGTTCTATTTTTATGCACACACATGCACATGTACACACACACATACACAAAGATGTTTTACTTTTGTTAATACATATTCATGCCTTATTCACTGTCTTCTTGTATGGAGTATTTAAATTGGCTGTCATGGGGCCAGCAGGTGGCATGGTGGTTTAGGTCACTGGACTCACACATGGCCAACCACAGTTAGAGTCCCAGACCTGGTGGATTGCTTTCCCACTTTTTCTCCCTTGCTCAAAGACAACCAACAATTTGATACTAGGAACATAATTAATTTGACAAATTAAAATACAAAATACTGGATAAATTTTTGGGTACCTGATCCTTGTTTAAAGTAAATTAGAATTCATTGAATATTGCATTCAAATAACATATGGTACTTAAACCTAAATGGCAAATTCCTACTCTTTTTTAAATTTCAACTCCCTTTATACATTCAATCACATATGTCACTTAGTTTGCAAAGTGAATATTCCAACATGTATACATTTCTCACTGGTCCAGTTGAGAATACTATACGTGTTATCTTCAACAGATAATAACCCATTTCTTTGTGCCATAAGTGCCTTGTCTCTCTACTTTTCTCCTTAATGTCCTTCCTCAGACTTTCCACTCTTTTATAGTATAGAAAATAGTTCATATATTCTCTAATGAGAGAAAGAATATTGCCCCGGGAGAGAATTTTTATGATTTCTCTCACTGTTGGACCAATTTATTTTAAGTTGATTTGGAAAAAGTGTTTTCACTTTTGTTTCAATATATATTAACATTCCCAAAACCTAGACTAGAACAACCCTGTTAATACCAGCAGGGGGGCATATGGTGCCCCATTGTTTAACTTGTGCTAATTGGTGCCCTATTCAAAGAGGACCTTTAGAGGATGAAATTTTTTTCTCTTTCGTTTCTACAGAGTTAGCAATGATGACATTGATAACTAACAATTTTTCTGATGTATATGTTGTGTATGTTTTTGGCATAAAAATAAATTTTATATTATTAAAATTACATGCATTTACATATATAAGTAAACTTATTAGAATATCCAAATTAAGTTAGATATCTGAGGTTTCTATGTGTGTCTTTTTCATTATTTCATAGTATTATTGTAGATATGGTAGACATAACATTTAAGTTTGTTTTTTAATAAGCAGCAAATGCTACTTTTTTCCCCCAAAGGATCTTATATATTTTATGATACTCAAGTGCTACCTTTTTGAGGATCTTGGCATGTATTTTTTTCTTGTACTTTCTATTCTTACTTTTTCTTTCTAATTGCCATAGGGCACATGCACTCACCATGAGAAAGAGAGACAAGAAGATACTCTCCAATGAGGCGTGTTCATGCTTCTGCCTTTATTTCTCCACCCTGTCAAGATTTTCGGCACACATGCACATGTACCTGGCATGTTTTTCAAACCATCATGGCTGGAATTCAAATTGTGTTTAAATATGTTGTATCCAGCTCCCTTAACCACTGTGCCATGGGGCCAGCCTATACTTTGTCTTCTTTATGTGAAAGTCAAAGATACCCATACTATAGAATACATTGAAAGGAATATTTAAATGGTATCTTTTATAAATTACCAAATACATATAATTGATAGACTTTTTTATTCATTAATTTTTGCTTTTCCAAAATGAGTGTACTTTAAAAAGTTTGTAGAAAAAATGGAATTAAAATACAAGTTTACTTTGGTGCAAAAATATTTTGAAATCTATGCATAAGTTTTTCATAATGTGTATTTTCCATGAACAATTTGAAGACCTCCCTCATACAGCTCTTAAATAAGTAACTGTTAACTAATATATGAATAAATGTTTTCCAAAAAGAATCACTAAAATATCACAAATGATTTTATATAAATATTATGTTTATGCCATTTTATGTTAATATTATGGATGACTTTATGTTAATGATTTTATGTTAATTTTACATTAAAATATTCCTGAAATAACATGTTTAACAGAAATAACTTTTACTTTAAATTGAGCACTTTTTTTAAATTAATGATTTGGGGTTCTAAAACAAGTCATTATTTGAGAAATCTAACATGCTTGCAAGAAGCTCCCTTAATTTATAAAAGGGAATGTATAAAAAGTTAGCATATGGCATAGCAATTGTATCACTGAATTCCCATGTGACCAACCACAGTGGCTTGAAACAGATGTCAAGTGTATGTGTGTGCATGCCCAAGATTCCAGGAAGAGAATGGTGGAGAAGAAATTGTGACATGGCCATTCCTCGTAGGGGCCGATTTCTCACTTTTTCTCTCACTGTCTCTATCTCTCTCCCCAGCATGCACACATACCCTAAGGCAATACCTATACCAAAAAAAAAAAAAAATTAGCATTATTTGGCCACCATGTGGCATGGAGGTTAAGGCACTGTATCCCATATGGGTGTATGTACAGCTTGAGTTAAGGACCTGGTGGTTTGAAAATCACCCCAAGCACATGTGCATGCATGCCCAAAATCCCGAGAGGAGACTGGGTGTGAAGAGATTATGACATGGCTGTCCCTCTGGGGATTGATTTAACTTTCTCTTTCTCTCTCTCTGGTGAGTGCATGTACCCTATAGCAAAAACGAACAAAAAAGTTAGCATTATTAACTTTTATATGGAAAGGACATTTCTATTTCTCATAAGGTATATTCAGAAGAGGGGGATACATTAAATCTGAAGTGTGACTGCTTAACCACATGCTTTCTTAGACAAAGCAGCTGTGTCCCAGTTTTCCTGGTTTAAATAAATGCCAGTTTTCTTCTTTACAGAATAGCAATAGCTATTACCTAACCCATTCATTAGCGCAAATAGGCCAGGATTACTGGACAAATGCACTGCGTACATTTATTAGTCATTAATAATTCTGTATGTTTTTACAGTGTCTGTGTCATAGGAAAAAAAATTAAAATAAATCTTCCTCCACCTCTCAAAGTAAGACTTCAGTGTGACAGATACTCTATTACACACAAAAATGTTGAGAGGCATACCAAAGGTAATAACTTTGTTCTGTTTTGGCCTTCAGCAAATGCTAAACCCAGGCTATAAATAAAAAGTCCCAAGGATACTAAAAAATGCTCCCTGCAGGCTAGCAAGGGGCATAGTGGTTAAGGTGCTGGATTCCCACATGGCCAACTGTGTTTCAAGTCTTGAACGAGTGGCTTGAAAATCACACTGTGTGTATGTGTGTGCATGCCCGAAATCTCAAGAGAGTGGAGGAGAAGTTACTGCAGCATGGCCATCCTCTTGGGGAGTGATTTCTCCCAGTGCCTCTCACTGTGTCTCTGTGTTTCTCTCTTTTGAGCTCACACATTCTGTGGCAATAACCTTTAAAAAATACTCTTCCCCTCACCCCTCCAAAGAAAAACATTGCTCTTTCTAATTTCAAATGTCAAATGCCAAAAAAGAAGTGTTTTGGATAATAGTTTGAACCACAATACAAATATCATGATAACGTTTTGCACCAAATTATCATTGTCTCCTTACCAAAGTTTTGTGTACTGTTTCAACCATACCCATAATAGTCTAAAATAGAAAATAATAAGAGAATTAATACTTTTGTATTTATGTCCATTTTGTTTTAATTTTGTATAGATATGGGTGTTTAAAATATTTTATACTCACATAATGCAAAATAACATGTCACAGAATATTCAGAAATATTATCCATGTGGTTAATTTTGGTTGTTGAGGTAATTCAGAGACATTTTTTTCTTATACCAGAGCTGAGTTGCTGTTTTTATCAAATAGTACCTTTTTTTTTTTAGAGGTTTTTCCCATCAGGTGTGTGTGTTCACCACAGAGAGAGAGAGAGAGAAAGAGACAGAGACAGTGAGAGGGAAAGTATTGAAGTCCAGTGACATAACCACTATACTATCTGTTGGCCTCATCAAATACTACTTTTGAAGGGGTATAGGAAAATTTTTCTGAGTGGCTTTTGTTAACTAAACCTGTGTAAAGATATCATCACCATCATTTTGCTGAGGTGGCAATAACCTGATAATATAGAAAATGCTGCACTTGCTGGTTAATTAGAAATGTTATAGAAAATAAATATGCTTCTCATTATTTGATGGTTTTGGTATCATGAGTTATGTATTCATGTATATCTTTTTTTTTTCTTTTTTTGGAGAGGTTCTTGCTTTAGGGTGCGTGCGCTCGCCAGACAGACAGAGAGAGACAGAGAGACAGAAAGCAGGAAATCACCCCCCAGGGGGAATGGCCATGCCGCAATCCCTTCTCCTCCATTCTCCTCTCGGGATCTTGGGCACGCACGCACACGCGCCCGGCGTGAGTTTAAGCCACTGGGTCCGGGACGTGAACCGCGGTCGACTACATGGGAGTCCAGCGACATAGCCATTACGCTAACTGCTGGTCCCTGTATTCATGTATATCTTTTTGAAATGTGAAAAATATCTTAGTGTATTTATGAACAGATTGTTCCAGTGTGTAAAAAATTGTTTCATTAATTTATTCTAAGTGCAATCCTAGATTATTATCATTAAGAATTTGCTTAAATCTGGGACCAGCAGTTAGCATAATGACTATGTCGCTGCACTCCCACATAGTCGACCGTGGTTCGCGTCCCGGACCCAGTGGCTTAAAACTCACGCCGGGCGCGTGCCCGTGCGTGCTCAAGATCCCAAGAGGAGAATGGAGGAGAAGGGATTGCGGTGTGGCCATCCCCCCTGGGTGGTGATTTCTCGCTTTCTGTCTCTCTGTTTCTCTCTGTCTGTCTGGCGAGTGCACGTGCCTTATAGCAAAAACCTCTCAAAAAAAAAAAAAAGAGAATTTGCTTAAATCTGATGTTTGATAAGCCGAGTAACTTATTTAATTTGTACTTCATGTTATATAGGAATAAAATTCTAGATACTCTAACAAATTGAACCTAAAGTATGATTATGGAGCCATTGATCACTTAAAGGCCTGGAATAGAATAAGTATACTTTATTAACATAAAGTGTAGTTATGTTTATAAAGATTGGGTAGCCAAATCCAATAACACTTTCATAGTAAACCGCCCCCAACCCAACTAGATTCACAGATGTGAACCTACTCATGTAAGTTCCAAAGTACTATCGTGGTGAAGTCCACTTTACTCAATTTGTTCTTACAAATCCAAGTGATGTAGGAAGTTGAGGTGTGTGGGCCCAATATGCAATGCAGGAACAATAGTGGACTTTATTCTTTGTCTCATGCTCATGAATAATTAGAGACATGGACACAGAGAGGGAATAGCAAAGTAGAGTTTCTTAAGAGAGGGAAGGAAAAACAGAGCTTCCCAATCCCGAATGGGTTGCCAAAGAAGAACTGAGGTGGAGGAGGTTTATCTTGGTTAGGAGGGGCCTTGTCCAGGCTTGTTCTCAAGAGGGGCTTGTGGATGTGTTGTTTTCATGGTGGAAGTCATATGTTAGATAGGTCTGGTTATTTTTCATAATTTTGGAGTGAGTACATGAGACTCTCTTTGTTTAGAATTTTGTGGACATAAAAACCATTGTCTTATTTTCTTCTTGGAATGTGGTGGGGCCTGAGGAAAAAAACCTTAATTCTTATGTTTGCTTTAGGTCATGTTGCCTAGGTTAATAATTGAATGACTGTTGCAAGCCCCTTCTTGTGAGCAAGCAGATCAGTGAGAGCTTAGCTGCTGTTGGACTTCATCTTAAAACTTAGTCGTTTTGTGATTCCATTTTGGGCCTTTAATGTAACTATATTCTTTGGGTACCTGTTTCCTACCTCACCAGTTTTAAATATTAAGTAAAAATAAGGTCATTCTTTCTAATAATATTTGGTTTTTAGTATATTCTTCGGCTGCTTTGGCTATTTTACATGAATAGTTTGAAGTCACCAAGTAACACATAACTATGGGTGATATTAATGGGACTGTCAATTTCACAAATCTCTAAATAAAAGTTAAACTCTAATTGGTTGTTTCAAATACTTCTCCTATGCACTTGGATCACATTAAACCAAACTCTGATATGTTGACTTATTAGGGGAGTCATGTTTTGTTTCTAACTTGAGAAGACCAAATCAAGACTCTTCAGCACAATTTTTGTGATATTTTTGCTAAAATCAGTGTATCAATTAAAACCTTAAACATACAAATGTAATCTTAAAAGTCTTCATTGGTACAATTAGAAAGGTACTGAAAGAGCAAGAGAAAGAGATACCAAAAATACATTTACAATATCTCATTCCTTTTCATGAGAGTTCAGCTTTGAACATTAATAAAATGATTTGTGTAAGACCCCTATCATGTGAAATTTGCTATCACAGATTAACAGAAACATTAAATGGGACAGTTTGACTAGAAATGTCTGTGTAATGATCATTCAATTCTGCTTTGGGATAGCACTGAGGAAAATGTTTATAAAATATGCATTTGTCCTCAAATTGATAGAGGTTACAAAATGATAGGGAATCCCACCAAAGCACATTACATCAGATCTATGAGCTTGATATCTGAATTTTGAAAGACTTGGCTTTGCTCCTCTATTTCTTAAAACACATATTCTATACCAGCCAATTAAATAAATATGAGTTAATAGATAGTTCTCAAAAGCAATTTTTAAGTTCAAATAGTGTAAGCTTTGAGAATGAAGTAAAAGTCTTGTCCAAATGAAATTGTTTAATAACAGATGACCACATTTTTTCTTTGAACCAAAACAGATCAATTATATTCTGACAGTAATCTTTATTTTACTGTTTTAAAAATATATTTCTATATACTGTCATTTTCCCTTCTCAACAACTGCAGATGGTAACAGTTGACTTGTAAATGGTTTCCAAGGAGAGATATTGGGGCAGTATTCTCTGTAGCATATTCTTGGCGGATAGCTATTTTTATTACCCTGCTGTATATTTCATTTTCTCATTATGCTCCATTGATGCACATGTTCGCAGAATTTTCAGTCATCTTTTAAATTATAACTTTACTTCAGGTTTCCTTTTTAACATGATAAAATCGTCAACTATATGACAACATTACAGTTTCACTATATAACTACTGTGATATCCATGGAGTATTTTGTTGCTGGGTGAGGATAATAAATTTTCCCAGGACGAACATTTATTTCACCTAAGTTAAATGTTATTAATGAGTTATAGAAGCCCTCAGAGAATGTAGTTTTAAGTGTAATTAATTTGTAACCCCACTAATTTACAATGTATGTTATTTTGAACTTCTACCAAATTAATCTGTGCTGCTCTTAAACTTTTCTTTGGGAAATAGTTCGTTAGGCTAATTAAATGTTGTTAGAAATATTAAAATAGACAGCATAGTCCATTAAGAAAATGTGTTTAAAAGAATATATTGGGGGGGGGCAGCAAATAGTGTAATGGTTACGTTACTGGACTCCCACGTAGTTGACCACGGTTCAATTCCCAGCCCGAGTAGCTTAAAACTCATGCTGGCCGTCTGTGTGTGTGTGTGTGCCCAGACTCCCAAGAGGAGAGTGGAGGAAAAGGATTGCAGAATGGCCATCCCCCCTGGGTTCTATCTCTTTATCTCTCTTTGTCACTCCAGTGAGCACACACGCCCTATAGCAAAAAAAAAACTCTTAAAAAAAAAAGAATATCTTAGTGGGACCAGCAAATGGTATTGTGATTAAAGTGCTGAACTCCCACGTGGCCAACCATTGTTCAAGTCCTAAACCTGGTGACTTGAAACTGATGCCAGGAGTATCTGTGGGTGTGCCCAAAATCCCATGAGGTGAATGGAGGAGAAGAGATTGTGGCTGGCCATCCCCCCTGGGGGCTGATTTCTCTCTCTCCATCTCTCTGTCTCTCCAGAGAGTGCATGCACCCTATAGCAAAAATCTCTCTCTCTCTAAGAAAAGAATATTTTAACAGCAGAAACGCTTAGAATGTTAAGTACATTTCCAAATTTTGTGCATTTCTATAGTAGATTTACAAGTAGTTAGTAGGCTTTTATGTACTAAGATACAGATTACTAAGTGTATTATAAGTTATTTTAATTCAATCTAAAATTTACACCAGATATTCTGCATTACTGATATTAAATGCATTTTACTAAAGTTGTAATATTTTTTACAAGTTGTATATACAAGCATATGTGAACAATTTTCTCTCCACCAATCTGGTAATAAGAATTAAATCCAGTATCTCTGGATAAATACTTTTATCTTCTTGTAGCTAATGGACAGGAGTAATTTTTTAATCATAAATTTCAGTAAATATAGCAAACTCATTATTTAAGGAAAGAAAGATATTTTAGGAAAAATATGAATAAATCTCAGCTTCTTTATTATCATAGTTTTGCTAGAAAATTTACATAGATTATATTTAATTAATACTTATATTTTCTTATTCATCATGAACCAAAAGTGATGAAATTCCAAAGAAATTTGGATTATTGTCAAGTTGAGTTTTCGAGAGAAATTCTAGTGATGGGTTGTATTACCTATATTTCATAGCAAAGTATCATCTGAAGAATAATATTATCATGATCAACCACATATTTTGGAAGCATTCACATTAAGTATCATCATCTGTCCATCCAAAAGATTATTATCACCTAATTTCCAGTGTAACCAGAAAATCTGTCAAATTATGAAAGCATTATAATATGCTGTATACATCAAGAAATTAAGAAATAAACTTAGGCTTATTATTATTCTTTAATTTTATTTTTACTTAATTTTCAAAGTTTTCAATAAGTTTCTAATATGTTTGGTACAAATATTAGTATTTTAATTTATTTCTCTAAATACTTAGTTTTATTTATTTATTTATTTACTTCTTTTTTATTTTAATGTATTTTAAAATTTTATTTTCTTTTATATATTCAATCATGTTATTTAGCTTATAAAGTGAATATTCCAACAATTTTATTTTTTAAGGATTAAGGTTATTAGTAGAAAATTATTGGCATCATGTGTTAATGCTACTGCTAAAAAAAGATAGAGTGGTAGCAAAAAAATTTCTGGAAACTGATGGTGATGATGGTTGCACAGCACTATGAATATGCTTAATGTATAACAACTAAGACTATAAGCCTAAAAATGATAAATTTTATATTTTATGCATTTTACCACAACCCGCCAAAAAAGAAAGGGAAGGTACAATTTCCAGAATGATGGCATAATAAGTACATGGACCCTCTCCCCAACAAAGTGAACATAACTGGTGAAAATTATTTTAATGAAAATAATTTAAAGTTTCTGGAAATTATTCTAAGAACAAACAGCAAATAGAGAAGCACTTATTCAAGAAAATCTATTAAAACTTTGCAAGAACAGTGAGAGAATGTGGCATTTAAGCCATGAACTACATCTTTCCTCATAATTCAATGTGAGAGCAGTGCTCTGCAAAGAAGGGTTATTCAGGAACACAGAACCTTTTCTCTCCAGCTCTCAGGCTAGGATTAAGGCATCATCCAAGGAGGAGCAGTCTTCTAGGATTTTTCTTCCATCCAAGCACTCAGTTGCAAACGTCTATTACCAGCAAGTGTGATTGAGAATACTGGGCCCCAACGGCCGGTATTACAACTCACTCATAGGCTGGAAATCACATGACGGCTAAGAAGCTGTGTCCAGTACCCTACTCAAAGTCAGTCCATTTAAAAGAAGCAGTCTATTGTTTCCATTCTTAGTTCCAGAGAAGTGGCACACAGATTTTGTCCAGCGAGAGGTAGGTCATAAAACCAAAAATCTCCAGTACTGTCCTCATGAAAAGGATTTTTTTTTTCTTTTTTGCAAGGGGAATTGAGAAAGATAGAACAGAAAAAGTAGGGGGAAAAAAAAACAGACTATAAATCAGTTATAAGTTTTGCAGAGAGAACCAGGGAGACATATAGGAAAAGCCCTTCTGTGATTCAGAGCATACACTAAGGTCTTACTTCAAAGACTATCTTACTTGAAAAGAAGCCTCAATTTAAGTGGATCATAGAGCTAAGCAATTTATACCCTAGGACATTGCCAATTTATGCTCCAGGACATTGCCAAAAAGTATCTAACAATCAGCCAACGACCAGCGGAGCCTAACAGGCTGGATGCAATACCAAATGAAGAAGATTGCTTAACTGAGAGAGCAGGGGCTTTAAGAACATGTCCAGGTCTGCAGCTTCTGTAGAGTGACAACAGAGACTTCACATTTGGTACTTGGTTATAATAGTATAACCAAGTACCAAAGCAAATAACCAAGCAAACAATAAAATGAAGTCAAAGAGAGGAGTGGGGTATCAGTATCTACAGTTGATGCAATATATTATTTAAAAATGTTTAGATTTTGACAAAAAGATGATGTACACAATGAAACAGGAAACTGTGATGCATAGATTCAGAAAACACAAGACAAAAACTGTGAGAAGGCCCTGACGTCAGAATCAACAAAGACTTCAAAGCAGTCATTATATATATGTGCACAGATCTAAAAGAAGCTATGCTTAAATAAGTAAAGGAAGGTAAAAAGACAATATGCCATCAAACGCACAATATTAATGAAGAAATAAAAAAACATAAAAATACCAAACGAAAGCTCTGCAGTTGAAAAGTACAACTACCAACAGGAAGAATTGACTATTGGTGGTCAACAATAGATTTGAACCAGCAGAAGACAGAATCAGAAACCTTAAATTTAGTTTCATAGGGACTATGCAATCTAAACAAAGGAGAGAAAAAATAAAAATAAAAAGAATGAGGATAAAAGACACCATTATGTACATTAATTTATGAGGAAAGGGAGTATCAAAATGAAAGGAGATCATCTGAAAAAAAGATGAAAAGCTATTTGATGATGATGATGTGGATAGTAATGTCTTTGTCTTGACTGATATGCATGGTAATTGTGCTGGAAAAAGAAATGTAATACACTGTAAAGATATATGTGATTCAATGTAATATAAAAATTATGATAATAATAAATAAAATTAAATTAAAAATTAAAAAAAATAAAATAAAATTTTATTCTCAAAAAAGGAGAAAAATAATTTAAATAATATCTGAAAAAATATCAACTTAAAATATTCCAAATTAGATTAAAAATGTTAATATCGGTTTGTTGTAAAAGTCGTGACATTTTTCTATGCAAAAATATGTCATTACTTTTCCAACGACTCAATATATACACACAAGAAGCTCAACGAATTTCAAATATGATAAATATACAGATCTGTACATAGACATCACCTAGTAAAAATAGGGAAACACAAAGAGAAATAAAAACTTTGAAGGAAGCAAGAAGATATTTACTCTTTATGTACAAAGAGACCCAAGATTTGTTAAACTAAACTATTCTGGCCTAAAGTGGCTGTGGTACACTTGAGTTTCTATGGATAAGCTGAAATCGCACGTGTTAGGCTATTTTTCTTGAGCTGGTTACTAAGTTACAGCCAATCGCACTATCCGCACTTCAATCAATCACAGAAAGTCCACCTTTTAGGCTATTCATACAGCCTACCCTCCACCTGTAATCAATGATTTCTCTACATCACTCCCTCACTTAACGTTTTTGTATGACATTTCCCGTTTTACTGCACAGGTCACTTTCCCGTTCCACCGACTTACATACCTTGTAAACTATGTGGCTAGCTGTAGTCTATCAGATGCCATCTTCAGAGAAACTGCCTGATTTAAGTCACCTGACTTTTATTTAAATAAATTCTGTTAAATTTTGGGTTGTCGAAAATTTTTTAACAGATTAAAAACTAACTTCTTCTCAGAAACTATGGATGTCATAGGCAGTGGAATGAGATATTTAAAAAGCTAAAGAAAAAGAAAAATGCTAATCAATAATGTTATGCCTTCCACAACTGTCAAAATAAAGCTGAAATAGAAAACTTTCTAGACAAACAAAAACCCGGAAGAGTCATTACTAGCATGTCAATTTTACAAGAAATACTAAAGGCAATTCTTCAGGCAGAAAGCAGAGACCCAAGATAGTAATTTTAATACACACCAAAAATGTTAACTAATAAAAATGATTGACAGTAAAATTAATTATGTAGATAATTGTAAAAGACAATATTATTATATGTTTTTTTTTCCTTAATTTGGGAAAAGAGCCATATAAAATAACATTATATCATTTTATTGCTGGACCTGTAATAGATATGTCACTACATGTGACAGTAAGAGCAAAAAGATAGAGCCAAAGTGCTGGGGTCACAAAATGATACCAGGGAGTAACTTGAATCCACAGCAACAAATAGAGAAAATTACAAATAGTAAATAGAAAATTCGTAACATAAAATCTGCAATTATCATGCATTTGTTCCCCTTTTCTAAGCTTCATTAAAACAAACTAATAATTATAGCAATGTATTGTTTAACTTTTAACATAAATATATGCTGAGAAAGAGAAAAGATTGATATAGGTTTATAGAAGTAATATTTCTAAGGACCAGCAGATGGCGTAATGGCTACATCGCTGGATTCCCATGTAGTTGTCCTGGACCTGGTGGTTTAAACTCACATTGGGTGTGTATACGTGTGTGCCCAAGATCCCAAGAAGAGAATGGAGGAGAAGGGATTGTGGCGTGGCCATCCCCCCTGGGGGGATGATTTCTCACTTTCTGTCTCTCTGTCTCTCTCTGTCTTTCTGGTGAGTGCATGCATCCTATAGCAAAAACCTCTCAATTGAACAAAAAAAGAAGTCATATTTCTATATCTCCCAGAAATTAACTTATAAAAACCTGAAATACAGTCATGCATTGCTTAATCACGCTTAATCACAGGGGTATGTTCTCAGAAATGTGCCACTAAGCAATTTTATCATTGTGTGCACATCAGAGAGTATCCTTGCAGAAACCTAGATGGTATAGCCTATCACCTAGACTATACAGTAAATTTTATGGGACCACTATCTAATCAGTCGATGGCATTATTCAAGTCTTCTATGTGCTTCTTGATTTTCTATTTCTTCTATAAAGTTTTGAGGGGTACTGTAGTTTGTAAATGTAATTATGGATGCGTCTATTTTTCCTTTCTCTTCTAGCTTGTTTTGCTTCTTGTATTTCAAAGCTTTGTTATTAGGTGCTTACACACCTAGGATTGATACAGCTTCTTGGATAATTGATCATTTTACCATTATATAATGTCCATCTTTATACCTGATAGCATTTCTTGTTCTGAAGTAAAATTTTTTGTTGATATAGCAAGTTCTTCTCTATTTTCTGGGCTTTGCATGGTATGCTTATAGATATTTGAATTTTATTGACATTTGAAGCCTTTACAGAAATCTTATAAAAACACTTTAAAATGTATTATAGTTTTTTTTTTTTTTTGAGAGGTTTTTGCTACAGGGCATGTGCATTTGCCAGTGAGACAGAGAGAGACAGAGAGACAGCAAGAAATCACCCCCCAGGTGGGATGGCCATGCTGCAATCCCTTCTCCTCCATTCTCCTCTTGAGGTCTTAGGCACGCATGCATACGTGCCCAGCATGAGTTTAAGCCACCGGGTCTGGGACTCGAACTGTAATCGACTACATGAGAGTTCAGCAACATAGCCATTATGTGAACTACTGGTCCCCAAAAATGTATTATAGTTTAAAACTAAGTGCTTTGGATCTGCAGTATGGTATGCTACAACGCTCTGGTTATCATGATTTCAGAAAATAAAGAATAAGGAAATTAGTTACCTTCAAAATAAGTATGACTATCTTATTCTTGAAACTAAAAAGCATATCTTAGTGGTTAGCTATAATTGGTTAGTTCATTATATGTTTCCGTGACTTGCATTCCCATTTATTTTATTATTTTACTTCTATGTTCTCTTTCTGTATTAGGAGCCATAGTTCAATTGACTTGTGTGTATTGATCTATGATCATATTTTCCATTTATTGTCACAAATACAATTCAAAAATATCTACACTTGGAAGACCAAGCCAAAGAATTTGATTTATAAAAATGAGACACCCCATCTGTCCACTCCTGGTTATTTATGTTTCTCTATGAATTATTTCTTGACAAATAAATACCAACTGTGAAAATACTGGAAGCCTCAGATGTATTTATATATACATTGTTTACTTTGTCTATAAAAATATGATTTATCTTAAGTGGTATAAAAATATGTCTTTAAAATATAAATTTTATTATTTGTTTCCCCACTCCAACAGCTGCTGAAATTACAGTTGAACCAACTGTTGAAGAGGCCTCTGACAACTGCACTCAAGAATGTCTTATTTTGGGCCACTCTGATGCCTGCTGGATGCCAGCTTCACTAATGCGTTCCAGTCCTCCGCAAGCACAGGCCTCTGTTCTGTGCCACAGCCCACCTCTGACACAGGCCTCTGCTCGCCGGCATAGCCCTCCAGTGACACAGACCATTGCTCTCTGCCACAGCCCTCCAGTAACCCAGGTTGTCGCACTGTGCCACAGCCCTCCACCTGTTCAGGCCTCTATCCTCCAACACAGCCCAACTCTGGCACAGTCTCCTGTGCTTCAGCACAGCCCACCACCAGCACAAGCCTCAGCTATCCAGTACAGCCCTCCCCTGGCACACGGTGCTGCCCTGCGCCGCAGCCCTCCTCTGTCACAGGCTGCTCTCCATCGTGGTCAGGCCCACCCACCAATGGGTTTGCACCAGGGTTCTGGAGCTGATGGATTACATTCTCCTGATCAGGGAGTGCAAGGTAGTGGAAGGTCTCAGTTTTACACTATGTCTGAAAGACTTCATTCCAGCGATGATTCAATTAAAGTAATTCCCTTGACAACCTTCACATCAGGCCAAAAGGCCAGACCCACTAGGGGTGATTCACCCATTATGGAAGAACATCCCTTGTAAAGCTAAAATGACTCTTACACATTTTTCAGACAAGATGTATATAGTCAAAGATTAAGGTCCAATTTCAGTGAATATTCCAAATTGTTAGGTTTGTATATAACTATGTAAATAGAAACAGATACCAGAATAAGTCTTGAGCTAGACCCTTAGTCAAAAGTTTAAAAATACATTTATAATTGGTTTAATTCAGAATGTGTATTAAGAAACAAAAATTTTAAATTCACATCCTTTTGTACAGAAAAGCTTATCATGACAGAAATTAATATGTAATATATACTATTTCTGATGTACTGTAAGTTTTTTTCATTTTTACCACCATGTGCAATATTACTGATTTTTTTTTCCATTCTGATTTTTTGTGGACCCAGTACGTAGCAAATGGAAAACTAGCAAATATTTGATTTTTTATGTTTACCTTTGGTTTATCTAAACTTTTGTTTAGATTATATTGAAAGATTTAAGTACTGTAGCATTTTTGTTTGCCTTTGTGTTCAATTTTTGCTTATTGTTTGTCTTCCGTTTTTTGTTGTTAGTACTTCTACCTTCAAAAAGGCATAGTAGGGCATGTAAATATCTCTTATAGTGTTTGTCTCTATCCATGTTTTTATGTTTTCTACCTTTATTTCAAGAATATATTGCTGACATAATTTGTATATATATTTTCAGTAAAGAACATATATAAACTGTACAGATCTAGGTCTATAACCTATTTCTCTACTCTTTAGTAGAGTTCGAGACACTGAAGTGCAATACCTGTGCCCCAATTAGGCAACTATTTGCCAAAAGGGGAGTTTTGTTGTTGTTGTTTTTTAGTTGAGTATAAGTACATCAGAAATAAGATTGTATCTGCCATTTTAAGCTGATATCCCATTGCTAATTGGGTCTTCACCTTCTGGAATTTGTATATAACAGCCTAGAAAATCACAAGGAATGTGGATACAGTCAATGCATGATTCATTTACAGCTTTGTCTGTAAACTGCTATTTTCTAGAAAAGACCAGGAAAAGTTAAATATTGATTTGACAGCTAAATAAGCTGTTACTGAAAGATGTTCATTAAAAGAAACAAAGAAATAAACATAATATGTAGATAAAACCATATACTAAACTTATAGGACTAAGGGATTTTTTTCTAGCTCAACATACTGAAGAAAACCACTAATAACAAATGAAATTCAGGAAGGAACTTTTTTAGAGATGTAATTATAAATCTAAATCAAATGTATTGCAGTATATAATTTCAAGGAGATGTGCAGAGGGAGAAAGGTTCATGACTGCTTCTTGGGGTGGATATAAACTACCCCAATAACAAACAACGACAACAACAAAATCTCATATACAAAACAAAACATGTCCTAAATAAAGAATACAGGAATATTCGCAGGAAACAATAGTTTCCTTCTACTGTGTGTCATTTATTTTGTATTTTCATCTTCTTAAGTGGCCATTATCCTCTGTGTGCACATATCATAAACTAGAGACACACCACCAACTTAATTTTTCTCCATAGTAAAGGCAAGAAAATGTCTCAGTATTACACTAAACCAAGAGAAAATTGATGTTTTATTCGGGGGGTTGGGGAGTGAATATTTCTTGTTGATTAAATTAGATGTAGACTTTGTAATGTGTAACTTGAAGATATGTAATTTATGATTAAACTGTGTATAAATGTTGTAATATACACTGTGGTAAATGTATAATTTCATTGGTGAAGGTTTCTGCTGAATGTTGAGAAAGCTTCTTCATGTGCCCGGCAGGTTAAGTAGCGTTTTGAGAATATATTGTTTCCATTGTAAAACCTTTTAAATCACATTTGATTTGGTGTGTAGAATAACTTAACTTTTTACTAGTAAAATTTCAAATTAATTGGTAGTATTTTCCTCCTTGTTTGTGTTAGTGTTTCAAGGGATTTAGAGCATACTGGTTTTCCAAGTGCTTGTGAAGCCTAAAAAAACTAATGACGTTTGAAAATTTATTGAAATATAATGATGTATATTTGTTGATGCTATTGTTACTCTTGTTGTTGATGAATATTTTAAACCTGGGGAAGATGAAGAAACCCAGAATGACAAAATCAGAGCTTCCAGTAGATTTTAGAATGTTGTTCTCTCGAGAAACTTGCAAAGATGATGTGAGAATTTTTTTCTTTTCTTTTAATAACTTCCATATATTTTTCTCTCCACATCTTTACTTTAGTTATTATCTACACACACACACACATAGACACACGACTTTAAAAGAAGACAAATGGAGAAGCTGAAATATTATTAAATAATGTGTCAAAAATCACAACAGTTAATATCTATGTTAATGGAAATGAGATATTTGGGAATTTTTTCTGATAGTAAGATTTACTGAGTTATTAAGGAAGGCTCTTAAATCCTCATATTTAATAATTCGTGAAGTTTTGATACCTTTCCTAGAGATATAGGAATGAACAAATACGCTTTTACTGCCCTTTCTAATTCTGATTTCATTATCGGACTTAGATTGTGTTCAGAATTTTAAATGACTGGGCACCCTCTTCTAGGTTTATACTGGAGAGGCTTTGAATGGAAGCAGGCTGGGAATAGCCAAAGAGGCAAGGGGAGTGAGCCCAGTTTTTCTCCCCTATGCATTCTCTTTCTTAGCTTCCACTAGATCTGGCCTTGGAAACCTGTAACTCCCAGGGCTTCAGATCTGATGAGATAATTCTCATTACATTACAAATTCTTTCTTTAAATGGATTAACAGAGCTATAGAATGACAAAGCTCACAGGTGACTCTTCTGATGTGCAAGAAATGTAGTTCTAGAACTGCAAAATGTCTTACTTTATCATCAGTCAAAATATGTGTCCCTTGAAAAGAGAAAGTTTTGACTTGGTTTAAAATGAGAACTTCAAGTTGAATGATTCATATGATAATATGTTCAGCCAGATTGGTTACTCTATTTTGTGATTGTATTTAATTACATTGTGATTATTAATTTTCTAGATATAGCATAATATACCGCCTTCGTAAGTATGTATTCAAATACTGTGTATCTTATATGCTAAGTACATACACATTCTTTTCTTGAAATTTATCTTCAAGTTTTAACTAATACCGTGTCTGTGCATTAAAAATTAGCTTTTACAAATGACACCAACAATGTAATAAATTTAGAGAGTACATTTTGTGTAATCTCATTTAGTTGTTTAACACTTTATTTTTAATTATGTAAATTTGGTTAGAAAAAATTATTGCTAAATGATTAGTACTTTTGTGCAATGGTGACAGTTATGAAGAGCTTCTGCCTTCCCAAACTAAAGTTTGTCGCACACTTTCATTAAGATGGGAGGAAAAGACTAAAAAAATTACAAATTGTGCAGTCCTTAAAATGGAATCATGTCGCACACAAACAAAAATTCTTTTTTTAGTCTTGTAAAAATTGAGTGGTTTTCACTCACATACATACTTCAACAGTATTTTTTATTGTTTATATTAAAGCTGAATGTGCATATATTTCTTAATATACATTTATAAAAACCTGTTTGTTTAGACTTTTCCTTATTGCACTCATTTATTTTTTGCACTATTGTTATCACTTCTTGTCTTTCTTCTTTCATGTTTTTTGCAAATCAATTTTGTAGCTATGTTCAGATTAACTTTTTATTACAATCATTAGATACTTTTTTGGCTATTTCCAACTGGACCTATTGGCCTGGAAAACATGGGAGAAGCTGAACTATATTTGGATAGGAACCTTTTTATATTATGTGCCAATTACCACACCAGAACAATTTTTTGCAGAGGCCTTAAAATATTCATCCACAGTAGCTTTCTTACACAAAAAATCCATGTGCTTTCAATAAATATGATTTTTAAAAGCAATGCAGGTTGACAACAGCAGAAGTAGTAAGGAAAAGGCTGCCCAGAAAAAAATGTGTGTGCACAAATAAAAAAAAAAAAAGAAGGCAATTGTTTAGTGATTGTATGTGATAATTTTAGGAATAAAATGTGTGAAATTGATGCTATCCCTGCTTAAAATATTTGAAATTTTATGAAATATGTATTTATGTTTGTATTTTGGGATGAGTCCTCCTCTGTGACATCATACAGCATCTGAAAGAGAACAGTATCCCAAAGCAATTCTAACCATGCTTTGGAAGTGAGAAGATTGGATATTGTATGACCCAGGATGGCAGTATGTAGTCCAGTGGCAAATGTGTATTAATTGTTCTATTCCAGGTTCTGTATTGCATGTTTTCTTATTCATTAATATAGATATTAATAAAGTAGTTATGAGAAATAAAGATGCATTTTTGTGTGCTCATTAATTAAAAATCAAACATTATATTTAATTTTAAATTGGTGTTTAAAATTTTTTTCACTTTATTTTTTACCTTCAATTACTGTGTATCATTAAAACATACCAAATGGGAAGAAGGAAAACGTTTTAGAAACACAAAAACTGTGTTTAAAGTTTTATTAACTCTTAAGTTTGATTACAAATTACAAAGTACATAGTCTATTTCTTTTTTTTTCTTTCTTATCTCACCCATTTTTCCATCATTGTGACATTAGTTTATTTATTCTTGCCAAGAGTTACTGCTGAAGAAAGAAAAACACAATTTAAGCAAAGCAACATTTTAATCTCTTGCAAAAAGAGATTAGAGTTTTTGAAGAAATATAATATGCATGTAGATAAGTTTGTGTTATTTCTCACTGTGATTCCAGTCATTTGGAAAAAAAATGCACAAGTTACAGTGACTACTTCATGAAGCAGATTAGGAATCACCATACAGACATTTTGATGATAACCTTGGCAATAACTCTAGAAACCCGTGAACGTGAATGTAATAAATACATACTTTGGGTGAAAAATATCCTAGTAGAAAGGGATGTCAAATTTTCTTCTAATATTTCAACAAGTGGAAAAAATAATGAATCAATATCTAAATTGATCAAAAGCACTAAAGTCACTGCTCTTATACAAATTGTGATGATATAAGCCAATTGTTTTGAAATGAAAAACAAAACAAAACAAAAATCCAACCCTAGAGCAGCAAGTAGGTTCAGATTTTTATTTCTGTATTTTGGTTAACAAACTCCATAGCCATTTCCATTACATGAGGATTGATACCTGCACTAAAACAACAAAAGTTTAAACTGTGCAATGACTCAGTTCCTTTCTATCTGTCAAAGTATTCTGAACTCAGTTGGGATACAATGAGACCCTGACATTTGATATAAAATGGACAATTATGGATGATTTAATACTAAATGGAGTAAGCCAGACTATGAGAGACAGGTATTAAATGTCCCCACTTAAATATATACTGAATATCTACCCTTTATACTGAATGTCTACACTTTCAGCAAAAAC
This sequence comes from Tupaia tana, assembly GCA_026018925.1. Classification (NCBI taxonomy): domain Eukaryota; kingdom Metazoa; phylum Chordata; class Mammalia; order Scandentia; family Tupaiidae; genus Tupaia; species Tupaia tana. The sequence continues at coordinate 62,063,799 of JAKSZU010000009.1, read as the reverse complement.
TAAAAGATTGGAAGGTATAATAGCAGGGAGGCCAGCCATAGATACTATAGACAGTATAAAAGGGTGTTGGTAATAGAGGGTAGGAAAGAGGGGATGGGAGAAAAGGGATTGGGGGAAAAAATAAACATTTAATAAACACAAAAATAAAAAGTTATTTGTTGATGATAATATATATGGTAATGTCTTTGACTTGACTAATAGGCACTGTATTCATGTTCATAAAAACCATGTTGTACACTGTAAAGATGTACAGTGATTAAATGTAAATAAAAAATAAATTTAAAAATAAATTTACTTGGGGAAGCAGAAACAAAAGACAAGAAAATAGTAGATGAAACTAGAATAACAGCAACTTAAGTAAATCAAGCATATATTCATAGTACATTTTCTTCATAAAATTGTTCTAAACAGACAGTAAAAAGTATGAATATAACACGGTTCTCTACTACCTCACTGCCAGTTTCTCCTATTCTAGGATATTTTTCACTCATTTAAAGTATGCAATTGTTATATTTTAACATCTGGCAAAAAGAGATTGAAGTTTTAGTTCTGTTCCTGGACCTGGGAGCTGGAAAAAGACTCTGGGTGCATGTACATGAGTGCCTAAAAATCCCAAAAGAAAGGAGAAGTAAAGAAGAAGGAATCACATTGTGACCATACCACATTGGGGGTGCTGTCTTGATTTCTTCTTCTTCTCCCCCATGTGCCCTCTGGCAAATTAAAAACAAATAAATAAATAACAGGAATATACGTTATACATTTTTTTCACCTATATAAGTATTTTGTATTACTTGCCTTAATGTTTAGTTTTCACTCTTTTTTTTTTTTTTTCTGTCAGAGGGCAGGCATAGTCACATGAAGGACAAGCACAATTCCATAAATCTTTTTCCATTATTATTAGAGTTGGGGACAAAACTGCTACATTTGGACAATTGTTTCAGAGTGGAATTGTGAAGAAATGATAATTATGGCAAGTGGATTCCTTGTATTTCAGGTTTACCTACTAGAAGGTATTTTCAAGGAAGAAATGCTGTTAAAGAGTTGTCTAAGAAAAGAAAACTACTGGCCCCACTCCTTAACTCTTTAATTTTACACCTAAATCAATTGACTCTTTGATATCACATATCTGGAAGTTACAAAAATTGATTATCAAACAATACACACAGTGTGGGAGAGGGAAGTCATTCTCATAAGCTGAAAGAAAAAGTGTGCCCTCCCATTTAAATGCTTCTTTAAGAAAAACTCAAGCTCACAGAGCAAATTACCTTACAATCGCCCAAGGCAAATTTTTCCCACTGCATTCTTTATTCATAAAAATAGTAAAAAAAATAAATTACTGATGACATGTGTGAGTGCCTTTTAGGTCCAAATATGATTATGCATGCCATTGTTTATTTTTATATGAAAGGGTTCATGTGGTCAAATGCAATGAAATTAAGAGCCTAAATCATACATTGGTCATTTCACAACAGAATTAATAACCCTATAGATTACATTCGGTTATGTGACTAGAAGGTAGAATTTGTTGAAAGGATCAGCCACTGGATCCCTGAAGTTTTAGTTTACCCAGTTGTGTCCAGTAAGGTTTCCAGAAAATGTTTAGTACATATAGGCCTGTTTCTTGCTCAGGAGGGACTCTGAAAAAAGTTGGACTTTAATTATAAATAATAAGGATACAAAGTACTTGCCAACTACACAAATTGAGAAAACATCCAATCATCTTAATATGTTTATGTGTGTTACTGAACAAATGGAGAAACCCAGAAAATTGATTGTTTATTTAGAAAATCTTATTATCTTAGTCTGGGATTAAATATGTAACACTAGCATTCATAGTAGAGTCAACTCCAGCAATTAGAGTTGGTCACCTGTCACACTCTCTTAGGTTGCTATCACAAAATACCAAAAACTGGGTACTTTCTAAACAACATAGAATTATTACTCACAGTTTTGGAAGCTAAGAAATCCAAGATGAAATTGCTAGCAGATTCTATGTATAATGAAGGGCCATTCCTCATGATGGTGCCTTCTTTGTGTCTTCACATAGTGGAAAGGGCATGAAAGTTCCCTTGGGTCTCTTTTATAAGGTTAATAATCCCATTAATGGGGACAGAGCCCTCGTGACCTAATCATCTTCTAAAGGCTTTACTTCTTAATATCATCACCTTGGTGATTAAGTTTCAACATATGGATTTTGGCAGGGGCCAAAAACATTCAGGCAATAGCATCTCTTAGAGCAAAAGGGCTCTCAACTCATGGGTCTTTAGGAAATGCTATGGGTATTCTCAAATACCTAACCTGACCATGGCCATCATATTATGACTAAATTTTATACCTGTGATATTATTAGCAAGCAAGAAAACAGCCAAGGAAAGAAATTAGGAAAACAAATATTTCAAAAGTGAGCTGGTGAGGAACCAGCAGTTAGCGTAATGGCTATGTCGCTGGACTCCCATGTAGTTGACCACAGTTTGTGTCCCGGACCCCGTGGCTTAAAACTCACGCCGGGCGCGTGTGTGTGTGTGCCCAAGATCCCAGGAGAATGGAGGAGAAGGGATTGTGGCGTGGCCATCCCCCCCTGGGTGGTGATTTCTCGCTTTCTGTCTCTCTGTCTCTCTCTGTCTGTCTGGCAAGCGCATGCGCCCTATAGCAAAAACCTCTCCAAAAAAAAAAAAAAAAAAAAAAAAAAGTGAGCTGGTGAAGCAAGAAAGGAAAAAAGAGAGGCTTGAAATGCAGTGTTTGTTTATTTGATGGGTAATAAAAGAGTGCCTATGATTTGGCAAGCATTGTCTTAGGCCTTGAGAAACACAATGATGACAAGGAAAACAGGGTCCCTACTCTTACAGATCTTATGATCTAATAATACATAGAAGACAACAAGTAAGAGCACACATATATTTTTAAAAGAATGTCTGATGATGAGTGAGGAAAATCAAACAAGTTGACATGACAGAGGCTGTTATATCTTGGGTGTGTATCAATTGGGTGGTTTTTACCTCCAGACAACAAAACACTAACTCACATGGTTTTAAAATGAAAGATTTAGATTTCAGTGTTTTATTTAACACAACATTCTGTGGCAAAAGGTACGAATATGGTACATACAGGCTCTTGCTCTGTTTTTCTGCAATTCCATTTCTCTTACCTATCTTTTTTTTTTTTTTTTTTTGGAAAGGTTCTTGCTATAGGGCTTGTGCGCTCACCAGACAGACAGAGAGAGACAGAGAGACAAAAAGCGAGAAATCACCCCCTAGGGAGGATGGCCACGCTGCAATCCCTTCTCCTCCAGTCTTCTCTCAGGATCTTAGGCACGCAAGCACACGCGCCCGGCGTGAGTTTAAGCCACCGGGTCCGGGACGCGAACCGCGGTCGACTACGTGGGAGTCCAGTGACATAGCCTTTACGCTAACTGATGGTCCTCACCTATCATTTTTTGTTGGCTTCATTCTCAGGCTTATGATAAGACTATTGAAGTTGTGTAGTTGCATTATCACATATAATGAAGCAACATCCATAAAATTAAAAGGTGTCACTTTTTTTTTAAAGAGATTTTGGCTGGGACCAGCAGTTAGCGTAATGCCTATGTCACTGGACTCCCATGTCGTTAACCACGGTTCGAGTCCCAGACCAGGTGGCTTAAACTCACGCCGGGCGCGTGTGCATGTGTGCCCAAGATCCCGAGAGGAGAATGGAGGAGAAGGGATTGCAGTATGGCCATCCCCCCTGGGGGGTGATTTCTCACTTTCTGTCTCTCTGTCTCTCTCTGTCTGTCTGGCGAGTGCACGTGCCCTATAGCAAAAACCTATCAAAAAAAAAAAAAGAGAGAGACCTTTGGGCTGATAGGGAGCATGTGCTTAAAAGAGAGAGAGAGAGAGAGAGAGAGAGACAGAAAGAACAAAATGGCCATGCTGCAATCCCTTCTCCTACATTCTGCTCTTGGGATTTAAGGCACGCACGCAGACATGCCTGGCCTGAGTTTCAAGCTACAGGATCCGGGACTTGAACCACACTCAGCCAATGTGAGAGTCCAGCAACGTAACCATTATACCATCTGCTGGTCCCAAGGTGTCACTTTTTAATAATGAGAAAAAATTCTTTCTCAAGAGTCTCCCAGCTGACTATTTTCTAAGCCAAAATGAGGTTCCATGCCCATATCAAAACCAATCACTGCTGAAATGAATGGGGTAATGTAAATAAATTAGACTATATAGAGTAGATCTGACATAGTCAAATATCATAACCACTTTAAGACATCCTTGAGAATATGTTTGAGATGAGATGAAATATGAATGATAATATAGGGCATCAACATGATGACTTGAGAGGGAGGAGGAAATGATACAAATAGAGAAAACAAGAATATTTCTGTGGAAGCAAAAGAAAGAAATAATCAACAAAATATGAATATTTGATTATGTTAAATACCAAAACATTAAGTTAATGTTTTCTCACCTCAATTAGACCTCATTGCTGCCCTACAACTACACCACATTAATTCATTTTCTCTCCTACTCCTCTAAATGATTAATTTATTCATTCATAGCTGACAATCTTCCAATTTCAATGAGAAAATTGTAACAACTTGAATAGAGTTTCCACAGGCTTCTATGACCAAATTCTACTTCCAACTACCTTCATCTATGAACATATAGTGTTCCTTTTCTCATATTAGTATCAATGAATTATTCAAGTTCTGAATTAAAGTCAGTCATTCAAAGATGTGCACTAGATCTAATCCTCTCTTTCCTACTTAAGCACATTGCTTGAATAATCTTCCGCCCTTTATCTTGCATCATGAAGTTTTCCTTCTTACTATACCATTCTCTTCAGTGTGAAAAAGTGTAATTATTTTCACAATTAAAAAAATGGAAATTATCTAGTTACTATCTCATTGCTATCCTTCTTTTATAATAACAAACTTCTTTGAGATAACTGTTTTTAGGTAATGTCTCTGATTAAATTAGTGAACACTCAAATTAGGCATTTGTTTCACAGTTGTACCAAAACTTCTTTGACCAAGATATCCAATCACACCACATTGCTAAATAAAATGGCAAGTTCTCCAGTTCTTACTGAAAGTTTTTGGAACATTTGATATATGATAATTGTTCATTGTCTCTACCTTGAAAATTGGCTTTACTTGATTTGTATGACACCACATGTGTCAGGTTTTCCTCCTCCTTCTCTAGCTGTTCCTCCTATCTGTCACTTCTTCTGAATTCTCATCATGTCCCTAAGCTAATTTTTGTCTCAATGATTTGTTTTTCTTGAGATATAATTCACATGCCATAAAATAAATCTGTTTAAAGTGAACAACTCAGTGTTTTTATATATTCAAAAAGTTGTGCAGCCATCTCCCCTATTTAATTTCAGAATACTTTCTTTGCTCCAAAAAGAAACCTGATGCCATTAAGCAGTCACTCTCTTATCACCAAGATCTCAAGTCCTAGGTTCCCAATAATCTTTTTTCTGTATCTACTCATTGTGATTATTTTATATAACTAGAATCATAACATTCAAAGATAAAACTTTGAGACCAGAAAATGAAGTAAGCCACTCCTTGCTGCTTAACAGGATTTTTTTTTTTTTTTTAGAAGATAACTCACAGACAGGAAGGGTCCATGTAACTTAGAAGCATTTATAGCTTCAACTCTGTACTACCCCAAAGGAAACCACATTCAACTGTACTCCACAATGCTTTGGAGCAAGTTGGTATTTTCAAAAAAAGAGGAGGGACTACACATGGTGTGGTGTGGAAATGTGATTGCCTCCAGGTTCCAAAAATCATCAATAGTTTCTAACAAAGACCAGCGGCAACAGTGAGGGAAGTAAGTTGTTATCTTAAGAAGCACAGTGTGGACAAGAGAGAATGGAAGATTCTAAAATGGTGTTATGGAAGATTCTAAAATGGTGTTAGTCTTCACAAAATGAGCTGGCCCAGTATACTCACGCTCCAGTATACTCTTTCTTTTTTTTTTTTTTTTTTTTTTTTTGTGCATAAGCTCACAGGAGAGAGTCAGAGAGAAAAAGGCTATGAGAGGGAAACTGAGAAATTACCCCCTGCCAGGGGGATGACCACACTACAATCCCTTCTCTTTCATTCTCCTTCTGGGATTTGGGGCATGCATGGATATGCATCCAGAGTGATTCTGAAGCTGCCAGGTCTGGAATTTGACCATGGTTAGCCATGTACAATTCCAGGGTCTTAACCACCATGCCACCTGCTGGCCTCAATGCTTAGCTTTTGAAGAACTGCCAAACACTGTTTTCCAAAATGGGCACATCATTTTATGTTTTCTGCAATAGTTACACCAATTTATGTTCCCACTAAAAGTTGACTCCACAACTTGGTGGTTAAGAGAGCCAGATATAGTATGGCGGACCACACAGATCTATTCCCAGACTCAGCAGCTTGAAAAACATGTTAGACATGTTTCTTAATGATGTAATGGCTATGTCACTGGACTCCCATGTAGCCGACCATGGTTCGAGTCTCTGACCCAGTGGCTTAGACTCATGCCGGGCACATGTGCGTGCGTGTGCAAGATCCCGAGAGGAGAATGGAGGAGAAAGGATTGTGTAGTGACCATCGCCCCTGGGGAGTGACTTCTCGCTTTCTGTCTCTCTGTCTCTCTTTGTCTTTCTGGCGAGTGCACTCACCCGATAACAGAAACCTCTCCAATAAAATAAAATAAAATAAAATAAAATAAAATAAAATAAAATAAAACGTTTTTCATGCATGTCCCAAATCCTGACAGGGTGGAGAAATAAGAAAGGGATTGTGGTGTGACAATGCCCCATTTGTGAGTGCTTTCTCCCTCTCCTTATTCCTCTGCATCTTTCAGGTGAGTGCATGCACCTTCTGGTGTATACAAAAGTATACATGGTATACAAGGATTCCCTTTTCTCCACAACCTCATCAATATGAATTTTTGATTTGGGCTTTTTGATTTGTTTAGTTTTACGTTTTTTCTTTTTGTTTTTGGTAATAGCCATCTTAACATGTGTGAGGTAGTATTTTATTGTGGTTTTGATATGTATCCCTCTTGATGCTGAACACTGTCAAATTTACCTTGGAAGATATCATATGTATTCAGTTAATATATACTATTTGTAAGTCTTCTTTGAATAAATGTCTGCTCATGTCTTTGGCTAATTTCTGAGTCATGTTATTTGTTTTTATTTCTATTAAGTTGTAGGTATTTCTTATATATTTTAGATATTAGCTCTTCATCAGATATGTGGTTTACAAATATTTCCTCCCAATGCATGTTAAAACCACAATGAGATACCACCTAACCCCTGTCAGAATAGCAAAGATTAAAAATATAAAAAGTAGGGACCAGCAGTTAGCATAATGGCTATGTTGCTGGACTCTCATGTAGTTGACCGCGGTTTGTGTCCTGGACCCGGTGGCTTAAAACTCACGCCGGGCGCATGTGCGTGCGTGCCCAAGATCCCGAGATGAGAATGGAGGAGAAGGGATTGCGGGTGATTTCTCACTTTCTGTCTCTCTGTCTCTCTGTCTTTCTGGTGAGCACATGAGCCTTATAGCAAAGACCTCTCAATATATATATATATATACATACATACATACATATGTGATAATGGCAGGGATGTGGTGAAAAGGGAACTCTCCTACACTGTTGGTTGGAATATAAACTGATTCAGCCACTGTGGAGCACAACATGGAGATTCCTCAAAGATCTACAAATAAAACTAGCATTTGATCCAGTAATCCCACTTCTGGGTATCTACCCAAAGGACAGGAGAAAGCTCAGTTGGAAAAGCACTTGCACATCAATGTTTATTGCAGCTTTATTTATGATCACTAAGACATGGAACCAACTCAAATACTCACAAACAGATGAATGGATTGAAAATGTGTGTCACATATACTCTATGGAATACTACTCAGCCATAAAAAACAACAAGGCCCTGGCATTTGATAGAAAGTGGTAAAGTGTGGAAGATCTATTGCTGAAAGATGTAAGCCAGGATATGAAAGAAAGATATTGTATGTATCCACTTAATATACATCGACTACCTGCACTTTATGGTAGAGATAAGAATATTGGAGGGCATAAAAGCAGATGAAAATAGTTAGCAAAGATAAGACAGTGTGGAACAGGGTGGGAGAAGAGAAGAGTATGGAGAAGGATAGCAAGAGAACAAATAGAGAGGCATGACATTAGTGGGATTCAGATACGGTTGTAATAAACCATATAATGACGTGTATAGTATTCACAACTGGACGAGTCTGAGAAGTATTTCCCGTTGGGTAGTCTTTTTACAAGCAAAATGATAAATAGTGATTCAATGTTTAAAAATTTTGGAATAATAATAATCTGGAAAAAAATGAAAAGCTATTGGATGATGATGACAGGGATTTTAATGTCTCTGTATTGACTGATATAAATGATATTCCTTCTGGAAAAAGAAATGTAAAACACTGTAAAGATATATGTGATTCAATGCAATATAAACAAGATTATGATAATAAAAAATTTAAAAAACAAAAACACAAAAAAACAAATATTTCCTCCACTCCACAGCTTGAATTTTACTTTTATTGATTGTTTCCTTTGCTGTGCATAAATACATTTTAGCCTGATGTGATTTCATTTATCTATTTTTGCTTTTGTTGCTTCTACTTCTGGTGTCATAGTAAACAAAAATAATTGCTAAGGCCTCAGTCAGGGAGATTTTTTTTCCTGGCAGCTATGCCACTACTGCTGTCACTGCCCATGTCGCCATGGTTGTTACCTTATACTCCACACCTCTGGCTCTGCCCCCAGTCACATAGAGAACAGAGAGATTGGAGTAAGTCAAGGGAAACATGTCCAGAGCCTGGAAGAGGACTGACATCACCATTTCAGCAGACACAGGTACCTGGGCTGTGGTTGACACATGTGATAACCCCACAGAGAGAAGAATTGTACTAGACTAAAGGAAGGCAAGATGGAATAGGTATGCACTTCCAATCGACATAGCTTCTACTTAAAAAAATAGAGAGAAGTCAATTACCTGAAACCAGGGAGTCGCTGAAGGATGTCTCCTTTCCCATCTCTCCTCTAGAGGACAAAAATAAAAGAAACTCTCCTTTGAAACTCTGAATTCCAGATTTCCACTATGGATTCCAGCACTCCCATCCACAGAGGACAAGGAAACTCTCACTGATCCCTTGAATGGTTAAACCATGAAGAAAACAGAATCTCTGATCTTGAAGACAAAACCTCTGACTTAGTCTAAGTCACCAAAAAAATTTAAAAAAATAAATCATTAAAAATGAAGAGAACAGGGGTCAGTTTTTGGCGTGTTATAGGTGGCTAGACCCCACCTGACAGATGGGACAGTTCAAGTTTCAGACATAACAACATGGAAAACACACTGTATGCATGTGCATATGAGCCCAAAATCTCAAGAAAAGAATGGAGGAGAAAGGATTGTGGCATCTCATTTCCCCTGGGAGATGCTTTCTCTCTTACCCTCTCTCTCTTTGTCTGTCTTTCTGCAGTGTGTGCACATGCCTTCTAGCAAACTAAGAAAAACAAAGAAGCAAACAAACAGAAAAAGAAATTAAAAAAAAAAAAAACAGAAAGTGAAGACAGTACATAGGAAATTCTAGAAACCATCAAACTGCCAAATATCTGCATAATCGATATTTGAGAAGGTGAAGAACTGGGTAAAGTCATAGAAAATATTTCATGAACTACTATCTGAATGTTACCCAAATCTAGAGAGACATACAGAAGTCTAGATCCATCTAAATAACTGAATAGTTTAAGCAGTAGAAGATCTAACCCAAAGCACAAAATGGCCCAACTGAGAAAACTCAAAGACAAAGACAGTATTTGAAAAATGGCAAGAAAGAAATATCAAGTTACTTACAAAGGTTAATCCACCAGAATAACCTCAGAACTCTCAACTGAAATAATGCAGGCAATGAAAGGATAGAAGGGCATATTTAAAATCCAGAAATAAAAATTAATTCAGCCAGGAATATTGTTCCCATCATGGTTATCCTTTAAGTAATGGGAAATAAATTATATTCCCAGATAAACCAAAATTGAAGGAATTTATGAACACTAAATTAGCTCTTCAAGAAATACTACATTAGGAAAATGAAAGGGAGAAAATAGAAATAAGAGAATATAAAACAACTAAGAAAATGTCTAACAAAATGGCAGGACTAAGTCTGCACATATTGATAATAACATTGAATGTTGATGGATTAAATTCCCCTATTAAAAGACACAGACTGGCTGATAAGATTCAAACAAACAAAACAGGAGCCTTTTCTCTGCTGTTTACAAGAAACGCACCTCAGTGTGTAAATTTAAAATGAAGAACTGGAAAAAGTATTCCATAAAAATAGAAACCAAAAGAAAAGGCCAGAATTATAACTGATATCAGACAAAATAGACTTCAAGTTAAAATTGTAAAGAGAGACAGGGAAGGACAGGGAAGCCCTAAAAAGATTAATTGACATAACAATTATAAACATTTACACACCCAACACCAGGGCACCCAAATAGGTAAAAGAAATACCCTAGATCTAAAGGAAGAGAGATAATGCAATATGATAATTGTTAAAAATTTCAACACCTCACTCTCATCAATGGACAAAACATAAACAAAGAAACACAGGAACTAAACGATACCAAAAACATATGGAATTGACAGATACTTATTGAACTCGTAAAACATTTCACCCAACAGTTTAAAAATACTTATTTTATTTCATTTTATTTTGTACATTCAATCACTGTATATCATTACAGCTTGTTAAATAAATTTTCCCAGTATGAACACACTGCATATTAGTTCAGTTAAAGATATTATCTTTTTTTTTGGAGAGGTTTTGCTATAGGGCATGTGCGCTCACCAGAAAGACAGAGACAGACAGACAGAAAGTGAGAAATCACCTCACAGGGAGGATGGGCACATCATAATCCCTTTTCCTCCAATCTCCTCTTGGGATCTTGGGCACACACTCACAGGCACCTGGCATGAGTTTAAGCCACTGGTTCCGGGACTCGGACCACGGTCAACTACATGGGAGTCCAAAAACATAGCTATTATACCATCTACTGGTCCCTAAAGAGATTACCTTACATGTTATCATCAACAGATAATTTTACACCTTTGTATCCCTTAAATGTTTTGCTTCTTTCTTTTCCCCCTTGATTCCTTTCTTCTTGCCCTCCACTATTTTTCATCCCATAAGGAACATTTTTGAAGATTAACCATGTAATATGGCACAAATCTGATCTTTACAGTTAAAAGTGTAGATGCTATGCCCAGTATACTTTCCAACAACAATGGAATTAAACTCAAAATTAACAAGGTAGAGCCTTCAAAAACACAAAAATATGGAAATACAAAAGCCACTGGTGAACAACTTCCAAATAATTAAAAAAGTTAAGACTGAAATCAAAAGATTCATTGACATCAATAATAATGAACTCATGACTCTCCATAATCTTTGGGACATTAAAAAAGCAGGTATAAGAGGGAAATTAATAGCAATTAGCTCTCACAAGAAAAATAATAGGAAGGAGAAAAATAAATAATCTAATGATGCATTGCAAAGAATTTGAAAAGCAACAACAAAAAACACAAACCTTAAAAATATCAAAGGAAAAGAAGTAATAAAGATGAGAATGGAAGTAAATGTAATTGAGAACTAAAAATCAATCAAGCAGAAAGCTATTTTTGAGATGTTAAACAAAATTGACAAACCATTAGCTAGATTAATCAAGAAAAATAGAGAAAAGAACTAGATAAACAAAATTAGTAATGAAACAGGTAATATTACAACAGATACAACAGAAGTATGAAAGATCATAGTAGAATACTGTGTGATTGCCCACAAACAAGTGTCAGTGTCTGCTGGCAAGCTTAACTCAACCAAAGAAGAAAAAAAAGGAAAGAGACACATAGACAGAATAGTAGTGGACTCAGGCAGCCTAAGTCTGTGGAACCTGTGCACCCAGACAAGCTGAGCATTGATATGCTGGTGTCATGTGTATCTCTTGGTTACAACAAAATCAAATAAATTACTTACATAGTGAAGTGAAGCCTATCTGTAGATGTGGGGAGCACATCCTTTTGCATACATGAGAGGGATGATGATTAAGCTATAGAGATTATAAGAAGCAGAGCAGGGGTTAGTCTTTATGTACTGGGGCCAGGATGTTGCCCTAGCTCTGCAGGTGTCCTCACAGAGTAGCCCCTGTAAATTCCACAGAATGCTCTGCCTGCAGGAAGGGTCAAGAAAAGGACAAGCCACAAGGCTTCAGCTATCTCCTTAAGGAGATATGTGATGTCTGCTCAGAACATGTCCCCACATCCACAAAGCTTTTCTCAAAACATGCCCCTACAAACTAGAAAACCTAGATGAAATGGACAAATTTCTGGATACATAAAATATACCTAGATTGAACCAGCAAGAAATAGAAATCTTGCATAAATCAATAAAGCACAATGAGATTGGACTTGTAATAAATAGTATCCCAACAAGGAAAAGCCCAGTTCCCAATGGCATAATTTCTGAATTCTATAAAACTTTTAAAGAAGAGTCAACCTGAACTCTCCACAAACTTTTCCTAAAGATCTAAAAAGGAAGACAGTCTCTCACACTTATTCTGTGAAGCTTCCATCATCTTGACACCTAAAGAAGACAAGAACACTACAAAAAAGAAAACTACAGACCAATATCTCTGATGAACACAGATGCAAATATTCTCAACAAGATACTAACAAATTCAATCCAACGGAGCATCAGAAATATTATATGCCATGACCAGGTAAGCTTTATCTCAGGAATGAAAAGTTCAACACGTACAAAACAATAAATGTAATACATCACATTAACAGAAACATAAAAACCGTATTATCTTATCAATTAATACAGAAAAAGTACTTGTAAAATGCAACATTCACTCAACATTAAGACTCTCAGCAAAATAGTTATGGAAGGGACATTTCTTAATGCAATAAAGCCATATATTAAAAACCATAGTTAGCATAATACTGAATGAGAAAATCTGGAATCTTTTCACCTAAGACATGGAACAAGACAAAACTGTCCTCTTTTTGCACTCCTTTTCAACATAGTACTAGCAGTCCTAGCCAATGCAATCAAACAAGAGAGTAAAGTAAAAGGAATTCAAATAGAAAAAGAAGTAAATTTGTCCCTTTTGTTAAAAAACATGATTATATAAATAAATAGTTCAAAACAATCCAGAAAAAATTTCTAGACATGATGAATGAATTCAGTAAAGTGGAAAGATAGACAACTAAAATACAAAAATCTATAACATTTTTATATTTCAATAATGACTAGAGCAAGGAAAAATTAAAAAGGGCAATCCAATTTAGAATAGCTACAAAAGAGATAAAATAACCAGGAGTAAACCTAACCAAATAGGTGACCTCTATAAGGAAAACCATGAAAAACTGAAGAAAAATGAGTATGACACACAATACAATGGAAAGACATTCCTTGTTCTTAAATCAAAAGAATTAATATGGGGACCAGCAGTTAGCATAATGGCTATATTGCTGGACTCCCACATAGTTGACTGCGGTTCGCGTCCCGGACCCAGTGGCTTAAACTCACCCTGGGTGGGTGGGCGTGCGTGCCCAAGATCCTGAGAGGAGAATGGAGGAGAAGGGATTGCGACGTGGCCATCCCCCCTGGCGGGTGATTTCTCGCTTTCTGTCTCTCTGTCTCTCTCTTTCTGTCTGGCGAGCGCATGCGCCCTATAGCAAAAACCTCTCAAAAAAAAAAAAAAAGAATTAATATAATCAAAATGCTTATTCTGATCAGATTAATTTGCAAATTAGATGTGATTTTGATCAAATTACTAGTGACATTCTTCACAGAAATAGAAAAAAAACCCATAAAATTTATCTGCAATCATTAAAGTCCCCAAACCACCAAGGAAATACTGTACAAAAATAATAAATATGGAAGCACCTTACTACTCAACCTTAAAATACATTACAAATCTATGATAAGACAGCATGGTACAGGGACAAAAACAGACACATTGACCAATGAAACAGAGTAGAGAATCCAGATATAAACCTCAAAACATACAGTAAATTGACTTTTAACATAAATTCATAATACAATCCACTGAGAAAAAGAAAATCTCTTAAGCAAATGATGATAGAAGAACTTAGATGTCCTCCTGCAGAAAAATAAAACTAGACCCCTATCTCACCATTAACAAAAATCAAATGAAAATGGACCAAAGATCTAAATGTAAAGCTTGAAACTCTAAATCTATCAGTAGAAAACACAGGGGAAACACTTGGAGACACTGGAGTAGGCAAATATTTCTCAAATAAGATCACTAAAGCACAGGCAACAATTCCCAAAATAGACAAGTGTTATTATATCAAGCTTAAAAAAAGGCTTCTGCACAGCAATGGAAACAATAAATAGAGTGAAAACATAACTAACAAAATGAAAGAAAAATATTTACAACTAGCCTCAGATAGGAATCAATAGCCAGAATAGATAGTGAATTCAAGCAACTTACCCATACATACACACAATGAGTAAACTAGCAATATAATTTTAAAAATGGGCAAATGAGCTGATCATAAAAATGATCAAAACACATGAAAAAATGTTCAGTATCTCTGATCATATGGAAATGCAAATCAAAACCACAATGAGATACCATTTAACCCCAGTCAGAATTGCTATGATCCAAAAAAACAAGAATGGTAAGTGCTGGCAAGGCCTCGTTCAAAAGCAAAAACTTCCTCTACTGTTGATAGCAATGAAAATTAGTACACCCATGGTAGAAAGACAACTTGGAGGGTCAAATAGAAACTACCATATGACCCAATAATCCTATTCCTGGGAGTGTACCCAAAAAACATGAAAATACTCAGTTGAAAACATACTTATCAATCATGTTTACTGCATTAATATTCACGATTGCTAAGACATGGAATCAATCTTAGTGCTAAAGAAATGATGATTGGGGACCAGCAGGTGGTGTGTTGGTTAATGTGCTGGACTCCCACATGGCCAATAGCGGTTCAAGTCCTGCTGTCTGTCTGTTTCTCTCTGAGGAGTACACATGCCCTGTAGCAAAGAAAAAAAAAAAGATAATAAATAATTTAAAAAAACCCTGATGACTGAATTGAAAAAAAAAAAGTGGCACATATATACTATGGAGTACTACTCAACCATAAACAACAATGAGACCTTGTCATTTGATCCAAGGTAGATTATGATAGAAGATTCGATGCTAAGTGAAATAAGCCAAACTACAAAAGACAAAAATTCTATGTCCCTGCTCAATATATTTTGAACATATGTATTCCATAGCAGAAATTGAAAAACCTGAAGATATACTAGTAGGGACATCAAATGTAAATACCAGAGACTGAATGAGAGGGAAGGAGCTGATGGGAGGGGGCCTGAGAAAAAAACAGTTTTTTTAGATTTATGCCATAGGATGCATGTACTCATTGGAAAAAGGCAGAGAGAGGGGAAGTGAGAAATTACCCCCAAGGGAGAATGGTCATGCCACAATCTCTTCTCCTCCATACTACTCTTGGGATTTGGGGTACACACACACACACACACACACACACACACATGTGCCAACATGTTTTCTGACCCATTAAGTTTGGGACTCAAATCATGGAGTCAGCCATGAGGTGTCCAACACTTTAATGACCAAGTGATAGACTAACCCTGAAAAAACTTTAGCAGACTCAAGAATGTTAAGTTCTCTGTTGCAAATGACATATGTGGAAATGTTCTTGATTTATCATGCACTGTATGCATGCTTTGAAAATCCATATTGTACTCATAAAGATGTATAACAACTAAATGCAAATAAATTATAAAATTAAAAAAATGAAATTTGTGCCTGTTATATTCTTATAAACCTATATTTTTCAAATTTCTTACATTACAAAAGATGAAAGTTTCCTTAATTTATTTTATAATATCAAAATCTTTCTACTTAAAAATGACAAGTGGTACAAAAGGAAAAAAATAACTAATGTATTTAAATCATAAATTAAAAATATCCAGAACAAATATTAGTCAATAACATTGAGTTATAATAGAAAAATACACCATGATGACCAAGTTGTTTTATTCCATAAATGTAAAATTTGGTTTTCTTCTTTAGAAAATATGTCAACAGATTTCATTCCTTCAAAAAATTAAGAGAAACTGTATGATCATATCAACAAATGTAAAAATTATACATCTGACTCAAAAATATAGGCCTATTGGATATCAACGGGAACTAGAAAATAAGATAAATATATTTTGCAAAAAAATTAAGAACAAATTAATAATAAAATATTAATTTCTCTTACAGCAAAGAAAAATAAAAGCCACTAACTGCCATTCTCACTATTATTCAACATTTTGGGGGGAAATTTTAACTAATGTAATAATATAGGAAAATAAAACATCTAGTATGAATTTTCTTTTTTATGATAGAGTTTGTTTGCCCATATAAGAAAGAGATAACACTGTCTAAAGGATCTTGTCACACTACAGGCCCCTGTCCCCAGCCTCCTGCTTCTCAGGTTCCTGGATGTTTGTCTGTGTGTCCAATGTGTCTTCAAGCTGACACAGTGATCTGATCCCATAGTTAGCCTTATAGCTCCTACCCTTGAAGGCATTTTTGTTACCACTGCAACATAGCAGCTGGGCTTCAGTATAAGTGTTGAAAAATATTTTCAAAAAGAAAAATATTATAACAATTACAGACTTTTCTAAAATCTATTAGAAATAAACAATTTCAAGAAAATATAATAAACATTTTAAAATAAATAGCATTTTTAAAGACTATCCAATTAAAAATAACCAAAAATATTTCATTCACACTAATAATACTACCATAAATTTCTGAGAATTAACTTAAAAGAAAAGGAGTAAGCTCTATATAAATAAGTCCATAAAATTTCATAGAAAAAAAAAATCTGTCTATATGGAGACAAAAACCATGCTCCCAGTGGAGAGTACATAATAATATAAAAATATCAGTACCTCATAAATTAATCCATTTCTTTACTGCAACTAGTAATCTTCCCATGGAATTATTATTTTGGGAATCAATATAAAATTATTTCAAAGTTCAAGTAAGTATTTTTGAAAAATAAGTAATAAAAGAGATTTGCTGCACCAGATGTTAAAAATTATTATACAAACATCATCCAAATGATATGACTCTTAGACAGAAATAGAAAAATATTATCTTTGAAACAGAATGATTAGAGGGTCCAGAAATAGATCCAAGTACATACATAATGTTAGTTAAGAAATAATTTGAGGCTGGTATGCAATGCTACTGTGTCAGTAATACTGATTTCTTGTATTTTGTTTTTCATATTGGTGGTCACAATTCTCAAGGTCATTCATGATCCAAAATAGCTGCTTCAGTTCCAGTCATCCCACTGGGATTATAGTCAGCAAGAAAAAGGAAAAAGAAAATAATGATATCAAAAGTTCTTTTTGCTAAGGTCACTTACTGACATGTCTATATACTACTCACATTAATCTAGAATTTAGTGTCTTACCTGTTACCTGTTCAGGCTTGCAAAATAAGCTAAAAATTAACATTTATATTAGACACTTATATGCCTGACTTAAAAGCAATGGATATACTACTATAAAAGAAAGGAAGAACAGATATTGATAGACAATGAATAATCACTTTACACATATATTTCAAAGTTATGAAACCGAGCAGGTATCCCCTAAGAGGGATGGGTCCTCAGTTTCCCCTTCTGTTAAAGAAAAAGTGAGAATATCCCAAACTGAAAATTAATAAGGAGTGAACTAAAAGTAAAATGTATTTTCTAAGGTTCTTGGAATGCAAGGTCCATTTACATTGTAATGGCCCAGAGTAAGGGATAAGACTTCAGACTTTGGTTATGATATAATGAAACAACATTCACCATAAATAAGGGCATTTAACCTCTGAAATTCCCACTTAAATGAAAGATAAAGTTTTCATTTCAACATGTGAGATGTTTTGTAGGATGGAAACTGCTGGCTGTGAGCTCAAAGACTTGAGGCTGAATACCTGAGAAATCTGAACAGAAATTTGATTATCTCAGGCCTCACCAATCAAGAATGCCCACTGAACTGATCATGTACCTGGAACTTCTGCCCTCTAATTTTGCCCTTATTTTGCATGTGGCAAATATCTTGGTGAGACCCTGTCATTTCAGTATGAGCTGCCCCCTCTCCTTGCTGTGTGTTTTAAAATAAAGCTGTACTTTCTTTCATCACATCATGTGCCTATGGTTTGGTTTTATAGCACTTGGGTAAGCAAACCTGATTTGAGTTCAGTAACAGTTTATTGGTGACTCAGATGGGACTATGGTCCTGTGTGTGTCTTGCCCAAGGTATAGTGACCCTTGGTTGATGGCTGCTCTTGGAACTCATCAATATTATGTGGCAAAATACATAAATCTATGACTTTGAGTTGAAGAAATACCAAAAGAGTTGTACCACTACAATGAAAAAAATTTATTCAATTTTTCACTTTGTTCTTATTTTTATGCATTTATGAGTGTGTTATAGTATAAATTTGATGTCTGAATTAGTGTTTAAAAGTCCCTATGAAATAAAATAAGTTTTAAGTGTTAAATTATTGTATTAGATTGGCAGTGTCAATTTCTTCGTGGTATATTCATCATAAAATTGATGATGTCATAGAATTAAATATAAAACAAAATAATAAAAATAGTAATAAGTGGGGCCAGCAGATGGCATAATGATTATGTCACGGGACTCCCACACAGTCAACTGTAGTTCGAGTCCCAGACCTGGTAGGTTAAAACTTATGTTGGGTGCATGTGTGAGCGTGACCAAAATCCCGAGAGGAGACTGGAGAAGAAGGGATGGTGGAATGGCCATCCTCCTGGGAAGTGATTTCTCACCTTCTCTCCCTCTCTTTCTCTCTGTCAAGTGCCCACACCCTATAGCAAAAATCTCTCTCTCTTAAAAAAATAGTAATAGGTATAATAATGGTGAATAATAATATTAATAAGAGAAAACTCAGTAAAATATTTGCATAAATTTAGAATAAGGATAATTAAATCTGCCAATAAGTAAATTCATTAGGCATAAAGGAAATATGAATGGGACCAGCAGGTGGCATAATGAATGCATTGTTGGACTCCCACATAGTCGACAGTGGTTGGAGTCCTGGACCCAGCGGCTTCAAACTCATGCTGGTGTATGTGCATACTGAAAATCCAGAGAGGAGATTGGAGAAGGGATTGTGGCATACCCATTCCCCCTGGAGGGGAGGGGGTAATTTTTCACTTTCTGTCTCTCTGTCTCTCTGGTGAGCACACACCCTACAGCAAAAATCTCTCTCAATAAATAAATAAATAAAACAAAATATGGAAACTTGGATTACCTAAAAAATAGTCATTTGGTAAAGATACCATAAGCAAAGTCAAAATATGAATAATAGACTGAGAATAAGTATTTGAAAAATGTAAGACAGATTAAGATTTAATAATATTAATGCATAAGGATCACCTACATGTTGAAGAGAAGTAATAAAATCTCTGCTAAAATAATAAATGGGTAAACCCGTGAGTGTTGTGGAGGTTAACATGGCTGGATCTCACAAGGCCAATTGCCCAGTTCAAGTCCTGGATCTGGTGGCTTAAAAATCATGCTGGGCAGGGAACCAGCAGTTAGCGTAATGGCTATGTCGCTGGACTCCCACGTAGTCGACCGCGGTTCGCGTCTCGGACCCGGTGGCTTACAACTCACGCCGGGCGCGTGTGCGTGCGTGCCCAAGATCCCGAGAGGAGAATGGAGGAGAAGGGATTGCGGCGTGACCATCCCCCCTGGGGGGTGATTTCTCGCTTTCTGTCTCTATGTCTCTCTCTGTCTGTCTGGCGAGCGCACACGCCCTATAGCAAAAAGCCTCTCCAAAAAAAAAAAGAAATCATGCTGGGCACATGTGTATGTGTGTCCAGAATCCGAGGAGAATGGAAAAGGAATTGCAATATTTTCATTTCCCCTAGAGATGATTTCTCACTCTCCTTACCCCCATCTCTCTCTGGCAAGTGCACACACCCTAAAGCAAACTAAAATATATACATGAGAAAAGGATAGTAAAAGACAATTCAATTAAGTAGGATGTTGTGATCCAGCCTGGGGACATAGCTGGTAGCATGCTGAAGTGTAGCACTAGAAGCTACATGGCTGAATACAGATTCAGATTCCCAGACTGGTTGACCTGAAACGTGCTGGGTGCATGCTTATTTGCCCCAAAACCTGAGAGGCTGGAGGACTGGCACAAGTTAATTATAACATGACAGAAGACCCTATGGAGAGTCTCTCTCTCCTCTCTCTTGCATGAATATGAATGACCTCTCTAACATGAATACATTTTTAGAAAAGAGGGCTATTGTAAGAAAAAGTCACCATGACCGTGGTTCCTGACTCAGGAACGTGGGGACACAGGGGTGGGTGATTGGGCCCACACTTGCAGTGAGACACAGGTTCTGGTCCCACATTTAGGAAGAACTGGAGTCGAAGACACAGAGACTAGTTATACCAAAGCAGGGAGTTTATTAGCAAAGTGGGGAATTTATTAACAATTTAGGAAGTTTATTAAAGGAGAGGGAAGAAAAAACAGAGCTCCCAAGAAGGGAGGGGTCAGGAAAATGTGTTTCTAAGGAAGAACTGTGGCAAGGGATTGTTATTTGGGTCAGGAAGGACTTTGTCCAGACTTAGGTTTTAGGTGGAGCTTGTGCATACATTTCCCTCCTGGTAGGGAGGGGCACATGCTGGTTGGATCCAATTATTCTCATAATTTTAGAGTGGGTACCAATGCCAGGAGATTCTTTGTCTAGCTTTGGGCCATGAAAACCATTATCTTATCTTCTTCCTGGAATGTGGTGGTGCATGGCAAAAGCCTTTGTTTTATGTCTAGTTCATGCTGCCTAGGACAATCACTGAGCCACCACTGCCTCCATCTCAAAACTTAGCCATTTTGTGCTTCCATTTTGGGCCTATACCCTAACTATATTTTAGGGTCCCTGTCTCCTATCTCTTTCCTTTTTTCATTAAAACCATAATCTAAAAAGTCCATGCAGAATCTGAAGTCTTGGCTAAAGTGGGAGTACTGTTATTCATCCAAATCACAAGTAATCAGTGGAAACCAGACACTTTCGTACACACAATGTTTCTCAGTTTTAGAGAGAAAGCCAAAGTTACTATTCATTCTATAGGGACTGTAATCATGATACAACTCTTTGATCAATATCTGTTTCCTGCCTTCTTAACCTCATTGTAACTTATAAAAAAGTACAATTTGTATAGTAGAGTGTGATGGATTAAGTATGTCCAGGGTTATTTGATACCACTTCTATTAAAAGGAAGGTCTTTGACACTGACCCTGAATTTAGATGGACTTTCTGACTTCTTTGACTATTAGGATTCAATAGAAAAGATGCTGCATGAGATTTTTGACCTAGTCCTTAATACAGGGATCCCAAATCCTGGGAACTGGGCTGCACAGAAGGAGCCAGGCAAGTGAAACATTATCTTTATTTACAGCTGCTCCCCATTACTGCCTGAGCTCTGTCTCCTGTCATATCAGTGGCACATTAAAATATATGCCCTTAATTCATGTCCGTTCATACAATTCTGTGAAGAGATGGACACAGAGAACATTTGTCTTCTCTCATACACAAAAGTAACAAGAACCACTCAAGATTTCTTTTAGATAAACAGTCACCACTGGCAGCACATTTCAGTGACACAGAATGGGTCACAAAGCTTGCTTACTTGTGTGACATATTCAACCTGATCAATGCATTCAACTATCACTTTAGGGGAGGAGGACAACTACACCCAAGTCAGCAAATAAAGTGGCTGAATTCAAAGCCAAACTGGAATTACGGAGCAACAAGGGAACCTTGAGATTTTTAACATATTTGAAACATCAGCAGAGAATTTGAAAAAAACTGAGCTAGGGCCTTTTGTCTCACAGTTAATGTATAATCACCTATCTCAACTTTCAAAAGAGTTTGAGCATTACTTTTCGACCACACAATGGGGAAGGAATGAATCCATGATACATTGTGAAAACCAAAACTTTGTGCTAGAAGATCAACTGCTTGAGATTGCAAATGATGGTGGCCTTGAAAATGTGTTTGAGACAACTTCAAATTTCCACACATTCTGGATTAAAGTCAAGATGGAATGTCCTGAGACTGTCATAAAAGCATTAAAGCCTACTTCCATTTCCAACATCCTATCTTTGTGATACAGGGTTTTCTGCAGTAACAGCAACCAACATGAGATTATACATTAGACTGGACATAAGCAACACACTTCAGATGTTTCCCATCACCCCTAGTTGGGACTATCTAGTTGAAAAAGAAGTTCAGAGCTCCCACTGATTCTACATCATGGTGAACAATATAATTATTTCATTATGTATTAAAATGTAATAATAATAGAAATAAAGTACACAGTTTATGGACCATGCTTGAATCATACTAAAACCACACTGTCAACCCTGTCTATGGAAGAACTGTCTTCCATGAAAATAGATTCCGGCACCAAAAAGGTTAGGGACCAGTGCCTTAATAGTCTGGCAGCTTCTACTTCTTGCTTTGTAGAACCCTAAAATGCTATAGACATAGATATATAGATATGTAGATATAGATACATAGATATATAGATATATTCTCAAGAAAGAATCCCTTATAAATGCATTCTTCTAGTCCTTGCCTCCAAGGTGACAGATGTGAGTGAAGATACCTTGGATACTCTGGATAGGCCCAGCCATTAGCTGAGTATCACTGAATGATCTCACTCAGTATCATGAATCCATAGAGAAACACTTCTGTGAAATAGAATTTGTCTCTATATCTATCTATAGATATAGTGACCAACAGGGATTATAAAGATGTAAATTTTTTATTTAACATGGGAGATAGAAAGACTATTTTATTTTGCTTCGAGTACAATCCCTAGAATATATATTAATTACTCAGAACTGTTATATATATTTAGGGACAAAATTAATTTTCTCCCCAGTCACCCTTTCTTTCTCATTTTTCTTGATAATAATGCTGAAAAAGAACTTCTATTTCTTGGGTTGGCTCCATGGTGTAACAGTAATGTGTTGCTGAAGAGAAGCCAGGGGCCAGTGGGTGATGCAATATGCTGGATACCATATGACTAACTCTGCAGTTCAAGTGCTAGACTTGGAAGCTTGATATGTGTACATGCATGCTCAAAATCTCAAGAAGAGAATGGAGGAGAACGGATTGTGGAGTGACCATCGCCTCTAGGGGATGATGTCTCACTTTCCCTCTCTCTCTGTCTTTCTCCACTAAGCACACATGATCTATTACAAAAAAGCTAAAAGAAGTAAAAGAGAAAAACCAAATCCCACATGATGACTGTGGTTTGTGTGCTCATTCTGTCAGCCTGAAACATGCCAGGTATGCACACAAGTGCCCCAGATCCGATGATCTTGAAGATAAGAGGAAGATGATTGCAATGTGACCAGACTCTATGGAGGAGTCTCTCTCTCCCTCTCTGCCTCTGTTTCTCACTGTCACTTGTGCATGTATGCACTCTACCATGAATAGAAAAAAAAATTTAAAGTAATCTTTGTTTCTTAACTTACAGTCAAAAAAAGTATGACCTCTGTAATAGTAGCACTAAAATGTTTAATTTAATCATAATGAAACAAATAGGCATTTACAGATTATAGGAAATTCTGGAATGTAACTGGACTCTCTAATGGCAAAAGACAGGTTAAAAAAAAAAGATCTAGGAGACTAATGGCAACTCTCATAATCCATTTGGGCTATTTTAACAAAATTCTATAAACTGATGGCTTATTAAAAGCAGACATATATTTCTCACCATTTTAGAGCCTGGGAAGTCCAAGATTAAGATACCTGGATATTCTGTGTTTGGTGAAAGTCCACATTCTGGTTCATAGATGTCATCTTCTAGCTGTCTTCACATGGTGAAAGGGTCAAATGAACTCCTTAGGCCTAATTTATAAAGGCACTAACCATTAATAAGGGCTCTGTCTTCATGACCCCATCACCTCCCAAAAGCCCCATCTTAATAGCATCACTTGGGGTGTTAGGATTTGAATTTGTGAATTTTGAGGAGAATCAAACATTCAGACCATAGTGATAACCAGGTGCAATTCATATTTCTTATGTTCTAGTTTAGGTGGAGGAGTGGATGAAATCTAGTTCCTTGACCAAATTAAGGCTTCTCTGAATTCTCAGCTAAGAAAGTTTATCCTTTGTCTGCAGAGCACAATTTTAGCAATTCCTTCAAATTCTACTTGACCCAGTTTTAGCAAGAATCCCGCTAAGTCAACTTATTGAGAATACCTCTAATCAGTATCTTTCTCTCTTACTCTTTATGTTTAATCAAATTCCTCTTATAATGTTCTATTCACTGACTCCTTCACTCTTCCCAGTGGCTATGCTATAGGGTGCATGTTCACCAGAGAAAAAGAGAGACAGAAAGACAGAAAGTAAGAAATCGCCCTGGTCCCCTCATTGGCTAAGAATCTTCAGCTTCCCTTGCTGTAACTGAAGTTGAGCTCAGCTCTATATTGGTCTCACTACTAAAGTACCTCAAATAAAAAATGTCTTGACGTTTTTAATGTGTAACTGCTACTTCCTTTTAATGAGAGGAGAAACCTATAGGACATTTTTATGCCTCTTTTTTTAGAGGTTTTTTGCTATAGGGCGCATGTGCTCGCCAGACAGACAGAGAGAGACAGAGAGACAGAAAGCGAGAAATCACCCCCCAGGGGGATGGCCATGCCACAATCCTTTCTCCTCTATTCTCTCGGGATCTTGGGCACGCACGCACACATGCCCGGCGTGAGTTTTAAGCCACCGGGTCCAGGACTTGAACCATGGTCGACTACATGGGAGTCCAGCGACATAGTTATTACGCTAACTGCTGGTCCCCATTTTTATGCCTTTTTAAGAAATTTCAGTACTGATCATATTTTAGATAAGATTATTGTTTCAGTTTGGGGTTTAATAATGGTATTAATGTATATCCTTATGTTAGGATATGCATGTAGAAATAAATATTAGTAAAGTATCAAGATGTCTGAAACATGGGGGCACTTTTCTGGTCTGGTGGTTGAGGCAGTCAGATCCTTCATGGCCAACCACGTGGTTCTAGTCCTGGACCAGGTGGCTTGAAAAACACACTAGGCGTATTTGTGTGCATGGCAAATTCCAGGAGGACAGAGAAATTTGCCCTCTGAACAAAAACAACAGCAACAACAACAACAACAAAACCCACAAACATACAAAACCTGAAAGCTGTCTGAAACACACAGATGCTCTCCAACTTACAATGGTTTGACTAAGGATTTTATTTTATTTTTTATAGAATTATTTTATTTACCTTTATTTATTTATTTATTCACTTGTTTATTTTAATTTGACCAGAGAGGGACAGAGTGAGAGAGAGAGAGAGAGAGAGAGAGAGAGAGAGAGAGAGAGAGAAGAGAAGAGAAGAGAAGAGAAGAGAAGAGAAGAGAAGAGAGAGAGGAGAGAGAGAGAAAGCCGCCAGGTCCAGGACTCAAACCATGGTCCGCTATGTGGGAATCCAGAGCCTTTAACCATCACGCCACTTGCTGGCTCCTGACTAAGGATTTTCTGATGGCGCAAAAGTGAATACATATTCAGTAGAAACCTAACTCCATCATAACTGGAAGAGCATCTGTACTTTTAAGTAATTTATCTTCCTTCTCAAATGTGTGTGTGTGTGTGTGTGTGTGTGTGTGTGTGTGTGTGTTTCTGTGTGTGTGTGTACATAGAAAGACTACAAGAGTGTTCTCAGTATACTGTACTTTCACTTATACATAGGATTGAAAACTTTCTAAATGAAAAGCTAAAGAAAAAAGTATTATATATATAATTCAGTCTTAGAAAAATACAAATTGTCTTAGAGACAACATGAATGAAACTGGAAGACAGAAGACATTATGCTAAGTAAAGTAAGCTGGGCATAGAATGAAAAATACTACAAGATCTCCCCTATATGTGAAATACAAAAAAGTCCAAATACAGTAGAAAATCACAGGTCATGGAAATGGGTGAAAGGGGAAATGTTTATCAAAAGGTTCAAAGTTGTAGTTATGTAGGATAAAGAAGTTTAGAGATCTAATGTACACCCTGATGACTACAGTTAATAATTATGTATCGTTTACTTAAATTTTGCTAGGAGAGTAGATCTCAGGTGCCCTCACCATACACACACACACACACACACACACACACACACACACACATATGAATGGTTACTACATGAAAAGATGGATATGTGAATTACCCTGACTTGAGTAATCATTTTACCACACACACACACACACACACACAAACACATACACACACACATATACATAATACCTTATTATATACCTTAAATGTATACTTTTTACATTTTATCAGTAGTTTCAGTCTCTATATTTCTGCTTTCTAAAGCAATGACATTTTTAGGTTATACTATTTAATAATTGGCAACAATTTCACAATGATTTGACAGCCTAAAGAGAAAAGTAAACATATGTATACTTCCTATAATCACTTTCATTTTTGTTGCATTATGCAGCTATTTTCCAGAGCTACCTATTCAAAGATGTAAGCAAGAAAATAAATTTAGGGCGAGCAGATGGAGTGACAGTTAAGGTGCTGGACTTCCATATGGTTGACTTCAGTTCATGTCCCAGACCAGGTGGCTTGAAAATTACTCTGGATGTGTGTGTGCATGTGCCTAAAATCTGAAGAGGAGAATAGAGACAAGGGATTGCACTGTGACCATCATCCCTGCGGGGGTGATTTCTCACTTTCCTTCTCTGTTTATCTCTAGAGAACATACACACCCACCCTATGGAAAAAAAAAAAAAAAAAAAAACTTTAAAAAAATATTTAAAAAGAGAGAAAATAAATTATATTAGAGAAAAGTAACTTTATTTCCAAGATGTAATATTATTGGAATAGGTGTCGCTAGGTTATGTTGAGTGAACCAACAATCTTAAAATCTCAAGAGCTTAAAACAAAGCAGTTCTTGGGGGGTCAGCAGATGGTGTAGTGGTTAGATCGCTGGACTCCTACCTGGCCAACTGCTTTTCAAGTCCTGGATCCAGTGGTTTGAAACTCACACTTGGCATGTGTGCATGCATCCCCAGGATCCCAGAAGGAGAATGGAGGAGAAGGGATTGTGGCATGGCCATCTCCTCTGGTGGGTGATTTATCACTTTCCCTGTCACTGTCTCTGTTTCTCTCTCTGGCAAGCACATGAGCCCAAAGGCAAAAACTTTTTTAAATAAATAAATAAATTAAAATGTAAACAAAACAGAACAACACCAAGTCTGCTGAAGTTCTAGGTGACTCATTAGGGCAAGAGAGTACTAAGAATTGCCTAACTATTCTAGGCTTCTTTGATTTTATGGCACTTCCAGCTACATAGGCATTTCCTATTTTAGGCATTTTCCTTCTTTATATTTCAATTTATCTTATACATTTAATCACATGTTACTTAGCTTTCAAAGTGAATATTCCAACATGTGTACATTTCTCACCAGTCCAGTTGACAATATTATAAAATTATCTTCAAT
The DNA here is from genome assembly GCA_026018925.1 of Tupaia tana. NCBI lineage: Eukaryota > Metazoa > Chordata > Mammalia > Scandentia > Tupaiidae > Tupaia > Tupaia tana. The sequence goes on along the minus strand of JAKSZU010000009.1, from coordinate 62,036,125 downwards.
AGATAATAATCCATTTCTTTGTCCCATAAATGCCTTGCCTCTCTATTTTTCTTCTTAATGTCCTTCCTCAGACTCTACTCCTTTACCCACCTTTTTCCCACACTGTATCTGGTATTCACAACCATTTACTAAGTTTCTATAACCTTTATTCGTTCAGTTCTAGCCATAGAATACAGACACTTGGTATATATTAAATGGAGATATACATTGTCTCTCCTTCATAGCTTGGCTTGCTTCACTCAGCAGTAAATCTTCCATATTCACCCACTTTCTGTCAAAAGCCAGGGTCTTGTTGTTTTGTTATGGCTGAGTAGTATTCCATAGACTATATGTGCCATACTTTTTCAATCCATTCATCTCTTTGTGGGCATTTGGGTTGGTTCCATGTCTTAGCAATTGTGAATAATGCTGCAATAAATATCGATTTGCAAGTGCTTTTCTGATTGAGAATTCTTCTGTCCTTTGGGCAGATACAAAGGACTGGGATTGCTGAATCATGTGGTAGTTTTATTTGTAGGTTTTTGGAATCTTCAAATTGTTCTCCACAGTGACTGGACCAATTTACATTCCCACCAGCGGTGGAGATGAGTTACCCTTTCACCACACCTCTGCGAGCACTTACCTTTTTTTTTTTTTTTTTTTTTAATCTTAGTCATTCTGACTGGAGTGAGGTGGTATCTCATTGTGGTTTTGACCAGCAACTCCCTTACAGTGAGGGATGTTGAGCATTTTTTCATTTGCTTTTTGATTATTCGTATGTCTTCCTTAGAGAGTGGTTTTTTTCGACATCCCTTCATGATCAAGACTCTCAACAAAATTGGCATAGAAGGGTAATTTCTCAACACAATAAAAGCTATATATAAAAACCCATAGCAAACATCATCCTGAATGGAGCAAAGGTGAAAGTTTTTCCACTAAAAATGGGTACAAGACAAGGATGCTCACTTTCTCCACTCCTTTTCAATATAGTACTAGAAGTTCTCACCAACACAATCAGAAAAGAGAATAAAATAAAAGGCATTCAAATAGGAAAAGAAGAAGTGAAACTATCTCTATTTGTAGATGACATGATGTTATACATAGAAGACCCAATAGCATTCATGAAAAAATTCTTGGAAGTAATACATGAATACAATACAGTTGCAGGATAGAAAATCAACAATACAGAAATCTATAGCATTTCTATATATGAACAGCAGGCAGACTGAGATAGAACTGAAAAAAGTAATTCCATTTACCATAGCCACATAAAGTATAAGACACCTAGAAATAAATCTAAGGAAATGCATTTTCTTAATCATCATTGTAGTGGAAAAGCAGTCTGGAGAATTCAGTAGAAATAATTAGATACTCATGCTTAACAATGAAAGTGCAAATATTGGCCAGAGCTGTTCACCTGATCATGTCTAAATTCCACTGGATGGGTGATACAATACTCCTGTGGCAGGATATCTGTGAATAGTAGTAACATCTATCCCTGTGACTGATAAAGGCTATACTCAAATTTCATAATTAATATATAAAAAAGCATAAGCTTTTTAAACTCACTGTACATACCATCTTTTATTATATGAATATAAATGCAGTTTTGTTTAAAAACTAATGATAATTTCCAGATATTATATTTCCAGAATAAATTAAAAGTCATTTTTAATAATCCTTGTAGAATTTTCATTGGAATTTGCTAAAGGATTCACTACAAGCTTCTCACTCAATTGATTGGCTACTTTGGGCTGACTATTGACTCCAACTTCATCTGAGGCTGTGAGCCAGGGATGTACGTTCTTTGGTAATACCAACTAGGTATTGCCACAGGCTGCTTAGACTTTCTCATAATAAATTGGCTAAATTCTATAAACAGGAACTCAAGCTAAACAAACAGAAGTGTTATCATGTTTTATGACTTAACTTTGGGAGTCACATATTGTCACATTCAACACAGTCAAAAGTAGAATTAAAGTCATATTGTGAGAAGATTGTTTTTTAAAAGTTGTATGATGTGTCCATCTTTTGAATATATCATCTGAAACACATGTGTAAGAAAAAGATTGGGGCAAAATTATCTTAAAGTTCTATGGAAAATTAAATAGCTTAAAATAGCCCAAAGCATAGAAATGTAGAGAAACAACTAAGGACAAATGTAGCCTTCCAACATGCCAACACAATATTGGAAAAAGTATGAGTAAATACATTAGTAAAAGAGAGCCCAGACATAGATTCCTGTATATTTCAAGACTTATGAAATAATATTTTTCATTATTTCATTCAGATATAAAAAATGCTTTGTTTAATCTATTGAATTGATAAACTTGTTATCCATCTGGGAGAAACAAAATTAGACTTATATAAAATATCCACAAATAAATTCCAGATAAATTTAATACGTAAATGAAAAATCTAAAGCAATAATACTTTTGATACTTTAGATTATACATACAACCAATGACCTGAGGAGAATGTTCTAAAACATGAAATACTTCTGTTATAAAAGAAATAGCTCAATGATAGAAATAAAATATTTTCCTATGGCAACAGATGCAATATGTAAAATCAAATATAAATAATAAATTAGAGAAAAATATGAAATAACTTTAAAAATTTTATGTAAAAATGTATATTATAAATAAACCATGTGTGGATTTACAGCCAGAATTCAACAGACACAATAGGGAGAAAACAAAAAGAATAAACAAACTTGAATATTGAAATGATTATGTAAAAAGAAGAAAGTGAAGAAAAGTCAAAAGAGCCTAAGGCCATATGGGACATCATTAAGATGACCAATATAGGCCAGCAGGTGATACAGTGGTTAAGGCCCTGGACTTCCACCTGGTCGACCACAGCAGTTCAAGTCCTAAACCAGGAGGCCTGAAACTCACGCTAGGCACATGTGCATGCATGCCCAAAATTCTGAGAAGAGAATTGAGGAAAATGGATTGTAGTGTGGCCAACCCCCAGGGAATGATTTTTTTTTTTTTTTTTTTTTTTTTTTGCTTTTCTTCTAACGAGCACACACAGCAACAATCTCTCTCTCTCAAAAAAAAAAAAAAAAAAAGATGACCAATATACACAGAATAAAATTCTCAAAACAAGAAGAGAGAAAAAAATGGGCAGAGACATAATTTGAGGAAATAATCTCAAGACTTACCAAATTTGAGGAAAGACATGGTATATACACACATATATATATATATATATATATATATATATATATGGAATTAAAAGATCAAGAAAGAGGCTTTTTCTCAGTGATATAGAGATAATATAATGTACTGATCAAGTAATGAACCAGTTCCCTGGTTGAACTATCATGGTGGGCATGCATACCCATGATCCTGGGTGGCTGGGAAATCTGGAAGAGGAATTATGGGATGACACCTGTTGTGAGTGCTTCTTTCTCTACCCCCTTCTGTATCTCACTTTCATTATAAATAAACTAAAAAGAAGATAAAGAGAGAATCCTGAGGCAAAAATTTTTCATTATATCTGAGGGAACTTCAATAAGATTATCTGTGGATTTCTCATCAGAAAACTTGCAGGCCATAAGGTAGTAGATTCATGTATTCAGAGTGCTAAAAAAAATATGTCAACTGAGAATAATAATTGTACAGAATTTTTTCATGATAGCCAAAAAGAAAAACCCAAGTGTCTATTGATAAACAAATGCATAAATGAAATGTGGAATATGCATGCAAGGGAACATTATTCAGCCTTATAAAGGAAGAAAATTCTGATCATATACAACATGTACAAACATTCAGGACATTATACTAAATAAAATAAGCTAGTCATAAGAAGGCAACACTGTGTAACTCCACTCATATGCTGTGGAGTCAAATTCATTGAGACAGAAAGCAGAATGATTGTTGCTAGGGCCAGGAGGAAGAGGGGAAAGAGGAGTTATTGTTTAATGACTATGGAATCTGTGTTGCAGTGTGAAGACTTTGGAGATGGATGTTGTTGGTGTTTACACAAAAATGTTAATGCATTTGGACCAGCAGTTAGCATAATGGCTATGTCGCTGGACTCCCACGTAGTAGACCGCGGTTCGAGTCCCGGACCCGGTGGCTTAAACTCACGCCGGGCGCGTGTGCGTGCATGCCCGAGACCCCGAGAGGAGAATGAAGGAGAAGGGATTGCGGCATGGCCATCCCCCCTGGGGGGTGATTTCTCGCTTTCTGTCTCTCTGTCTCTCTCTGTCTGTCTGGCAAGCGCACACGCCCTATAGCAAAAACCTCTCCAAAAAAAGAAGAAAAAAAATGTTAATGCATTTAATACCACTGAACTGCACACTTAAAAATGGCTAAGAAGGTAAATTCTATGTTATATGTATTTTATTACAATTAATAATTAAAAAAATAAAATAACTAAAAGTTTCCTTCTAGCTATATGAGTAAAGAACTTGACCCCTATGCTCAGTGTCAGATTTGTTTACTGGTTTTGCTACAGACATTTTTTTGATCCTCCTTTTATTTTTTAAAATTACAAGAGGGCATGAGCACTCAGCAGAGAGAATAAGAGAGACAGAAGGAGGGAGAAAGCAACCTCCAATGTCGCATGGTCATACTGCAATTCCTTCTCTATTTCTCCATCCTGTAATAATTTTGGGCACACATTCACATGTGTCGAGCATGTATTTCAAGCATCCAGGCAAGGATTCAAACCACAGTTGGCCATGTGGGATCCAGCTCCCTTAACCGCTAAGCCACATGTTGGCCCGTGGTTTATTTTCCGCACATATAAGTATATGAACAATGTGAGTGAAGCACCTTCACAAAGAAGCAAAAACAAACAAACAAACAATAGTTTCTTCTAATCTGAAAAGTGAATAGAGTTTAAAAGAGATGGGTTTGGTCAAAAAAGAGGAGACTAAAAATGAAAAGCATATAGAATGAACTATAAATTTTCTTTGAGAAAACTCAAGGGTTTTATTATTTTATTTTAATTTCTTTTACACATTAAATCACATGCATCACTTAGCTTGTAAAGTGATTGTTCCAATATAACTACACTTCTCACCAGTCCAGTTGGGAATACTATACATGTTATCATCAACAGATAATAACCCACTTCTTTGTCCCATAAATGTCCTGCCTCTCTATTTTTCTCCTTAATGTCTTTCCTCCGACTCTCCTCCTCCTCCCATCTTCTTCCCACACTTAAAAAATGGTTATTATTGGATAAAAACAACTAAATATAAATAATTTTCTATTTATTTCCCAGTCATTTATTTGTTTATATAGGAAGGGAAATACTATAAGAGATAACTGAATATTACATAGATTTCTGTTTTAGTATCATATGAATAAAAAACTAAGAACCTTCTAAAATTACAAAGTTGTAAAATAAAGGACAAAATATTAGATTAAAAATTACATAAAAGAACAAAAATAAATTGCTCCTCATTCTTATATGGAAACATCATATTCTCTGAAATGGAGTGATTTTATGGTAAAGACTCATTAAATGTATCATAGTTCATTGTGTTGGCTATAGGATGTGACAGTAATGTTGAAAATATTCCACATGGAGATATTCAAAACACACCAGGCTTTTCTGAAACTGATGTTCTTAGGTATATAATTTTAAAAATATAATATTATTTTTGTATCCTAATTAAAGATATAGGGGCTGAAAATGCATTCTTTCAAAGTCAACGGTCATATCTCCCAGCTGTGGTCTGGAAAAAACAGGGCAAAATTATTAAATACAAATAGCTACAGTGAAAATTGAGAACCAAATCTAACTTGGACATAGTGGAATTAGTTCAAAATATCTTGGATGTTTGGCCCATATGTTGTTTCCATTTTCATTTCAAACTCCTGAGGCAGGAGCTATAGTTTAATATTCCAGTATATTGAGAACTGAGGGGAGGATAATGTTAGTGAATTAAAGATCAAATGAAAACCTACTTTCTTCAGCAAGGATTATTTAAATGGCTCTTAATTTTTATATAGACACTGTTGTGCCAATATCATGAAACAACAGAAAAATAACACTGTAAAAGTATCATTTTAGTTTTACTATTTTCCCTCCACTTCTCTTTGGTATGCACTGCACAGTCAGATAGATGATTTAGGTTTTTTAGTTTTATTGTTTTTCCCCCATCCTATCACAATATTTCATGTAAGACATTTAAACTGTGTACAGAAGAGTAGTACAAGTAAAAAACAAGTTGCAATATTTGTATACTAAATGCAAACCTAAAAGTAAGCTCGGGAGAAATTATAAGTATTGAATTAAAAAAAAAACTCTAAAAATATATTCTAACATTTGAGACAATGAAGGAGAGTTTAACTTTAAGAAGATCTTTGATTATATTAAGGATTTTTATTAATTTGAAGAGTAATGATTGCATTGTGGCTACCTATAAAAATCATACTTATTTTGGAGATACATACATCAAAATATAAAGTAACAAAATTATGTGATTTGCTTCAAAATAATCCCATGTTGAAGGAGGGAACAAGGGGATCTGGCCCCAGGATCTACTGGTTAAGGGAGCTAGATCCCATGTGGCTGACTTTGAGTCCTGGTTCTGATGGCTTGAAAGCACTGCATGCCCAAAATCCTGATGAGGAGAAATGGAGAATTTCAATGTGACCATGCTACACTGGGGAGTGCTTTCTCCCTGTATAACCCTGTCTTTCTCTCTCTCTCTGGTGAACACATACACCTTCTAGCAATTATAAAAAAAAGAAGGGTTAAGGGGCTGTATGGAAAGAAAATTAAACAAGATAGGATAGGTGCTGATTAGCTTTTAGGCTTAGTGATGAGACCATTTGACTTCCTTATAAAATTCTATTTACTTTTGGTATGGGTTTAAAGCTTTCCGTAATGAAAAACTCCTTATAATTGTATTTAAAAAATGAAGAGAAAAAAGAAAAAAAATGGTTCAGTTCTTACTAACTTTTTAAGGGAATATGCTTGTTACAGATTTGGCATTGATTAGGGTTTTAAAATGAATAATCTCTTCTTTTTGGTATCTAAGGCCTTCTCCAGCTATCTAAACCTTGTGTTGACAATAACTTAACTGGAGAATTGTAGCAAGTTTTCAGTGTCATGTATTCCATGGTTGTATTAGCTCAGGAGAATAAGATCAATCTGTTTTAGCTGCAAAATTAGTTGAATCCCACTATACAAAAATAAGATAACATCAGGGTCATAACTTTTTGTTATAGTAAAATAAAGTTTTGCTTTGAAGATAAATTATGTAGAGTATGCAAATCATCGTGCTTTAAAAAAAAAGAATAGTAATTTGTGCTGTTATAATGGGGCCAGCAGGTGGTGTGGTAGTTAAGGTGCTGAACTCCCACATGACTGACCACAGTTCAGGTCCTGGAGCTGGCAGCTTGAAACTCATGCAGGGCACATATGCATGTGTATGGGTGTTTTCTCATTTTTCCTCTCACTGTCTCTCTCTTGTGAGCACAGGTGCTGAATGGCAAAAAACATAAAAAGAATAAAGGAAGACAGCGTTATGTGTTCAGTCTGCTATTTTTATCTAGAAGTTCCACAAAATACATTTGAAATATAATTTTTGGTGACAAAGTTGTAGAAATTAAGGGAATAAAAACTATTACTATGGTTTTAATATTTCCCCTAAACAGTATGTGTTGGAAATAATTCCCAATGCCACAGTGTCCAGAGGTGAGGCCTAGTGGGAGATGTTTACATCACAAGTTTCATCCTCATGAATGAATGAATGAATGAAGATTATAGCTTTCTCTTGCTCTTTCTTTGCCCTTCTACCACAGAACGACACAGCAACAAAGCCTTTGACAGATGTGGCCCTTATGTTCTTGAACTTGCCAAACCCCAGAACTGTGAGGAAATAAACATCTGTTCTTTACAAATTAGTGGGTGGCATTTGTTATAGCAGCACAAAACTGACTAAGATGTAAGTCAACAATAATTACAACATAAACATCACTATGGTATAGCATTATTTCATAAGGGCTACAATATCATCTGTATCTATCATACTATTTATTTACTCACCTTTTTGTTTAAACACTTTAGTGAAATCATTATAGTCTTTTTACTGATCACATACTAATGAGGCAAATTTCTCTAATCTTTCACTGAACACAGGAATTTACTTTGAGAGTGGCTTCATGTTTTTCTGTACTTCTTTCTTCTTACATTGCATCTCAAAACCGCTCAGCTCAGTATTTCTTCCAACAGACTTTGCCATAAGATGTATGTATTCTCAGTTATAATAACAATAAACTTGTACTTTGACAAATATTTGCCAATATGCTGTGAAGGGTTTATGGCACATAAGACTGGTTGAGAATATGTCTTAGTGATGGAATTCAACAATCTTTTTAACATACAGGTCATTGGGTTGTTTATTAAGGTGTCTAAGAGCATCAAATAGGCTATTTTCCATTTAGTGTGTGTTGCAAGTGATAGAAGTACAATCGTATTAAAAAGGTGAGACAGGCACAGTCACATTTGAAAGTCTCTGGAAGTACTATAAGGATAAACCACAACTAGAAAACATTTTACCTAGATATGATTACCTAGATAATTCCGAGTGGGGGGGAATTCATTCTAAATTCATAGAAAAGTGTATTTTTTTTAATGAGTGTGCTTGTCAGAACACTAATATCTCTTGTCAAATCCACCAAGATTGCTCTTTATTTCATGCTGTGGCTACCTGGCATTAGTATGTCTGTGATTTTGAGAATGCTTCCTACTACTTTCCCAAAAGAAAGATTTGTGAGTGAAGTAATAAATTATTAATGCCACATGTCATAAAGTAAAATATAATCCTTTCAGATCTTGATTCACTAATCAAGAATAAATGAATGTATTTGAATTATTCAAAGGACCTAAAATTATACAAATTGTACTCAAATTGAATATTTTGAATATTCTATTCAAAGTGTAACAAAAGGGATCACTCTTACATTAACCTATAGTTTTACAAGGTACCAGTCAAGTTCTTACATGAAACATTTAATAATGTGTCTTTTTTCAATTAAAAAGAAAAGAATGTGTTATAAATCGGAAAATTTGCATCAAAGGCAGACTAGAGGGTTAGTTACCTTGACATTTTAAAGTTATTGTGCAAAGATGAACCTGAAGAGTTCAGGTTCCAAACATCCCATTCTATAATTTCAACCAAACTTCAGTCAAGGTTGCCATGATCATGTGACAGCTTTCCATATTAAGTGATATTTATTACTTTTTGCTTTTTTTAAACACTAACTGTTTGAAAACTGGCCTTTTGAAAATACTATACATTAAAGAAAAATGCCTTGATATATGATCATGCTCATGAGAGAGTAGTAGACTCATACCACAGCTACATTAGGCTGCAGGAAAATGTGTGAGGGATAACCTATAACCTACTTGTATTGTTTCTAGTCTTTATTTTGCCCCAGACCCTCAGTATATGTAATGGATATGTTAAACGTATTTTAATGGAGTTTATATTGTTGGTTATTCATTTCATCTGATTTAGTTGCAAAATTAGTTGAATCCCACTATACCAAAAGTAAGATAACATCAAGGTTATAAGCTTCTTGTTACAGTAAATTGAAGGGTTGCTTTGGAGATAAATTATGTGGAGCATATAAACCACAGTGCTTTAAAAATAATAATGGTAATTTGTGCTATTATAATTTACTCATCTACATTTACACAAAACTGTCATGCCTTCCTTTAAAATGTCTTGCCAATAAGACACCTAAGGTAGACGTTTTAAAGGATGGTATAACAATTCACAGAAATATCACAATACCATTAAAAATTACAAAATACCCGGGGACCAGCAGTTAGCATAATGGCTGTGTTACTGGACTCCCACGTGGTTGACTGCAGTTCGAATCCCGGACCCAGTGGCTTAAACTCACACCAGGTGCGCTTGCATGCATGCCCAAGATCCCGAGAAGAGAATGGAGGAGAAGCGATTGCGGCGTGGCCATCTGCCCTGGCGGGTGATTTCTCACTTTCTGTCTCTCTGTCTCTCTCTGTCTGTCTGGCAAGTGCACACACCCTATAGCAGAAACCTCTCCAAAAAAAAAAAAAATAGAAAGAAAGAAAAAAGAAAAATTACAAAATACCTTAGAGTATCCCATAACACTCTATACCTTAGGGTGTTATTGGGGTAGTTGTAGTCAGAGCATGAGAGGCAGAAAAAAGAAAAATTACAAAATACCTTAGAGTATCCCATAACACTCTATACCTTAGGGTGTTATTGGGGTAGTTGTAGTCAGAGCATGAGAGGCAGATAAGTTTCCACTCCATCATAGGTGTTCTTTCTAACTACTCAGCCTCTATGGAGTTCTATAATTCCTATTACATTTTCTACTAGGTAAGAGACTTTTAGGGAGAAACATTGGACTGAAAACAAAATTGAATGGAGTATGACTACTGATGAACAAATTTCCCATTTACTTCTGCTCTCCTAGAAAATAAGTACTCCCTCCCAATGTCTAGCTTCCAGATAGCAAGAAATTGTTCTAATTGTAGGAAACTGAGTTATCTCAGAATGAAATCTTGAGTTTTAGCTTTTTTTTTTTTTTTTTTTTTTTGGAGAGATTTTCGCTATAGGGCACGTGCGCTCGCCAGACAGACAGAGAGAGACATAGAGACAGAAAGCGAGAAATCACCCCCCAGGGGGGATGGTCACGCCGCAATCCCTTCTCCTCCATTCTCCTCTTGGGATTTTGGGCACGCACGCACACACGCCCGGCGTGAGTTTTAAGCCACCGGGTCCGGAACGTGAACCGGGGTCGACTACGTGGGAGTCCAGCGACATAGCCATTACGCTAACTGCTGGTTCCCGAGTTTTAGCTTTTTGACATGCATACATAATGTCTAGATCTTAGTCCCATCAGAAAAAGCCCTTCCTTAACTCCTCAGTCATCTCTGCCTACCTCTGTAGAAATTCTAAGAATATTTTATTATTTATATATTTGTATATTTTAAAGATTTTATTTATTTATTTTTTATGCTAAAGAGCACATACACATAAAAGCGTGTGTATATGGTGTGTGTGTGTGTGTGTGTGTGTGTTTGGGGGCCACTCCTCAGTGAGGCCTGATCTTGTTGCAATCGTTTTTCCTCCAATTTTGCCTTCTTGTCTAGATCCTAGAAATGTGTGCGCACACACCTGGCATATTTTTCAAGCTGATATTTCTGGAACATGAACCCTGGTTCGTCATGTGAAATCTGGTTTCTTTTGTGTAGTGCCTAATCACTGTACTATAGAGCTGGCCCTAAGAAGTTTTAGTTCTTATTCTTAACTATGGACATAAATTTTGACTTTGAAGGGAAACTGAAATGTAAAATATCTGTAAAAACAGAGACTAACAGGTGGTGTAGTGGTTAAAGTACTGGACTCTCACAAGGCCAACCTCAGTTCAAGTCCTGGACCCAATAGCTTGAAAATCATGCTGAGCATGTGTGCGTGCATGCCCAAAATTCTTAAAGGTGAATGGAAGCAAAGGGATTGTGGTGTGACCAGTCACCCAGGGGAGGAGGGAGAACTACTCACTTTCCCTTTCTTTATGTATCTCCGTCTCTCTTTACAGCAAGTACTACTATCCTATGGCAAAAATCTAAAAATAAAAAAAAAGTAAGAACAGGTCCAGCTTCTGCGGTGCAGCAATAATGCAAGTGCCCTTCAAAGTTAGAAGTCATAGTTAACCACAGGGTCAGAACTCTGGGTTGGTCTGAAAATGCACAAGACATGTATATAGGTAGCCAGGATACTGGTATGCTGGGGGTTGGGGAAAGAGGATCACGGCATGATAAGACCCTATTGAAGGTGCTTGACTCTCTCTCTCTCCTCTTTCTCTCTCTCTCTCTCTCTCTCTCTCTCTCTCTCTCTCTCTCTCTCTCTCTCTCTTTCTGTCTATCTTGTGCATGTCCATGTTCTCTATCATAAAAGTAATAATTAAAAACTACAACAACAATATTGCAAATAAGATAACCCATCCAACTCTGATAAAATAATAGAGATCAGATATATTTTTGAATGTGTGAAACAACTGAATACTAGATAAAATATATGAAAAGAACCATTTAAAAATACTGGAATCCAGGCAATGCGTGATAGTAATTCCTAGGAAACAAATAAAGTAAGCCCTTCAATTGCCCCAATTTACCCTCTTTTGAAAGTTCCTCAGATGGAGCTTGGGGAGAGGGAAGGCAGAAGAAGCCCAACAAACTCCTACAATTGAGAAAATTTACCTTAGAATTTACAGAGAACAAGGTGGTTGGCATAAATATGGCAGAGTACTGAGACGAAAGATCAGTACAGTGAAAGAACTCCAGAGATCTTAATAGTTTCTTCATTAAGTATTTGTCAGAGAGCTAATCTGCTCATGTTTGGGAGGAAATTACTCAAGGCAAATTAACTGTCCAAAAGAATTAAATGATGGAATACTCAGAGGTTGCACAAGGCCTACAACAAAGCCTACTTTTACTAGCTGGACTAGAAAGCTTCATAATTCATGGAGCATTAGGTAGAGTATTCAAAAAGGTCTTAATTCCAGATGGGAAATAATTATTTCCACCTTACACATTGCTTAAATTCCATCTAACAAACTTTAAAGTACAAAGAAGAAATTGTTCCAAGGATAAAACTGCATCCCTGATCACAGTTCAACAAGATGTATGTGAATACAAAAATCACCACATTACTGGTGAGTGGAAAGATTGAACATGCTGTGTAGAGACATACAAAATATTAAAGAGATACAAATAACATGTCTGAGAATATTCTGGACAAATGGCAGATTAGACATTATAGAATGAAGGACAATTGAAGTTGAAGACATAGCCACTATAAAGAATAAAACTGAAAAAGAGAGAGAACTAAAAAAACAAACAAGAAAAACAAAAAACAATGTAGAGAAAGAATTGGTGCAATGTGAGAAAAAGTTACATGGTCTAGTAAACATGGAGAGAGGGAACAGAGAAAGTATTTGAAGAAAAATACTTGAGTTGTTTGAAATATGGAAGTCACAAGCCATATGTGGCAGTTAAGAACTGTGAAAGGGTGGAGCCAACAGATAGCATAGCAGTTATGTCACTGGATTACCACATGGCTGATCATAGTTCTAGTCCCAAATATGGTGGCTTGAAACTCACACCAAGTGAATGTGCATGTGTACCTAAGATAAAAAGGGACTGTGACATGGGCATTCCCCTGGTGGTTATTTCTCACTTTCCCTCTCACTGTCTCTCTCTCTCTCTTACGCAAGCACACATACCCTAAAGCAAAAACTCAAAAAAAGAAGTGTAAAGGGTCTCAGATTTTACTTTACTTACAAGCAAATAAATAAAGCTGCCAGTTTCATAAATGGGCAGAAAATTTGAAACTCCAGGATCAGAGACAAAGAACAGTGTATTAATCACAGCAGTAACAATAACCAGAACATCATCATTTTTAAAATGATTTCCTAAGCCTCCAACTCCCATAGGGTAATGCAAAAAAAGCAAGCTGAAGCCTCTACTCATAATGGGATGCATTATAATGAGAAATCTTGAAACGCACATCTTTTATAATAGGCTTTGTATAAGTCTACCCTTTGCTCTGAAAGGAGGCACTATCTTTACTTTGTAAAGCTGTTCTCTATACAAACATCCTTGAAAACTTAGTCTAGAAGAGGGAGTTAGGACCTCAGTTACAAGACATGCAGAAACTCAAGATACCTATTGAAAATTGCCTCCTGGAAGTGACTATTTAAATTAATTTAAAGACATGGAACGAACCCAAATGCCCACGAACAGATGAATGGACTGATAAACTGTGGCACATATACTCTATGGAATACTATTGAGTCATAAAAAAAAATAAAAATAAATAAATAAAAATTAAAAAAAAAACCACCTTGGCTTTTGACAGAAAGTGGAAGAATATGGAAGATTTACTGCTGAGTGAAGCAAGCCAGGCTATGAAGGAGAGACATTGTATGTCCCCACTAAATACATACCTAGTGGGTCCGCACTCTACGACTGAAACTGATTGACTAAAGGATATAGAAACACAGTAAATGGATGTGAATACCTGATATAGTGTGTGTGAACAAGTAGAGTCTGAAGAAGGACATTTGAAAGAAAAATAGAAAGGCAAAACATTAATGGGACAAAGAAATATATTATCTTTCAAAGAGAATTTTATATTTTATCAACTGGACAATGGAGAAATGTTCACATATTGAAATATTCACTTTGTAAGCTAAATAATATGATTGAATGTATAAAAGAAAATGAAATTAAAAAATATATAAAATTTAATAAAATTTAACAGTTTAGTTCTTAAGGAACATTAATCACCTTTAAAGGGTGCAATAGCTACACATGGTGGGATCCACTATATCGATTGTAAAGACCCTTTTCATAATTGAAGAAATTACTATCAGAATGGCTCTGTCATATACTAGCAATGATAATGTATGATAATAATAGCGATATTAAGCATTCTCAATGTACAAGCACTTTAAATACATTATCTCATTTAATCCTCACATTAGTTGTATAGATTAGGGGCTATTATCTCCACTTTATTTAGAAATAAACTAGGTCTTAGAATATTAGAACAATTGACCTACTAATCTCATACTTCTAGTTGAGTATCAGAGACTGGATTTTACTTATCCTTTCTCTTACATGCTTTTTATAGATACTTGTGGAAGATCATGTTTTCCAACAATGACTCTAACAATATTTACAGTCGCACATAATCTTCCAGATCCTTTATATTACCACAAGAGGTGAAACTGATATTTCCTACTCTTGAAATTGAGTGGGCCTTTATTACTGCCCCAATGGAAGTGATGTGGCATTCGCTGTAAGTGATGTTATGTGAGGCTCAAAGACAGGAGGTCATTGGGACCAGCAGTTAGCATAATGGCTATGTCGCTGGACTCCCATGTAGTTGACCACAGTTCGCGTCCCAGACCCGGTGGCTTAAAACTCACGCAGGGCGCGTGTGCGTGAGTGCGTGCCCAAGATCCCGAGAGGAGACTGGAGGAGAAGGGATTGCGGCGTGGTCATCCCCCCGGGGGGTGATTTCTCACTTTCTGTCTCTCTGTCTCTTTCTGTCTGTCTGGCAAGCGCACGAGCCCTATAGCAAAAACCTCTCCAAAAAAAAAAAAAAAAAAGACAGGAGGTCATATCTTTGACGAGATGATAGAGCTTCTACTTGGTTTCCTCTTGGGACACTAGCTCCTAGAAATCATTTGCCAGACTGCGAGGAAGCCCACACCACACAGAGAAGTTGTTTCTATATAACCTAGCTGACAGCTATCATTAAGGGCCCAGATAGCTGTCAGCATCACTGCCATACATGTGAATGAGGAAGCCTTTTAAATGACTTCAGGTCCAGTTACTGACTGGTTGTAATATAGGAGATGACATCCACATAAAGAATTGTCTACCTGATCTAAACCAACCTTCTAAATCTTAAGAGATAATATCAATAATAGTAATAATTTTTGCTTGATATTATTAAGCTTGGGGTGATTTCTTATATAGCAATAGATCATTGAAACAATCATTTTCAAAACAATTATGTAAACCTTTATTTAACCTTTATGTAAAAACCTTTATTTTAGACAATGAGCCAATATTTGTTTTCTTTTTTCACTGATGCATTGATAGCAACAAATGAACCATGAGTGGATACTTCCTTCTACATAGAAAAAGAATTTTGTCCAAGCAAAACTTTCTTAAGTAGAACTGCACATTTTGTTACATATTACCATATTTGGATATCATGCTCTAGGCTTCTGTCTTGTTTATTTATTCTGGTTGCCAGATAAGTGGCCTTATTTGCATTATTTCCAAAGATGTAAAAGAAATATCTTAATTTTTAAATGTTAAAGCAAATATATTCATCCTTTTCACTGAAAAATTGCAAGGTGTTATACAGAATAAAGGATAACTATTCAAAGAAACATGAAACCTAGTCAATAAAAACATACAATTTATATCTGCACATACAAAGATAAATTTTTGTATTGACATATACTTAATAGACATCTAGGGAAGATCTTATTCATTTTTATTGATTTAAAAACTTGTAGATCTATTTTTGAAAGCTAACAATTTTCTGGAAATTAATTTTTATTTAGAGGTAAAAATTATTACAATCGAATTCTGATAATGAATATTCCATTTTTTCTAACTTGGTAAATTCTTGAAGAACTGAGCAAAACATAAAAATAAAACAGATTACAAGTAGTTTATATGCTATTGCTTTAAAATCATCTCAAGCAGTTACAATGCTCTTTCACAGATGCATCATTTTTCCTTTGGCATAGAGGAGGGGCAAGGAATCAGGAGCTAACAGGATGGAGGACCCTGGAGCTATGTTTACAGATCCTTGTTCATTTATTGTGCAGTTTATTCGTTGTGGCTTAAGGGGCAAGCAAGCATTCACCACCTACTGTTCCCATCATTTTCAAGGCTGTTTAGTAGACAGTAACAAATGCTAAGTAAACAAGTCTTTTGATCCATTTCAATCTACTTCTGATTTTTTTTTAAGTAACAAAAGCTTACAGAGTTGGAGTTGACTCTGTGTATGTATCTCTGTATCTACATGGAAAATTTTTTCCTAACTCTGACTTTATTTGGGCAGAAAAACCCATCACCCTTGGGATATTCTCTCAACAGGGAAAGAAAAGCAAAATTATTTAGTATGAGAAGGGAATCCCACATAAGAATTTGATGTGGTAATATTAAAGAAAAAAACTGTAATATCAAATCTTCTACAATTCTTTTTGGTGTGGCTTAAGGTTGGTAACTCAATAGGACACTCTTTGCTTTGGAGAATATCCCAATACACTTGTTTTTCTATCCAAAAGTCTCAGAGTCTACTCTCAAGAGTCAGAGTAGCTGTAAAGAGTTCTAGTCCTTTCATTGTGAACAGTAAAGCATGAGAAAACATTTCTTTTTTTTTTCTTTTCTTTTTTTTTGGCAGAGGTTTTTGCTATAGGGCGCATGCACTTGCCAGAAAGAGAGAGAGACAGAGAGACAGAAAGCGAGAAATTACCCCCTAAGGGGGATGGCCACGCTGCACTTTCTTCTCCTCCATTCTCCTCTTGGGATATTGGGCACACACACACATGTACCTGGCGTGAGTTTAAACCACCAGGTCTGGGACTTGAACCGCGGTCTACTACATGGGAGCCCAGTGACATAGCTATTATGCTAACTGCTGGCCCCAGCATGAGGAGACATTTCTGTGTACTTATGTTTAGCCATCCTGGGAATGGAGTAGAATAACTAGACGAAGATGTCACTTAGAGAGCTTGATGGGGTCCTCTCTCTGAAGCTGATAGTGAGGCAGGAGAAAGTTAGCAAATGGAAATGGGTAAGGGGGCTGGAACATCTGCCCATGTGACTAGATAGAAAAACCTGATCAAGGAAGAAAATTTCCTGCCTAAGTTAATGTGGATAGATTAGTGTGGGGTATCTAGCTGATTAAGGAACATTTGATATAGCCAGAGATAAATCAGTGAGCCCAGTCACATTTGAAATAGCCAATGAGAAATCAGTGGACCTAGACACATTTAACAGAGCCAATGAGATGAGAAAAATCAGTGGGCCCAGCCAATGATCAACCCACACAACCTAGATTAAAAATTATAAATCTGGCAGAATGCAACTGCTTGGGCCTTTAAAGTCATTCTTTCTCTATCTGCTCAGGCCTGCTCCTACCTCTCAAGAGTGTATTTTCACTTTTATTTAATAAACAAACTTTACCTTATGTTATTTCTGTGTTTCATTCAATTCTTTGTCCAAAATACCAGGAACCTGGATATCATCACAGAAACCACCCCACAACAATAGCACTTCATCTAAATCAGAATGTTACAGAAATTGCAAAATGGGACTTCTCAGAAGTCCTTAATTTGGGGAATTTCAGGGAGTCTCTTACCTAGCCACATAGCAAGAAGAGGCTTGCTGGCTCCTGGAATAGATGTGTAACTCTCTACTCCAAAGCGCACACACATACTTGCTGGAAAATGACTCATCCTCACTTACCTTACAGAGTCAACCATCTATAGCCATTTATCTCCATCGCCTGGGAAAGCATTCACATTTCTAAGGAATAATATGTAAATCCCAACACTACCTGTAGAGATCAAATACTCTTAAAGCCTCCACTCCTCCTAGCTGGCCCTTCTTACATGCAGTCATCCTCATAGAGTAGGACCTTCATCCACTGCTTATATATTTCAGGGAAGAATGTGATGAATAATTTTTTTATGCAGTTTGAAAGAACTCAAGACCAGAAGTTGGCATAATGGCTATGTCACTGGACTCCCATGTAGTTGACTGCAGTTCAAGTCTCGAACCCGGTGGCTTAAACTTGCGCTGGGCACTTGTGCGTGTGTGCCTAAGATCCTGAGAGGAGAAGGGATTGTGGCATGCCATCCTCCTTGGGGGGGGGGGGTGATTTCTTGCTTTCTGTCTCTATGTCTTTCTCTTTCTGGTGAGTGCATGTGCCCTATAGCAAAAAACCTCTCAAAAAAAAAAAAAGAGAGAGAGAGAGAGAGAGAACTGGCATTCACTACTGATGCTGATTTACTTAGTCTTGAATTAGCAAACTCAGAGAACAAGCAGAAGTGGAATTATGTGAAGGCCTTTAGTAGTTAAGCCATAAAGGAATCAAAATGACTCTATATTGTTCTTAGTCTTGAAGTCCATCTTAAAAATTAAACCTTAAGGGGATGGCAGGTGGCATGGTGGTTAAGGGTGCTGGACTCCCACATGGCCGATTGTGATTCGAGTCCCGGACCTGGAGGCTTGCTTTCTCACTTTTTCCCTCCCTCTTCTTCTCTATTCCTTTCTGGTTGAATAAAATAAATAAATAAATAAAGTTAAATAAAATAATTCTTTAAAAAATTAAACCTTAGGAAAATTGGTCTTTAACTTCTATCTTTCACTTTATGTGAGTGTTATAGAACCTAGCCTCTTGCTTCCCTCATAACAGATGGAGCCTAATGCTTAGCTAATGGAAGTTAGCAGTAACATTGCTGATTCTTTACAGATACCTGGCTATGGAGATAGAGAGTGAGGAGACTCTACCAGCCCCACTCCATAGGACCCAGCAGAGAAGATCTTGTCAGTTCAATTGCAACAAAGCCATACTTAGCTTCTAAACCAGAATCTAAGATTGTCTTGACTGACTCCAT
Organism: Tupaia tana; assembly: GCA_026018925.1. Classification (NCBI taxonomy): domain Eukaryota; kingdom Metazoa; phylum Chordata; class Mammalia; order Scandentia; family Tupaiidae; genus Tupaia; species Tupaia tana. The sequence continues at coordinate 62,016,956 of JAKSZU010000009.1, read as the reverse complement.
TTGCTTCTTATATCTTGCTAATCATTGCCTGACTTTAATCCCCTTGAAGAGAATGAAAACTGGTCATTCCACACTTTCCTGCATGCCCATGAGGAAAACTGACAGTCAAGTAATGATAGCTACTCCCTGCTGTTTTCCTTGTTACCTGCTGAAGACAATGACCAAGGTTATATTTTTAAATATATCCTACAGTGACATCTTCCCCTATGTAACTTTTGTATCCCATTCAACCTAAAGGAGATGGTTATGTATTATGGTGAAAAATTTTAAAGGATGTTGGTGACTTTTGTGAACTAGAAAGCAAAACCACTACAGGAAACTAAAGGCCTCCAATTGGGAGGTTATGAAAGTGGATAAGAGCACAAAATTTAAATTAGGTCATATATTAGTAAATTAGTAGCTCAGAAGAGAGAATTTAAACTAGTAATTCAAGTCAAATGTACCAACCTACTGTGGAAGGCTGCATATTGGATCTTACACATGAACAAATGTTCGTCCATTTTGTACCCTTCCCCTAACATGGCTGTCTGCTTCTGTATTCCTGCTTGCTCTTCCCATGAGAAAATAGCTAGTGCTAAAATCGCATCAGGGACGAAATCCTGTACCTGTACTATCTTTGCTAACTAGCCAGAAACCCTTTTGTTTAGCAATGTAACTGCTTACATGGAAACCCCACTCCCCTCAGAAATAATTAACCTGCTTGACTCAGCTTCTGTAACTGCTTGCATAGAAACCCCTGGTAACTGACTGCCTATAAAAAGACTACTCCAACTTCAGTTGGTGCTACAGTTCTGACTCTCAGCGCCCCCCTCCCCTGCAGCCTCAGACTGTAGTCCTTGGCTAGCTAATAAAGACTCCCTTTAAACTTAATCTGGCTTTAGTGGTCGTTCATTTGGTGGCACTCTACAACACTACCGAGATGTTTCACAGAGAAAACAGATGAAAGCTTTGAAAAACTTTTTACACTGTATCTCCTGAAATACACTGGGAAAAAAAAAGTAGAGATTTTCCAAAATAGGGAATAATTTTTCAGTGTTCTATGATTTTTAAATTGTCAACAAAATATGAATAGATATTCAGTTGAAGAAACCTATCTATCCAATGTATTCAATATGTTTTAAACAGAAAATGCATATTGTCTTCAAATATTCATGTCATAATTCTGTAGCAATCATGCATTTAAGCCAGAAAGAAAATTACTCTTTTCCAAACACTTGCAAAGTGTTTTTACACACTTTGTTATATTAAAATCCTCACAACAACCTTGTAAGTTTGGTACTATTGCTCTCTGCATTTTAGAGATAAGGTTTTAAAAATATACTTGTCCAAAGTCATAAGGCAGATTCTAACTAGGCAGTTAGGTAGAATAAGTAACAGAAGGGGAGGAGAAAAAGGACTGTGAGAGGGGAAAATGACTGGGAAACCAGTCAAAGCACTTTAACGTAGGCAAAGTCACATTCTTCTCTGTCCTTTGTCCTTCTAGCCAAAACTAGCATCTTAACCTTAATGCACACAGAAACAATTGCAGTCAGAGACCCAAGGCAGGAAAACTCCTAGGTTTGAAATTGTAACTATTGTGGTAGGCAGTTAGTCATGAATGGGCAGCCCTAAGAGAAAAGTGAAAGGATCAAAAAGACCCAAGCAAGCATTTTGGTCAACACCCTAATTCCCACTAGGTCAATGCCCTAATTCCCACTAGGGCAATAAACTAATTAGGCAATCTAATTAAAACAACCTGGCTCACATTGGGCGTGCACAATTAGGTAATCAAATTCTTCATTCTTGGGGATTCAGCAGTTAGCGTAATGGCTATGTTGCTGGACTCCCACGTAGTCGACCGTGGTTCACATCCCAGACCTGGTGGCTTAAATTCATGCAGGGCGCGTGTGCGTGCGTGCCCAAGATCCCGAGAGGAGAATGGAGGAGAAGGGATTGCAGCGTGACCATCCCCCCGGGGAGTGATTTCTCGCTTTCTGTCTCTCTGTGTCGCTCTGTCTGTCTGGCGAGCGCACGCACCCTATAGCAAAAACCTCTCCAAAAAAAAAAAAAAATCTTTGTTCTTTACCTGTGAAGAAAGTATGCAAATGCAGGAGAAAACCATGTGGATTCAAATTCAAACAAAGGGCGTAGGTAGTGTAACAGTCCTCCCACCAATGAATATTCATAATCTTAGTAATAAAAGTAACGGTTAACCAGTACCAAGCATGGTTACTACCTGACAATCTGCCCGCCCAAGAGTCTTTTGGGTATACTTTCCTTTCTTTCCTATTAAATCTTCTTTTCTACCTGCTTTATTTGTAGTTCCAGTTTCATTTTGCACGTAGGGACAGAACTCTAATTTTAGTTATCTGAACCCAAAGAACCAAGGACTTCACAACACAGCTTGACACTCTCCCCTCCGTTAACACTATCAAGGCCTAATGGAAACCGTAAACCAATAAGCTTGATTACTTGGAAAATTGTTGTCCAAAAAATAATTAAAGTCAAGAGAGCCACACACTTAGGGGCAAATGACAATTATATTCCCCAAAGGATAATCATACCTCCTACTTAAAGAACGTAAAAATAACCACTATGGGCCACAATTAGGGCCAAAGAGCACCCATACTATGACCCTAGATGATTTAAGAATTCTTGTGTCCTTTAACTATTGAAGCAGGCGCAACTCCATCTTGGAGGCATGACTCCATCTTGGAGGAACGCCTCCAAGAGAGGTGGGGAATGAAGCAGGTGCGACTCCATCTTGGAGGAGCGCCTCCATTATAAACTGTTAGATTCCTATGACTAGAAATTTGCCTTCTCCTTTGTGCCTAAGAGCAAATAAGAGTAAATTGACACTCCTATTGTCTTTAAACCCCACTTCTCCTAGTTGCCTTAAGATAAGGTCTAGTCACAGGACCTTGCCTGGAGCTATAAAGACTATTTGATACCATTGTATTTAGGTAAAGATAAGACATACCCTTAGGGGTGATTAACCTGCTTTTTTCTGCTTCTGTGATGCTCTTTTGCTTGCTTTGCTTTTCCAGTTGTAAAACCCTACCCCCTACACTTTTCCCCTATTCAAGCCTACTGCACCTTACCCTCCTGGATCACCAAGTCATCCCAGACCTGATTATGCATTTTTTGGCTTTATAAGTGCTCCTCACATTGTACTTGGGGCTGCGGGGTTTTGAGAAACGTGAGTTCCCCTGTATGCAGCCAGCTTAATAAATAAACTCCAATAAATTTGGCTATGTCTGGATCTCTTCTTCTTTCTTGCTGAGTAGACCATGACATCACTACTTCATTGTAAAAGACATATAAATTCCTGTGTGAGGAAGGAGACAGGACCCCAAGAAAACAGGTACAGGCACAAGATGAAATCACAAGATGACTAAGTTTTGAGATGAAGACACAATAGCTCAGTTTTCACCGAACTATTTGCTCATAGAGACAGCTTGCAGCAGTATCTTAATGCTTGACCTAAAGAAAAGACTTTTTTCTGGTCCCACCACATTCCTGGAAGAACGTAATGGTCTTTTATGGCCCAAAGCTTTTGGGCCAAAGAGAGTCTCCTAACCTTTGTATGCACTCCAAAATTAAAAAGAAATAATCAGACCCACCTAGCATGCAATCCCCCTTCATGAGGGGAACACAGCATAAACAAAGTCATCTGACCCTTTTGCAGAAAACCAGAAGCCGAGGAATGGAAAGCTGCACTCAGAGAGATTAGGAGAACTGTTTACCATGTTGGTGGGCACAGAGGAGTTAACACTCTAAATCTCCGGCCCACTGGGGGTTGGACACGGTCTTTTATGAGGGAATTGAGGAAGAGTAGGTCTCGGGGTGGGGACCAGCAGTTGAAGTAATGGCTATGTCATTGGACTTCCATGTAGTCGATCACAGTTAGAGTCTCAGATCTGGTGGCTTAAACTCATGCTGGACACGTGTGCATACATGCCCAAGATCCCGAGAGGAGAATGGAGGAGAAGGGATTGCACCATGGCCATCCACAGTGGGGGATGACTTCTTGCTTTCTGTCTCCCTCTGTCTTTCTGGCAAGTGAATGTGCCCTATAGCAAAAACTTCTCCAAAAACCAAAAAAAGTGAATCTATAAGCCAATATAAATAAATACTTCATTAAAAAGCATGTCAGCACAACAAGAATTAGCAAGAGAATTGCAAATTTCTCATAAACATAGAAAAACTTGAAATTTACTAATCAAAGAGATGCAAATTAAAGCATGTTCTTCTCACCAAATTTTCCAAGATCAAAAATATGAAAAGTACTCAGTATTAGCAAAAGTATGTTCATATATTGTTGGTGCAAGGATAAATTTGTGGTGCATATTTAGAGTAATGATAAGGAAATACTAATTAATACATAAATTCCACAAAACAATTAAATTATATGCAGTCCACTTCTCCAAATTTTTTTCTAAATAAGCATTTACTCAAATGAAAGTAATGTCCAGAGATATTGTTTTTATAAAATATTGGAAGCAAGTCAAATGTCTATCGATTTAAATGTCTATATCATGATACTTTCACGTGATGGACCACTCTGCAGCTATCAGAAAGAATGTCATTATAAGACATACACTCTATATTTAATAAATTAAGTTGCAGGAAATAATAGCATTGTAATGGTAAGTCTTTTTAAACATAAAATGTCTAGGTTTTTATATTATTCTTGTTGCTAATTTAAATTTTAAAATATTTAAAATATCCCCCCCCCACCACAAAAAATCTGAGAATGAGCCAGCTAGTGGCATAGGGAGGTTAAGGCGGCTGGGATCTCACATGATCAACTGTGTGGTTTGAGTCCCAGATCCTGTGGCTTGAAAAACTGTGTGTGTGTGTGTGTGTGTGTGTGTGTGTGTGTTCATGCCCAAAATCCTAAGAGGAGAAGGTATTATGGTGTGGTCATACCCCTGTGGTGTGATTTCTCACTTTACTTCCTTTTCTCTGTCTCTCTCTGATGAGTGAATGCACCCTATGGGAAAACAAAACAAAACAAAACAAAAACAACAACAAAAAATCAAAACACACATTTATTATATCACAGTTCTGTTTGCCAGAAATCCAGGTGTGACTTGACTGGTTGCCTCTGCCTCAAGGTTTCTTCCAAGGCTGAAGTCAAGGTATTGATCACAACTGCAAGTCTCATTGGAGGGTTAAATGGAGAAAAAATCTGCTTCCAAGTTTACTAATGTAGTTGTTAACAAAACCCTCTTTTTCGTGAATTGTTGAACTTGGGGTCTCAATTCTTCACTGGTTAGTGACCAAATGCCTACCTAAGTTTCTTGTCATATTGGCTTCTCCACAGGGCAGCCTATAACATGGCAGCTCACTTCTGTCAGAGCTACCAAGTGAGAGAGCAAAAGAGAGTGAGCCAAATAAAAGCTAGAATCTTTTTGTAATCTACTCTTAGAAGCAACACATTATTTATTTTGTCATATTCTATTCACTAGAAGCAAGTCACTACCAAGGAATTACATAAGTGCCAGGAGGTAGAAATTTTTAAAGGCCATCTCACTGACTACCTATCAAAGTTATCATACAAGGTATATATCTCTGGAACATTTTTAAGTTCAACATCATGCTTTATTGATTTATCCATGTCAGTACATAATTTAATCATTTTAAGCATTGTGTAGTACAATTTGTGTAACTATTTTCATCATGTTAGGAGGCTTTCCAAACCCATTTTAACATTTTATACTCTTATCCAAATTGTCTGAGAATATTTATTTCTCCCAACTTTGACTTTCTACATTTCTCTATTATTTTCATTTAGTCAAATGAGTGTGTATGACTTCCACATTGAGAAAAAAGATAAAAATTATATCCTAAATATGCATAATCTAAATCTGTCTGACTCATTGTGGCCAATCCTATTGTGATGTGACATTAATTTTAACACTAAATCCTGAAAACAATTTTAATCCTGACAGAATCATTTTAGAAGCATGAATGTATAATATAGATATCCAAGTGTGCTAAAAATTTTCATCTCTCATCTTGCAATCTCATGTTTTACAATGCTGCTTCTAAAACTTCTCTATACCCACTACCACTTTAGTTCTAAGAATTACTGTAGGTTATTGAACTCCTCTTATTTTATTATTTTACAGAACATGATAGCACTTCTAGGTTTTATTCTTATGTTTTTCAGCCATCATTGTGCTTTCTCAAGGTCCCAAAATCTTAGCAGTACAAACACAGAAGTTTTCTTGGGGGAGGGATGAGTTTTGTATGGAGATGGGAAAGGGAAAATTTGTAAATGCATTAAAAAATCTAATTTTAATTTAATCTAACAGTTTGTGTAACTACTACACAAGAATAAGCTGCACCTTGGGGAAAATAAAGGAATAAAATATAAAGAAACAATTGAGTTTAGTAGATTAAACTATTGGATTTTGGTAGTGTCAAAATTTAAATCAATTGTTTTGTTTCATGGAGTGCTGCTTTCTTATTTTCAAGGTTAAAAATAATTCTACAAATGTTAATGGCAGAATTTCAGCCAGCCTCTGAATTTTAGACTCTCTTGGATTCCCTGATTCTTCTGTAGTTATATTTGCATTTTTCTTTAAATTTTTTAGTCTGAGATTTATTATGTTAGTGTCATGTTTATCTTAGCAGATACATTACATCATTGCCTTTCAGAAATATAATTAATCTATTCAACCAAAACAGAATTGTGCATATGAATCAACTCTGACCTAAATGAGAATGTCTATTTCTAACCATTATAGTTTGTCCTACAGTTATTTAGAAAGATTAAGGGGAGAAGTAAACAGTTATTCCTGACTCATTTAACTAGGTTCTCCAAAATGAGTATGCAATGCCAAGCTCTCTAGTATGTGTCACACACACATACTGGGTTGTCAGAAAAGTCATCACACACACACACACACACAGATATATCTATATCTTTCTATATATATATTATATAGATAGATATAATATTTATGTTTTATATACTACATCTATTCATATATATTTTATATCTTACATATTAATATATATTTCAATATAAAATTAATATGTTTTACAATATATAAAAACAATTTAGGGGAAAAAAGTAAATTGTGTCAAAGTCTTCTGCCCCTTACTCTCTTACCTTTGATACCAGGCAGGATGAACTTATAATTTATCCTTTCTCTTAAATAGATGTGTCTTTTCACTGTTACTATGATATTAAATCATCTTGGAGAATATCTTAGCTGCAGCTGAGTCCATATTTTCAGTTTCTATTACAAAATGGAGAAGAAGAGAGTTCCACTTAGGTCTCAATGCATCATGCAAACTAGCAGAATATATATCATAAAATTATCCTACTACATCAATACATTCCAGTTTGTTTAGTCTATCCCCCCATTCTCTCCTCTATTCCTTTTCCTAGAAGTAAAGCTTATTTCTCCTTGATTCATTACCTCCAATGTTCTTATTTCAGAATAAGGAGTTAATTTTGATTATACTAGTTACATTTGAGCTGCCCCAATTATAAGCAAGTGGTCAATTATTAGAGAGTCAATTATTTTATGTTGTTTAGTGAAAGCAGAAAAGTTTAGTAATACTAGTAACTAAAATATTCCTTACATCAATGACTAAAGTGTTTAATTTGCTTTGTCATTAATACTTGGATATCATAGACAAAATTGAGTTTGTTCTCCTTTATGCACTCTCCAAAGTGATTAAAAAAATTGCAAGCTGACTTGTAAGAAAATCTTTTTCATTTTTCTAATATTTAATAGCTTTTAATGAAACACTTGTTCTCTTCTGATCTAGAAATCTTATTATGATTTTCAAACAGCCCTTATCTTGGAGTCAGCTGCTGGAATGGTGGTTAAGGTGACTAGATATCATATTGCCAATTGAGCAGTTTGAGTCCCAGCTCCAGTGGCCTGAAAAACATGCCATGTGCGTGTGTGCATGCCCAAAATCCAAGGAGCAGAATGAAAGAGAAGGGATTGTGGCATGGTCATTCTTTTTTTTTTTGGAGAGTTTTTTTTTTTTTTTTTTTTTTTTTTTTTTTTGCTATAGGGTGCGTGCACTCACCAGACAGAGAGAGACAGAGGGACAGAAAGTGAGAAATCACCCCTCAGAGGGGATGCCCACGCCGCAAGCTCTTCTCCTCCATTCTCCTCTCAGGATCTTGGGCACGCAAGCACACGCACCCGGCGTGAGTTTTAAGCCACTGGGTCTGGGACGTGAACCGCGGTCGACTACGTGGGAGTCCAGCGACATAGCCATTACGCTAACTGCTGGTCCCATGGCATGGCCATTCTTCCGATGAATGATTTATCACTCTCCCTCTCTCTGTTTCTCTTTATCTTTCTCTGACAAGCACATGCACTTTATAACAAAAAAACTACTGATAATAAAATAAATAAAGAAGAATTTGGTGGCATCTATTAAATTTTTTTAAAAAGGAGTTTTTATATTTAGACGTTTAAAAATAATCTGGCTAGAAATTTCAGATTATTTTTTCCCAAGCAAATGAACATTTAGCTTGTAATTCAAGAGAATGCAAATTTTGTAAAAATGTCTTGTGTTGCATGTAGATTCTAAATGTTCAGTGATGTGGCAGATACTGCAAAATGACTACTCAAAGATATTTAAAGCTAGGGGACCAGCAGTTAGTGTAATGGCTATGTCGCTGGACTCCCACATAGTCGTCCGCGGTTCGCATCCCAGACCCGGTGGCTTAAACTCATGCTGGGCACGTGTGCCTGCGTGCCCAAGATCCCAAGAGGAGAACGGAGGAGAAGGAATTGTGGCGTGGCCATCCCCCCTGGGGGGTGATTTCTCGCTTTCTATCTCTCTGTCTCTCTCTGTTTGGCGAGCGCACATGCCCTATAGCAAAAACCTCTAAAAAAAAAGATATTTAAAGCTTACGCCTACCATTCATTAATGTGTGAAACTTAAAACACTCTCTTTCTAAAATACCTTTATAGATAGGGAAGCCACATGATGAAGTTCTGGCTAAAATGACATAATTTAAGAAGCTTAAGTCAGTATTATTGTTAATTGTGTTTGTCAACTCAGTTGGATTAAGAGATGCCAAGATAACTAGTAAAACTATTTTTGAGGGTGTCTATGGGTGTTTACAAAATAAATTAACATTTGACTCCATAGACTGAGGAAACATCCACTCTTTTATTTATTTTTTTAGTTTTTGGCTCTCTGGAGAGAGAGACAGAGACAGAGACAATAAGAGAATAAATGAAAAATCACCCCCCATCCCAGGGGGATGGCTACACCACAATCCCTTCTCTATTCTCCTCCTGGGATCTTGGTCATGCATGCAGATGCACCCAGCATGATTTTCAAGCCACTGGGTATAGGACTTGAACTGTGGTTGGTCATGTGACAGTCCAGTGACATTACCACTTTGTCACCTGTTGGCCTCTAAAGATCCACTCTTACCAGTATAGTAGGCAGATACCAGTCATTCCCATAAGGCCTCAATAGAACAAAAAGATGGAGGAAAGGAAAATTCCTGTCCCCCTTTACTGGGGACATCTATTTTCTCCTGGCATTGGGCATTGAATGTCCTAGCTATTGAATCTTTAAGCTCCAAAATTTATACCAATTTTTCTCTCCACAAGCAACCAAGATATTTTTGGCTCTGTAAGAATAGATACAGAAATGGTAGAGTGGATTAGTAGTTAAATTATATGCTTATATAGAGTAAATTAATTTTTTTCTCAAATTTATTTATGCTACTTATATTTACTATTAAAATTATATACATAAATATTATTATGAAAAGTTGGGAAATATCAGTGCAAAATATGTCATTGTTTATATAGAAACTAAAGTGAATGAATGCTTTGGAAAGACTAAATATCAGAAAGATACTAAAAGAAACTGCTATTAAATTAAGTGCATTTGAGACAACCTTAAAAGACTGGGGAATGGGAGGTCAGCAGATAGTGTGATGGTTAAGGTACCAGACTCCTACATGGTCAAACAGAGTTTGAGTCCAGGATCTGGGGGCTTGAATATCATATCAAATGTGTTTGCGTGCTTGTCCATAATCATTAGAGGAGGATGAAGAAGAAGGGATTGTGGTTTGGCTATTGCTCCTGGGGTATGATTTCTCACTTTCCCACTCTTTATCTCTCTCCAGCGAGTGCATGTACACTATGAGGGGGGGAAAAAAAACAAACAAAAAAAAGACTGGAAAAAATTATAACTACCTAAAAAAATTCTGAAATAGGATTGATTTATAAGAATATGTAAATTACTCCAGCTTAAAGAAACCAGAAATTGTAGAGTTTGCATTATGATTACGATTTACACAGAAGTAGTGATGTGACCCCAATTACAACCCCATAACTAAAATTATAACTACAAAATAAACTTTGATTGTGTATCTAAAGATTGGTGGATTATGTATACTAGATTAATCAATAAACAGTTGTTTTCAGTTTTCTTATTTACAATTGTGTTTTGTTAATGTATTATTTATTCATTCCTGATGCTGCTGTTCTAAAGACACTCTGTTTCTTTCTTTTTTTTTTTTTTTTTTGAGAGGTTTTCTTTTCTTTCTTTCTTTTTTTTTTTTTTTATTTTTTTTTTTTTATTTTTTTTGCTATAGGACGCGTGCGCTTGCCAGACAGAGGGAGACAGAGAGACAGAAAGCGAGAAATCAACCCCCAGGAGGGATGGCCACGCTACAATTCCTTCTCCTCCATTCCCCTCTTGGGATTTTGGGAATGCACGCACACGTGCCTGGCGTGAGTTTTAACCCACTGGGTCCGGGACACGAACCGCAGTTGACTACATGGGAGTCCAGTGACATAGCCATTACGCTAACTGCTGTTCCCTAAAGATACTCTGTTAAAATGCTCAAATATTTAAATAATTCCATTATATTTTAGTTTTGTTTATTGTATTACAGTCAGAAAATGGTATCTGTAAGGTCCTCATCTTTGAAAATATTAGTCATAAATTCTAATGACAATCCATTACATAATCATTTCAATGAAATATATAGGTATATTTTGCAGAAAATATAGTTTATTTTTTTCTATTAGTATACACTACAATTATTTATTAATTGCCCTGTTTATCTAAATATATATGCAAAGTAAATTCAACAACATATCCAATGATTATATATCATGACCAATTGAAATTTATTCCTGGGATGCAAATTTGATTTAATATACCCAAATAAATTAATGTAGTATACTATATTAACTGACTAAAATATAAAAAAACACTCCATTATCACAATAGATGCAGACAAAATATTTGACAAAGTTCAACATGCTTTCAAGATAAAAAATTCTCAACATGAGGGCCAAAAGTCACTGGATTCCCACATGATCAATCATAGTTCAAGTCCCATACCCAGCAGTTTGAAAATCATGGCAAGTGTTGTGGGTGCATGCCCAAAATCCCAAGAAGAGAATGGAAGATAAGGGATTGTGGAGTGGTCATTCCCCCTAGGGGGTGATTTCTCATTTTCCCTATCTCTGTATCTCTCTGACCAGTGTACCCACCTTATGACAAAAACTACAAAATGTTCAACAAATTCAGTATACAGGAAATTTCTCACCATAATAAAAATCATTTATAAGAAGCCCATGACTAACATTACAGAGAATGGGGGAAAATCCAAAGCTTTTCTTCTAAGATCTCATACAAAGAGGCAAGGATGCCCACTCACATCACTTTTATTAAATGCAGCACAGAAAATACCAGAAAAAGCCATCAAAAAAGAAAACTAAAAGGCACTCTAATTAGACAAGAAGTAAAGCTATCTCTATTTGTAGATGACAAAATATCATATGAGGAAAACTATAAAGACTTCACAAAACCAAAAAATTAAGAATCCCAAATCCTGTTAGAACCAATAAACAAATCAGTCAAGTTTTAAAATAACAAAATTAACATACAAATATAAGTTGCATTTCTATACATCAATAATAATCTATGTAAAAAATAAATCAAGGAAGCAATCCTATTTATGATAGCATCATAAAGAATAAAAGACTTGGAAATAAGTTTAACCAAGGAGATGAAGGACTTTTTATACTGAAAACTACAAAACTCTGATGAAATAAATGGTAGAAATTCTGTGTTCATAAATCGGAAGAATCAATATTGTTAAAATGTTAATAGAACTTAATCTGCAAATTCAATACAATCTTTATCATATTCTGATGAGATTTGTTTTTTATAGAAAGAGAAAAAACAATTCTAAAATTTGTATGGAAACACAAGTACACCAAATAGTCAAAGCAATACTTAGAAAGAAAGAAAAAAAAATTGTAAACATCACATGGCTCAATTTCAAATTATCTGACAAAACTATAGTAATTAAAACAATATGGTACTGGCATAAAAATATACACATAGACCAATGAAACAGAATAGAGGACTTGGAAATAAGCTAAAGCTTATTCAAGTTAACAAATTTTCTCCAGACCTCCTAAGAAAACATAATGAGGGAAGGATAGTGCTTTCAGCAAAAAGTGTTGGGAAAATTGAATATCCACATACAAAAGAATGAAACTACATCCTTACCTTATTACACTGTATACAAAAACAAACTAAAAAGAAAAAAAAAAGGTAAAAAAAATCAACCTAAAATGAATTATGGACCTAAATATGAAACCAGACATTGTAAAACTCCTAGGAAAAAAATAAAGAGGGATCCAGCCTGTGGTGTGTTGGTTAAGGCAGTTGGATACCACATAGCTGACTACATGGTTCAATTCTTAGATCTGGTGCTTCAAGAAACTCACAGGGTACAAGTGCACCCAGAAAGGAAGGAGAAGTGAAGGAGAAAGGATTATGGCATGACTGTTTTTCATGGACGGGTAGGTTATCTCTCTCTCTCCCTCTCTCCCTCTCTTTCTCTCTTAGGAGTACATGAACCCTGTGACAAATTTTTTTCTTTTTTTTTTTTCTTTTTTTGGGAGAGGTTTTTGCTATAGGGCGCGTGCGCTCGCCAGACAGACAGAGAGAGACAGAGAGATAGAAAGCAGGAAATCACCCCCCAGGGGGGATGGTCACGCCGCAATCCCTTCTCCTCCATTCTCCTCTCGGGATCTTGGGCACGCACGCACACGCGCCCAGCGTGAGTTTAAGCCACCGGGTCCGGGACGCGAACCGCGGTCGACTACGTGGGAGTCCAGCGACATAGCCATTACGCTAACTGCTGGTCCCAACCCTGTGACAAATTTTTAAAAAGTAAGAACTTCTTGTCATGTATTCGGGCCATAATTTTTTTTTGACTGGGACACCAAAAGTATAGGCCAGAAAAGAAAAAGTAAACTTTTATTCCCTCTCTTTTTTTCTTTGGTGAGCAAATGTGCCTTCTGGTAATTAAAAACAGAAATTAAAAAATGTAAATCTGTAGTAAAGGAGACCCTGGCACTTGCAACACCATGGATGAAACTGGAGGACAACGTAGAAAGTGAAATAAGTTAGTGATAGACAGCAAAACACTGCAAGGCCTCTCTTACATGTGGATTTTTTTGGGGGAAAAATGAAAGGTTTTGTACATAGAATTAGAATAGGATAATAGATACTAGATGTAAGAATCGTGGAGTAATCAAGGAATGGGGAAAATTTTCTAAGAGAGTATATTTTAGATGCTCTTGAACACACAGACACACAGATACACACACATTAAAGGTAACTGTGGGGGCCAGCAGATGGAGTGGTAGTTAAAGGTGCTGGACTCCCACATGGGTGACCGCGGTTCAAGTCCTGGAAATGGTGGCTTGCTTCCTCACTTTCCCTCTCACTCTTTCTTTGCCTTTTTCTGATTAAACTGGAAAATAATAATAATAATAGATAAATTTAAATTAAAATTTAAAAACAATATGGTAACTATGTGAGATGTTAGATAAAATATATTGTTTGCTGATAGCAATTGTTTTGCTATCTAAATATATATATATATATATATATATATGTGTGTGTGTATACACATATATATATATATATATGTATACACATATATATATAAACATCATTTTGTACATTTTAAATTTGTACAATATAAAGAGCCCCATAATTCACTCTTACTGAACAGCCCTCTCAAAACAAAGCAAAACCAAAATTATAATTTCGCTCTTCTATACTATATGTTAACATCAAGTGCTGGAGTAAGAAAGGCAAATACTAAGGTGTATTTTGAAAGTATATCAGAATTTTATTGCAGCAAACTTGTAAAGTAAAGGAATTCAGTTATACTCAACACAATGAGAATGCAATTTTCATTTCTCTGTTCTCATCTCAGTTGTAATGGATATCTATAGCTAAGGTATTTCCATCTTCTTTCTTTTGGTCAAAACCTTTGGTGGATATGTATTCATAATGTTTATTTTCATGCGTAATAGCAAAAATGATTCTGGCAATTTTGTTGTTGCAAAGGCACATCTTTATAGAAAAAAATTTCTTGAAGGTTTCTTTACTTGAATAATCTAGCTTGTGATAAACCACGAAAAGCTGTCTTTCATATTATTTTACTCTTTAAAAAGAGGAAAGGCAGGGACCAGCAGTTAGCGTAATGGCTATGTTGCTTTACTCCCACGTAGTCGACCGCGGTTTGAGTCCCGGACCCGGCGGCTTAAACTCACGCCGGGCGCGTGTGCGTGCGTGCCCAAGATCCCGAGAGGAGAATGGAGGAGAAGGGATTGTGGCGTGGCCATCCCCCCTGGGGGGTGATTTCCTGCTTTCTATCTCTCTGTCTCTCTCTGTCTGTCTGGCGAGCACACGCGCCCTATAGCAAAAACCTCTCCAAAAAAAGAAAAAAAAAAAAAAAAGAGGAAAGGCAGTGGCTAGTAAATTTCTTTTTTTGTTTTTAATATAGATATTTTCAGAATTATTCATTTAATTTTAATTATTATACTTCAATTTGACCAGAGAGACAGAGAGAGAAAGAGAGAAAGCTAGCTGCCAGTTCCAGGACTCGAACTGCGGTTGGCCATGTGGGAGCCCAGCGCCTTAACCACCATGCCACCTGCCAGCCCTGGCTATTGCATTTCTATGTAAAAGGAAGCTCAACTTATAGTGTTGATTGGTGTTTACATAGTAAAATAAAAAAGATCAGTTGCAAAGGAAAATAAAGAAGTCAGTTCTTCCATGTATACTTCTCTTTCTCCTCTCCATTAACATACAACTAATACAATTGCTATTTCAAACAAACCAAAGTACATTTGAAAACCCGTTGTTTTATATGTCTTTCATTTGTGTAAAGAATAAATAGTTTACATTGCTGTAAAATTGAAATTCAATCTTTGGTAAATCACAGAAAGGTCCAGGAAGAAAAACTAGCTTCTTCATATTTTACTTTGCATATAAATTGCCTCTTGAGTAATTCCAAATAAATCAAAATTATAATTTGCAAGCCAAAATGAAAAAGATTAAGTATATTTACTTACTCATTCTTTTCCCGACAGAAGAGCTGCCTAAATAGAAAAGCCATTGACAAAAAAAGAAAGAAAGAAATATTTCCTGGTTCTACCATATTTAAAGTTAGTTACACTATTTTTTATGTCTTCTGTAGAAGAAATAGATTTGACTTGTTTATGTCTTTTTTTTTTGCAACATTTGAAAAAAATGAATTTTAGAGGTGCTAAGTATGTTAAAAAAAAACAGTGCAGTCCTCAATGCAATTGGAAGGGTTAAGGTCTAAATCACACTGAAAAATTATAAATAATCTAAGGCAGAATTTCTGTTTTCCTTCCTTTTAAGCAAGTTCTGTTGCTTTGTCTTATGATCTTTGGCAGACAAAAAGTCATCTTCCATTTTACTACAATAGGTGAAATTAAAATTTTAAAATAAGCACACTTTTGCCATTGCAATTATTTTCAACGCAATTTTCTATTTGAATGCAGAGTTTATTTGGGTAGGAATTACCAATTATATCAGTAAATTCCAAAGTTCTCAAAACTGTTAAATTTAGAGTTCCCTTATGGCTACTTTCTTTACTCTCATTCTATTCAGAGGTCCGTACCCTGATCTAACTTCTCACTAAGCTAAAAGTAATATCTAAGCACTATGACAATGGATGCTGCCACCCTCACAGTATTCTCTCACTTCCTTCATAAATTTGTTTTTCTTTTTTCCTCTTTTGGTTCTTTGATTCTATAAGTTTTGTTGTTGTTGTTCATTGATTACATCCCACTGGAAGGTCTTCTGGGGCAATAACATGCCTGGACCTGTCATCTCCTATGATAAGGATGCCTTCTTGAAAATTTCCTGAAGGACCTTCAAGAGGCTCTTTCAAGAAGGTGTCATTCTTTTTAGAAATATGTTCATGGTGGTTTGTTTCTTTCTTCATTATGGATTTACATATAAGCAAATAATGCACCAATAACATTTCTCTCCATTAATAAAATCCTTTTGGTGTGGTGGTGGTAAGGTTGTTCATGTGTTCAAACTTTTTAAGGTGCATATTAGGTCTGCAAGACCTTAGTAAACCCTTCACTGTGAATTTTCTTTCCTTTTTTACTGCAGTTTCCTTTTTATTGCTTTTTAAAATAAGTTATGTATTCCTGTTTCAATTTTAACCATTCCCCATGAGTCAATTCCTCAGGAATCATCTCTAGGAGTTCCTCAAAATCATCCTCATTCCAAGCTATTTTTTGCCATAACGATCACAGCTTGGTTGATTTTTACAACCTCCTCATCCTTGAAAAATCCTTTAAAGTCATGAACAATTCTCCCCTGTAACTTTTTCTAGATGCCATTCATCCATAAAACAATATGAGACTAAATCAAACACAAGAGTAAATGTTGCAATCAAGAGACACAGTAAACACAAGAAGTATGAGGCTGCTTCCTATGTAAGAGGCATACAATTTTACAGTAAAAATGATTTTTAAATAGGAGTACACTATAAAATAGTAAGAAAACTATAGTATAGCAAATATATCAACCAGTGACATAGTCATTTATTATCATTATCAAATATTATGTACTGTACATAATTATGTGCTCTACTTTTATATGATTATCAGCACAGTAGTCTTGTTTATACCAGCATCATCAGAAACATGTGAGGAATGCATTTTGCTATGATGTTATAATAGCTTTGAAGTTACTATGTGATAAGAATTTTCTTCAGATTCATTGCAACCATACAAGACCATCATCATATAAGTGGTTTGCTGTTAACGAAAATGACATTATACAATAGGTTACTACATATCTTATTGATTCTGTTTCTCTGGAAAACCCTGATTGATACATTAAAGCACTTTTGGGGGGTCCTCTGAAAAACATTAAGGGATAGCCCATGGTATAGTTGTTATTTGTTGACATGCTGGTCCTATTCAAGAAACTAGTAAACCTCCTTCTCAGTCCATGTGCTCTGACAGATGTTTTATACCTCCAGTTCACATATAAGAAAGTCTGACTTATTTGAATTAAACTAAAGTATTTTTCTGAGTACTTTTTATATATAAACAATCTGTTATTCATTACAGGGAACACAAACATTGCTCAGACATTAGCTGGTATGAAGTTGGAGGATGCTCTCTAAAGTTGAGGTTAAAAGGGTTAAGTAAAAAAAAAAAATGGAAACATGAAAAGATCACATCTGTTTAAAGAGACCAACAGAGATTTTATTAAAGAGGTGGTAAAACACAATTACAGAATTTTTACATGGGGAATTCAGGGTGGAGACAGAAGGCATTTGATAATGATGGAATAAAATAAGCATGGAGGAAGCAAAGCATGAGGTAGAGGATCTAGCACATTAGACAAATATAAACCAGAAAAGGTAGTTTGAAAGAAAATTATGAGTCTTGAGTGCAAGATTAAATAGTTTCCAGTTAAATTAACATTTTGCCAGGAATGAGAAATGAACGTTTTTGAGTAGGGCAAAATATACAGTAAGCTTTACTAAAGTAGGAATTCTGATAGAAGGCTAGGATAATTTGTAAGTGGGGAGGATGAAGACACGATGACCAGCTAAGAAACTTACAATAGCACAAGATTAAGTCAATCAAGTCTAACTTAAGCAGTGGAAGAAGAAACAGTTAGAAAAGAATGGGTAAGAGGTATCCTGTGGAAACTAAAATCAATACAATTCAGCAACTGGTTGGCCAGAGGGAATATGAGAGAGGAAAGAATCAAAGATGATATAGAAATTTCAAGCCTGTGTAGAGCTGTTGGAATAAATTAAATGTCAGGAAAATAAATTGTCTTGAGCAAGAAAATGAGGGGCTCAATTCTGAAAATGTTGAATTTGTAGTGCCAGTAAGGTGGAAATATCAGTGAAACAGCTGGGTGTGCAAGTCTCCTGTTCTAGAGAGATATTAGGGCAGAAGATGTGGATGTAAGGGTCATCTACATACAGATGATAGTTAAAACTACAGATGTAGATTTCCTTTCTTAAACACACACACACATACACACACACACACACACACACATATATATATATATATATATATATATATACACATTAGGCAGATATGAATAAAATCTTAGGGAGTATGTAACAGTAGTAGTATGCAGCTTGAAGATAAAAGTGATTAGAGCATACCTAGAAATGTCTAAGTAACTCATGTGATAAGCCCATTATATATATTTGTGTGAGTATTTAAGAGAATAATTCATGCATACTCAGGTATGTCTTGCATATTGGTGAAATCTTCTGATAGAAGTCTCCTGGCAGGGAGGTTTGTTTAAAAGCCAGGTGCTTGATCCAGTAACAAATATTAATAAATTTAGGGAAGCACCACCTTTGAAAAACACTGGGTCCACAGTATGGATTTTGAAAAGTGGTAATGACTATTGGTTAAGAACATAGTCTCTACAGTCAGAGTGTGTGGTTTTGAATCCCTGTTATGGCACCTTGGGTCAGTATGCCTTTGGACAAGTATTTTTTTTTTTGTCTTTTTTTTTTTTTTTTTTTTGAGAGGTTTTCGCTATAGGGCGCATGCACTCGCCAGACAGACATAGAGAGACAGAGACAGAAAGCGGGAAATCACCCCCTGGGGGATGGTCACGCCGCAATCCCTTCTCCTCCATTCTCCTCTTGGGATCTTGGGCACGCACGCACACGCGCCCGGCGTGAGTTTTAAGCCACCAGGTCCGGGACGCGAACTGCGGTTGGCTACCTGGGAGTCCAGCGACATAGCCATTACGCTAACTGCTGGTTCCCTGGACAAGTATTTTAACCTCTCTGTTCCTCAGTATCTTCAAATGTATAATTATGAAAATAACATACTCCAGTAAATTTGTTGTAGTGATTAAAGAATCCAAAATAATGTAAATATACAGAACAGTTCTTGAGACTTGGTAAGTGTACAACAAATGTTTGCTATTACTGTGTTTGGTCTTCTGACTTTATTCTAGTTGGATTGTCTGAGTATATGGAGAGATATTTCACTGCATATTCTTTAAGATATGGAGGTCCAAAAATGATCCTTCGGGACTCATACAACAAATTACAAAATAGAGGAGAGAAAATTGCTCTCTATAAGTCATATAAATCTTTTCAGCTTTAGCAACTGGAAGAGATAAATGTGCCTAACAGAACAAGCAGAGAGACTACAGTACACAGGAAGGCAGGGATAGATCGGTGTCAGTTGTATGATCAAGAGTATTGCAGTAAATACACCTGCTATACTGACAGCAGGCGTGTGTACTGCAGCAGACAGAGCAGTAGCCATCAAAATTCAAGAACAACTCTACCATACCTAGCTGAATGTCAGGGATGACTATGGTGCAATTCAAATACATTGGTAATGAAACACTTACAATGTATTCCTCCAATGATCTGTTAAAAATCATCAAGGCAGACAGTGTAGAGGGACTGGAATAATTTTTTCAGCAAATTTGATAATAAAATATTACAATTTGGGTTGTATATATTTAGCAGTGTAGAAGAGTAACAGAAGCTGACAAACAATATAAAAAAATCAAGCAGAAATTAGCAGAGTATAGTTTTATAGAATCCAAAGTAGAAGAAATTTGGAGAAGTATGAAGTTGTCAACAGATTAAAATACTGCATAAATGTCAATAAGAACGATTTGACAAAGGTGGTAGGATTTGAAAACCAGAAGTTCATTTGTAATATCTTATAAATCTGTTTCAGTAAAGAGGTGCTATTAAGAAGCTGATTGTTTAAAGTAAAATTGAGAATGGGTAGTGAGGAAGTGAAGACAATTGGTGTGAAATCTTCTCTAGAGGAAATGTGAAAGTAAGAAAAATAGAGGAGAGTACCTTGAAGAGATGACAGGAGTGAGTAAATGATTTTTTGGTTAAGGGACAACTGATACTATATGTAGACATGAGAAGAAAATCTGACACAAGGAGATATTAAAAATGCAAGCAGCAGAGAGACTAATAAATGAAACATCATACAAAGAACAAAGGCAATAAGAGCTCCCTTATTTTACTTCTGTCTCTTCTAGTTGCAAACAACACAGTCTCTTTGTGACTAGTTCAACTTATAGACAAAATGTAAGGAGACATATGGAAAAATATGTGATAAGACTTTCATAGAAATTCTAGGAGATAAACAGTACAATATGCAGATTTTACAAAGATAGAAATTATGACGTAGTTCTGAGACTGTGTTATAAACTGTCAAAGACTATTTTAGGAACCTCTGTAACAGTTGCTTGTGGATTTTCATTTTAGTGTTCGACCATTAATGTAACTCAACTACTCTTTCAGCTTTTGATGCTTTCTTTGTGTCTATTAATTTCTCCTCTTTCTATGCATTGATTATTTTATACTCTATTCAGTATATTTTTTCTCTGCCTTTATTATGCACAACTGACCATGTCTCAGATCCTAAAATTTATTTTGTCATAAGTTGTTTTTGTGTGTAAAATTTATATCCTACCAAAAAAAGCTCCAATTTACTCAAATTATCTGCTTACTCTTAATTTTGACTGACCTATGAGCTTCATTTATTTCATTCATTTATATGACCTATGAAGTTCATTAGTTGCTTCTCATGGTTCCTTTTGCCTTTCACTCCTTTTCATCTTCAGTTCCCCCCCACCCCTCCATAAATACACCATTATTTTGAGAATTCTAGTTTAAATTTCTTAACAGGAAAATCTGATTGTCCCAGTTTATCCATATTTAGACAGAATTATCATGCTATGTCATCTCATAGGTTGCTAATCAGTTTAAGGAATGATTTATCTCAATCAAGAGACCATTTGTACTCTAATCTCCTATGACTGGGTATTGGTTGTGGAAAAGCACAAAGCAGAACATCATCTAGGCAAAACATAATCAAGAAACAAAAGGGGATCACTTTATAGAGCAGAGGACTTGGTGAAGACAATCATATACAATAAGGGCTTTGACCGTGTAGCTACTCTGATGAACTGATTGAGGAAATTTGTAAATCAATGAACATAGACAAACCAAACCTATGTTTTAAAGGATTCTCAATTCTGTTTTCTTCATTTTCATTAATGATATCACAGTTTACACACTTTTATCATGTCTTATTTGGACCTTTGCTAACTTGTCTCATTGCCTCTGGCCTCTTCTCTGTTATAAATTATCACTGTCATCCACATTGATTTAAAAGTTTTCTTTCTAAAATATATAGCAGATTGTACAACTCTCCTGTTCAATAGCAATACAATCTAGCTTTTTGAAGGTTTGTCTTTATCCTTTTCACTTAACACATATAGCCTTTGCTTATTCTTTTCAAATAATAGATTACTGTTATTGTCCTCTTTTACATATAAGGATATATATATGTATTGGAGAGATTTTTGCTTTAGAGTGCATGAACTTGCAAGAGAGAGAGAGAGAGACAGACAGAGAGAAGGAGAGTGAGCAATCGCCCCCCAAGGGGGGATGGCCATGCCACAATCCCTTTTCCTCCATTCTCCTCCTAGGATCTTGGGCATACACGCACATGCTTCCAGCGAGAACTTCAAGTGGCTAGGTCTGCAACTTGAACCATATGGGAACCTAGTGATGTAACCATTGCACCATCTGCTGGCCCCATATAAAGATATTGATACTCAGAAAAGTCAAGTAATTTGAATAAGTGAATCAACTTAAATGATAAAACTAGGATGTGAACCTACAGTTATTAATTTCAATACCACTTTATTTATTTATAATTTAAGAATACTTATTTAATTTTATTTATTATTATTATTATTTTAAAATTTGCTGTTGGGCACATGCTCTCACCAGAGAGATGGAGACAAGGAGAGAGAGAGAGATAGAGAGGGAAAGAGAAAAAGCAAGTCACCAAATCTGGAACTCATACTGTGGTCAGCCATATGGGATTTCATTGCCTTTACTACCATGGAACTTGCTGACCTCTCATATCACTTTAACATTTATGAGTTTATATTAGCCTACACAACTTCTCACTGCCTGCAGAAAGAAGTTCAAAATATTTCTGGATTCATACATAGTTCTTCATAATTTGTCCTAATCTACAGTTAGAGGCTCATCGTTTCTATACTTGTCAATAGTTTCTTAAACACGACACCAAAACCACAGAAAACAAAAGAAAAAAAGAAAATTTAAGGGACCAGCAGTTAGCGTAATGGCTATGTCGCTGGACTCCCATGTAGTCAACTGCATTTTGCGTCCAGGACCCGGTGGCTTAAAACTCATGCCAGGCACTTGTGCGTGCATGCCAAAGATCCTGAGAGGAGGATGGAGGAGAAGGGATTGTGGCGTGGCCATCCCCACTGGGGGGTGATTTCTCGCTTTCTGTCTCTCTGTCTCTCTTTGTCTTTCTGGCAAGCGCACACGCCCTATGGCAAAAACCTCTCCAAAAAAAAAAAAAAAAGAAAAAAGAAAATTTGGACTTCATAAAAATTAAGAACTTTCGTACATCAAAGGACTCCTTCAAGACCATGAGAAGACAGCATTTGTGAATAATAATTCTTAAAAAGATTTAATATCTGGAGTATATCTGTAAGAGCTCTTACAATTCAAAAAAAAAATCCAGTTAAAAATGGACAAAGAGCTTCAGTATATATTTTTCTTAAAAAAAAAGATATAAAAATGAACTCTAAGTGCATGATACTATGCTCAACATAATTGGTTACTAGAAAATGCAAAACAGAACCACAATGAGATATAAGTTAACATCTATCACTATGGTGACTAAAAAATAACCAAAATAACAACTGTCAAAGATACAGATACAGGGACCCGCAGTTAGAGTAATGGCTATGTCGCTGGACTCCCATGTAGTTGACCGTGGTTCGAGTCCTGGACCCAGTGGCTTAAACTCACGTCAGGCGCGTGTGTGCATGTATGCTCATGATCCCAAGAAGAGAATGGAGGAGAAGGGATTACGGTGTGGCTATCCCCCTGGGGGGTGATTTTTCACTTTCTATCTCTCTGTCTCTCTTGGTCTTTCTGGTGAGCGCACGCACCTTATAGCAAAAAAAAAAAAAAAAACCTCTCCAAAACAAACAAACAAAAAGATACAGATACATTAGAATCTCTTTGCACTAGTAGTGGTAATGCAGAATGGTGCAACCTCTGTGTGAAACTAAGAGTTCCCAAAATGTTAAATGTAGAATTAATGGGAACCAGCAGTTAGCATAATGGCTATGTCACTGGACTCCCACGTAGTCGACCGCGGTTCAAGTCCCGGACCTGGTGGCTTAAAACTCACGTCGGGCGCGTGTGCATGCGTGCCCAAGATCCCGAGAGGAGAATGGAGGAGAAGGGATTGCGGTGTGACCATCCCCCCTGGGGGGTGATTTCTCGCTTTCTGTCTCTCTGTCTCTCTCTGTCTGTCTGGCAAGCACACGCGCCCTATAGCAAAAAAACAAACAAACAAACAAACAAAAAACCAAAAACCTCTCCAAAAAAAAAAAATGTAGAATTAACATAAGTGTTCCTATAGCACTATTAATAACAGCCAATAGATGGAAAGAACTCAAGTGTCTTTCAACAGTTGAATTAATAAAAAAGAGATAGATGTACAATGGAATATTATTCAGCCTTTAAAAAGAGTGAAGCTTTGATACATACTGCAACACAGATACACATTGAAAACATGTGAATTAAAGTAAGTCAGACATAAAAAGAAAAAATAAAACATGTACAATAGAAAGTTTGTAGAGAAAGAAAATAGATTAGAATTTACCAGGGGTTGGTGGGAAAGGCAATGGAGAAAATAGATATAGGGCTTTTGTTTGGTATAATGAAAATTTTGGAAAAATATAGTAGTGAAGTTTGCACAACATTTTGAATATATTTGTTCATGTATTTATAAAATTTTGGGGAAGTTTATTTCATGAGAACAAGAGAGAGAAAGAGTCAGAGACAGAGATAGATGAGCATTTTCAACAGGGTCCTATACTTCCTTCCCTTATCTCCCTAACTAGCCAGGTTCATGGCCAGGCATCCATGAAATATCTAGGTCAACTGATAAACTAAACCCATGATTTTTCATATGGATCCATCATAACTAGAGCAGTGTATTACCATTGCATCCTGAGCTGTCACATATGAATGTATTTTTTTGTTGTCAAATTTCACACTTGTGAAATGGTTAAAATGGAAAAATTATGTCATGTGTATTATACCTCATTAACAACAAAAGTGTCATCTGTAAAAGAACAGTAAACACCTGAGTAGGCAAGTTACTATGATTTTGAGTAAGCAATAAGAAGAAAAATTCAGAACTCCATGGACTAAAAGTATATGCACTGTCAGAAATGAAATAAGAGTAATTAAGAACAAAATGTTTAAATAAATAAAGAATAAAATTACTAAACTCATTCAACAAGAAACAATAAGTAAACAAAAGACATATTTGGAAAAAATGAAAGTTCTGGAAAGGGGACCGGTAGTTCGAGTAATGGCTGTGTCTCTGGACTCCCATGTAGTCTACCACAGTTCGAGTCCCAGACCTGGTGGCTTAAAACTCACACTGGGCATGTGTGCGTGTGTGCCCAAGATCCCAAGAGGAAAATGGAGGAGAAGGGATTGTGGCGTGGCCATCCCTCCGGGGGGTGATTTTTCGCTTTCTGTCTCTCTGTCTCTGTCCGTCTGTCTGGCGAGTAAAAACCTCTCTAAATAAATAAATAAATAAATATGTTCCAGAAAGTAAAAACTATATATATTCAGCATAATAAAAAAACCTCAATGGAGGGTTTCAATGGTAGATTATCATTCTCATACAGCTAAAGAGATTATTAAAGAACAAGAAGATATATTTAAATAATTTATTTAAAAGGACTTAAAAGCGAAAAGCTAAAGAGATTATTAAGGAACAAGAAGATATATTTAAATAATTTATTTAAAAGGACTTAAAAACACAAAATTAAAAAACATGAAAAAGGAGCTAAAAGAAATTGAGGAGAGAATGAGGTTAACTTTTTTTTTTTTTTTGTAGATTTTTTTGCTACAGGGAGTGTGCACTTGCCAGAGAGACAGAGACAAAAAGCAAGAAATCACCCCCGAGGGGGAATGGTCACACTGCAATCCCTTTTCCTCTATTCTCCTCTTGGGATCTTGGGCACGCATGCACACGCGCCCAGTATGAGTTTAAGACACCGGGCCTAGGACTTGAACTGTGGTCGATTACATGGGAATCCAGTGACATAGCCATTACACTAACCACTGGTCCAAAGGCGGTCTAGCATTTAATAGATCAGATTAATTTTACTAAGAGGAAATGTAGAGAAAATACAATACCAAAACCTCAAAGTTGAAAGGAATAATTATGGATTTTATTTTCATTAATGCTTGTATAGATATTTCAGAAAGTAAGTAAAAGTATATATATATGTGTGTGTGTGTGTGTGTGTGTGTGTGTGTGTGTGTTTAGTTCTCCAGTTAACTTGAAATATAATGTTAAATATAATTTTTGAGTATATTCTTATTTCACATTATTTGGCTTATAAAATGGATATTTCAACAGGAGAATATTTCTCCGTAGTACAGTTGATAAAACTACAAAATATTGTCAACAGTTAATACCACATTTCTTTGTGCCATTAATGTTTTGCCTCCCTATTTTTCTTCTAAATCTCTTTCCTCAGACCCTCCTCTTTAACACACACTATATCTGGTATTTACATTTATGTACTGTGTTTCTATATCCTTTAGTCAATTAGTTTCAATCACAGAGGGCGGACACTTGGTATATATTAAGTGGGGACATACAATGCCTCTCCTTCATAGCCTGGCTCACTTCACTCAGCAGTAAGTCTTCCATATTCACCAACTTTCTGTTAAAAGCCAGGGTTTTTTTTTTTTAATGGCTGAATAGTATTCCATAATGTATATGTGCCACAGTTTTTCTATCCATTCATCTGTTTGTGGGCATTTGGGTTGTTTCCATGACTTAGCAATTGTGAATAGTGCGGCAATGAACATCGATGTACAAGCACTTTTCTGATGAAGTATTCTTCTTTCCTTTGGGTAGATACCAAGGAGTGAGATTGTTGGGTCATATGGTAGTTCTATTCGTAGATTTTTGAGGAGTCTCCAAATTGTTCTCCACAGTGGCTAGACCAATTTACATTTTCACCAGCAGTGTAAGAGAGTTCCCCTTTCACCACACCCCTATCAGCACTTACCATTTTTTTTTTCATCTTAGTCATTCTGACTGGCATTAGGTGGTGTCTCATTGTTGTTTTGATCTGCATTTCCCTTACAATGAGGGATGTTGATCATTTTTTCATATGCCTTTTAGCTATTCATAGGTCATCTTTAGAGAGTGGTTTTTTCAACTCATTCTCCCATTTTTTAATAGGATTGATCATCTTTTTTCAGAACAGCTGCTTGAGTTCCTTGTGAATTCTGGTTATCAGTCCCTTATCTGACACATAGTTTACAAAAATATTTTCCCATTCTGAGGGCTGTCTATTCACACTAACTACTGTGTCTTTTGCCATGCAAAAACTTCTTAGTCTGATGTAATCCCACTCGTCTATTTTGGGGATTATCGACTATGCTTTGGCAGTCTTATGTACGAAGTCTTTCCCTACTACAATGTCTACCAGAGTTTCCCCAGTGTTTTCCAGGAACAGTTTAAATACAATTTTAATATGCTTCTTAAAATCACTCGTAAAAGCCATGATTGAGATTTTTTGGAAAGTTCAAGAAACCAAATGAATTGCATATGCATGATAAATGTAAAGAAATCATCATTAAGTATATTACAATAAAATTTCAGAACACTAAAGATGAAGAGAATTCTTCAAAGTAGCCAGAGAAATAAGTCAGATTGTCTTTAAATGGCAGCAGGCTAATTTGAAATCTGACGTGAACTACAATACAATGGTGTTCAAAAGAAATGTGAAATGATGTCTTTAGTATGCTAAAATAAAATAGCTGTGAAAACAAATTTAAATGGAGCAAATCTATTTCAAGAATGAAGGCTGTCTTGGTCTACTATTGCATTGCATATAGAAATAGTAAAGCCTGGGTGAATTTAAGAGAATCAGGTTTATTCTCATGATTCTGGCCATGTGGAAGCTCCAAAAGTGTCACAGCATGGTAGAGAGCAGGATCTTGAGCAGAGCACCTCTCTGTAATTTTCTGCCTGTTCTGGTCTCCTTTTCCCTCTTATGAGCAAAACTCTCTTTTAGGGTGTCCCACCCTCATTACATAATCACATCTAAAGGCCTCACTCTAGGACACTATAAAGGGATTAAGTTTTCACTTAACACCTTTACAATACAACCAAGTCCCAACACATGATCAGGGATCAGGGGTGGGAATCCAAGTTATAACAAGATGAAGATTTCTGTGGGTAATGAAATCTGGCATTTTTCCACAAATTACATTGCATGAAAAAATATTGTAAAGAATATACTTCAGATGGAAGGAAAGTAACCTGAAAAGGAGTATCTCAAATGCAAGAGAGAATGAAGAGAAGTAAAATATAAACATATGGTTTTGATTATACAAAAACTTCACTAAGTAGGTATATGCATTTTCTAGGTAACCCATTAAAAAATAGAAACAAATATGAAATTTCCAAAATAGTAGAGAAAAAAATGGAATGATAAGAAGTGTATTTAGCACAAAACAGTCAAAAAAATGAGAGAAAAAGAACATATAATAGGTAACACAAATAGCATAACATAATTTAGTTTATTTATACTTAAATGGTCAGTAATTTTATTAATTATAAATAAATGAAATGCTGCATTTACAAGGCAAAATATTATCACATACGTTGTTTTAAAGAGACTTCTAAAGTATAACAATAGAGAAAGTTTTGGAGTAAAAGAATGGAAAATGAATTAATGAGCTCAGGTAAAGATAATGTTCACTAAAATGTTGGAAAATGAAAGGCTAATGAGGAACGTTACAATGAATACACCAGGTCTATAACATCTGAGCCTAATCAGATGCAACATCATAAAAGTAAATCACACAGACATTATCTATCAGAATATAGGAAATGCAAAATAAAAAATGTTAAATGACACCAAGATGATCTAATCTTCAGATCCAGAACTTGGGAAATTCAACTAGTAGTCTGATCTAATCACCAAGTCGTATATGTATATCTATATATGTATATACATTTTCAATTTTTAGGGCTTGTCAAACTAAAATAAAAGTGCTCTGACCTAAGTTAACTTAATAAACACAAAGGTTTATTCAAACCCAAAAGGTAAATATGGCCATTTAGATAAATGTGGTCTCCCTTACTTGAAGCCAGTGTTTCCTCAAATCAAGAGGTCCAAAGTTCATTTTATAGAGGAAGAAAGAAGGGAAGGGAGGACAAAGGTTTGCAAGAGTTTTAATGAAGATTGAAATTTCAGCATAAGCTTTTCATTGGTTATATATTCTCTTATGAGTCATGTTTTATTTTGTTCCCCAAACAACCAGAGCTTGTGACATTTCAACAAAACATGCAAGTTAATTTATAGCTTAGACTCTGTCAGTTAGTCTGGGAAAGTACTTCTTACATTGTTCAAAAAAATTATGATTAGCTATCATAGCTCATTCCTTGCATCTGCTCTTCTCAGGGCCTAAAATATTTTAGTTGCCTACTGTTCTCAATTTATTTCCATAGTATAATACTGCATTGTGGTTTATTTACTTATTTATTTAGAGGTCTGATCACATTTATTACTTTTATAAAATTTTAGTTTTGACCGGATTCAGACTTAGATGTAGAAGCTCTCAGAGAGTACATTCTGCATCTCTTGGCAATCTGTTCTTGATGTTTTTCTTCAGCTTCCTTCATTCTCATGGCCAAAAGTTTAGCATATTCTGTTGCCTCTTTTTATTTTTCTCTTTTTTTTCTTAGAGGTTTTTTTTTTTTTTTTTTTTTTCTTTTTTTGCCTAAGGGCACGTGCACTTGCTAGAGAGAGAGAGAGACAGAGACAGAGACAGTGAGAGGGAAAGTGAAGAATCACCCTTGAGGGTGGATGGCCATGCTGCAATCTCTTTTCCTCCATTCTTTTCCAGGGATCTTAGGCATGCATGCACACATGCCCAGCATGATTTTCAAGCCCCCAGGTGCAGGACTTAAACCATGGTTGGCCATATGGGAGTCCAGCAACATAACCACTACACCACCTGCTGGTCCCCTTTATTTTTTTTGATACTCTCTTTCTCTTTCTTTCTTTCTTTCTTTCTTTCTTTCTTTCTTCTTTCTTTTTTCTCTTTCTTTCTTCTTTGTTTATTGAGAGATTTTTGCTCTTAGGGTGCATGCACTTGCTGGAGAGACAGAAAGACAGAAAGCAAGAAATCACCTCCCAGAGGGATAGCTATGCTGCAATCCCTTCTCCTCCATTCTCCTCTCAGGGCTTTGGGCATAAGTGCACATGCACCTGGCGTGAGTTTCAAGGTGCCAGGTCTGGGATTTGAACTATGGTCGACTACATGGAAGTCCAGCACCTTGACCACTGTGCCACCTACTAGCCCCAATGCATTATGTCTTGAGACCAGTAGAATGGTACATTTGTGTTGCAGGACACGTGGACTTATAAGAGGCTGAATCTCAGGTGCTTGGGTCCTAGGTTTCTCATCTTCTTTATTTAAGGGCTTTCTCTCAACATATTGGTGGACATCATCATCTTTGGAGAGATTGAAAAGTTTTCAGATTCTGGTAGCTCTTGTAGGCCCTAGGTGAAAAGGTAGTGTGGTATCAGTCAGTCCTAGAATATCTCTCTTTCCATTTTTTACAATAAGCAAGATAAAAACACCAGGTTCACATCCACAATGCAACCCCAAACAGATTTGGGCTTTCTTTCTCCAGTTTTCCTTGGTCTGTTATAGGAATGTCTTTTAGTAACAGGTAGACACAACTATGTCCAAGACATCCTGCTTTACTGGGAAATCTTGTTTTTCATTTCCACTACTGATTTGGACCATATAACCCTCTCATTCTTCACTCAAAGCGTCTGAAGCAACTTCCGTGGTGACATGCTTCTCATAAAAAGTACAAAGTTTGCGTTCATTGCACATTTCAATGAGTTACTGGCAGCCACTGGCTGGGAAGGAGATATTCAGCTTCATCTTGAAGCTGCTAATCTCCTCAGAGGTGCCACCAAAAAAAAAAAAAAAAAAAAAAAAAAAAAGACTGCATTCTAGTTATGTTTAAAAAGAGTTCTTATTTTTGAAATATATGTTGAATTATCAATTAATTAAATTATGTGATGTTCAAGATCTTCTTTAACATAATTAAATGTCTCATTATAATAATAACAAAATCATAAAACTAGTAGAAGAACTCTGGTTGAATAGATATTTGATAGATGTTGAAAAAGACATTTCAGATCTTCCAAAGAGATCATAGAAGAGAAGCTTGTCATATGACATATATGGGTGGTTTCCAGAGGCCTGTGTGGAGTGGGAGACTTACAAAGTTTTGGTTATACAGGATAAATAAATTCTGGAGACTCTCTGTACAATATGGTGACTATATTATGCTATACTAATATACTAATAATACTGTATTTTATACTTAAAATTTTCTCAGAGAAAATTTTACATCTTAAATGTTCTCTTTTCATATGCAAAATGATGATTGTGGGGTACTAGAAATGTTAGCAATGAGTAGGAAAATCTATAAATAATGTTGTACACCATAAATATATACAATTTTGTCTGTTATACCGCAGTAAAGCTGGAAAATATAATAGAAAGTTAACTAGACAGAAAAGTAAAAACATCTGTCCATGAATTTGACACCAAACCTAGTGCTGATCTTTATAACAGATGTAAAAGTCAAGAGTTCAGAACATGGCAATAAACAACGTTTGTAAAACAGGAGATTTACCAACTTTTGTAATAGGAGAAGACTAAGATTAGTTTGGTTTCAGGTATGATTCTGCTAAGGTACTCAAATGATGTCATTCTCTCTTTTACTCTCTCATTCTTTTGGCTCCCTTTGTTTTTGTGAGCTGTATATTGTACTCGTTTTCTTCTAAATTTTCCTTGTGTGGCCTGAGAAAAGGTGGAAGATAGTGCAGTACATATTAATGAAAAAATACAAATGATTAGCAATGAAATGTTGGCTCAATTATAGTTATCCAATATTATAAAAACTTTCATGTCTTTGATAAATAATATTACAGACATATTTTAGTATCTAGCAGTTTTCTAGAAGTACTCTCGGATAAGCAAATGCAATGCCATTTCTTTATTGTATATAACTGATTTGATTTTTTTCAACAAGATCTGTCCATGACCCTACTGGGTAGCAATAATGGGAAAGAATTAAAAGAAAAAAAAATGAATACAATCCTTTTATCGCACTCCATTCCAGTAACTCAAACTGTCTCTTTAGTTTTTTTTTGTTTTTGTTTTTGTTTTTTTGGAGAGGTTTTTGCTATAGGGCGCGTGCGCTTGCCAGGCAGACAGAGAGAGACAGAGAGACAGAAAGCGAGAAATCATCCCCCAGGGGGGATGGCCACGCTGCAATCCCTTCTCCTCCATTCTCCTCTCGGGATCTTGGGCACGCACGCACACGCGCCCGGCGTGAGTTTTAAGCCACCGGGTCCAGGACGCGAACCGTGGTCAACTACATGGGAGTCCAGTGACATAGCCATTACACTAACTGCTGGTCCCGAAACTGTCTCTTTAGGTAATTCAGTCTTTCCTTGGAAGGCTCAAGTAACTGCTGATGATTTTGTGCTCTGCATCCCTCCACCTGATCATTTCTCAAATGGCTTATGGGTACGTTTGAGAAGGAAGTAGACACTGCTTCGATGGCCCTTAGGGCACTAATAGGGACTTGGAATTTCCTTCATCTTTATGGATCCCCATTGGTCTCTCTGGATACTCAGTAGTTTGTGCTACTGGCTAGAGTGGTGAGTGCCAAGATGAAAGTATCTCATTTCTTTTTCCAAGGGTCATGTGTTGCACATATTTGTGGAGCTCATATTCTTGGACACTAACCCTGATCTTGAAGTTTCAATCCACCATAATCTCTCTTCTTTGTAATCCTGAGATTTTGCTACACCAGAAGTGCTCCAAGAACTCCAAATAGCACCCTCAATGAGGCACATTAGAATATCTAGGTCTTCATTGTTCATGCCACGGGGAATTTGGGACTTTGTCTCAGGATTAAACCATTTGCCTAATACCTACACCTCAACATCACAGCTCAAACTCTGTACTGAATGTAAGGGAATGTGGGTATTCTTCTAGTGATTTGATATCTCCACCTCGTGTGCCAAAAGTCTTAATACGTACATCTATCTGAGTCCTCCATCTGTTTCTATTTGTTCTAGTAAGGATTTGTCAAAAGTCCTGATATAGTGACCAGCAGTTGGCATAGTGGCTATGTCGCTGGACTCCCACGTGGTCGACCGCGGTTCGCGTCCCGGACCTGGTGGCTTAAAACTAACACCAGGCACGTGTGTATGTGTGTGTGCCCAGGATCCCTAGAGGAGAATGGA
The DNA here is from genome assembly GCA_026018925.1 of Tupaia tana. NCBI lineage: Eukaryota > Metazoa > Chordata > Mammalia > Scandentia > Tupaiidae > Tupaia > Tupaia tana. The sequence continues at coordinate 61,984,139 of JAKSZU010000009.1, read as the reverse complement.
GGAGGAGGGATTGCGACGTGGCCATCCCCCCTGGGGGGTGATTTCTCACTTTCTGTCTCTCCGTCTCTCTCTGTCTGGTGAGCGCACGCGCCCTATAGCAAAAACCTCAAAAAAAAAATAAGTCCTGATATATTGGGACCAGCAGTTGGTGTAATGGCTATGCCACTGGACTCCCATGTAGTTGACCGCAGTTCAAGTCCCGGACTTGGTGGCTTAAACTCACGCAGGCTGTGAGTGCACACCCAAGATACAAAGAAGAGAATGGAGGAGAGGGGATTGTGGTGTGGCCATCCCCCATGGGGGATGATTTCTCGCTTTCTGTCTCTCTGTCTCTCTCTGTCTTTCTGGAGAATGCATATGCCCTATAGCAAAAACCTCCCCCCCCAAAAAAAAAAAAGCCCTGATGTATGATCTCTTAACTGTCCTCGTGTCTCAATATTCCCTCCCAAGAAATGGTAGGACTGACTTTCCTTTTTCCCATCTTGGGAATACTAGTACATAAATCTTTTTTTTTTTTTTTTTTGAGAGGTTTTTGCTATAGGGCGTGTGTGCTCGCCAGACAGACAGAGACAGACAGACAGAAAGCGAGAAATCACCCCCCAGAGGGGATGGCCATGCCACAATCCCTTCTCCTCCGTACTCTTCTCGGGATCTTGGGCATGCATGCACACGCGCTGGGTGTGAGCTTTAAGCCACCAGGTCCAGGACGCGAACCGCAGTCGACTACGTGGGAGTCCAGCGACATAGCCATTACGCTAACTGCTGGTCCCGAGTACATAAATCTTCATAAACTGATTTTGTCTCTTGGAAGCTAAGTATTGGAAGCTAAATTAGTTTAAACAATTTCTACTTCCCTGATATTTACCACCCTTCTCTTACTAAATAATTTTAAGGAGGCAATTTTGACACTTATCACTGACTAAGGAAGTTGATAGTCTTTAGTCAATGAAATTTATTTCCTGGAAGGCTTGGAGGTAGAAAGTTACATGTGAACAATGCTTAAGAAAGAGGGCAATTGAATTTTTTTAAAAAAATATTCGGACCAGAAGATGGCATAATGGCTATGTTGCTGGACTCCCATGTAGTCAACCATGGTTCGATTCCCAGACCAGGTGGCTTAAAACTCATGCAAGGCACATACATGTGCATGCATGCCCAAAATCCTGAGAGAGAATGGAGAAGGAATTGTGGCATGGTTATCCCCTCTGGGTGATGGTTTCTCACTTTCTGTCATGCTGTCTCTCTCTATCTCTCTGGTTAGACAAAAGCAAAGCATTCATTTTATTTTCAGAAAGCTCACTTATTTTCTTTCATTAGAGAGAGATACAGATATAGAAATAGAGATACAGTCATCTTACAGAGTCCTCATCTATGATCCACAGCCTGTCTCAGATGGCCCAGATTGTGGACATGTATGCATTCCCTGGGCTTGTTCAGGGAGATCCTGGAACACGAACCCAGGATCTTATATAGGTCCAGTTGACTTATCACACACCACCACTTGGCCCTGTAAATTAATTTAAAACAAAAAGTAGAGAGTAATAGATAATTTTGATTTCTGTGATTTGTGAAAAATCATGTAATACTGAGTTATAATTATTCTATTACTACAAAAAAATTCTCTAAACACAGGGAAATGAATAGGCAAGCATATAGTATCAACTATCCTCAGGATCTGAAGTAATTTCAGTTTTAATATAAGGTAGATTTTTTTGATCATTTCAGATCCCTCAATGTAGTTTATTATGTGTCCTAGTTAGAACTCTTCTGAATATGTTAGGATTTCTAGTAGAACACTTATGAAAAATTATGCTAGTAGGTAAGAATAGGTAAAATAAGAGCTTACAGGAGGGAGTAAGTATAAAACTTAAATATTGAAAAAATGAAGATAGAGGAATAATAGTAGGATATAATATCTCAGATAATCAGAAGATAACTGAAAATAAAAAAAAAAATCATCATTCTACTAGGTACTAGATTAGATTCTAAGATAACCATGGCTTCTACCAACCAGTTCAACTAAATTCTTGGCATCAATTTTTTTTTCATTCACTAGAATCCAAAATTATCTGTAAGTGCTTAGTTTTCTTATTTAATTCATATCCAGTTGTTCACATTTTCTAGAGTTAAGTCACATGTGTGTGTGTTTGTATAATTTTCCTGATAATGTCTTGTATTTTCAAGCTCATCCCAAGTAATAATTTGCATTATTGTCTTACTTTGAGCTTTCTGTAATGAGCAGCATTTTTATTTAAAATTACCATTTTCAATTTGAACTTGTATTTCCAACATCGCATTATTTGGCATTTACAGTAATAAGTTGATCCCACCCCTATTAGATCTGGCAGTATAGCAAAATGATGATAAGCCAACAGATCAAACCACAGTACAATGGGTCCAATTACTGGTATTTTTCAATCTGTCTAATTCTAACTTTGTGCTGTTTCTCCTCAAAACAATGTGTAAATTCAAAGTAATCCTAATTGAAATCACAGTCAGTTGCTCTTGAATTTTAAAAGATTATTATAAACTTAATATGTACTTGCAACTAATTAAGGATGGTCAAGATGATCTTGAAAAAGAAAATCTTGCTTTATTTAAAAGATAACATAATTAAGATAGTATAGTATGTTCTTTAAGAATAAATCTATGGGGACCAGCAGTTGGCATAATGGCTATGTCGCTGGATTCCCATGTAGCCCACCGTGGTTCGAGTCCTGGACTCGGTGGCTTAAACTCATGCCCGGCACGTGTGTGTGCATGCCCAAGATCCTGAGAGAACAGAGGAGAAAGGATTGCAGGGTTGCCCTCACCCCTGGGGGGGGGGGGGAGGGTGATTTCTTACTTTCTGTCTCTTACTGTCTTTCTGGTGAGCACACACACCCTATAGCAAAAAGCTTCTCAAAAAAAAAAAAAAAAAAAAAAAGAATAGAATAGACCAATGAAACAGAATGGAATATAGAACCCACAAATAGATGCAAGTAAGTTTATATGATTTATTTCAAAGACATTATAATAGTGAGGTAAGGAATTTACTTTCAACAAATGGATTGGACCGATTGGATATCCATGTAGAAAAAAATACACATGAGTTTTTCTTTTTCCTCACACTATAGAATTTGAAAAGTGAAAAGGGTAAAACTTGTCTAGAACTTGGGAGGGGAACTCAACTCTGTGATTAATCAGCATGAGAGGATGGACACAGATAAAGTCGGATATAGTTAAAAGGAAATATTGTTTCTTCCCAGCTCTTGTAACAACTGTCACATGTCATAAGGACAACCTCTTTCAGTGACTACTACTTTCTTCCTATTGACACCATCTTCCAGCATTTCTGATGTTATTTTGCACTAGGAAGACCCGATTGCTAAACTTTCCTCATCTTTTAGCAATAACTAACCCTTAGTTAACCTGTACTTCTTTTAATCAATCCTTGGAAATAGTGCCACTCTAGAAGTCATCCATACTTCAAATAATCAAGAATGGTCAAGATAATCTTGAAAAAGAAAATCATGCTTTATTTTATACCTGTCCTAAGACTCCCTCAGCACAAATCAAAGCCTTGTCAAATGATATTCATTGGTCCTCTTCTCATGCAGTGTCAATAAATCTGATTTTGTCAAACCACAGGCTTGTTCCTAGAGGTCTTTCAAAGTAGTTTGTAAGTTCTAAATGTTAAATATAAAACAAGGTGGACCAGAAAATGGTGTAATGGTTATGTAGCTGGATTCCCACTTAGTCAACTCTGGTTCAAGTCCTGGGTCTGGCAGCTTAAACTCATGCTTATTATGTGTGCATGTGTGCCCAAGATCCCGAGAGAAGAATCAAAAAGAGATTGTGGCATGACCATCATCCCTGGGGGGGGGGGTGATTTCTCATTTTATGTCTCTCTGTCTCTTTCTGTCTTTCTGGTGAGCACACATATCCTATAGCAAAAATCTCGCTCTGAAAGAAAAAAGAAATCTTCTGAAACATAAAATCTGTCTTCATGATCTTGTGATAAGGAATTATTTATTTAAAGAAAAACAAATAGCACTAGACATAAAGTGAACAAGTGATAACTTTATTCTAATTAAGGACTTCTCTTAATCAAAACACACCATGAAGGAGAAAAAAATGCAAGCCCAATTCTGTGACCAAATGTTGGAAATATATTTAACTGAACTTACATATTACAAAAAGTGGTGTTTCTGTCCATACTTCATAGAACATTTCTAGAGATTAGTAAGACAGACAGTAGGAAAATGGGAAAAAGACAAACAATTTAGAAAAAAAGGGGACCAGCAGACAGCAGAATCAGTAAAATTTCATTGAAAAGTGTTTATGAGCTCCTATTAAAACTGAACATATGATTCACAGTTGGAGCCTAGCACCCCAGGTTTGTCTTTAGAATTCGTGGCCCAGCCACTGTGCTGGCTGACAACTTCCTGAGTCCCACCCACCAGGAAACTGAGTTCTGGTCCCAGCAGTTCTCTTGACATGAGTGGAGCTCAACATTCCAGGTCTACAATTAGAACTTGCAGCCCAGTGGCCTACAAACTGTGAAAAACACAAAGGGTGACTTGATTCTCTCCACTGTTATATCTTCTAGCTCAGCCCCAGCTCATCAGGAGTTGAAAGGTTGGTAGAATAGCCAACAACCTGAAGCTACCTATATACATTTTATCCGTACGAATCTCAAAGATATAGCCCTCTAACAGGAAGACACCAGGTATTTACAGAGGATATCCCGTCCTCCAGCAGAATCTACTCCAAAAAATAGAGAAGAAGCATATACTGCATCAGATGACCAAAAACCAGTGCAGAAGAAGAAACAAGAGAAAACAAGGAAATAACTCTCCTCCAAGGGAACACAGTAACCCCTCACCAACAAAGGACAGAACAAAAGGATTCACAGAAATGTCAGAAAAAGAATTCCAAACATTCATTATAACAAAACTCAATGAGATACAAGAGAAAACAGATAATCAATTCCAAGAAATGAGAAAAATCATTCTAGTACATGAAAGAGGAATTCCATAGAGATAGATACCCTAAAAAAGAATCAAACAGAACTTCTGGAAATGTAGAATACAAAAAATAAAAATTAAAATCATCCTTGAAAGCATTAACAGCGTAATGGACCAGGTAGAAGAAAAAACTTCTAACCTTGAAGACAAAGGCTTTAACATAGACCAACCAACAGAAAGAATGAAAAAATAACCAAAACATGTGGATAAGAGAGACCAGCAGTAGGTGTAATGGCTATGTAGTTGACTGCTTTTGAGTCCTGGACCCCATGGCCTAAACTCACGCCAGGCACGTGTGCATGTGTGCCCAAGATCCCGAGAGGAGAGTGGAGGAGAAGGGATTGTGGCATGGCCATCCCCCCAGGAGGTGATTTCTCACTTTCTGTCTCTCTGTCTCTGTCTTTAGGGCAAGCACATGCTCTCTATAGCAAAAACTTGTCCCCCTCAAAAAAATGAGGATAACATAGGGGAAATTATGGACATCATGACATATCCAAAATCCATATAATAGGTATTCCAGAAGGTGAAGTAGCTGGTAAAGGCAGAGAAAACCTCTTCCGTGAAATACTACCTGAAAACTTTCCAAATCTAGAGAAATGCAGAAATTCAGACTCCCCCCCCAAAATAAAGAACTCCAAATAGAATCAATATAAAAATATCCTCCCTCTGGCACATCACAGCCAGACTGATAAAAATCAAAGACAAAGACAAGATTCTAAAACATAGCAAGAGAGAAATGTAGAGTTACTTGCAATGGATTTCTTATAAGGCTAATATCAGATCTCTCAACTGAAACAGTTCAGGAAAGGAAAGACTGGGTAGATGTATTCAAAATATCAAAAGAAAAACAAGAATACTATACCTGGCAAGATCATCCTTCAAGTGGGAAGAACAAGGAAAATCATTCTCAGATAAACAAATACTGAAAGAATTTATCAACACTAGACCAGCTCTTCCAAAAGTACATAAGGGGGACCAGCAGTTAGCGTAATGGCTATGTCGCTGGACTCCCACATAGTCGACCGCAGTTCGAGTCCCGGACCCGGTGGCTTAAACTCACACCGCGCGCGTGTGCATGCGTGCCCAAGATCCCGAGAGGAGAATGGAGGAGAAGGGATTGCGGCGTGGCCATCCCCCCTGGGGGGAGATTTCCTGCTTTCTGTCTCTCTGTCTCTCTCTGTCTGTCTGGCGAGCACACGCGCCCTATAGCAAAAACCTCTCCAAAAAAACAAAAAGTACATAAGGGACTACTATATCAGGAAAACTAAGGAGAGACAAACAAATAAGAGAACAAAAAAACATCAAAGAAAATGACCAGCAAAATGGAAGGGATACATTTGCAAATATCAGATATAATGCAGAATGTTGACCCACAGATGGCATAGCGATTATATCTCTGGACCCCCAAATAGCCGACTATGTTTCAAGTCTTGGTCCCAGTGGCTTGAAAATCATACTGGGCACATATATGTGCATGTCCAACATCTGGGAGGAGAATAGAGAAGAATGGTCTGTGGTGTGACCATTACCCTAGGAGGTGATTTTTCACTTTCCCTCTCATTGTCTCTATCAATCTCTCTCCAGCAAGAGCACCCACCCTAAGGAAAAAAAACTCTAAAAATTAAAATAAATAATGTTGAATGTTAATGGGTTAAATTCTTCAATTAAAAGACAGACTGCTTGAATGGATAAAAAAATATGTGTCCTCTACTCTCAAGAAACACACTTTACTAATAAAGATATACATAGACTAAAAGTGAAGGGCTGGAGAAAGATATTCCATGCAAATGGAAACCAAAAAAAGACTGAAGTCATGACATTTATATCAGACAAAATAGACTCAGGCAAAAGCTGCAAGAAGAAACAAAGAAATACACTATATAATACTAAGTAAGTTAGTTCACTAAGATGATATAGCACTTAAAAATAGCTATCCACTCAGAACTGGAGAACCCAAATATGTGAAAAAGAGACTGTTAGCTCTTAAGGGAGAAATAGACTGTAACACAATAATTGCTGGAATCTCAATGTCCCACTTGTCTCCTCTGGATAGGTCATCTAGACAAAAAAATAAACAAAAAGATACAAGATCTGAATGATACCATAAATCAAATGGACGTGACAGACATCTATAGAATATTTCACCTAGCAACTAAAAAAATACACATTTTTCTCACCCCTACCTGGAATGTTTTTAAGGACTGACCACATGATAGAGCACAAAACAAACCTTTACCCATTCAAAGGTATAGAAACTATATCCAGCATCTTTTCTGACACAATGGAATCAAACTTGAAATCAACTACAGAAAGAATTCTTGAAAACAGACAAACACATAGAAACCAAACAACCTATCCCTGAATGATTTCAGAAGTACTGAAGAAATTAAGATTGAAATCAAAGGATTAATTGAAGACAATGATAGCAGACAAATGAGTTTGCATTTGTTATGGAACACAGCAAAAACAGTGATAAGAGGAAAGTTAATAGTTATTAGTGCCCACAAGAAACAAATAGAAAGGTACTAAATAGACAAACTAACAACACAATTCAGGGAACTGGAAAAACAACAAAAAATGCCAAAAAATGTACCAGGAGAAAGAGATAATAATGATTTAAGTAGAAATAAATGAAATAGGGAATCAAAGAACTATACAAAAAATAAATGAAAGTTGACTCTTTGAGAAAAAAAATCGACACCATCAGCTAAATTAGTCAAGAAAAGCAGAAAAAGGAATCACATAAATGAAATCAGCATGAGAACAAGTGATACTGCAATAGACATAACAGAAATACAAAAGATCATGAGAGAATACTATGTATGAGGGATTATATACCAACAAGCAAAAAAACCTAGAGATGATAGACAAATTTCCGAATACATATTACTTATCAAGATTCAACCATGAAGAAATAGAAAGCCTGAATAGACCAATAAGAAGCAATGAGATTGAATCAGTAATAGTCTCTCAACCAAGAAATACCCAAGTTGCAATGGCTTCACTTACAGTTCTACAAAACTTTTAAAAGAAGAACTAATTCCAATTCTCTTCCAACTAATTCTGAAGATACAAAAAGATGGAACCATTGCAAATTCATTATGACACCTCTATCACCCTGATCCTCCAAAAGAGACAAGAACATAACAAAAAAGGAAAACTACAGGTCAATATCCCTGATAAATACTGATGCAAAAATTCTCAACAAGATACTGGCAATTCAAATCCAACAACATCTTAAAAAGATTACACACCATTACTAGGTAAGTTTTATTCCGTAGATGCAAGTATGGTCCAATATATGCAAAACAATGAATTGATACATCAAATTAACAGAAAGAAAGATAAAAAACACATGATTATATCAATTGATGCAGAAAAAACACTTGATAAAACACAACATTCCCTCATGATTAAGACTCAGCAAAATTGGCATAGAAGGGACATTCCTCAACACAATAAAAGCCATCTATGACAAACCATAGCTAACATCATCCTGAATGGGGAGAAGCTCAAAGCTTTTCCATTAAAAACTAGAACAAGACATGGCTCCACACTCTCTCCACTCCATACTATCAGAAGTCCTAGCCAATGCAATCAGGCAAGACAGCAAAATAAAAGGCATTTAAGGAGAAAAAGAAGTGAAGTTATTGATACTTGCACATGATATGATTATACATAGAAAATTTAAAAAATTTGTAGCATTTTTATACACTAACAATGAATCAACTGAATTAGAGTGGAAGAAAATGATCTCATTTGCAACAGCCACAAAAGTTTAAGTATCTCAAAATAAATCTAACCAGGGAAGTGAAAGACTGCTACAAGGAAAATTATAAAAAACCCTTTTAGAAAATTGAAAATGATACATAAATAATGGAAATAAATCCTGTATTTCTGGACTGGAAGAATTAATATGGTCAAAATGTCATTTCTTCCTGAATAAACCTATAAATTCAATGAAAGTCCCAGAGATATTCTTTAGAGAAATAGAAAAAAGAAATTCATACAATTTGTCCAGATTCGTAAAAGTCCAAGTTTTGTGAAAGCAATACTCTCAAAATTATAAGGTAGGAGGCATTCCACTTTATGATGTCAAAACATATTATAAATATTCAGACCAAGAAATACAAAGGACCCCAAATAGAATCAACCCAAGATGATCTTCTCCAAGACACATTAGAACCAGATTGACCAAAACCATAAAGTCAAGATACTATGATTAGCGAGAGAGAAAAATCAAGTTACCTACAAAGGATATCCCATCAGGTTCACAGCAGACCTCTCATCAGAAATAATGCAAGCAAGGAAAGAATGGGAAAATATAATCAAAGTGTTAAAATAAAAGCAATTTCTTTTATATTTATTCATTTTTTTTCATTCATTTTCTTCCATACATTCAATCACATTATTATTTGTCTTACAAAATGGATATTTCAACAGGTGAACATTTCTCCCTAACACAGTTGATAAAACTACAAATATCTTCAACAGATAATAGCACACCTCTTTGTGCCATTAATACTTTGCTTCCCTATCCCTCCCCAAATGTCCTTTCTCAGACCCTTCACACACACTATATCTGGTATTTACATCTGTATACTGTGTTTCTATATCCTTATTCAATTAGTTTCAGTCATAGAGTGCAGACACTCGGTATATATTAAGTGGGGGCATACAATGTCTCTCCTTCATACCATGACTTGCTTCACTCAGCAGTAAGTCTTCCATATTCATCCACTTCCTGTCAAAAGCCAGGTTTTTTTTTTATGGCTGAATAGTATTCCATTGAGTATATGTGCCACAATTTTTCTATCCATTCATCAGTTTGTGGGCATTTCGGTTGTTTCCATGAATGAGCAATTGTGAACAGTGCCGCAATGAACATCGACGTGCAAGCACTTTTCTGATGAAGTATTCTTCTTTCCTTTGGGTAGTTACCAAGGAGTGGGACTGCTGAATCATATGGTAGTTCTATTTGTAGATTTCTGAGGAATCTGCAAATTGTTCTCCACAGTGGTTGGACCAATTTACATTCCCACCAGCAGTGTAAGAGTGTTCCCTTTTCACCACACCCCCACTAGCACTTATCGTTTTCTGTTTTTTTGTTTGTTTGTCTGTTTTATCTTAGACATTCTAACTGGGGTTAGGTAATATTTCATTGTTGTTTTGATCTGCATTTCCCTTACAATGAGGGATGTTGAACATTTTTTCATATGCCTTTTAGCTATTCGTATGTCATCTTTAGAGAGTGGTTTTTTCAACTCATTCTCCCATCTTTTAATAGAATTGATTGTCTTTTTCAGGAACAGCTGCTTGAGTTCCTTGTGAATTCTGGTTATCACTCCCTTATCTGACGCATAGTTTACAAAAATATTTTCCCTTTCTGAGAGCTGTCTATTCACACTAATCACTGTGTCTTTTGTCATGCAAAAACTTCTTAGTTTGATGTAATCCCACTTGTCTATTTTGGGGATTATTGACTGTGCATTGGGAGTATTATTTAAGAATTCTTTCCCTACCGCAATGTCTCCCAGAGTTTCCCTGGTGTTTTCCAGGAGCAGTTGTATAGTTTGAGGCCTTAGATTTAGATCTTTGATCCACCTTGACTTGATTTTTGTCAGAGGTGAGAGGTAGGGGTTCAGATCCATCTTTCTGCAAGTGGAAATCCAGTTTTGCTAGCACCATTTGCGGAAGAGGTTTTCCTTTTCCTACTCGATTGATTGGTACCCCTTATCAAAAATCAGTTTACTGTATATTTGGGCATTTATTTCTGGGGACTCTACTCTGTTCCCTTGGTCACCTGCCTGTTTCTGTGCCAGTACCATGCTGTTTTGATTATCACAGCTTTGTAGTATATTTTGGGGTCAGGGAGTGAAATGCCACCCACTCCACTCTTCTTGTGCAGAACTGCTTTGGCAATATGGGGTCTTTTATGATTCCAGACAAACTTTATGATTGTCTTTCCTAGATCTGTGAAGAATGTATCTAGTACTTTGATTGGCATTGCATTAAATAGGTAGATTAATCTGGGTAGAATTGCCATTTTGATTATTTTAATTCTTCCAATCCAGGAACATAGGATATCTTTCCACTTTTTTGTGTCATTTTCAATTTCTTTTTTTATCTTCTCATAGTTTTCCTTGTGGAGGTCTTTAACTTCTTTGGTTAGATTTATCCCTAAGTATCTTATACTACTTGTGACTGTAGTAAATGGAAAAACTTTTTTCAGTTATATCCCGTCTGCCTGTTGTTTGTATATAGAAATGCTATAGATTTCTGGATATTAATTTTGTATCCTTCAACTTTAATATATTCATGTATTATGCCCAGAAATTTTTTTATGGAAAACATTGGGTGGTCTATGTATACAGTCATGTCATCTACAAATAGAGTTTCACCTGTTCTTTTCCTATTTATATGCCTTTTATTCTTTTCCTCTTTTCTGATTGCAATGGCCAGGACTTCTAGCGGAGTGGAGAAAGTGGACATCCTTGTCTTGTACCCATTTTTAGTGGAAACGCTTTCAGCTTTTCTCCACTGAGGATGATGTTCGCTATGGGTTTTTCATAGATAGCTTTTATTGTGTTGAGAAATGACCCTTCTATGCCCATTTTGCTAAGAGTCTTGATCATGAAGGGATGTTGTATCTTATCAAATGCTTTTTCTCCATCAATGGATATGACCAAATGGTTTTTATCTTTTTTCCTATTAATATGGTGTATTACATTTATGGTTTTGCATTTGTTGAACGAATCTTGCATTCCTGGGATAAAGCCTACCTGATCATGATGTATAATCTTTTTTATAAGTTGTTGTATACAATTTGCTAGTATCTTGTTGAGAATCTTTGAGTCTGTATTCATCAGGGATATTGGTCTATAGTTTTCCTTCCTTGTCCTGTCCTTATTTGTTTTAAGGATAAGGGTGATAGAGGCTTCATAGAATGAATTAGGGAGAGATTCACCCTTTTGGATCTTTACGAATAACTTGAGCAGAACAAGGGTTAACTCTTCTTTGAAAGTTTTGTAAAATTCAGAGTTGAATCCATCAGGGCCAGGGCTTTTTTTGTAGGGAGGTTATTTATAACTGATTCTATCTCCTGTCTTGTTATGGACCTATTCAGACTTTCTATATCCTCCTAGCTGAATCTAGGGAGATTATATGTGTCCAGGAATTTGTCCATCTTATCCAGATTATCTTGTTTCTTGGCATACAGATATTCATAGTATCCTCTAATAAATTTTTGTATTTCTACTATGTCTCTTGTTATTTTGCCTGCTTCATTACTGATCTGATTCACCTGGTTCCTTTCTCTCTTCTTAATAAGTATAGCTAGTGGTGTATGGATTTTGTTTATCTTTTCAAAGAACCAGCTTTTACTTTCATTTATTTTCTGTATAGTTCATTTATTTTCTATTTCATTTATTTCTGCTCATATCTTTATTATTTCCTTTCTCCTGGTACTTTTTGGATCTTTTTGCTGTTGCTTTTTCAATTCTGTGAGGCATGATGTTAGGTGATCCATTTGCTTTCTTTCCGTGTTCCTCTTATGTGCACTAATTGCTATGAACTTCCCTCTTATTACTGCTTTAGCAGTGTTCCAAAGATTATGGAAACTCATGTCCTCATTGTCATTGGCTTCCAAGAACCTTTTGATTTCAGTCTTTATTTCTTTAGTGGTTGTGGAGTCATTCAGGAGTAGGTTATTTAGTTTCCATATATTTGAGTATTTTTGAGAATATCTCTTGAAATTAAACTCAAGATTAATTCCATCCTGGTCGGTGAAGATGCTGGGTACACTTTCCATGCCTTTGAATTTGTAGAGGCTTGCTTTGTGCCCTATGATGTGGTCAGTCTTCCAGAAGGTTCCATGTGGCAGTGAGAAAAAAGTGTATCTCGAGGTTTTTGAATGGAAAGATCTATAGATATCTATTAAGTCTGTTTGATTTATGATATCATTTAGATCCTTTATCTCTTTACATATTTTTTGTCTAGATGATCTGTCCAGAGGGGACAGTGCAGTGTTGAGGTCGCCAACAATTAGTGTGTTGCAGTCTATCTCCCCTTTTAGATCTAGCAGTCTTTCCTTCACATATTTGGGTGCTCCTATGTCAGGCGCATAGATATTAATAAGCGTTATATTTTCTTGATCGATCGAGCCTTCTACTACAACATAGTGCCCTTCTTCGTCTCTTCGAACAGTTTTTGTTTTAAAGCTCATTTTGTCAGAAATTAGTATTGCGACTCCAGCTCTTTTTTGGTTCCCATTTGCATGGAAAACCTTTTTCCAACCCTTCACTTTCAGTCTATGTACATCTTTATCCATGAAGTGGGCTTCCTGTAGGCAACAGATAGAGGGTTTTTGTTTTTTAATCAATTCAGCCAGTCTGTGTCTCTTGATTGGAAAATTTATTCCATTAACATTCAATGTTATTATCTATGTTACTGGATCTTTCCCGATGTTTAAGTTGGCCATGGTCTTAGTTGCCTTTTACTCCTTTGTTTCTGGCTGTTACTTCTTTAGTTTTCCTGGAACAGTACTTTCTTCAGGGTTTCTTGGAGAGCTGGCCTGGTGCTGGCAAATTCTTTTAGGTTTTGTTTTTCTGAGAAGATTTTATTTATTTTTTCCCATATAAAGGATAATCTTGCAGGATACAATAATCTTTGTTGAAATTGTTTCTCTCTTAACACTTTCAATACATCTTCCCATTCTTTTCTTGCTTGCATTGTTTCTGTTGAGATGTCCTGTGTTAACCTGGTGGGGTGACTTTTGTAAGTCACTTGTCGCTTCTCTCTCTTGCCAGATAAGATAAGATACTAAAACTCGCAAGAGTGTGGTTTTATCCAGTCTGGCTATTATATGTCTATGGGAAGATCTTCTTGGATTAATTCTGTTTGGGGTCCTTTGTATTTCTTGGGACTGGATGCTTGAGTGCCTCTGTAGACTTGGGAAATTTTCTTCCAAGATTTCATGGAATAGGTTTTCTATGCCCTTATTAGTATCTTCATCTTCTGGGATACCAATTATTCAGATGTTAGGACATCTAATAGCATCTAGTATTTCCCATATGTTATCCTCATGGCTTTTTTTTGTTATTTTCTCTTTTTGGTGTTTTTTTCTAGGTCAGAAGTTTTATCTTTTTTTTTTAATTTTTTTCTTTTAATTTTTTATTATCGTCATATTCTTCTTTATATTACTTTGAATTGCATATAAGTTTATAGTGTATTACATTGCTTTTTCAAAAGGGAATGCCATGCATGACAGTCAGTACAGAGACATTAATCTCCCCACTTCAACATTCAATATCTTTTCTATGTTTTCCCCAATCATTATTATTATTATTCTAATTATTTTTTAAAACAGTCAATTGCTATTTCTCATTTTGCTTGTACAAATACTTTGCCCATCATGAAATACTTTTCAGACAAATCCAGTTGAGAATACTATACATGTCAACATCAACAGTTAATAAGCCATATCTATTTCTCACTAACGTCCTGCCTCTCTATTGTTCACTTGTTATCTTTCTCTATCCTCTTCTTCTTTTTTTTAATAATTTTTTTAATTTATTTATTTGCATTCATTCACTGAACTTCATTACAGCATACAAAATGAGATTTTCCATTCAAAGTACACTATATATTGTCTCAATCAAGCACATCAACAAACATGTTATTGTCAGCAAATGATCTTCCATTTCTTGTCTTCTGTATGTTTTGCTTTTTTTCCCCCCATCCTTGATTCTCTATCTTTTACCCTCTGCCATCTCCCACTCTCCTCCCACAGTCTCTAATATCTATGTTTGCTTTCTATACTGTTTTCTGCTCACATTTTATTGTATCACCAAAGACCCTAATCAATCCAAATACCCTCATAGCAAACACAGGTGATACCCACATTTCCATGAACATAAGTCTTACTTTACGCATCCTGTAAAGTAGCACCTAGCTGTGGCTACATATCCTACTGCAGTCATTGAATAGATATATATTTTTTTTCTGAAACTTTTTTTTTGTAACTCAATTTACATTCCTTCCCTAAGCTTCATCACAGCATACAAAATGCAATCTCCCATCCAGTACACATTGCATAGTGATACAATCATGCACATTACAAAAAATTTTCCATTACTAGTTCCTAGAATTACTTCCACCCCTCTTTCTGACCCTCTGTCCCTTCCCACCCTCCTCTCACACCACCTCCAGTGTCTACAATTGTCCTTCATTCCCTTCCCACCCACGTTGCATTGACCACACAATTTCCTACATAATCTAACTACTTTCAATGGTGAGTTCACTCATTACTACTAAGAAAACCAGTTTTAACTTAACTCAAAGAAATGCCAAGGAACTTTGCTTAAAACCAGGAAACAAGTTAGGATTCTGTTCAAATGGAAGGTGCATGAACCTATCAATCTCATGTACTTTTATCTCCTGTTCTGGTTCAATTTTCCTGATTAAATTCTGGGATATAATATTCAACTCCATACTTGTCCGTATGACTAAGTAGGCCACTTTCATAGTTTTTGGACTCTTATTTCCGTGTGTCTGTGTTTAATTTTCTTGATACAGCACACCCTTGAGAACTTCTTGGAGATCTGGTCTGGTGCTGGTAAATTCTTTCAGGTTTTGTTTATCTGAGAATGTTCTTGTCTTCTCTTCCCACCTGAAAGATAATCTTGCCGGGTACAGTATTCTTGGCTGAAATTGCTTCTCTCGTAACACTTTGAATATATTTTCCCATTCTCTCCTCGCTCGCATTGTTTCCGATGAGAGATCTGCTGTTAGCCTGATGGGATGTCCTTTGTAGGTAACTTGATGTTTCTCTCTTGCCAATCTGAGTATCTTGTCTTTGTCTGTGGTTTTGGTCAACCTGGCTATAATGTGTCTTGGAGAAGATCTTCTTGGGTTAATTCTATTTGGGGTCCTTTGTATTTCCTGGGACTGGATCTTCGAATGCCTCTCTAGGTTTGGAAAGTTTTCTTGCAGGATTTCATGGAATAGATTATCAATGCCCTTATGGGTTTCTTCACCTTCTGGAATGCCAATTATCCGGATATTTGGACGTTTGATGGTATCCAGTACTTCTCGCATATCATTCTCAAATTTTTGAGCCATTTTCTCAGTCTTCGTGGTGGATTTTTCTAAGCCAGCCATTTTCTCTTCTACATCTGAGATTCTATTTTCTGAATGATCTAGTCTGCTTTGAATACTTTCAAGGGAGATTTTGACTTCTTGTATTATAGCCTTCATCTCTAGCAGTTCCTTTTGAGTCTTTTGTAAAGTGTGTAATTCCTCTTTTAGATCTTGTAAAACTTTCCTCATCTCCTGGAACTCGGCAACTTCTTTCTCCTTTCTCTTTAGCAGTTCATTATCTCTTTTCTTCCATCTCTGTTAGCTTCGACATTACAAATGCTCTAAATTCCTTATCAGACATTTCCATGACTTTCACTGAACTGCTTGTGGATGAAGGAGAGTTACTCTTTTCCATTGGAGGAGAGGTATTTTCTCGTTTTCCCATATTTCTTGTGTTCCGACGGTGATTTCTTGTCATCTGATGAATGGCGTGTTTCTTTCAAATTCTTGAAGATAAGCCTCAATGTTCAGGAGCAAACAGACAGAGGTGTTCTAGAATCTGTTTGCTGTTCTGTTGTGATCGCTCAAACGGGGTCGATCTTCTTCTCCAGGTACGCCTGGATCCGGGTTTACTGCCAAGACGCCATGGAGAGGCAGACCCAGCGGCAGAGGGTGTGCGCCTCTGCGAGGGAGAGCCCTCCTTTTTTTTCAGAAGTTTTATCTTCTACATCAGCGATTCAATCTTCAGCATGGTCTAATCAACTTTTAACACTTTCAAGAGAATGTTTTATTTTTTGTATGACAGTCTTCACCTCTAATAGTTCCATCTTATTCTTTCTTAGAGTGCCCATTTCTTCCTTCATATCATGGAAGGACTTTCTCATCTCCTGTAGTTCATTGTCTCTTTTCTGTTCCAGCTCATAGTATTTGTTCAACACGAATGTTCTAAATTCTTTCTCGGACATTTTGGTGACTTCCTCTATTTTTTTCAAGAAATGGAAGGGAGTCACTGTGTACTTTTGATGGAGACATATTTCCTGCTTCTTTCAGACCTGAGATTTTTCTTCTACTTCTAACCATTGGGAGATGTGTTCCCTTTGAGATACCTTTTTAGAGAATGTTTCCTCGAATAGGAGCAAGTGTGTTTCCTTTTTGCTGTGGAATGAAGACTGCCAAAGTCTCTCTTCTGTTGTGTTTAGCAATGTGATCCAAGGAGGAGTATTCTCTTCAGGTGTGCAAAAAAAAAAAAAAAAGTATCTCCTTTTTCACAGGTGGTTCTGTGAAAGGGAGGATCCCAGAGAGTCTTAAAATACTAGAATATTTCAGAACTGTAATTCTAGACCTATGTAAACCACCAGGGATGGTGTAGATAAAGGAAGTGAGGACAAAATAAGTGGGAAGAATATAATAAGGAGAATAAAGAAAAAAGTTGTGTGCCATGTGCTAGCGCAGCACGCGATTTCGCCATGCATGCGAAGATGGGAGTAGGGTGTCTGTAGGGATCAGGGTGTTCCTATGTGGTAAGGAGAAGAGAGAAATTTACAAATGAAGAAGAGGAGAAGGAGAGAGAGAGAGAAAAAAAAAAGTGTACCTGGCTGACAGAGAGAGAGGTCTCTGGCTTGGGGGTCCTGGGGCTGGAGCTGCGGCAGGAAGCCCTGCCTCAGAATTCCTTGGCCCAGGAGGGCGAAGATGGGAATGGAGTGTCTGTAGGGCTGAGGGTGTTTCTGGCTGACAGACAGAGGGGTCTCTGGCTTGGGGGTCCCGGGGCTGGAGCTGCGGTGGGAAGTCCTGCCTCAGAATTCCTTGGCCCAGGAGGGTGAAGATGGGAGTGGGCAAGAAAAGCAATTTCAACCAAGAATACTGTACCCTGCAAGATTATCCTTCAGATGGGAAGAAAGGACAAGGACATTTTCAGATAACTAAAACCTGAAAGAATTTACCAACACCAGACCAACTCTCCAAGAAGTTTGTAAAGAGTACTATACCAGGGACCAGCAGTTAGCATAATGGCTATGTCGCTGGACTCCCATGTAGCTGACCGAGGTTTGAGTCCCGGACCCGGTGGTTTGAACTCACGGTGGGCACATGTGCGTGCGTGCCCAAGATCCCAAGAGGAGAATGGAGGAGAGGGAGAGAAATGGAGGAGAGGGAGAGAAATCACATCCCCCCTGGGGAGTGATTTCTCGCTTTCTATCTCTCTGTCTCTTTCTGTCTGTCTGGCGAGTGCACGCACTATAGCAAAAACCTCTTCAAAAAAATAAAAAGAGTACTATGCCAGGAGAACTAAATACAGACCCACAGAAATAAGAGTTCAATGAGAGGTCTGCTGTTAGCCTGATGGAATATTCTTTGTAGGTAACTTGCCATTTTTCTCTTGCAAATCTTAGTATCTTGTCTTTGTCTGTGGTTTTATTCAATCTGACTATAATGTGTCCTGGAGAAGATCTTCTTGGGTTGATTCTATTTGGGGTCCTTTGTATTTCTTGGGACTGGATCTTTGAGTGCCTCTCTAGGTTTGGAAAGTTTTCTTGCAAGATTTCATGGAATAGATTATCAATGCCCTTATGAGTTTCTTTGCCTTCTGGGATACCAATTATCTGGATATTTGGATGTTTGATGGTATCTAACATTTCTCGTATATTACTCTCATTTTGGGGGGGCAATTTTCTCAGTCTTAGTGGTGGATTTTTCTAGGCCAGCAATTTTCTCTTCTACATCTGAGATTCTATTTTCTGTATGATCTAGTCTGCTTTTAATATTTTCAAGGGAGATTTTGACTTGCTGTATTATAGCCTTCATCTCTAACAGGTCCATTTGATTGTTTTTTAAAGTATGTAATTCTTCTTTTAGATTTTGCAAGATACTAAGATTGGCAAGAGAAAAACGACAAGTTACCTGCAAAGGATATCCCATGAGGCTAACAGCAGACCTCTCATCAGAAACAATGTGAACGAGAAGAGAATGGGAAAACATGTTCAAAGTGTTAAGGGAAAATCAATTTCAACCAAGAATACTATACCCAGCAAGATTATCCTTCATATGGGAAGAAAAGACAAGAACATTCTCAGATAAACAAAACCTGATAAAATTTACCAGCAACAGACCAGATCTCCAAGTTCTCAAGGAAGTGCTATATCAGGAAAATTAAATACAGACACACAGAAATAAGAGTTCAAATACTAAGAAAATGGCAACTTAATCATAGGGACAAGTCTGGAATTGAATATTATATTCCACAACTCAATCGGGAAGGTCGAACTACAACAGAAGATAGATTAAGTAGATGAGACTGAACTGGTGAAATAGCATTTTATGACTTTTGACTAAAATATTGCCTATTTTCTTCTAGGCTTTGTTGTCTGATTTTAAAGATTTTTGTCCTATCTCGAGCTGTTGATAGGTTCATGTACCTCTATTTGAACAGAATCCTAACTTCTTTCCTGGCTTTAAGTTTTAAGCAAAATTCCTTAGCATTTCTTTGATTTATTAACATTAAACTGCTTTTCTTGAAATTACCAGCTTAACTTGCTTTTGAAAGTAGTTAGATTATTTAAGAAATTGTGTGATCGATAAATTGGGTGGGGGGGAGAAGAAATGGAAGACAACTGTAGACACCAGAGATAGTGTGAGAAGAGGGTGGGAAAGGGCAGAGGGTCAGAAATAGGGGATATATATATATATATATATATATATCCCACAGCCAACTGAGTTTTGACAAAAGACACAAGACAATCCAGCACAGAAAAGAAAATATTTCCAGCAAATGGTGCTGGAAAATCTGGATATCAGAAAAATGAAACTAGGGACCAGCAGTTAGTGTAATGGCTATACTGCTGTACACCCTTGTAGTCGACCATGGTTCAGGTCCCAGAGCCAGTGCTTAAACTCACGCCGGGCGCGTGTGCGTGCGTGTCCAAGGTCCTGAGAGGAGAATGGAGGAGAAGGGATTGCAGTGTTGCCAACTCCCCTGGGTGGTGATTTCACGGTTTTTGTCTCTCTGTCTCTCTGGAGAGTGCATGCACCCTATAGCAGAAACCTGTCCAAAGAAAAGAAAAATGAAACTGGACTCCTATCTCTCATCACTAATAAAAATCAACTCAGAATGGATCAAGGGTCTAAACACAGAACCTCAAACCATAATACTACTGGTGTAAAACACATGGAAGACTCTTGGAGTAGGCAAAGATTTCTTAAATAAGACCCCCAAAACACAGATAATAATCTTCAAAATAGATAAGTGGGACATCAGACTAAAAGGTTCTGCATAGCAGAAGAAACTATAATTAAAGAGACAACCCTCAGAGTGTGGTAATACATCTGCAAACAATGTCTCAGTTAAAGGACTGATAACCAGAATATACAGGGAACTCAAGTAGCTTACCCACAAAAAATTATCAATCCAATAAAAAGATGTGCAAATGAGCTGACCAGACAGCTCTCCAAGGAAAACATATAAATGGCCAAAAAGCATATGAAAAATGCTTAACATCATTTATCATAAGAGAAATATGAATTAAAACCATAATGAGATACCACCTAACTCCAGTCAGAATGACTAAGGTAGATTATATATCATTATATGTATATATACACATTATATATATATATATATATATATATATATATATATATATACACACACACACACACACGCATATATATACATATATACATATATATATATATAAAATGGGACACATATATATATATACATATATATACATATATATATACATATATACATATATATATATATATTACCTCTATTTCTTTCTTTTTCTTTTTTTTTTTTGAGAGGTCTTTTGCTATAGGGCACGTGCACTCGCCAGAAAGACAGAGAGAGACAGAGAGACAGAAAGAGAGAAATCACTCCCCGGGGAGATGGCCACGCCGCAATCCCTTCTCCTCCATTCTCCTCTCGGGATCTTGGGCACACACACACGTGCGCCCAGTGTCAGTTTAAGCCGCTGGGTCCGGGACTTGAACCACGGTCGACTACATGGGAGTCCAGTGACATAGCCATTATGCTAACTGCTGGTCCCAATATATTACCCCTATTTCTGACCCACTGCCCTTTACCACCCTCTTCTCACACTATCTCTGGTGTCTACAGTTGTCTTCCATTTCTTCTCCTCCCCCAATTTATATATATATATATATATATATATATATATATATATATATATATATTTATAAGCAAATGCTGGTGACGCTGTGGTGAAATGGGTACCCTCTTACACTGTTGGTGGGGATGCATATTAGTAAAATCACTGTGGAGAAAAATATGGAGGTTCCTCAGAACTTCCATACAACTCAGTAATTACACTCCTAGGATAGGAAAACCCTCAGTCAGAAAAACACTTGCACATCCATATTTACTGGAGCAATACTCACAATTTCTAGGACATAGATTAAACCAAAATGTCCTAGAGCAGATGAGTGGATTGATTAAAAAAAAAATAGTGGTGCATGTACTGTATGGAATCCTAGTCAGCCATAAAAAAATGAGATCCTGACATTTTATGCAAAGTGGACAAATATGGAAGATTTAATGCTAATTGAAGCAAATCAGGCTATAAAACACAAGCATTGTATGTCTGTGCTTAATATATAATGAATACCTGCACTCTATAGCAAAAACTAAAAGACTGGAAGGTATAATAGCAGGGAGGGTAACTGAAGATGGAGATAGTATAGGAGAGAGCATGTAACAGGGGATGGGTAACGGTGGGAGAGAGGGAGGGGATCAGTGAAAACAAACAAACAAAACATTTAATAGACACAAGGATGAAAAGAGTTGTCTGCTGATAATATGTATGGTAATGTCTTTGACTTGATAATATGTACTTTATTCATGCTGGGAAAAAAACATTTTGCATACTATAAAGATATACAGTGATTAAATGTAGATTTGTCAGTATATATATACATATGGAGCCAGAATGTGGCATGGAGATTAAGGTTCCTACTGGTTCCCACATTGCCAGCTGTGTGGTTCAAATCCCAGACCTAGCACCTTGAAAATCACATCAGGCACACATAAGTGAGTGTTCAAAATCTCAAGAGGAGACTGGAGGAGGAGGGATTACTGTGCAATCGGCCCCCCTGGGGGGTGTTGTCTCACTTTCTCTCTATTTCTCTCTTTCCCCCTCTCTTGCAAGCACACATCCTATAGCAAAAATTAAAAACACAAAGAAAAACTGAAAAGCCTTTGATTCAGTGCTTCCTTCATGGGTATATTTCCAACAGTAATGGGTACATAAATAAACCAGAAGACAAGTGCAAAAATGTCTGTAGCACAATTGCTCCTGATAGTAAAAATCTAGAAATGATCCTAATGGCAGATTAATAGTGATATGAGCCAAGAAAATAAGCACATTTCCAAGAGATTTCATACAAAGCAATACTATGAAGAATGACAAGAGGACGAAGTGCTACTAGATGCAATAACATAGATGAATCTCACAAATTTTATAATGAACCTAAAAAGTCTAATCATAAGAGACTATGTACTGTATGATTCAATTGATAAAAATTTTTAAAAACAGGGTAAAGTAATTATAATATTAGAAAGGAGAGTGAGAAGAGTGATAGAGAGTACAAAGAGAACTTAGATACTGGAAAAAATTCAGTGTGTATTCACTTAAGTGGTCAATTCATCCTCCTGTGTACTTATGATTTGGTAACATTACTGACTGTAGGTTATTATTTTTTTTAGATACTCATTTTTTAAAATGGGAAGGGCAGTTAGGCATACAGAGAAACCAATTCACAATCCCAATATGAAGGAAATGGCTAAAACCCAAGTGAATCTGTAAAATTGAGACAGATTCTCAGTTCCCCAAAGGCATTCTATCTTTTTATTTCACTGTCAATCATACAAAACAAGACTTTAAATGAGAGAGTTTATCTGGGAAGTGACAGGATAATTGAGGTATTCTGGGGATATTTTTCAGTCATCACTGGGTTACTAGGACATTTTGGGTGAATTGACAGAGTATGAAAAGCATAAATTGCACAGAATTTTTTCTAAAGTTTCCCACCTAACTTAATATGCTTGAGTTCAGTTTTACAAAGTTGTCATCTAGGCAAACCACCTCAAAAGAGTAGTTGACATCATCTGTGATTGATTCAGAGATGTGAATCCCAATGCCTTAGCAGATAAATTTGCAGACAATGATTAATAGCCTTGGTCAGGAAAGGGGAAGTGCTTGATCAAACATGGGGAAAATAAAGTATAGAAGCTGAGTATCTCTATTAATTTTGTAGGATTGTTGTAACAAAGTACCACAAACTGAATGGCTTAAGCAAGAGAAATATATTGTCTTCCAGTTTTGGTGACTAGAAGTCTTAAGTCAAGGTACTGGGCTGCAGTTTATTTTTGAGATCTCTCTCCTTGCCTTATAGATGGCTGTCTTCTTGTTTCATCACATAATTTTTCTGCTGAGCATTGCTGTGTCCTGGTATCTCTTCTTATAAGGACACTGGTCATATTGAATTAGGTTGTCCTAATGACCTCATTTAACATCTACCTCTGTAAAGAACACAAGTCCAAATATAGTCACATTCTGAGGTACTTTGGGTCAGGTCTTTGACACAGGAATTTTTGGGGAACAGTTAATCCATGAGAGTATATATAAATGCACATTAAATAATGTAAAAATAGCTCATAGTTATTTTTAAAATTAATTTTAACATTAGCTAAGGGTAGTTATGCCCATGAAAACGACTAACATCATGCCAGGACAAAGAAAAATTGATGCAAACCTAAGTGAGCACACCTGATCACAAGCTGCTTAGTTTCTGTTATGGACTAAATTGCTCCTGCCTTATTCTCCCCAAAATTGATATGTTGAAGTCCTAATGCCCAATGTGATTGTATTTGGAGATAAGGCTTTTAAAGAGATAATTAACATTAAATGAGGTTCTAAAAGTATGCCCTATTCATCATGACTCATGTCCCGATAAGAAGAGGACAAAAAACTGGGGATGTACACACAAGTAAAAAGGGTCATGTCAAGACACAATAAAAAGGTGTTCATCTACAAGACAAACAAAGGACCCTAAAGAGAAACCAACACTGCCAGCACCTTGACCTCAGACTGCCAGCCTCTAGATGTGTGGGAAATAAAATTCTGTTTGTCTTATTCATTTATTGCTGCTATAGCAAAGAACCTTATACTGAATACTTTATAAATATTAAAATTTTTTTATAGTACTGGAGACTAGGAAGTCTGAGATTAAGGCTCTAGCTGTTTTAATGTCTGACGAAGATCCATTTCTCACAGACAGTGTTTTGTAATGGCAGAAGTGGTAGAAAGACAAAAAGGGAATAAATATTGTCCTCATGCAGCAGAAGACATGAAAGGGCAAAATGGGACTAGAGTGCTCACTTCAACTTCTTTTATAAGAGCATTAATCCCATTCAGGAGAACAGAGTGCTCTGATTTAATAACTTCCCAAAGGACCCTCCTCTTAATATTATGACATTGTGTATTAGGCTCTAATATACGCATTTTGGAGGGATGCATACATTCAAACCATATTATTATTATTTATACTACCTGGTCTGTGGTGTTTTGTTATGATAGCCCTAGCAGAATACAATAGTTACTCCAAAATGTCCAATTTTCTTTTTATAGGGAGTCATGAAAAACAAAAATTTAAGTAAGAGGGAGGACTGAGAAGTCACAGAAATTCAAATTTTACAGAACATAATTGGATCAATTTGCTTTGAGATTTTTCTACCAAAGTGGGTATACTTGAGTAGAGGTCCCTGAAAATCCTTTATCTAGTAAAACTGTAACAAATTAGCTGAAGTCTATACCCTGCTTTTTTCAGAGGAGTGAATATCAATCTCATGAAGAGCTGTTGCACTTTATACCTTTTACATTAAGAAACACACACAATTTTTGTTGGGATTTAAAAAAAATTGTAGACAGTATAATATACTTTTGAGTTTATTTTAATCCATTTATCAAGTAACCTGTAAGGCTCCCTACTTAGAGTGAAGCTCTGAAAGAAAGTTCTCTAAAGGATGATCTAAACTGTAAGATGAGAATCTCTGATACTGGGCTTTATAATTCATTCATTGGATTCAACGCTATTTAAAACTTACATTGCTTTTGAAAGCTTTCTATAACCTGTTGACTGAAAAAAATAATTGAGCCTGTGATATACTGGTTCAATATGGATGAGGCACTGAAGAAGATGATGAGAAGAAAATCTACCCTCTGATGGTATTTGTAGTACTTCAGGGAGTAGTACTTTAGGTAGTCCAATTTGTGTAGGAGAAAAGATGGACTAAGGTATAGATTAACACTGATTCATGAACAGTGGCTAATAATTTTGCTGTGTGTTCAGGGATTTGGAAGGTTCTGACAAGGATGACCTTATTTATACTAAAATGTTTGAGCATAAAACTGGAGGAAATAGAGTGCCAGTCAAATAGTTATGTGATAAAAGAACATACTAGATAGAATGTATAAAATGTATAGGATGTTTCCATAGGAAGGACTGCTGGCCAATGAGGCAAGTGGGAGGATGAAATAATGAGAGCCTTCGAAAAGCTTATGAAAAATACATATCATGGAAAATCTATTCATTAATTTCAAACTTTTTTGCACCAAAATAAAATTGTACTTCTACTTTTTTGTGAACTTTTTGATGTACCCTCCATAGACTTTGTGCTTTATTTACTAAGCCCAGCACCTGATAAAGTACTGCATAATCTAAAGGAAGCATGACTTTTAAAATTTTTCTTCTTGTAAGGGTACCTTTTTTGTAACATTCTCCTTCAGAAGAGGAATTACATTACATTAAATCACTTCAGAAGTAAACCTTAAGAGAAGAATTTTAGCACACAATAGTGTATTTGGAAGGTGATCTAGTAAACAACAGCAAGGAAGTGGAAATTAAGTCACGGAAGGAAAGCAAGCCAAGAAAGTTTGTATTATTAAATTACTTATTACTATTGACCCTTCAATTTAATTCCACTGAGGTTCTCTGGGAGATAACGAGGAGCATATCTCTTAGTTATTCAATTGATGAGTGAGAAAACATGGCTATTTATCTGCCAACTTTCCATCTTGAAGGATGCTTCCAAGTGATTGTGATGAGTAGAAGTCCCCTATTCATTCCACATGAGCAAGAAATAAACTTTGGATTTTAAGATATTACAACTTTGGATGGAGGCCAGCAGGTGGCATAGTGTTTAAGGTGTTGGAAAACCGTATGGCTCACTATGGTCTGAGTTCTAGACTTGGCAGCTTGAAAATCGTGCCTAGTGTGTGTGTGCCTGCCCAAAATCCCAAGAGGAGAATGAAGGAGAAGGGATTGTGGTGTGGACATCCCTCTTGGGGGATGACTTCTCATGTTCCTTCTCACTGACTCTCTCTGTCCTTCTCTTCAAGTGCACATGCCCTATGACCAAACAAATAAACAAAATACAACAAAATAACCACTATTGATATGATTGTAGATAATTTATTGCCATTTGATATGGTATTTTAAATGGGATTAAAGCATAATTCAGTGATGCATGCTACCATTTAGAGATATTTAGTTACATTCCATATGTTAGTTAGCATAAACAGTTCTGTTATTTCCAGTTGATTTTGAGATTTCATCTTCATCCCTTGTGGATTTGCAGTTTGAGTGACATGTGTCTAGACATATAGTTTAAAAAAATCTATTTCAACATTTGGTATCATTTTAATCCTGTGACTCATGTTCTTCAATTCTAAAAAAAAAATAAATGGAGCATTATCTCTTAAAATAATGCCTTTATGTAATTTTGTCCACTCTTTATATTTGGAGTTCCTTTTAGTCATGAAATAAAATCTACTAAAACTGTCTTCTATGTTTCTTGGTTATATTTCATAGATTAAATATCTATCTTGCTCTGCAATGTATTCTGTGTCATTTCTCAGTACTATTTTCCAGTTACTGACTCTCTATTAATCTTAGTTCTAACATTTATCAGATCTATTATATTTTATATTTTAATTATTATTTATTTTCAGTTTAGTCCCCTCCCCCCATAGGGTATATGCTCTCTCCAGAAAGACAGAAAGAGGGAAAGTGAGAACTCATCCTCCAGAAGGGATCACCATGCTCTAATCACTTCTCCATTCTCCTCTCAATATTTTGAGCATACATGTACACATTTTCAAGTCCTTGGGACTGGAACTGGAAACATGGTCTGCCATGTGAGAGTCCAGCACGTTAACCACAATGCCATCTTCTGGTCCCATCAATGATCATGGTTTCAATGAAAGGTTCATTGTCATAGAGATCTGTTTTTAATTCATATCTTTGTCTTTGGTTTGATGATTCATTGTTCTTTTTTGAATATCATTCCTTCCATTTCTTATGGTAGATAATAAACATACTCATTTAAAAGACATTTCCAGCTTCTCATGACTCCCTGGGTTTGTCTCTGGAACTCGAAGCTTTCCATCTACCCGGTGCTGTCTGCTGCCAAGACCCAATCACCTGCTGTAAGACTTGCAGCCCCACCCTATGGGGTTTGTTGTTGGAACTTGCAGTGCCCGGGCCTGCATGCTGTGCTGACTTGTGTCTCTTCACTAGGTCATATTTCCTTAGCTCATTCCCACCTTATCAGGAGCTGAAATGTTGGTAGAAGTCTCAACCATCTGCAGCTAACTATATATGATTTTCGGCTCTGATCTGAGAGACACAGCCCTGTAACAAGAACATACCTGGGATCTAAGGGTAAGATTTCTTCCTCTGATAATACAGAATCTACTCCAATAGATAGGAAGAAGCAAATACTTCATCAGAAAATCGAAGATCAGTGCAGATACCGAGTAATAGCCCCTCAACAATGATGGACAGCATAAAAGAATTCACACACACAAAAAAAATAACAAAAAGAATTCCAAACAATCATAGAGATAGGACTCAATGAGGTGCTAGAGAAAGTAGAAAATTAATTTCAGGAAATGAGAAAATCATTCTAAGACATGGACCAGGAATTCCATAAACAGATAGATACCCTAAAGAAAAGAGTAAAACAACTCCTAGAAATGAAGAGCACAATACAAGAAAGTAAAATCTCCAGTGAAAGCAGTAACAGCAGATTGGACCATGTGGAAGAAAGAACTTCTGACATTGAAGACAAATTCTCCAACACAGACCAAACCATCAGAAAAGAAAAAGAAAAAGAACTCCTGAAGATGAAGATGACATAACATCATAACATATGGGAAATTCTAGACACCAGTATACACTGAAATATCTGTATAATTGGTATTCCAGAATATGAAGAGACTGCTAAAGACATGAAATATCTCTTCCAAAAAAAAAATCTGAAAACTTCCCAAACCTAGTTAAACATGGAGAAATTCAGACCTAAGAAATAAAAAGAACTCCAAACCAATATAGAAAAAAATCCTCCCCTGGCACATCATAGCCAGACTGATAAAAATGAAAGACAAAAAGCCAACATTCTAAAAATGCCAAGAGACAAACTTCAAGTTATTTACAAAAGTTATCCTATTAGGCTAACATCAGACCTCTCAACTGAAACAATATAGGCAAGGTAAGAATGGGAAGACATTAGAAACATTAAAAGAAAAACAATTTAAACCAAAAAAAAAAATACTATACCTGGCAAGATTATCCTTCAAATGGGAAGAACAAATAAAACCATTCTAATATACAAAAACTGAAAAAAATCACCAATACTAGACCAGCTATACAAGAATTACTGTAGGGAGTATAACATCAGGAAAACTAAAGAAAGACAAGCAGAAATAAGAGAACAAAAAACAACCAAGAAAATGATTAACAAAATGGCAGAGATAAGTCCACAAATATCAAAAATAACTTTGAATATTAATGGATTAAATTCTCTTATTAAAAGACACAGTCTGGCTGAATGGTTAAAAAGTGCAGAAGCTATTTGCTGCTTATAAGAAGCACACCTCACTGACAGACATACATAGACTAAAAGTGAAGGACTGGGAAAGGATATTCCATGCAAATCAAAACCAAAAGAAGACTGGAGTTAAAATACTGATAGCAGAAAAGATAGCCTTTAAAAAATGAAAGCTATATCGGGACCAGCAGTTAGTATAATGGCTATGTCGCTGGACTCCCACGTAGTCAACCACGGTTCGAGTCCCGGACCCGGTGGCTTAAACTCACGCCGGGCGCATATGTGTGTGTGCTCAAGATCCCGAGAGGAGAATGGAGGAGAAGGGATTATGGCATGGCCATCCTCCCTGGGGGGTGATTTCGCGCTTTCTATCTCTCTGTATCTCTCTGTCTTTCTGGCGAGCGCACGCGCCCTATAGCAAAAAGCTCTTAAAAAAAATGAAAGCTATAAGAGAAAAAGAAGGATACTATACAGTACTGAAAGAATTTGTTCACCAATAAGATATAACGCATAAGTATCTATGCACCCAACACTGGAGTACACAAATATGTGAAAATATATGAAAAAGAGATTGTTAGGGAGATAGACTGCAACACAATAAATGATGGGGATTGCAACACTCTACTGTCCTCTGGACAGATCATCTTGACACAGTATAAACAAAGCAATACGAGATCTAAAAGATAACATAAATTAAAAGGTCTTGACAGACATCTATAGAACATTTCACCCAATGACCAAAAAGCATATATTTTTCTTACCCTCACATGGAACATTTTCAAAGACTGACCACATAATAGGACACAAAAAAGGCTTTATAAATTCGAAGGTATAAAAACTATATCCAGCATCTTTTCTGGCCAAGATGGAATCAAACTTGAAGTCAAGCACAAAAAGCGCCCTCAAAAATACACTAACCCATGGAAACGAAATAACCTACTCCTGAATGACTTTACAATCGCTGAAGAAATTAAGATTGAAACAATAAGTTTCACAGAAACCAATGTTAATGAACAAATAAGTGTGTATAACCTATGGGGCACAGCAAAAGCAGTCATAAGAGGGAAGTTTATAGGAATTAGTGCCCACAAGCAAGCAAAAACCAGAAAGGTGGCAAATAGATAATCTAAATGATGCAACTCAGAAAACTGGAAAAAGAACATCAAAACGTACATACACACATACACACCAATAGCAGGATAAAAGAAATAAAGATTCAATCAGAAATAAATTATTTAGAGAATAAAAGACCTATACAGAAAATAAATGAAACTAAAACTGTTTTTTTGAGAAGATAAAATTGACACACTGTTAGGTAGAGTAATCAAGAAGAACAGAGAGAGAAACCAGAGAAGTCAAATCGGCAAGGAAACAGGCAATATTACAATAGACATTAACAGAAAATTTTAAAAAATCACCAGAGAGTTACGAACAATTACACACCAACAAAAAAGATTACCCTAAGAGAGATGGACAAATTTCTGGACACATAATTTACCAATATTGAAGCAAGAAGAAATAGAGAGTTTAAATACTCCCACAATATTCAGACAAGAAGCCATTTTAAAGTTGAGGTGTGTCCTGGTACATTGAGGGAAGTCATGCTCTAAACCCATCTCCTAGACTCCCAAAATATTCAGACAAGGTAGGACGACCTCCGTCTTTTCTCTGTCTCTTGCTATCTGTCTCTCTGTCTGTTTCACGCTCTCTCTCCCTTTACATTTTTTTTTTTTTTAAATTTTCAAGCACCTCTCCTCAGCTTGGGCCTTTTCTTTCCCTTGTTAATTTCAGAAACCATTGTAAAGCTGAGGTCCTGGTGTGTTCTCGTATCACATGGTTTTCATTTTTTCTCTTTTTTGGTACTATATTTCTAGTTTCATTTTTCTTTTTGCTTATATTTTTTAATTTTACTTTCTTACTCCAAGCTTCACTCTCCATACACTTAATGTCTAGATAGGCCTAGGTGTACAGTCACCAAGCATCTGAATCCTTTTAGAGTCACTGAAATCCTCAATGCCTATTGAACCTCTTGCTTTAATGAAGAAATTTCTTTCTATAAATATGAACCCCTAATCTTACTGTTGACCACATTGCTAAGCACTGTAGAAGAGAGATTTTGTCACAGAATGACCAGAAACAATCGCAGAGGTCCAACTATTCATATTTCTAAAGATCCCAAAGGAAGGAATTCAAAGAAGTCTCAAAAAGAGTCACAAGCAACCTTCAGGTGCAGGAGATGCCAAGTGAAGTGTTATGTATTTTTGATAACCGTGTACTTCTGGTGTCTGTATAGTTTGAAATACTATTTTTAATCAAGTTTTATAAAAGTACAAAATTTTATCTTATCTTTTTTTTAAGCATTTTTCTTTTGGAAAGGGGGCATTTGTCACTAATAGAATGTCTCTGACATATTGATTTGGGGGACATCTTTACCTTCTAGTTTTGAAACTGCTTTTTGACTTCCAGGTGGAGAGATTCCCTGATGTTGACACACATAGCCACTTTGCCACAAATGCCTCATGGTGTGAAAAACTTAAAACTTGTTTTTATGTACTCTCTTTCTCTGCCTTCAGCATAGACTTAACACTGTTAAACCAGAGACCTTTTGGGATCTGATCACAAAAAACCGGTCACCAGTCAGGCGATCAGGACTTTCTAATAACATTGAAATGGCATCCTTCATAAGAGCAGCAGTTCCTTTTCAATATCGTTAGATCTTCAGGTTGAGAATTCTGCTAATTTTTTTTCTTGAAAGTCAGAGTCAGATGGTAAAAACTTGTTAAACAATATGCTGAATGTAAAAAGTCAACCCTCATTCAAAACTTTTCCCTGTTCAGAACATCAGATAAGAACTTCACCAAATTTTATAGTGCCGTTATGATTTTGATCATCCATTGAACAGGGCATTTAAAAGTTGTGTACTGTTAATGATTGTCCATGTCCTGCTTGAAATACCATGATTGTTTATGATAAGCACCTTTAATATACCTGGATACAGTTTGGCTTGGGGAAAAAAGCAAAAACAAAAAGAAAGAACCCTCCTAAATATATTCTATGAAGCCTCTACCACCTGGATCCCCAAAACAGACAAGGATATTAAAAAGAAAAGAAAAGAAAAGAAAAGAAAAGAAAAGAAAAGAAAAGAAAAGAAAAGAAAGAAGACTATAGGCCAATATCCCTGATGAATACAGATGCAAAAATTCTCAACAAGATAGCAGCAAACTGTGTCCAAGAATACATTAAAATGCTTATACACCATGACCAGGTAGACTTTATTCCAGGGATGCAAGGGTGGTTCTACATACACAAGGCAATAAAAGTAATACATCAAATTAACAGAAGGAAAGGTAAAAATCATATGACCATATCGATTGATGCAGAAAAAAAGCATTTGATAAGATACAATATTCCTTCATAATTAAGACTCTCAGCAAAACTGGCACGGAAGGGACATTCCTCAATACAATAAAAGCCATCTATGACAAGCCCATAGCTAACATTATACTGAATGCAGAAAAGCTCAAAGCTTTTCCACTACAGACTGGAAAAAGACAAGGTTCCCTACTCTCTCCACTCCTTTTCAACACAGTACTGGAAGTCCTAGCCAATGCAATCAGACAGGAGAGTCAAAGGGCATTCAAACAGGAAAAGAAATAAAGTTATCTCTATTTGCACATGATTTGATTATATACATAGAAAATCCAAAAGAGTCCACACAGAAACTCTTTTTTTTTTTTTGAGAGGTTTTTGCTATAGGGCGTGTGCGCTCGCCAGAGACAGAGAGAGAGACAGAGAGACAGAAA
The DNA here is from genome assembly GCA_026018925.1 of Tupaia tana. Lineage (NCBI taxonomy): Eukaryota > Metazoa > Chordata > Mammalia > Scandentia > Tupaiidae > Tupaia > Tupaia tana. The sequence goes on along the minus strand of JAKSZU010000009.1, from coordinate 61,951,344 downwards.
GTCATAAGTCACCCCCCCCCAGGGGGGGATGGCCACGCTGCAATCCCTTCTCCTCCATTCTCCTCTTGGGATCATGGGCACGCACACACACGCACCCAGCGTGAGTTTAAGCCACCGGGTCCGAGGCTCCAACCACGGTTGACTACATGGGAGTCCAGCGACATAGCCATTATGCTAACTACTGGTCCCCCACACAGAAACTCTTGCAAGTGATAAATGAATACAATAAAATGGAAGAATATAAAATCAATATAAAATTCTGTAGCATTTTTATACACTAGCAATGAACTAAAGAAAACAATCTTGTTTACAATAGCCACAAAAAATATAAGATACCTAGGAATATACCTAACTAAAGAGTCAAAGACCACTAAAAGGGAAATGAAAAACTGAAAAAAGAAATTGAAAATAATATAAAAAAGTGGGAAAACATCCCATGTTCCTGGATTGGAAGAATTAATATAATCAAAATATCAAGCTTATCCAAATTAATCTACAAATTCAATGCAATCCTTATCAAACTACTAGAGATATTCTTCACAGAAATAGAAAAAGCAATCATATGTCTAGAATCATAAAAGGCCTCTTATTGCCAAAGCACTATTGCAAAAAGAATGAAGTAAGACACATCTCGCTTCCTGACCTAAAAATATATTACAAAATTGCGATAATCAAAGCAGCATGGTATTGGGACAAAAAACAGGCAGGTAGACCATTGGAATAGAATTGAGAACACAGAAATAAACCCCTAAACATGCAGCCAGCTTATTTTTGACAGAGGTCACAAGACAACCCAGTGGTGAAAAGAAAATCTCTTTAACAAATGGTGCTGGAAAAGCTGGATATCAGGACAATGAAACTAGACCCCTATTTCTTACCATTAACAAAAATCAACTCAGAGTGGATAAAAGAACTAAACATTAACCTCAAACCATAAAACAATGAGATATGACCTAACCCCCGTCAGAATGACTAAGATTAAAAAAACAGAAAAGTTAGTGGCGGTGTGGTGAAAGGGGAGCTCTCTTACACTGCTGGTGGGTATGTAAATTGTTCCAGCCACTGCGGAGAACAATTTGGAGATTCCTCAAAAATTTACAGATAGGGCAGCGCTTGGCCCCTTGTAGCTGGGCACGTGGCTACAACCTGGGCTGGGCGCTCTCCCCGCTTCCCGCATCCAGCATCCCGCAGCCCGGGGGCCGAGCATGTAGCAGCGGCAGCAGCGGCAGAATATGGGCAGGAACCACTCCCATAAACCCCCTGTGTTTTACGAGAATGAGGAAGTCAACTTTGACCATTTTCAGATTCTGTGAACCATTGGTAAAGGTAGTTTTGGAAAGGTATGTATCGTGCAGAAGCGAGACACTAAGAATATGTATGTGATTAAGTACATGAACAAGCAGAAGTGCATCGAGAGGGATGAAGTCCGGAATGTCTTCTGGGAGCTGCAGATCATGCAGGGGCTGGAGCACCCTTTCCTCGTCAATCTGTGGTTTAATCTTGGTAGATCACATGTGTCCAGAACACACCTCATGAAAAAGACATACATAGACTGAAAGTGAATGGCTGGAAAAAAGATATCCCACAGAAAATGAAATCAAAAGAAGACTGGAGTCATGACACTGATATCAGACAAAATAAATTTTAAGACAAAAAAAAATGTAAGATTCAATGAAGGACACCATATAGTACCCAAAGGGCTAATTCAAAAGAAGATATAACATTTATAAATATCTATGCACCCACCCAACCCTGGAGAGCACAAATATGTGGAAAAAAGACTGCAAGATCTAAAAGGATAGATAGACTGCAGCACACTAATCACCACGGATCACAACACCCCACTGTCTTCTTTGGGCAGGTCATCTAGACAAAATATAACCAAAGAGATACAGGATCTAAATGATACCATAAACAGAATGGACTTGACAGACTTCTATAGAACTTTGTATCCAACAACCTCAAAATAGACATTTTTCTCACTCCCACATGGAACATTTTTGAAGAGTGAACCCATGAAAGGGCACAAAACAAACCTTTACAAATTCAAAGGTATAGAAACTGTATTCAGCATCTTCCCCAACCATAGTGGAATTAAACTTGAACTACAGGAAAAAAAAAAAAAAAAAAAAAAAAAAAAAAAAAAAAAAAAAAAAAAAAAAAAAAAAACCTTGAAAACACAACACATGGGAACTAAAAAACCTACTCCTAAACAATTTCACAACTGCTGAAGAAATTAAGACTGATATTTAAAAATTCATTGAAACAAATTACAAGGAACACACAAGTTTTCATAACCTGTGGGACACTGAAAGCAATCATAAGGGGTAAGTTCAAAGCAATTAGTGTTCACAAGAAAAAACTGTCTATTACCTGGCATATAGACAACTTAGCAAAACATCTCAGAAAACTGGAAAAATAGCAACAACAACGACACAACACAAAATACCAGGAGAAAATAAATAGTAAAGATTTGACCAAAAATAAATGAAATAGAGAATAAAAGAAGTATATAGAAAATAAATGAAACCAAAAGCTGGTTCTTTGAGAAGATAAACCAAATTGACACACTATTGGCTAGACTAAGTAGAACAGAGAAAGAACCAGATAAATCAGAAATGAAACAGGCAATATTACAACAAACATAACAGAGATACAAAAGATCATGAGAGGATACTGTGAGTGACTATACGCCAACAAACAGGAAAACCTGGATAAATTAGACAAATTCTGGACACATATAATCTACTATCCTTTCTTTCTTTAATAAGATTTACATAGCATTCACTCAGACCAGATGCTCATGTAATGGTTTATTTATTTTTCAAAAAAAAATTTTGCAGATAGAACTACCATATGATCCACCAATCCCACTCCTTGGTATCTACTCAAAGGACAGAAGAATTCTTAATCAGAAAAGTGCTTGCACATTGATGTTTATTATGGCACTATTCACAATTGCTAAGATATGGAACCAACCCACATGCACATGAAGATATGAATGGATTGATAAACTGTGGCACATATACTCTATGGAATACTATTCAGCCATTTAAAAAAAAAAAAAAAAAAGCCCTGGCTTTTGACAGAAAGTGGAAGAATATGGAAGATTTACTGCTGAGTGAAGCAAGCCAGGCTATGAAGGAGAGACATTGTATGTCCCCACTTAATATATACCGAGTGTCCGCACTCTATAACTGAAACTTATTGACTAAAGGATATAGAAACACAGTAAATGGATGTGAATACCAGATATGTGTGTGAAAAAGTAGAGTCTGAGGAAGGACATTTAGAAGAAAAATAGAGAGGCAAAACATTAATGGGACAAAGAAATGTGGTATTATCTGTTGAAGATAATTTTATAGTTTTATCAACTGGACTAGGGAGAAATGTTCACATGTTGGAATATTCACTTTGTAAGCTAAATAATGTGATTGAATGTATAAAAGAAAATGACATTAAAAATTAAAAATAAATAAATTAAAAATATACTTTTGGTGGAAAACACAGAGAAACCCTTGGAAACATTTAGATATTATCATAAACTATAGAAAATAGCAACAGTTTTATTCATTAGTTGAATTGCTATGCTTAGCCCAAAGTACTATAGAATGCATGTGATATTGTCTCTTATAATGTGCGCCATGACTTTGAGACAGGGGGATTTAGTTTCTAGACCCATCTGATTTCTTTTGGTTTTAGTATCCAGGTAACTTGTAGCATCAGCTTCTACTAACCATTCCATGTGTGTGTGAAAGGAGGGATGATTATTATTTTCATTACATGAGATTTTAAATTTATGTTATCAATTGCTGTCATTTTTGATTGCCAGAACTCATGTTCTCATGAGAGGAAGAGAGAGAGAGAGAGAAAGAGAGAGAAAGAGAGAGAAAGAGAGAGAGAGAGAGAGAGAGAGAGAGAGAGAGAGCGCACCCACATGGGGAACAGTTGTACTTTAATAATTTCTCTTCCATTTCCACTTCCCCTCAAGATTTTGGGCACTCATGCATATATGCCTAGTGTTTTCAAGCTATCAGGGCCAGGATGTGAACCATGGCCAGCTATATGGGATCAGGATCCCTTCACCACTAGTCAACGGTGTCAGCCAATGCACTTTTTTTTTTTTCTTTTTTTGGAGAGGTTTTGCTATAGGGCGCGTGCGCTCGCCAGACAGACAGAGAGAGACAGAGAGATAGAAAGCAGGAAATCACCCCCCAGGGGGGATGGCCACGCCGCAATCCCTTCTCCTCCATTCTCCTCTCGGGATCTTGGGCACGCACGCACACGCGCCCGGCGTGAGTTTAAGCCGCCGGGTCCGGGACTCGAACCGCGGTCGACTACGTGGGAGTCCAGCGACATAGCCATTACACTAACTGCTGGTCCCAGCCAATGCACTTTTAAAATACAATCTGTAGCATATTTATGTAGCATTAAGTACAGGAATTTTAAAGAAAACTCATGACATCATCTAGACTTGAAATCTCTGCTCTATGATTAATCTTTAGCTCTCTTTGGAGTTTGAACTATGTAAATTTATCTAATCTCATCCAACTATACAGCATATGCAGCTGGCTTCCTAAAGCAACTTTTCAAAGAACATGTATGGTATAACATTTTCTCCTAAATTTTATACTGATATCCATTTGTGTAGCATGTTGATATGAAAAAATCAATTTACTGAGGAGGGTTATTTTATACATGGGTGGGTATGTATGCAAAGACAAAAAATGAACTGTTTTTACTTATCTTTTATAGATACCAGGAAAGAGATCTCTCTAAAACACACACACACACACACACACACACACACACACATGCACACACACACACTCCTAGATTATATGTGACTATATTATCATTATTAGCATATGTACTCAATAAACTATGAATCAGTATGCAGTCCGCCCTTCATATCTAGATAATACATCTATAGATTCAACCAACTATGGATGGAAATTATTTTTAAAAATTTGGTTGCACCTGTACTGAATCTGTTTCCTTGTCATTATTCCCTAAACTGTGTAAACTATTTATATAACATTTACAAGGTATTAGGTATTATAAGTAATCTTGAGATTATTTAAATTATATGAATATGTTGCATAAGTTTCATGCAAATGCCACAGCATTTTATATAAGGAACTGGAGCATCTATGGAATTTGTTATGAGGAAGAGGGTTCTGAAACTAATACCCTTGAGATATCACGGGAGAATTGTATCTTTGAGAAAGCATCCTTATTTTATTGCTACTTCCTCTGCTTAGCATCACTTCATTCATTCAGTGTTTCACTGAACTTATGAGTCCTCTGTTTTATATCAATATGAGTTAATTATTTCTTTTTCTTTTTTTTCTATTTGAATATAAATTTTGATAAATGTTTTTTGTTAAGTGGGTACTGTGCAAAAAAAAGAATATATCAGAGAAATGTGAAATTCTATATCAGAGCAAGGCAAAAGGCAGTGTTGTGTTTTATACAATATTCTCAGTAAACAGATGTTGTTTTTGTGCTAAGCATGTGGCATTATTAATGAGAAAGGACAATTTAAAATATATAGTTATATAATTAAGCAAGGTATGAAAACTATGCAGCTGCATGAAAAATCTGATTAAACATTTAGATTATAGGTTACTTGAATTACACCATTTGTTTCTTAAGTATTAAAAAACACATAGAGGACCTGGTGGCTTAAACTCATGCCAGGCACCTGTGCATATGTGCCCAAGATCCCGAGAGGAGAATGGAGGAGAGGGATTGTGACATGGCCATCCCCCCTAGGGGGGTGATTTCTTGCTTTCTGTCTGTCTGCCTCTCTGTCTTTCTGGTGAGCACAGTCGCCCTATAACAAAAACCTTTCAAAAAAAAAAAAAAAAGAACACACAAGGGAAATGAAAATACTAATCATGCAGCCTATAATAATAATTCTATTGGTGGATTCTCTTGAAATAGTAGAATATCTGGTAACTCTGGTCTTATGCTTTTGATGGAAATAATTAGCTGGAGTAGAGTAACAGCTATAGTTTTAAGGTAAAACCATAATATTTTGGGTCAAATCTAGTTTACTATAATCTTCACTATTCCTTATTGTATTTCTGACACTAAGGATAAGATTTTATTCACCTCCTACCATATTATTTTGAACTAATTAGAGTAAAAAGATATTACTGATGAAAGTTAAGTCATCATTTTGGAAACAGTTTAAATATTCAGGAAAGCACCAATTTGAAGTTTCCATAAGCAGAAAACAAATGTACAATAAGTAATTGGTAATTTTCAAGGTTGCAATATAGTATGCATCACAATGGCACTATAATTTTTTGAGAGATTTTTGCTGTAGGGTTGTGTGTGCTCACGGAAGGACAGAGACAGAAAGCGAGACATCACCCCCCAGGAGGAGTGGCCATGCTGCAATTCCTTTTCCTCTATTTTCCACTTGGGATTTTGGGCATGCACACACACGAGTCTGGTGTGAATTGAAGCTACTGGGTCCAGGACTTGAATGGTGTTCGACTATGTGGGAGTCCAGTAACCATTATGACATCTGCTGGTCCCTAAATGTTTTTTTAAGTAGAATTTCCATTCAAGATTTGTGATAAAGTATAAAAGTCATGGGATATATTCATTTACAATCTTCAGATGTGAATAAGAATTTTAAATAGTATTTCTAGGCTATCTAAACTTTGCAGAGGCAGTGTTGCTCAAAAGAGATTTGCATCCTTTCATTGGGGCAAAAGTTATAGTGATATTTAGCTATTTGTCCATTGAGTGTGCTGACCAGGCCCACATAGGTTTCTTTTTGTTCCTCAAGAAAAACATCTTTATAAAATAGGTCCTTTCAATAATTTCTATCACTTATTATCCATAGATAAATCGTAGTTACCAGTTAGGAGGAATGTATATTCCATATTCATTTGCTTTATGAAGCAGATTTCCTTGTTAATGGCTCACTGTTATTTCTTGACATAGACTATGAGGGTAGCTAGAGCAGTCATGACATAAAAATTACCTTCTCTCTAGTAGCTCAGAGGGTCGAAATTCATGGCTAAAATGATTATCTGTGTAGTTTAATTGTGTTCTCTCTTTGGACCCCATTACTGTGGATAATCACAAGTCTGCTGTGTGATTTCCTTAGCATAAGTACTATATGCAGCTTTTTAATCATGTTGTCAACTTCAATTTCTTTCTTGCTCTTAGAAAAGAAGCTTGTAGAAAGGCTTTGCTATAATGTAATACTCCAGTTGTGTCAATGTGTTTTTCAGATGTAAATTTTTTCAGATGATTTTTGGAGCTAGGTAACTCAAAAGTAGATTTTTATAATACCATGTCAAAATTACTGCATGTCTGCTTTAGAGCATAAAAACACACTCCATCTTATATGCAGAAAATGATTTTTAAAATAATAAATATTCTGAACAACTAAAAGGATAGTTTGAGCAAGTGTGTTGATTATTTTAACTTTAAAAGTACTTTTTAAAAGAATATCAAAAAAATAGCTGTTTTCTCTGAGATTGCTAGAATATTTAGCTATGTAGTCATTTAAAAGTTATGTACGTCCAAGTATCCTTGGTTCAACATGTTTTAATGATAGCTTCCTTGTACTATATTTGTGTTAAGAAATAGAATCTTCCAAAAATAGAGATTTTAGGAATGTCACGCAATCACCTTCCCTTAAATATAACTACTGATTGATGAACCCAATCTCTCATCTCATCAGTATGTTATGAAGCTCATATTATACTTGTTTCTGTTACAAACATCTTAAAAGGAGACTCTAGCCATAAATAAACAGAATGGAATGATTTTCCTGGGCATAATTAATCAGCTTTCTAATTACTGTTGAGCTTTACCTGACTTCTAGACTCATTTTAGCAATCCAAGTGGTGGGTTTTACTATTATAAAAATGAAAATATGCACTTTTAGTTTTATATGTCTTTTTAACAAAATAGTTTTAATTACCTAGATATGGCTAAAAGAAGATTAATAGAGACAGAATAGAATATCAAAAGGATGAGTAAAATATAGAAAAAAGTATACAAATCAGTCAGATGGACATTAGAAATGTTTAAAATATTATAGGCTAATGAAAAAAACTAATAAATCATAACTGAAAATTTAGTTATTTAGCAATAAAAATATGTGAAACAATGTGATGGTACTGCTAGAATTTCTGATACAACTTACATCCTTTTAATACATATTTGCTAAATGTATATATACTGTACCAGGCACCAGGAGTATAAGAAAGGAAATAAAGTATAATACATAGGGACTTACAGTCAAAATACATACATGTGCTATGGTAACAGATAATCTCACTTAACTACAAGAAGTGGAATAATATAACCCCATAAATGGCCACAGAAGTTCATAGAAGATTTCCCTCATATCATTACCAAATGCATACTTTTTTCTCCTCCCCTCATATAGAACATACAATGTTCTTCAAAGAGTTAAGGATTTCTGTTTTGCATGTTATAGCTTCTGTATCATGATCAAAGGTGGTTTCCCTTTTCCAGAGACTTATGAACTAAACAACTAAGCATAAATTGGTAATACAACAAAGAATAACGGCAATAAATATACCTACTAAGAAGAAATAAAAATTAATATACATTAATAGATAAAAAATTAAAATGGAGCAGTGTAATATGGAACACGGTAAAAATGTTCCTTGGTTAGGTCTGAACTCTTTTCCTTTTTCCATCATTCTCCAGAGTCCTAGCTCCAAACTTTGGAATGTTCTCCATTTTTTGCTTTCTTCCTTACCTCTATGTGAAGTGAGTATTGAGGAATATATTCTCTTCCCTGCCTCTGAGCCTTCTTCCTAAACACAAATGGCCTGAAATATATTGTAAAACAAACAAGCAAAATACAAGACATTTTTACTGCTGGTTTCTGATATCATCAGCAATATAACTCTTTTAAAAAGTTAGTAAGATACTGTGGTCTTAAAAAGAAAGAATAAACATCATAGAGATGTAATTTCCCCATCAATTATCTAAATTTCTTGTAATTTCAATAAAAATGCAATAGGTATTTTTCTGAATATAAATGTAGTAGTCAACAAATCAAGTTTGAATACCTAGGAGGACCCTAAAAAATAGCAATGTTAGGCCCAGCAGGTGGCATGGTGATTAAGGATGCTAGACTCCCACATGGCCGACCATGGTTTGAATCATGGACTTGGCGGCTTTCTTTCCCACTCTTTTTCTCTGCTCTCTTGCTCTGTCCCTCTCTGGTCAAATTAAAATAAGTAAATAAATAAATAAAGTTAAATAGAAAATAATTCTTTATAAAAAAATAGCATTGTTAACAGAAGGACAAATTTTGGGACCAGCAGTTGGCATAATGGCTATGTCGCTGGACTCCCACATAGTCAACCACAGTTCGAATCCCAGATCCAGTGGCTTAAACTCAGGCCAGGCGCGTGTGCGTGTGTGCCCAAGATCCCGAGAAGAGAATAGAGAAGAAAAAGGGATTGTGGCATAGCCATCCCCCCTGGGGGGGGTGATTTCTCACTTTCTGTCTCTCTGTCTCTGGTGAGCACACATGCCCTATGGCAAAAATCTCTCAAAAAAAAAAAAAAAAAACAGAAGAAGAAACAGAATGATGAATTTTAACAAATGCTGAAAATTTATTATCATGTTTTCTTTATTAAATAAGTGAGAAATTGGCATATATAAAGATATATTAATCAATTTACCAGAACAAAAAAAAAATCAAGAAATGAGGAAATGTTGTGTATGATAAATATATTCATAGCATCTCACAGCAGTGGAGGTAAAGAGAGATGTTTTAGGTGAGTAGTGTTGGAACTTCAAAACAATAATACAAAATAAGGCAAAATTTGTTCTGTTCCTCACACCATATATCTGAATATGTTCCAAGTGGATAAGACATTGAAAAGTAAGGAACTTGCACCCCTCCCTGACCCCTTTGGACACCCATTCCAGCGAAGGGCCTTGCCGGACAGCAGGCTGCCTGTGGTTGCAGGACTTAATGGCTGGGACTGTGTCTCATACCCTCCCCCACTCACCTTTGGACTCTCAGGGCTTGAGTATTTTGTATAGCAAGGCACGCATTGCACACCACTCAATCTCTTCTTCGTTTTTGAGTTTAAGCTCAGTAGCTCAGTTTCAAGAGAAACTGCTTTCTAGAAATAGGTGGTACTTTGTGTCACCAAGGACCAATGACAACAGTGCAGGGTGCTAGTGAACAATAGAGAGGTGGGTGAATATGGAAGATTTATTGCTGAGTGAAGAAAGCCAAGCTAGGGATCAGCAGTTAGCATAATGGCTATGTCGCTGGACTCCCACTTAGTGGACCGCGGTTCGCGTCCCAGACCCAGTGGCTTAAACTCACGCTAGGCGTATGTGCACGCGTGCCCAAGATCCCGAGAGGAGACTGGAGGAGAAGGGATTGTGGTGTGGCCATCCCCTCTGGGGGGTGATTTCTCACTTTCTGTCTCTCTGTCTTTCTGGCGAGCACTCGCGCCCTATAGCAAAAACCTCTCAAAAAAAAAAAAAAAAAAAAAAAAAAAAAAAAAAAAAAAAAAAAAAAAGAAAAAGAAAAGAAAAGAAAAGAAAGAAAGAAAGAAAGAAAGAAAGCCAGTCTATGAAAGAATGATATTGCATGTCTTAACTTAATATATACTGACTATCTGAACCCCATGGTAGAGAGTGAAATATCAAAGGGCATTGAAGCAGTGAAAATAGTTATGAACACTGAAGACAGTGTGGAATGGGGTGGGTGGGAGAAGGGAGAGTATAGAGCAAGATAGCATAAGAGCAAATAAAGTGACATGACATTAGTGGGACACAGGAATGGTTTATTACCTGTTGATAATAGCATGTATAGTATTCTGTACTGGACTGGTCTGAGAAGTATTTCATGTTGGGTAAATTCTCTTTGCAAGCCATATGATGTATAGTGATTGAATGTGTAAAAAATAATAAGAATAAAAAGTAATAATAATCTGAATAAAATGAAAAGTTATTTTATGATGATGATGTTGATAGTAATGACTTTGTCTTGACTGATATGCATGGTAGTTATGATGGAAAAAGAATTGTTATAAACTGTAAAGATATATGTGATTAAATGTAATATAAAAATATAATAAACATAAACAAAAGTAAGAGAAAATACTGTGTCAGTTTTAGAAGAGAATCAGAGTGAACTGATGTATTGCCTGTGAGTGGTGAATATCTTCTTAACTGTTATTGATATAATTTGGATGTTATAAGATAAAATGTTGATAAATTTGATGCCGTTTAACCCAAAACAATAGTCTAAAGAAGAAAATGCCATAAGTACAAAAATATGTATTATAATATATATTATACAATATGTATTGGTTCATTGGAAAAGTCATGACACATTTTTAATAGAAAAACATAGAAAATATGTCATGACTTTTTCAGTGACCCAATATTATGTATATTAATTGCATATATATAATATATATTTATATTAATTGACCAATATTACACATAAAAATTGACAAAAACACATGATGTGAGTTAAAGCACAGAAAGAGTTATTACCAATACTATGTAAAAAGACCTTAAAAAGAATCAAAGAAAGAAAGAAACATAAGTACAGGAAAATAGACAAAAGAACATATTTGTCACACCTTGTACATGTTAAAATTTACTCAATATCACTTAGAATACATAAAGATTTAAATTATTTTGAGATACAGTTCACCCTACAGATTATCAGCAATTCACAAGTTTAACAACATAGCTTTTTTTGTTTTGTTTTGTTTTTGTTTAACAAAGTTATGAGGGAAATCGACATTGTAACAATGAAAGTGTTAAACGAATTTGGAGTAGAATTCATCAAAATCTAACCAAATTACATATATATTTTTAATAGAGTATTATTCAATTTTTGATGTTTGTTGATAAATTTTAATACCCATCAATCTCTCTTACTTTTCTACCCACATCTGAGCAAACTGAGTAAAAAGCCTGGATTCTCTTTTCTCTGGTGCCAATACAAAGTTCATACTGCACAAGTGCCAGTCCTTACACAGGTACCCGCAGCCTCACCCTCTAGCCATCATAAATGACAAACCAGTCTCATTTTCCCATTTTCACAAGTTTTATGTATGCTTGGGATCGTATTCTCTTCTTCTCAGAGAGATTCATTGCATGAGAAATAGAACTCTAAATGCCCTCTTGGTTCATATGTGACACCATAAACCTTGATATCCAAACCAAATTTGGGTTGTGAATTCACTCTATGTTGTGGAACAGCCAAACACATTAATGTACTTTTAACTCAGAATCCTCTTCTAGAAGTCTATCTCAAAGTTACACCAGAAAATATATGAAAATACATGTACATATAATAACTCCTTGCAGCACTAGTGTTGTCATTTCAGACTACATGGAACAATCTAAATGAACAGTAGCAGAGTATTGGTTGAAAATTTGGCTGAATAGCTACACAATGAAATACTGTAAAGACACAAATAGAAATAAGGAAGATCTCTATCTACTGGTATTAATTATTTCCAAAATATTAGGTTGTCGGAAAAATCATGACACATTTTTGGCACAGAAAAAACAGAAAAATACATCAGTATCTTTCTGACAACTCAATATATCTTCAAGTAACAAGGGGTTGATTCACAACAGCATGTATAGTATGCTGACTTGCATCTAAGTAAGACAGTTATATATAGTATATTGTAACAAGAGAGGCAATAGACAAATGTGACTCCGTTGTGGCCTACTCTTCTGAAAGTACTGCCATTTTGAGTCCTTAGGCCCTGTTAAAAATTTCTCTAATCAAATAGGAGTGTCCTGTCATGGTAAAAATGCTCTCCTATAGATATACACTGGGATAACCTCAACAATTATCTCTGTAAAATCTCCCCCAAATGGAATGTGACTTTTATTACTTAATGCTTAATTTTGCTTCTGTACAAATGCTTATGCAAGGTCACTCCTTCCCCTTTTCATCTTCCCCTCTTCACTGTTCCCGCTATGTCAACCCAGATATGGTTTTTGCCTTTATAAGTACCCTTCCCCTTAAACTCAGAGTTGTGGGGTTTTTGAGAGAAATGAGTCCTATTGTAGTCACTGGCTAGTAAAGACTCCTATAATTTGGCTATGACTGGATGTCCTCTTATTTCTTGATGATCAGAATGTAACAATATCTACACATATTGGTTTATATATTTTCAAATAAGGTAATACTAAAGTAAATTAACATAAAGTTTGCCTGAAAAGGTAGGTAGGGAAAAGGTATTGGGAATAAAAATAAGAGCTAGATGATTATGTTTTTAAATTTGAATTTGGGATTATATAAATCTTACATATTATTAAAAAATTTAATTAAAATTTAAATTCAAAACGTAAAAATAAATTAACTGAACCATTTATCTTATTGGTGGCATAAACTCACAGATAAAAAATATTTTAAATGACTTTAAAATGTAATAATCTGTGGCCAGCAGGTGGCATGAAAGTTAAAGTGCTGGAATCCACAGGGCTGACTCCCTGATTTGAGTCACAGACCCGGCAGCTTACAAAACATGCTGGGCACATGTGTGTGTAGGTCCAAGATCCCAAGAACAGAAGGGAGTTAAAGGGATTCTGGTTGGGCCATCCACCTGGGGTGTAATTTCACTGGAGATAGAGAGATAGACAGACTCAGTGAGTGAGAAAGTGCGAAGTCACCCCCTAGGGAGGATGGCAATACCACAATCTCTTCTCCTCCATTCTCCTCTCAGGATCCTGGGCATACATGCACACATGCTCAGCGTGATTTTCAAGCCACTGGGTCCGAGACTCAAAGTGTGACTGGTTATGTGAGAGCTTAGTGATAACCACAACACCATCTGCTGGTCCCAATTTCTCATTTTCTATGTCTCTCTCTGGAAAATACACATACAATATAGCAAAAAAACAAACAAAAAAATAAAATAAATAAAAAAACAATGAACTAAATACCCCAGTAAGGAATTTCTAATGAACAGAAGGAAGTACAAAGAAACCATAAAATTATTTATAACCATATTTTTATTAATATTGTAGTGTTGATATTTTTATTGAGATACTTTTACATAGACAATTCAAGATAAAGAAAATAAACATTTTTGCTAATGTCATTAGAAACCAAGATATTTCAACAGAGTGGAAAAGGAATACAAAATTACTAAACCCTAATTTTGAACTGGAAATATCAGTAAAAACTGATGTATTGTTCATTTAATGGTATCTATTTCTTTGATGTCTATTGAAAATAGAGATAAATCTAAATGTGATGAGTAGCCCTAACATTGAAATGATGATCTGTAACTATAATTTCCCATCTCAGGCAATCAGAGATCCTGGAAGACAGCCTATAACAGGTGTGGAGCACAAAATGTACACAATGAGCCTGGAGCCAGTTTTATTGCCAGTAAAGTAAAAAAAAAAAAAAAGAAAAAGAAAATAAAGAAAGAGAGAGATTTGTATTTCATTAAAAGAATTCAGGAACATCCTTGAAGAGTTTTCTACTAGTGAAATTTGGGATAATTTGAGCATCAAAATCAACAATAATTGCAATGGATAGAAATATATCAAACATATTAAAAATCCATGAGTTAATTAGGTTGATTTTAAAAACAACTTTACTTTGCTGGTTTCTAGGGAACCAGTTTTGGAAACTGGCAAATAAAAGGAAAGAGTTGGGCAGTTATCCTGCTTCTCCTGTACGAATTGTACCTCAGGAAAACCAAATAGGTAATACAAAAAAGTTTTTATTTTTAGAATTACTTAAGTGAGTAAATGAAAAAATGACAGAATTAGTATATCACCATTGAAAAAACTCTAGAGAAAATGTAGATTTGGGCCATGGTCATCAACAGTTGCTAAAGCTATTATGTGAAAAGCTGCTAGAAGAATTATAAATGAGTCAATCAGGCTGACAATGCTGGCCTACAAATCAATCATGTTATGACTATAAAAGAGACAATAGGACATTAGGAAACTTTGGATATGATTTCATGTGAAGTTAAACAAATACTCTACTTATATTATTGTCAAACAATAGTACTTGAGAAGATTTCTCTTTTTGTAATTCAAGTTCTTTTATACATTCAATCATGTTATTTAGCTTACAAAGTGAATATTCCAACATGTGCACATTTCTCACCAATCCAGTTGATAATATAGTTATTTTCAACAAATAATACCCCATTTCTTTGTCCCATTAATACTTTGTCTTTCTATTTTTCTCCTTAATGTTCTTCCTAAGACTCTATTCCTTCACCCACCATCCTCCCACGCTATACTTGGTACTCACTATTATTTACTGTTTCTATATCCTATAGTAATTCAGTTTCAGTCACAGAGTGCAGACACTTGGTATATATTGAGACATACAATGTCTCTCCTTCATACCCTGGCTTGCTTCACTCAGCAGTAAATCTTCAATATTCATCCACTTTCTGTCAAAAGCCAGGATCTTGTTTTTTATGGTTTAGTAGTATTCCATAGAGTATATGTGCCACAGTTTTTCAATCCATTCAATCTAACCACAATCTGTATTTCATACAGGAGACAGAGGAACCTATTAAATAATATCATGAAAATATAATTTGAAAAATCTTAAGTCTGTTTAACTACGGTAGTAGGTCTCAAATTTTAGCACACATCAGCAGATTGCTGGACTCTTTTCCCATAGTTCTTGATTCAATAGCTTGTAGTGAGCCCTGAGAATTTGCATTTCTTTTTTTTTAATTTAAATGTATTTGTTTACGTTCATTTACTGTACATCACTACAGCATGCAAAATGAGATTTTCCATCCAGAGTACACTGTATATTGTCTCAATCAAGCACATCAACATACATGTTACTGTCAACAAATAATTTTCCATTTCTTGTTTCCTGTATGTTTTGCTTTTTCCCCCCCATCCTTGATTCCCTATCTCTTACCCTCTGCCATCTCCCACTCTCTTCCCACACTGTCTCTGGTATCTATGTTTACTTTCTATACTGTTTCCCCCCACACATTTTATTGAATTACTAAAGATCTTAATTAATCTAAATATTCTCATAGCAAACACAGCTGATATATACATTTCCATGAATATAAGTCTAACTTTAGGCATCCTATAAATTAGCACCTTTCTGACAGGTTCCCTGCTGCTGATGCTGCAGATCCCTGGATATCATTTTCAGAACCAGTGGCTTGTTTAACAAACTTGTACAATCTGTAGATTAAACACACACATTAAGTAACACACACATTTCCTGTTTGGATCCTAATATGAACAAGCCACTATAAAAATATTTATGAGAAAATATTTGACATTAAAAATTACTATTAAATTTTTAGGGCCAGCCAGTGGTGTGGTTGCTAATGCTGCTGGATCCCACATGGTCAACTGTGTAGTTTGAGTCCTGGACACAGTGGCTTGGAAAACATAACAGTCACATGTAGATGCATACCCAAAATCTTTATAGGGGGTTGTTTTCTCACTTTCTCTCTCTCTTTCTGGGGATCACACACACCTCATAGCAATTTTTGAAAACATTAGTATTAAATTTTATATGTGAGAAAAATATTTTATATGTTTTTGAAAAATGTGGATCTTAGAGAGAAATACATGCTTACTCATTCATGGTTAAATGATAGGATAAATGTTGAACACATGGCACTTTATATAGTTCTTTGAAATTTTCTAAAATAAAAAATAATTTAAACAAAGTACCTATAACCCAAGCTGTTTCCAAGATAGAGTCTCAAATATTATATAAATTATACAAATATTACAATACTTTATATATTTTACCTTGTAGTACTGTATTTATATTTTACATATTTATTTTATTATATATTTATATTAATTTGTATATATAGATACATACATATCTATGTATGTAGAGAGAGAGACTTCTTGTACCTCTCTTCTGACTCCTTCGATTTAAAGAGGGCTACTTTGTGGCTGTCAGTTTTTTCTTAGAATACCATACACCTAATAGGATCTTTATTCTGAGTCACTTTATTCAATTAAAAGGTTTAATTGGTTACCGCATACAGAAATACGACATTTTCCCAGAGGCAATTTTAATCAGCTTAAAGATTTTATTGGGCATTTGTTCCTCAAAGCCTTCATCATTCATTTTTTTTTTTTCTTTTTGGACTGGTTTTTGCTATACCAGAAATACAGAGAGAGACAGAGAGACAGAAAACGAGAAATCACCCCCCAGGGGTGATGGCCAGGCCACAAGCCCTTCTCCTCCATTCTCCTCTCGGGGATCTAAGGAGTGCACACACACATGTGCCCGGCATGAATTTAAGCCACTAGGTCAAGGACTTGAACCACTGCCGACTACATAGGAGTCCAGCAACATAGCCATTACGCCAACTGCTGGTCCCTTAGATGTGGAGCTCAGAAGCAGTAGTCTTTTCAAACACCACAAGGTCAAAATTTTCTGGCTTTCTATATTCTAAGTTTTTTTTTTTTTTTTCTTTTAGAAATAGCCGATTATTTGCAGAGCTACCTTTTTTCTTGTATTATTGTGTCAAATAAAACAAATAACAACTATCACACATTATCAATATTTTGGCTTTCTGCATTGCTTTCAAATTTCTCTCCTTTGCAACAAATTCAGTTTTCCATGTTCTGTTTTACAGTGTATCAAAGAAGACTTTTTTGAAATGTTTTGTTAGTGTATGATATGGCTAGTCATCTTTTCAGGCTCCAGTAAAATGTTTTCCTTTATTTTTATCACAATTGTACTAAAAATCAGGCTAAATATTTTGTATTTTTTTTAAAGTAGGTTAGGCTATGCTGCTGTAGCAAAAACTTCCAACTTTTTGTGGCTCTGTATAATCACCCAGGGACACAGTCTGATAGATAATCCACAATCTTCAAGCTATACCACTTGGAATATGTATCTATGTTACCATTGCAGAGGAAGAAAAGACTAAAAGTGTTTTTCTTTATTTGTTTTTTAAACAACCCATTATCCATAGCTGTGGCACTACCTTCTGCCCAATATTGAGGGAAGAGAAAGTATAATCCTCTTGTGTATCTGAAAGGAGAGAGAGCTCCAATAAATGGTAGTACATACTAGAATCTAGACCATGTTCTGGCCTTAAGGACCGTGGGTAAAGCAGATAGGTAAACCCAAGATAGATAAATGCAAGTTACAATGCATAGTGGTAATTGATAAGATAGAAGAATGTAGTGTGCTATGAAAATATGAAGAATGGCATAGAGACACCCTTGGTTTTGTTAGTTCAGCCCTCCTAGTCCAACCTCTTCTGTAGAAAGCAGAATTCATGTTTCTGGTTACCCAAGGATGATGACGGGGCCATGCAGACAACACAAGCTGGTAGAGAGGCTGCCTCCCATGTCTAAAAGGCAAGGCCTGGACTGGGAAAAAATTGAGGCAAGGTTCAGTTTACAAGCCCTCCCTTGTGTCGTTGTACTGGCTGGTACTCAATTTCTCTGCCCTGAGCTTTACTGACGGTACCCCATAAGGGCAAAATAACACCCCCAGCCTTACTATAATTTTTACAATAATCCTGAAGGAATGCAGATCCCTAACACTAGCGAACGGGAATTATCTCCTGAAGTCCCCCCCACCTGCCTGGAAAATATCAATAAAGAGTGCTGTAGTCACCTCTCTTACTGGGAATTACATAGATAACATTAGAAAGGTTTGGGTTAATGGAAAGCTACTAAACTGGTGAAATGACCTCAGTAGCTGGGGGAGGCTTAGGGACTCATCCGGGAGGCACTGATACCCCAAACAAAGACCATGAGCCACCTTTGATCTCAGGACAAGGGAAGATCGCTGTTCCCCAAGCCACAGCCATTGTATAGAACAGCACGTAGAGGGTCCCAAGTACACAATAACCTTTAGGTAAGTCATTAAGCTGCTCGCAAGACCACATTCCTTTCCCATGTAGGCAATAGGCTCACCCCCATAGCTGTAAATTACCCCAAAAGCAATATAGATATTTCACTTTAGTATATATTAAACATGTCTTTACTTAACAAGACAAGATTTCTATCTAGGCCTATGCAACCAGCAATGTTGCTGCCCTGGCCCGGGACTGAAGTTACCAAGCTTCCTCCAAGACCCCTCTTCAAAAAGCCCTGTCCGGTCGTAATCAAGACTGAAGAAGAAAATGCACCAGACAAATAGACTCCTTCATTCTGAGAACTGTGTTCGGCTTCACCTGTTCAAACAGGACAGACATCATGTTTTATGATCATTGTTCCTGTGCTTTGAATTCCCTGTTTCATAGAGTAAATCTTTTATTTCCCCCTCACCCCTCCTACTCCTGTAAGATCCCTCAATAAATACGTGTTTGGTAGCCGCTGGTGCGGCAGCCTGGAGCTGGCTCTGGCTGTGGCCGGCTGAGAACATGCAAAAGGGCAATGAGGTCTTAGTCTAATTTTTTTGTTCCTGATCACCCGTGTCGCCTTCCTGTGTACGAGCCACCCACCACTGCCGAAGCTGGACCCCGGCAATTTACATTTTATATTAAACTAATTTTATATTTTGAGGTGGGACTAATGTTCACTAGTCCCTTTCCTTTGTACACAGGGATAACTATGTGACTCAGGCATGACTCTGTAAACTTCTCTTGGAAAACTATTGAGGAAACCCTCAACTGATCTAGTTAAACTGGCAAGATATATACCTGCAAGTACTGGCAACCAATTCAATTACTACTTAGAAGAAACCTATTTTAGAAGATAGATCAAGAGGCAACATCAAGTCAGATTGGTATAGGAGCATAGTGATTAATGGAGTTAGATCCTATATGGCTGACCATGCAGCTTCAATTCTTGCCCCAGAAGGTGGGAAAACAAGCGGTATGCATGTGTGTGCATGCCCCAAATCCTGACAAGATGGAGAAATGGGGGAGAAAGGATTGTGGAATAACCATGCCCCATTGGAGAGTGTTTTCCCCTCTCTCTGGGAAGCACAAACGCTCTGGCAATTAAAAAAAAAAAAAAGACAATATCAAATGACTTTGAGCCTATGGTTCCACCTGTCGCTTAATCCAGCTATAAATGAGGATTTCCAAGCTATGTAAAATAATATATTACTTTTTAAAAATCTAATGTTCCTTGGAGTCATATAATTTTCAGTCAAAGCAGTGAATAATCCAGAGGGTTAGATCATGTAGATTTCTGAAAATTTTATAGGAGTTATGCAAAGAATTCATGGAAAATCTTTCTGAACAAGAAGGAAAAAAATAAAGTGAAAGTGTATGGAGTATAACTCAGTAAGAAAAAATTGAATGTGTTTAAGCTTATATAGTAAGTAAGAGAGTCTAATGTGTGTATTGGTACATGGTAATGTGTGTATTGGTACATGGAGAGAAACATAAAAAAAGCTAGTGATATAAGCAGTGTATAGGTCACAGAGTCAGATTAATAATGAAGTAAATAATTTTATTCCAGCTGTGACAAAATAAGAATATCTTGGCCTCCTTTTTTCACTTCTTTAAGTTTCCTAACTCAGGGCACAAATTAGAATATTGGAATTGGTATATTGGAATGCTGAGGGTCTAGTAAGTAGCAACCCTCTCTTCACCTCAGGTTTTTAAATATTCTTTGTGATTAATTAATTCTTTTAAAAATCTTTCCTTTATGTCTAGCACTGCACTTCTCCAGTTGTGAGTCATGCTGACTTATAAAATGTACTTTAAATGAGATTCAAGCCACATACTGTGACCTTCTTGGGAAATTTTAAAGGAAGGACATACCTAAAGCAGAGAATCTTTAGCATTTTCTGTTTATGCTTATTCTTCCCTCCCCTCTTACTACACCTCCCCCACCACCAAAAACCTGAGAGCTTGATCCTTTACAGAAGCATCTAGTACTTCTGATTCTTTAAGTTCTCAGGGTATAGAAAGAGAAGGAATAGAGGAATGAGTAGTGGAACACCAGGATGAGGAGTAGGACACGTTCTTGATCTAACCATTGCACTGTTAACTTGCCTTCTGCCTGAGCCAGGGTGCAGTATTGTCCTATTACCCTCTGGCCTCCAGATGCAAATCAACTAATATTGTTCTGTTTCTTCCCTCTACTGGAATAAACTGTGGCCCAGAGATTTGTGCGGAAGAAAATAAAAGACACTTTTCACGATTGTTAAGACATGGAACCAACCCAAATGCCCCCGTACGGCTGAAAGGATTGAAAAACTGTGGCACATATACTCTATGGAATACTATTCAGCCATTAAGAACAACAAAACCCTGGCTTTTGACAGGAAGTGGAAGAATATGGAAGATTTACTGCTGAGTGAAGCAAGCCAGGCTATGAAGGAGAGACACTGTATGTCCCCACTTAATATATACCAAATGTCCACACTCTATAACTGAAACGGACAGGCTAAAGGATGTACAAACACAAGAGATGGATGGGAATGCCAGATGTGGTGTGTGTGGAGGAGTGGGGTCTGGGGCAAAACATTTGGAGGAGGGATACGAAGACAGCATTGTTGAGACAGGGAGGTAGTGTTGTTATATTTTGATCAACTCGACTGGGGAGAAATGTTCACATATTGTAATGATCGCCTTGTAAGCTAAATAATGTGATTCAATGTATTAAAAAATGTAAACAAATATAATTAAATTAATTAATTAATAAAAAAAGAAAAGAAAAGACACACTATAAAGCTCACTGTGCTAGATACTACCAGTGTTCACTAAGATGTGGTTCTCCTTCTCTTGTTGATACATGTTAAACTGTAGTTCTCTGGTCTCTTTCAGTTGGCTGCAATAGGAGACAAGTCCCGGTCTATAAACTTCAAGTAAAAATGATATCTCTCACATCCAGGCAGAGGTTTGAAAGTCCATGTGGATCTTTAGCCTCTCTTCTTTCCTCTACTGTAATAATCTTGAAAGTATATGTTGAAAAATAGGGACTATAGAATAAAAGCAACCTAAATCCCTACTCACCATATGGAAGACAGATGTTCTAGAGTACCAGTCTGATCTGCAGTAGACTTGTGTGAGCAAGAAATAAATGTATATTGTTAAGTCACTGAATTTTACTGTTTTGGGTTAGCATCATAACACAGAGTACCTAAACATATTTTCCTTCATAGTACCAGGTTCCGTTCTGGAATAAATTTCTGTCTAACTTCAACTATTTCTCACCATCCACCTGTACCATCAGGAGACTCTCACATATTTTGTTCTAGATTTTGTGATCCACAAGAATCAAACTTCATTTATCATACCTTCCTATTGGATTAGTGGAGGAAGCCACAAAATCCTGTTAATTTTCCATTGTCTCTATCAGGTGTTTTTAATAATGGCATATTAAGATATAATACACATAATATAACATTAACCACTTTTGGGACCAGCAGTTAGCATAATGCCTATGTTACTGGACTCCCATGTGGTCGACTGTAGTTCGAGTCCTTGACCCAGTGGCTTAAACTCACGCCGGGCGCGTGTGCTTGTGTGCCCAAGATCCTGAGAGGAGAATGGAGGAGAAGGGATTGCAGCATGGCCATTGCCCCCTGGGAAGGTGATTTCTCTCTTTTTGTCTCTCTGTCTCTCTCTGTCTTTCTGGCAAGTGCATGTGTCCTATAGTAAAAACCTCTCAAAAAGAAACAAAAAAAATCCCCCCAAATCAAAAAAAAACAACATTAACCACTTTAAAGTGTGCAATTCAGTATATTTTAATATACTCAGAGTACTGCAACCTGTACTATTAGCTATTTCTTTTCTTTTTCTTTCTTTCTTTCTTTTTTTTTTTTTTTTTGAGATAGATTTTTGCTATAGGGCATGTGTGCTCACTGGACAGATAGAGACAGAAAACGAGATATCACCCCCAGGGTTAATGACCATGCTGCAATCCCTTCTCCTCCATTCTCACTTGGGATCTTGGGCATGCCTGCACACGCACGTGGTATGAGTTTTAAGCCACCGGTGCAGATTTGAACCATGATCAACTACATGGGGATCCAGCAACATAACCATTATACCCTCTGTTGGTCCCACTATTAGCTATTTCTAGAACCTTTTAATTGTTTCAAAGTAAATTCCATATTCATTGCAGTCATTCCCCATTCTATGCAGTTGATGGATCCATCAACTGATATCTATCAGTTGATGGATATTTAGGTTGCTTCTACTGTCCTTGCCAGTTCTTGTGTCTATAGATTTCTCTGTTCTGGACATTTTATACAAATGGAATCAAGTCAATCAATATGTTGACTTTCCTGTCTGTCTTCTTTCACCTAGCATAATATTTTCAAGGTTCAACCATAGCATAGCATGTATCCAGTACTTCATCTTGTTTGATGACTAAATAATATAGCATTGGATAGAGATACAACATTTTTTTTAGCCATCATCAGTTGATGGATATTTAGGTTGCTTCTACTGTCTGGTTATTTTGAATATTGCTAGTATTAACATTTTTTACAAATTTTCTTGGGGATAATATTTTCATATTTTATTTTTTATTTCTCTTAGGTATGTAATTGCTGGTTTATATAGCAATTTTATTCTTAACTTTTGCTTTTATGATAGAAAGTCATGTATGTGAACATGAGAAAGTGAGACAGTGGGAAAAAAAGAGAAAGAGAGGGATAAAAAGCATCCTTGGTAGGGTCTCATCGTGCTGTGATTCCTTTCCATACTGCCCTAGCTCCTCAGGATCCAAGGTACCCATCTGCATGCCCAATGTTTATAAAGTTGACCTAGGGATCTGAATCTCTGGTTGTCAATATGACTTTCAGCCTTGTAGAACACTTATATTATTACTGTATCGCAGCTTAACTTTTTTGGGGGGAGAGGTTTTCGCTATAGGGCGTGTGCGCTCGCCAGACAGACAGAGAGAGACATAGAAACAGAAAGCGAGAAATCACCCCCCAGGGAGGATGGTCACGCCACAATCCCTTCTCCTCCATTCTCCTCTCAGGATCTTGGGCACGCATGCACACGCACCCGGCGTGAGTTTTTTTTTTTTTTTTTTTTTGGAGAGGTTTTTGCTATAGGGCGCGTGTGCTTGCCAGACAGACAGAGAGAGACAGACAGAAAGTGAGAAATCACCCCCCAGGGGGGACGGCCACGCCGCAATCCCTTCTCCTCCGTTCTCCTCTCGGGATCTTGGGCACGCATGCACACGCGCCTGGCATGAGTTTAAGCCACCGGGTCCGGGACTTGAACCGCAGTCGACTACGTGGGAGTCCAGCGACATAGCCATTACGCTAACTGCTGGTTCCCCCGCAGCTTAACTTTTTGAGAAGCTGCTGAACTATTTTCCTAAGTGCCTCCAACCTTTTGCATTTTGAGCAACAATGTGTGAAGATTCAACTATTTCCCGATTTTTGTCAGCACTTGTCCAGTCTAGTTCCCAGTCCCTATCCTTTCACTGGAGGAAGCAGACCTTATTTGACATACTATAACCTTTGTGGAAGCTGCCTTAATGACTGATCTGCCTCACCTCCCTAAGATTTCAGGCAGCTAAAGTGGTAGGGAATGTTTGTAGAAGTTGCAGAGAAGCTACAGGCCTGTCAAAATCTGTGGAAATAAATTAAATGTAAATACATGCAATAGACCATCTGAGGCTACAAGGAAAAGCTTAGTTGAAACTTTTGGTAAATTAAGACATTGAAAAGCAGCCATGTATGTACAGATATTGAGAGAGCCACACACAGGCCCAAGCAAAATGTACTTTTGAAAAGAATGAAAAAGACCTTAAGCTTTAACCTCAGGTTAACATCTAGGCTCAAAGCCAACCAAGCAAACCTGTTAAGGACTCCCCTGGCAAAGGGCTACTCTTCAGAGACTAGGAATGTTGGCTTCTTTTCAAACACTAAATTTTCAAAACACAGTCACAGATATATGAAACCAAAGGAAAATCTGGCCTATTTAAAAGAACAAAATTAATTCATAGAAACAATTGGGTAGGATGCCTGAGCATAAAACTTACCAGATGAAGACTTTAAATTGACTATCTCAAATATTTCCAAGAGCTAAAAGAAAATACAGACTGCAAAAATTAAAGGAAATCAGGTAAACAATATATTAAATGATGTGAATATCAACAAAAATAGAAATTACAGAACTAAAGAAATTCTGAATGTGAAAATACAATAATTGAATTAAAAAATACAGTTATTGGAGCTCAATAGCAAGAATAGGCTGGCAGAAGGAAGAATCAGAAATCTTGAGAATGGATGACTGAAATTATTGAATTTAATGTGCAGAAAGAAAAAAAATCTATTAAGAATAGTGAAAAGAGTGTAAAAGACTTGTGTAGCATCACCAAACAAGCAAAAACGCTAGTTATGGGTATAATAGAAGGAGAAAAGAAAGGAGCAGAAACTTAAGAAAATAATTGTTAAAAACTTGCCAACTCGGGGACCATCAGTTAGCATAATTAATGGCAATGTTGCCGGACTCCCACGTAGTCAACCGCGGTTCCAGTCCTGGACTTGGTGGCTTAAACTCATGCCAGGCACGTGTGCATGGGTGCCCAAGATCCTGAGAGGAGAATCGAGGAGAAGGGATTGCAGCGTGGCCATCCCCCCTGAGGGGTGATGTCTCGCTTTCTGTCTCTCTGTCTCTCTCTGTCTGTCTGGCAAGCACACACGCCCTATAGTAAAAATCTCTAAAAAAAAAAAAACAAAAAAAAAAACAAAAAAACCCAAAAACTTGCCAACTTGGATGAAAAACATAAATTTATAAATCCAAGTTCAACAAACTCAAAGAAGACTAAAAAATAAATAGAATCACACTGAGACACATTATAATCAAACTGTGGAAAACCAAGCACACAGAGAAGCTTTAAAGCAGTAAAAGAAATATGGACTCATCACATACAAGTGCCTCTCAAAAATGTTATCCACAGATTTCTTAACAGAAACCTAGGGGGCCACAAAGCAATAAGTTGATATATCACTTCAGCTCAGGAAAAACAAACAAATATACAAAAAACAGACTGAAATATTGGAGGGCATAAAAGAAGTGAAATTAGTTGGCAATGATAAGACAGTGTGGAATGGGGCAGGATAACAGAAGAGTATGGAGAAGATTAACAAGAGAACCAATGCAGAGGCATGACATTAGAAGGATACAGATATGGTTTATTACCATAATAGTGTTGATGATGACGTGTATAGTATTCTCAACTGGTCTGAGAAGTATTTCATGCTGGGTAAAGTCTTTTTTTTTTTTAGAGGTTTTTGCTATAGGGCTCATATGCTCACCAGAAAGACAGAGAGAGACAGAGAGACAGCGAGAAACCACCCCCCAGGGGGGATGGCTGTGCTGCAATCCCTTCTCCTCCATTCTGTTCTTGGGATCTTGGGCACGCATGCACACGTGCCTAGCATGAGTTTAAGCCACCAGGTCCAAGACATGAAGTGTTTTCAACTACATGGGAGTACAACGACATAGCCATTACACTACCTGCTCATCCCAGGTAAGGTCTTTTTACAAGCAAAATGATAAATGGTGATTGAATGCTTTAAAAAAATTGTTGGGACCAGCAGTTAGCGTAATGGCTATGTCACTGGACTCCCACGTAGTCGACCGTGGTTCATGTCCCAGACCCGATTGCTTAAACTCATGCCGGGCGCGTGTGCGTGCATGCCCAAGATCCTGAGAGGAGAATGGAGGAGAAGGGATTGCGGCGTGGCCATCCTCCCTAAGGGGTGATTTCTCGCTTTCTATCTCTCTGTCTCTCTCTGTCTGTCTGGCAAGCACATGCACCCTATAGTTAAAACCTCTCCAAAAACAATTATAATAATAATAATCTGAAAAATTAAAAGGTCTTGGATGATAATGATGGGGATTTTAGTGTCTTTGTATTGACTGATATGCATGGTATTCCTTCTGGAAAAAGAAATGTAATATGCTGTAAAGTTATACATCATTTAATGTAATATAAACAAGATTATGATAATGATAAATAAATTTAAAAAACCTAAAACTAAACCTATAATTCTATATCTGGGAAACCTCTTCAATAATGATAAAAAATTAACATAGTCTAAGGCAATAAAAAGCTGAGGTATAGTTAAAACTATACCTGCTTGGGAACCAGCAGTTAGCGTAATGGCTATGTCGCTGGACTCCCACGTAGTCGACCGCGGTTCGCGTCTCGGACCCAGTGGCTTACAACTCACGCCAGGCGCGTGTGCGTGCGTGCCCAAGATCCCGAGAGGAGAATGGAGGAGAAGGGATTGCGGCGTGACCATCCCCCCCGGGGGGTGATTTCTCGCTTTCTGTCTCTATGTCTCTCTCTGTCTGTCTGGCGAGTGCACGCGCCCTATAGCGAAAAACCTCTCAAAAAAAAAAAAAAAAAAAAAAAAAAAAAACAAAAAAAAAACAAAAAAAAAAAACTATACCTGCTTTACAAGAAGTGCTAATCTGAGTACTCCAAGTTGAAATGAAAGAATGTTAAAAAGTGACTGAAAGTCAGGTGAAGATATAAGCATCTCTGGTGAAGATATAAGAATCTCTGGTAAAGATATGTGGCTGTGACCAAAAATAAAACAATATAATCAGTACTATTATGATTTTGGATTGCTACTCTACTGTTTTATTTTTGACAGGATTTAAAACACAAATACTAAAAATTATAAATCTATGGGACCAGTAGATGTTGTAGTGGTTAAGGCACTGGACTCTCACATGGTGACCACAGTTTGAGTCCCGGACCAAGCGGCTTGAAAATCACACTAAGTGTATGTGCATGTGTGCCCAAAAGACTGAGAGGAGAATGAAAGAGAGGGGATTGTGATGTGGCCATCCCCCTGGGGGTGATTTATCACCTTCCCTCTCTCCATTTCTCTCCAATGAGCACCTGTACCCTATGCCAAAAATTTAAATTATACATATATATGTATATGTATATATATATATGTATATATATTACACACACACATATACATATATATCAGAGGGTATACACGGTATGAAGATATAATATTGGCAATACTAACATAACTTTAATATGTGATTTAACTTAGATTGGCATCAATTCAAATAACATTGTTATAATTTTGGACTACTGAATGTATTTCCCTTGTTAGGCACAAAGAAAAATATAGAGATAATATAAACTAAAATAAACGAGAAAGAAATAAACATTTGTCACTATGAAAAAGTAACTAAACACAAAAGAAGGCAGTAGTGTAGTAAATGAGGGGAAGCAAAGCTGTAAAACATACTAAACAAAAATAACAAAATGGACAAAGCAAGTCCTTTATTGTAAGTATTTACTTTAAAGTCTGCAGTCAAAAGGCACATATTTCCAGAACTATAAAAACAAAACAAAACAGGAATTTCAACTACATATTGTCCAAAAAAGACTAACTTGAGATGTAAGTATGTAAATCGCATAAATAGGTTGAAGTTAAAAAATAGAAAAAATATCTTATGAATATAGCAACTAAAATAGAACTGGGGTGGTAATACTAATAAAAATATACAAACCAAAATATGGGATGAAAAATTGACATTGCATGTTTATAAAAGAATCAATTAACCAAAAAGCTATAACAATTTAAACATATATGTACCAAACATCAGAGTTCCTAAATATATGACACAAATATTGATCAAACTGAAGAAAGAAATACACAGTGGTACAGTAATAGTAGATTTCCACACTCTGGAGTCAATGAGGCAATAAAGGATTTGAAGAAAACTGTAGGCTAATTGGAACCAATAGGTATATACATAGGACTTGATTCCACAACAACAACATACATATTTTTTCTCAATTCCTTGAATTGAGAAACGCTTCCCAGGAAAGACTAAGTTCGGTCACAAAACAAGTCTGAATGTATTAACTAAACGGCAGAGGAAAAACTGGAAAATTAACTGATATATGGAAATTAAACATGCTTTTATTTCTTTACAGCACACAATGTGGTTAAAATAGCCATAAGATATAAGAAGAATTCTCAAAGAAAATTAGAAATTATCTTGAGAGAAATTAATATAAAAGTACAACATACCATACCTTATGAAAGGAAGAAAAAGAAAAGGTAAAAGATACATTTATAATTGTAAATGCTTATAATAATAAAGAAGAAAGATCTCACATCAAATACCTAACTTTGTACCTTCGGGAATAAGAACAAGAAGAACAAACTAAGCTCAAAACTAGCAGAAGGAAAGAAATTATGTGTGTGTGTCGGAGGGGAGGGGGCAGAGATAAATAAAACAAAGAACAGAAAAGTGTATAAGATAGTTAATGAAACCAGGAATTAGTCCTAAAAGATAAATAAAAAATTGACAAACTTTTACCCCAAATCAACTATAAAATAAAAAGAAAATTCAAATTACTTAAATGAAAGAAGAGGCATTACGATCTGTTTACAGAAATAAATAGAACTATAAGAAAATATTATGACCAATTGTGTGTCATAAATGTGGATAACCTAGATGAAATAGATAAATCCCTAGTAGCACCACCTGCCAAGACTGACTCAGAGCAAATAGACAGTTGGAACAGAACCATAGCTAGCAATGAGATTAAGGTAGTAATTAAAAAACCTCCCTTTGAAGAAAAATTCTGGACTGGATGACAAGCAGTTAAAAAAGAAATAGCATCAATTGTCCTCATACTTTCCCATAAAACTGAAGAGGAGGGAACTTCATTATACAAGGTCAGAATTACCTTGCTATGGAAGCCAAAGACATTTTAAGAAAAAATAATTATAGGGACCAGCAGTTAGCATAATGGCTATGTCGTTGGACTCCCACGTAGTCAACCGCGGTTCACGTCCCGGACCCGGTGGCTTAAAACTCACGCCAGGCGCGTGTGCGTGCGTGCCAAGATCCTGAGAGGAGAATGGAGGAGAAGGGATTGTGGCGTGGCCATTGCCCCTGGGGGGTGATTTCTCGCTTTCTGTCTCTCTGCCTCTCTCTGTCTGTCTGGCGAGCGCATGTGCCCTATGGCAAAAACCTCTCCAAAAAAAAAAAAAAAAAAAAAATTGTAGACAATTATCTCTTAAAAATAATTTTTGAGGAATCCTTATCAAAATATTAGCATTGTCTTAAAAGGATTATACACAATGACCAAGTGGGATTTATTCCTGGAATGCAAAGATGATTCAACATGTGATGATCAATTAGTATAATATACCACATTAAGAGAATGAAGGAATAATCACTTCAATTTATACAGAAAAAAATCTTAAGACAAAATTCAATACCCTTGCATAATGAAACACTCAGCAAACTAGAAATGAAAATAAACCTCCTCGAAATAATAAAGCTAAACACTGACTTATCCTATGATCCAGCATTTGTACTCCTATAATAATATATCCAAAGAAAAACAAAGCATGAATTTGAACAGATACTTTTTTTTCCTTTATTTATTTTTACATTTTTCCACAAACATTTACTTTACATAGCAAAAAATTTTAGCTCATACTCTATAATTCTTGACAGTTTACAAACAACTTTCAAAATCTCAAAATACTGAATTTTAAAGATAATGTTCAAAATATGTCTTATAATTTTGTATAATTTTAAAACTCTATAATGACAGAAGCAGAATGGTTTCAAATATATATATATATATATATATATATATATATATATATATACACATATATATATATATACACACATATATATATACACATTTAGAGTGCAGACACTCGGTATATATTAAGTGGGGACATACAATGCCTCTCCTTCATAGCATGGCTTGCTTCACTCAACAGTAAGTCTTCCATATTCATCCACTTCCTTTCAAAAGCCAGGGATTTGTTGTTTTTATGGATGAATAGTATTCCATTGAGTATATGTGCCACAGTTTTTCTAACCATTCATCAGTTCGTGGGCATTTAGGTTGTTTCCATGACTTAGCAATCGTGAAAAGTGCCACAATAAACATCGATGTGCAAGCACTTTTTCGATTAAGTATTCTTCTGTCCTTCGGGTAGATACCAAGGAGTGGGATTGCTGGATCATATGGTAGTTCTATTTGTAGATTTTGGAGGAATCTCCAAATTGTTCTCCACAGTGGTTGTACCAATTTACAGTCCCACCAGCAGTGTAAGAGAGTTCCCTTTTCACCACACCCCCTCCAGCACTTATCATTTTTTGTTTTTTAAATCTTAGATATTCTGACTGGGGTTAGGTGATATCTCATTGTTGTTTTGATCTGCATTTCTCTTACAATGAGGGATATTGAGCATTTTTTCATATGCCTTTTAACTATTCGTATGTCATCTTTAGAAAGTGGTTTTTTCAACTCATTCTCCCATCTTTTAATAAGATTGATTGTCTTTTGAACAGCCGCTTGAGTTCCTTGTGGATTCTGGTTATCAGTCCCTTGTCTGATGCATAGTTTACAAAAATATTTTCCCATTCTGGGAACCAGTAGTTAGTATAATGGCTATGTCGATGGACTCCCACATAGTCGACCGCGGTTCGCGTCCTGGACCCGGTGGCTTAGAACTCGCGCCAGGCGTGTGTGCGTGCATGCCCAAGATCCCGAGAGGAGAATGGAGGAGAAGGGATTGCGGCGTGACCATCCCCCCTGGGGGGTGATTTCTCGCTTTCTATCTCTCTGTCTCTGTCTGTCTGGCGAGCGCACGCGCCCTATAGCGAAAACCTCTCCAAAAAAAAAATAAATAAATAAAAAATATTTTCCCATTCTGAGGGCTGTCTCTTCACACTAATCACTGTGTCTTTTGCCATGCAGAAACTTCTTAGTCTGATGTAATCCCACTTGTCTATTTTAGGGATCATAGACTGGGCATTGGGAGTCTTATTTAAGAAGTTTTTCCCTACCCCAATGTCTCCCAGAGTTTCCCCGGTGTTTTCAAGGAGCAGTTTTATAGTTTGAGGTCTTAGATTTAGATCTTTGATCCACCTTGACTTTATTTTTGTCAGAGGTGAGAGGTAGGGGTTCAGATTCATCTTTCTGCAAGTGGAGATCCAGTTTTGCCAGCACCATTTGCTGAAGAGGTTATCCTTTTCCCACAGGATTGACTGGTGCCCCTTGTCAAAAATCAATTGGCTGTATGTTTGAGCATTCATTCCTGGGGATTCTATTCTGTTCCATTGGTCCACCTGTCTGTTCCTGTGCCAGTACCATGCTGTTTTGATTACCACAGATTTGTAGTATATTTCTGGGTCAGGGAGTGAGATGCCGCCCACTCCATTCTTCTTGTGCAAAACTGCTTTGGCAATACGGGGTCTTTTATGATTCCAGACAAACGTTATGATTGTCTTTCCTAGATCTGTGAAGAATGTGTCTGGTACTTTGATTGGCATTGCATTAAATAGGTAGATTAATTTGGGTAAAATTGCCATTTTGATTATATAAATTCCTCCAATCCAGGACCATGGGATGTCCTTCCACTTTTTTGTGTCATTTTCAATTTCTTTTTTTATCTTCTCATAGTTTTCCTTATGGAGGTCTTTAAATTCTTTAGTTAGATTTATCCCTAAGTATCTTATACTTTTTGTGGCTATGGTAAATGGAACAACTTTTTTCAGTTCCATCTCAGTCTGCCTGTTGTTCGTATACAGAAATGCTATAGATTTCTGGATATTAATTTTGTATCCTGCAACGTTACTGTATTCACGTATTACTTCTGGAAATTTTTTTAAGGAAACAATTGGGTCTTCTATGTATACAATCATGTCATCTGCAAATAGAGAGAGTTTCACCTCTTCTTTTCCTATTTGAATGCCTTTTATTTTTTCCTCTTTTCTGATTGCAATGGCCAAGACTTCTAGCACTATATTGAAGAGGAGTGGAGAAAGTGGACATCCTTGTCTTGTACCCGTTTTTAGTGGAAAAGCTTTCAGCTTTTCTCCATTGAGGACGATGTTCGCTATGGGTTTTTCATAGATAGCTTTTATTGTGTTGAGAAATGGCCCTTCTATGCCAATTTTGCTGAGAGTCTTGATCATGAAGGGATGTTGTATCTTATCAAATGCTTTTTCTGCATCAATTGATATGACCATATGGTTTTTATCTTTCTTCCTATTAATATGGTGTCTTACATTTATGGTTTTGTATATGTTGAACCAACCTTGCATTCCTAGGATAAAGCCTACCTGATCATGATGTATAATCTTTTTGATAAGTTGTTGTATACGATTTGCTAGTACCTTGTTGAGAATCTTTGAGTCGATATTCATCAGGGATATTGGTCTATAGTTTTCCTTCCTTGTCCTGTCCTTATCCGTTTTAAGGATAAGGGTGATAGAGGCTTCATAGAATGAATTAGGGAGAGATTCACCCTTTTGGATCTTTAGAAATAACTTGAGCAGAATGGGGGTTAACTCTTCTTTGAAAGTTTTGTAGAATTCAGAGGTGAATCCATCAGGGCCAGGGCTTTCCTTTGTTGGGAGGCTATTTATAACCGATTTGATCTCCTGGCTTGTTATGGACCTATTCAGACTTTCTATATCCTCCTGGCTCAATCTAGGTAGATTATACCTGTCCAGGAATTTGTCCATCTCATCCAAATTATCTTGTTTCTTGGCATACAGATGTTCATAGTATCCTCTAATAATGTTTTTTATTTCTACTATGTCTGTTGTTATTTTGCCTGCTTCATTGCAGATCTGATTCACCTGGTTCTTTTCTCTCTTCTTCTTAATAAGTCTCGCTAGTAGTGTATCAATTTTGTCTATCTTTTCAAAGAACCAGCTTTTACTTTCATTTATTTTATGTATAGTTCGTTTATTTTCTATTTCATTTATTTCTGCTCGTATCTTTATTATTTCCTTTCTCCTGGAGTTTTTTGGATCTTTTTGCTGCTGCTTTTCCAATTCTGTGAGGCATGATGTTAGGTGATCCATTTGCCTTCTTTCCATGCTCCTCTTAAGTGCACTAATTGCTATGAACTTCCCTCTTATGACTGCTTTAGCAGTGTCCCAAAGATTATGGAAACTCGTGTCCTCATTGTCATTGGCTTCCATGAACCTTTTGATTTCAGTCTTTATTTCTTCAGTAGTTGTGGAGTCATTCAGGAGTAGGTTATTAAGTTTCCATGTATTTGAGTATTTTTGAGGATTTCTCTTGAAATTAAACTCAAGTTTAATTCCATCATGGTCGGTGAAGTTGCTGGGTATAGTTTCTATGCTTTTGAATCTGTAGAGGCTTGCTTTGTGCCAAATGATGTGGTCAATCTTCGAGAATGTTCCATGTGGCGGCGAGAAAAAAGTGTATCTTGAGGTTTTAGGATAGAAAGTTCTATAGATGTCTGTTAAGTCCATTTGATTTATGATATCATTTAGATCTTTTATCTCTTTACCTATTTTTTGTCTAGATGATCTATACAGGGGGGATAGTGCAGTGTTGAGGTCTCCAACAATTAGTGTGTTGCAGTCTCTCTCCCTTTTTAGATCTAGCAGTCTTTCCTTCACATATTTGGGTGCTCCTGTGTTGGGCGCATAGATATTAATAAGCGTTATATCTTCTTGATCGATTGATCCTTTTACTACAATATAGTGCCCTTCTTTGTCTCTTCGAACAGTTTTTGTTTTAAAGGCTATTTTTTCAGAGATCAGTATTGCGACTCCAGCTCTTTTTTGGTTCCCATTTGCATGGAAAATCTTTTTCCAACCCTTCACTTTCAGTCTATGTATATCTTTATCCATGAAGTGGGTTTCCTGTAGGCAACAGATAGAGGTTTTTTGTTTTTTAACCCATTCAGCCAGTCTGTGTCTCTTGATTGGAGAGTTTAATCCATTAACATTCAATGTTACTATTGATGTTAATGGATCTGTCCCGGCATTTAAGTTGGCCATTGTCTTAGTTGCCTTTTACTCTTTTGTTTCTGGCTGTTACTTCTTTAGTTTTCCTGGAACAGTACTTTCTTCAGGGTTTCATGGAGAACTGGCCTGGTGCTGGCAAATTCTTTCAGGTTTTGTTTGAGAAGGTTTTAATCTTTTTTTCCCATATGAAGGATAATCTTGCAGGATACAATAGTCTTGGTTGAAATTGTTTCTCTCTTAACACTTTCGATACATCTTCCCATTCTTTCCTTGCTTGCATTGTTTCCGTTGAGAAGTCCGGTGTTAGCCTGATGGGGTGACCTTTGTAAGTCACTTGTCGTTTCTCTCTTGCTAGTTTTAGTATCTAATCTCTATCTGTGGTCTTAGCCAGTCTGGGTATGATATGCCTTGGGGAAGATCTTCTTGGGTTGATTCTATTTGGTGTCCTTTGTATTTCTTGGGTCTGGATGTTGGAGTGCCTCTCTATGCTTGGGAAATTTTCTTCCAGGATTTCATGGAATAGGTTTTCCATGCTCTTATTAGTTTCTTCACCTTCTGGGATACCAATTATTCGGACGTTAGGACGTCTAATGGAATCTAGTAATTCTCCTATGTTATCTTCATGTTTTTTTGTTATTTTCTCTATCTTTTTGGTGGTTTTCTCTAGGTCAGAAGTTTTATCTTCTACATCAGAGATTCGACCTTCGGCATGGTCTAATCGACTTTTAATACTTTCAAGAGAGTTTTTGATTTCCTGTATTTCAGACTTCACCTCTAATAGTTCTGTCTTATTCTTCCTCAGAATTTCTTCCTTCATATCGTTGAAGGACTTTCTCATCTCCTGTAATTCATTGTCTCTTTTCTGTTCCAACTCATAGTACTTGTACAACATGAATGTTCTAAACTCTATCTCGGACATTTTGGTAACGTCCTCTATTTTTTCAGGAACAGGAAGGGAGTTACTGTGTTCCTTTGATGGAGACATATTTCCTGCTTTATTCAGGCCTGAGGTTCTTGTACTTCTAACCATTGGGAGATGTGTTCCCTTTGAAAAACCTTTTACGAGAAGGTTTCTTCTAATAGGAGTAAGTGTGTTTCCTTTCTGATGTGGAATGGAGACAGCCAAAGTCTATCTTCAATTGTGTTTAGAAATGTAAACCAAGAAAAAGTATTCTCTTCAGGTGTCCAAAGAAATGTATCTCCTTCTTCACAGGTGTTTCAAGGAAATGTAGGATTCTAGAGAGTATTAAAATGCTAGAATGTTTCAGAATTTATATTCTAGACCTATCTGGACAGCCAGGGATGGTGCAGATAAAAGACGTGAGGATTGAGAAACTGGGAAGAAAATAATATGTAGAATAAAGAAAAAGTCGCGTGCCGCGGCGCGATTTCGCCAGGGGTCGAAAGATGGGAGTGTGGTGTGGATGAACTGAGGGCGTTCCTGGCTGAAAGAGGGGAGTCTGGCTTGGGGTCTCGGGGCTGGAACTACTGGGGGGCAGTCCTCCCTCGAAGATCCTGGCCCAGGGGTCGAATGATGGGAGTGTGGTGTGGATGAACTGAGGGTGTTCCTATGTGTTAATCAGAAGAGAGAAATTTACAAATGAAAGACATGGGTAACAGGACAGAGAAAAAAAAAGTAAAAAAAAAATGTACCTGGCTGAAAGAGGGGAGTCTGGCTTGGGGTCTCGGGGCTGGAACTACTGGGGGGCAGTCCTCCCTCGAAGATCCTGGTCCAGGGGTCAAAAGATGGGAGTGTGGTGTGGATGAACTGAGGGCGTTCCTGGCTGGCTGAAAGAGGGGAGTCTGGCTTGGGGTCCCCGGGCTTGAACTACTACAGGGCAGTCCTCCCTCAAAGATCCTGGCCCAGGGTTCGAAAGATGGGAGTGTCTGAACAGACACTTTTATGCCAATGGTTTTGTAGCTTTATCTACAATAGCTAAAAGTTGGAAAAGACCCAAGTGACCATCAATAGCTGAATAAATAAACAAAATGTGGTAAATGAATACAATGAAAGATTATTCAGCTATGGAAAAGAATGAAGTTCTTTTGAATTATGAATGAATGCATGAGTACATGCTACAACATTGGTGAAGCTTGAGGACATTATACCTAGTATAATAAGCCAGACACAAAAGAACAAATATGGTATTGTACCACCAATAATATATCTAGAACAGACAAATTTGTAGAAATAGAAATTAAGTTAGACATTACTGTGGAAGAGGAGGCATAGAAAATTACTGCTTAACGATTACAGAGCATACATTTTGAGTAATAAAAAGGTATTGGAAATACAAGTAGATTTCAAAAAGCTCATGTAAAAATAGAATTCAAAGACAAAACATTAAGCTATTTCTCAACATATGATCCATCAAATTCATGACAGTTTTTCTGAGGCTTTTGCCTTAAGGCTCATGCACTCTCTGGGGAAAGAGACAGAGACAGTGAGAGGGAAAGTGAAAAATCATCCACCAGGCAGGATGGCCACCCCATAATCTCTTTTCCTCTATTCTTGTCCTGGGATCTTGGGCATGCAAGCACATGTGCCCAGCGTGATTTTCAAGCCACCAGGTCCAGGACTTGAGCTATAGTTGGACATGTGGGAGTCCAGGGACATAACTTCTATGTCATTTGCTGGCCCTTCAAGACACTTTTATAAGCAAGATAAAAGCTCTTTAGTCCATTTCTGAAGAACTGACCATCCTGGGAATTTAATCATGCCAGTGCAGTCTTTTTGACATTATTCACTGAGTAAAAATGGGAACCCTTTAAGGATTTTTTAAGATTAGGAAACAAAAAGAAGTCAGAAGGAGTCAATTCAGGACTGTATGGTGGATGTCTGATGTATTCTCATTGCAACTGTCCCAAGATCTCCCTTGTTTGTTGAGAAGGATGATCACAAGTATTGTTGTAGTGAATAATGACTCTTTAGTGAAGCCTTCCCAGTCAGTTCTCTGTTAAGCTTTGCTAACTTTCTCAAAATACTCTTGTACTAAGTATATGTCATCATTCTTTGTCCACTAGAGAGTCAACAAGCAAGAGGCCTTTAGTATCACAAAAAACTATTGTTATAAACTTTGCCCTTGACCAGCCCACTTTTTATTCGACTGGACCATTTACATCTCTTGGAAACCACTTCTTTCATTGTGTTTTGTCTTCAGGATCAAACTGTAAAGTCATCTCTTGTTAAAATTCTTTAAAGAAATGCTTCTGGATCTTGATTCCATTTTTTAAAAATTTCCATTGAAAGCTCTGTTCTTATATGCAGCTAATCTGTGCACAATAAGTTTTGCACCCATTGAGCAGAAAGTTTGCTCAGTTTTAATTTTTCAGTAAGAATTGTGTTAGATAAATGAGTTGAGATGTTTGTGGTGTTGGTTATCGTTTCTGCTGTTTATTGCTGGTCATCTTCAATTAGGACACAAACAAGATTAATTTTTTTCTTCACAAATTATTGGATGGTCACTGCTGCAAGTATTATCTTCAATGTCTCCTTGTGTCTTCTTCAAATGAATTATCCTGGGCCAGCCGGTGGTATGGTAATTAAGGCACTGGATTCCACATGACTTACTCTTTGATTAGAGTCCTGAACCTGGTGGCTTGAAAAACATATTGTGTATGTGTGTGTGTGTGTGTGTGTGTGTGTGTGTGTGTGCATGCCCAAAATCCCTAGAGGAGAATGGAGGAAAAGAGACTGTGGCATGGCCATCTCCCCCAGGGGACAACTTCTCACTTTCCCTCTCTCTCTGTGTCATCTGTTTCAGGCAAATGCACACATCCTTTGGCAAAATATCTTTAAAAAATAAATAAGTAGAAATAACTTATCCTTTTTGTAAACTGCTGATTACCTTAGGGTGTATTTCATAAGCTTTTGATAAAGCACTAATAAGTTTACCATTCTTTAACCAAGCTCCACTGTAAATTGCATGTTTGTTCTTGCTTCATGTTGCTGTTGTAGGTCCTTTTTTCACACTGATGTTTTATCATTCTTAGTACCTCTAGCTAGATGCTGGGGTTGGCTCTGTGGCATGGATGCTCAAGAAAAAAATTGGATCCCACATGATGACTGCGGCAAGAATCCCTGGCCCAGTTAGCCTGAAAACATGCTTGACACATGCACAAATGTCCAAGATTTCTGGAAGATTGGAGAAAGGGGATCATGGCATTACCAGACCTTGTGGAGGATTCTCATCTCTCTCTTTCTCTTTCTTATACATACACATTCACTCTGTCATGATTAAAGAAAAATATTAGATCCTGTTGAGATATGTAGTAACAGGTTAATATGAGCTTATTGTGGTTCAAAAAATATTTATTCCATATTATTTCCATAATATGCAGGTTGCATAAACTTTTCTTAAGACCCATTTAGGATAGTGGTGATGGTTGTACACATGGTGAATGCAATCAATGGAAGATTATTCAGCCATGGAAAAGAATGAATGCCATTAACTTGGCAATTACAGTTGTTAAAATGGTATTTATGTATATTTTATTACAATAAAAATTCAAAAAGTAAATTAATATAAATGCACAATATACAATGTTTCAAAATTTGATTTAACAATCATTACTAATAATCTAGTTTTGAAAACTGGAATTTCAGTGGTTCTTACACTGCCATTTTGGAAATACTTGTCATGTGAGATTTTTTTTTAATTTCCCCAGTGATTCCATTGCATAGCCAAAGTTAGAAGCCAACACATGGCTTGAACATCAAATGTGGGAGTGTTCAGGTTTGCAGTTTGAGAAGTTACCATTATCACTATATTAATTTTTTAAAAAGTATTTAAAATTCTTGGATCATATCTTACCCGTCTACTTGTACTGAAAGAATTAGTGTGCCTTGAGATCATCTAGTGATTTTTTTCTGACTATATATTCTTGTAGACTTTGGTAAAAGAAATCATTGCACTTAAGCTTTGTATGGAAAAGAAAACACACCATGTCCCAGTAAATGAACATGGAAGAAGTAAATAAATAAACCTTTCTATCATTGTGTTCCTTTAAAATTTATAGGACTAACAGTTGGCATGGAGGTAAAAGTAGTGTATACCATATGGCAAACTTTGCAGTTTGAGTTCTGGACCCAGAGTTTGAAAATCATGCTGGGTGTGTGTGCGTGTGTGTCCAAAATCCTGAGAGAAGAGTGAAAAAGAAGGAAATGTGGCGTGGCCATCTTCCTCTGGGGGTCGTGGTGGTGGTTACTCTTCATTTTCCCTCTCTCTGGCAAGTGTATGCACCCTATAGTAAAAACTAACTAACTAACTAAATAAATAAATAGTAAAGGCCTAGGTGGTGGCACAACTGGACTCACATAGTAGAGGTCCCGCGTTCACATCCTGGGGCCTCTTTGAGTATACCTAGTACACACAGGTGTTTGGGATCCATGTCAACTGAGACTCAGAATGGATAGTGATATGAGGCCTATATTGGGGTGCCTTTTTCTCTCTCTCTTTCTCTATCTCTCTCATAAATGAAATAAGTAAATAAACTTTAAAAATTTGTAAAAAGTGTTATCAGTTTTGTATTTATATCCTTATGCTAATGAATTGAATTTTTGCAGTAGGTGTCAAATAATTTAACTTCTAAACTTGTTACCACTGTTTTCCTTAAAGTTGTGTACTTATTCAAAAACCATTTGGAAATTATTTCTAGTTTCTTCATATGAAGTCACTGAACAATGGCATGCTTTTGTATCCAACTCTGGCAGACATTTATTTAATAAATAGAGAGAATGTAAACCTGTGATTTATCTTTAATTCATCAATATTCATTTATTTTAACTTTACTATGCAACTATTGATTATCAGGAGCCCTGTGTTTTCTCAGCTTCTAGCCAGAATATTTTTAAAATATATTTTAGTTTCTTATCAACATTTCAGGTTTATATAAATGAGATTTCAAGAAATAGTGAATTTTATATCAGATAAAAGAAAAGCTTTATGCATTTCAAACCATAGGAATTATCAACAAATGCAACTCTATTGCTTTCTTATATTGTTGAAAATTCAATTCATCTGCACTTTTCTAAAGAATCACTTTGTATTTCCATTTCCAAGGTTTTTAGAATAGAAGTCCAATTTTAATTGCCTCTCTTAACAACTTTTCTGCTTGGAGAAATGGAAATGCATTACAACATATATCTGACTAGAAGTAAATAGGAGCAGATAGATGCCATACGAAGGATGCACCTCCTTGTCTCTATATTTAGCGACATAAATACATAAAAATATATACTTTCTACATAAAACTTGACATGTTTTGAGCCTTTTGGAGAAGAAAAAACATGGCTTACTGTCTCTGTAGGTACATTTTCTTCCTTTCAATATCTGAGTTGTTCTATTTTCTACTTGGTGAGTAACTTGAGAGTTAAAAGGTTTTCTAACTAGAGGTGCGCAAATACTTACATAAAAGATCCTCAAAGATGGTTTTTGCTTAACATTGGCCCAAATCTAGAGCAGTACCCTATAACACAAAAAAATTTTCATCCAGGAATTTAAAGTATAGAGAATGATTACAGGGAAGGATTACAAAAGAATATTTGGAACTGATTTTTCATTATAGAATATACACTGGAAATCAACTACTTTCTTAAGGCCTATTTTTTGAGATATCAGAATTTATTATAAAAATCATCACATAAAATTTCATTACATTAATATTTCTGATAATACTGTAATTAGTTTCATTTATTTAGATAAAATAGATTTTATTTATTTATTTAATATTCCATCACTGTGTACCATTACAGTATCCCAAATGAGTTAAATAGGCTTTTTTTAAAAAAACTTTCTTTTCTTCTTTGTTTCATGAGAGAGAAAGTGACAGAAATACCAGAAATTGTCTTGTTATTCTGCATCATCCCTCTAACTTCCAGCAATCCAGGATCATGGATATGCCCATTGGCATACCCAATATATGCAGGTTGACACGGAATCCATACTGTGGGCCTTCCCATAGGGTTTCACTATAGTGTAGTAAGGCCTTACTGCCTGCATCACTGTAGCTGGGCCAGAAACATGGTTTTGGAAAATGACAGCAAGCCAACTATAAATCACTATGAATCTGCCAACTTTTATCAATTAAAAAACTGTTTATATTCAGTTATGGAATTTATGGGGTCTAGCGATTGGGCTATCATACATAGTTTGGAACACATTTTCAGTGTGTTGAAAGACTTTGTGTTTATCAATCTTAATTAGGACATTGCTAGTCCTTCTCTTTCTTCTTAAGAGATGGAAAAAGAATAGTATTACTGGTATGTAGCTGCAATGCTACCTTTATTATTTGCCTATATTATATCAATTTTCCCTTCATTCTATACCAAAATCCTAATTTTTATTTCTACATGATTCAGAGGAAGCTAACCTAATCCAGAATTTCAGTGACATATTTTGATAAGTCAAAACTAATCAGACCTCTGTTGTTTTTTCACAATTGTTATTGCCTTGAGATGGTCAGCAGAGAGGTTTCTCTTCCCTGAGGGATGTGAATAAAAAGATTTGTAGCAATAGTTGTTATGGATACCATCCAGCAATTATGAGAGGATCAATGGCTGGCACACTGAAGATGGCAATGTGGAGAAATGGAAAGAACCTGAGTACTAAAAGTGTCATTGATTCTCTGAATTAATGAACCCCGAAATCCTCTCTAACTGAAGATTTTCAGATAAATTACATAATGAACATTCCTCATTGTATAAAGCCATGTGATTTGGGAGTTTCCATTCCAACTGATATAGAAGGCTTGCTTCTCACTAATACAACTGAAGTCTCAGCCCTGTTTTATTTTAATGGGTTAGTTACAGTAAGTTAGATATTGGTTTAAAAAAAATAAGGGGGGAAGAAATGTAGTATATTTAAGTTTAAGATACCTTAGAAAGCTTTTTGGTAGAACTGGCTGATTTTTTTTTTTTATTTTACAGATAAGACAACTGAGGATCAGAAAAGTTTTGTTTCTTATCTCTGATTCCACAATTATTCAGTAAAAGAATGAGATTGGGAGCTACTAGTTCTGGCAATTACTCCAGTGCTTATTCTATTGTATTTAATTCAGTTATCAACGCATACTTATTAAATATATATTTTATGTCAGCACAGGCCAAAGTACTGAGGAAACAATAAATAAGATAGAATTGTTTCCTTCGAGGATATTAGAGACAAAGGTGAGAGACAGCTAAGTATTAAGGTAAAATGCAGTATGACATACCTATCACAGTAATAAAAAATACTTTATGGAAATACATGGGATAAGTCTATTACCATGATGGGTAGAGAGGGGATGTAAGCATGAAGAAATGTAGAAATGTTTCCTGGAAAATATAACAGTTCAGTTGAGGTTTGAGGGACAAATAGGAGTAATTCAAGAAGAGAGTGAGAATGGGGAAGAAGTACATACAAAGGAATACCACTGGCAAAAGCACACAGATAAGAAGGCCATGGCGTATATAAGAAAATGAAAATTGTTATGAGTGTGTGGCTAGAGTGGTGAACAGAGCTGTTAACCTAAGGTACCTTGTATACTTTGTTGAACTTTTATACTGAAAAGTTAAAGGATGACATAATGTAATTTGTTATTTTCTAAGAAAAATATTTTCATAATTGTCGTCAAGAGATAAGAGTAGAAGAGTTATCAGAAAATAATAATTTTTATGTAAAGAGTAGTAGACATCAATTTAAAGAAGTGTCAATGAGGATAACAAAAATGGGGTTTAAGGATTTTTTTAGGAATCGGACTTTATAGGATGTCCTAATTGAAAGAATGGGGGGATAAGAAAAATGGAAAAGTCTAGGATGAATTACAGGTCTCCAGATTTGAGAAAATGTGTGGATTATGTCACTATTGATATGGGAGGAAATAAAAGAGCTAAAGTTAAAGGAAATGCCAAGTTCACTTTTGACGTTTTGGATTTGAAGAGTATGGAGGATTTATGTGTTTATGGCACATAGAAAGCTGTGCCATAACTACCACAAGGCTTCTGTGAAAACTGAAAATATGAACGAAACCTTGGGGTCCTTTAATTAGAGTAAATGTGGATAAAAGCTAAAATGTAATAGTTATAAAAACATTATACTTGGAAAATACTCTAAATTTTAATATAAATAAGTGTTTAAAAACCATAATAACTAAAATTTTAATGAGAAAAGCAATTTTCACTTAATGACTGTATCTTTATTGTAGAGACAAGAAAGTTTGAGGGTGTAAAATTAATAAAAGTAACAAACTGGTGAGGAATCAGTGGGAAGTCAAGGACAGCTGAACATGTTTCCAAGACATAAATCGTGTAGAAAACTGCAACCAGAAAAAGCCTCTGAACTTTCTGAACTCCTTCACTTTATTTTTGCTCTTTTCCTAACATACTTTTGCTATCAGGAAAGCCTTTGCTCTTCCAGTGGCATTAAAGGTGATCTGAAGACTAGTATATAGAATTAGAAATGTGGTAAATTTTTTGTCTGTCACCAAAGGAAAGAAACAGAATGGTGCCATCTGGAGTCCTGAGAAGATTAAACAGTAAATATGGTAAGAGTGTACAGTCACAATGCACAGAACATTAAAATGTGTCTTCTCTTAAGCAATGGATTTCAAATAAATAAGATTCAAAGCACAAAATGGTTCTGCTTTATCTCTTAGAAAAGTAGAGATTAAGGTGAATGAATTTTGAAAACTTATTAAAATTATGTCTTTGAAGGTAATCAAATTCATTGTTGAGTTTTAAAAATGGGTTTTCTGATATCATCCTGAAGAATATTATTATTGTGAAATAATTCTAAAATAGCATTTACTTGCTTATTTTAGTCAATTACGTAGAGTAATGCAGCAAGAGTCAAAAGGAGGCTGTTTAAAAGATGTTTTCCTAATTGCAATTATTCATTTTATTCATGCTCTAAGTTTATTTCAAAATAAAACCATTATTTAATCTAAAAAGAGAAAATATGATTTGCATAGTTCTGAAGCAAAATATTTTCATACGTTTCTGTACTGTTTGTACCTGGGAACTGAAAATATTGCTTTTCTGTAGTATTTTTTCATAGATTAACATTCAGAATGTTAATCTGCAATTTATGATAAGGTGTGGTATTTCCATTGCCTTTTCTTTAAAGAAAACATATTTTTTAAAAGAAGTTTTTATATATTTCATTAAATTTTTGACCAC
The DNA here is from genome assembly GCA_026018925.1 of Tupaia tana. Taxonomy (NCBI): domain Eukaryota; kingdom Metazoa; phylum Chordata; class Mammalia; order Scandentia; family Tupaiidae; genus Tupaia; species Tupaia tana. The sequence continues at coordinate 61,906,473 of JAKSZU010000009.1, read as the reverse complement.
ATATATTTTTTTAAAAATATGTGTAGCATGGGACCAGCAGAGGGTGTATGGGTTATGTTGCTGGACTCACTTTTACTAGACCACAATTAAAGTCCTTGACCCAGTGACTTAAACCTCATGCAGAGCATGTGTGCATGCATGCCCGCTATGCCAAAAGGAGAATGGAGGAGAAGGGATTGCAATGCAGCCATCTCTGCTGGGGGGTGATTTCTCACTTTCTCTCTCCCTGTCTCTCTCTGTTTCTCTGGTGAGTGCACACACCCTATAGCAAAAAGCACTAAAAAAATTGTGGCAGATTTTGTTTTACAAAAAATGTCACAGAAATAGAGGACTTTAAAAAGTTCATGAAAAAATATAATTAAAGTATGAATTAATGTTGGCATAAAAACTTTGATGACCTGGCAATTTTTTTCATAATATGCATTTTCCATGAATTTGTGAAGGCCCTTTGCATTTCCTGTCTCATATAATTTTCTAGAATCTTGGTATTTCTCAAAAAATCATGGATTCTATTCTCTGATGCAGTGTGAACCTGGAGTGGCTTTTGACTGCGCCAACCAACAGATTATGGCAGAAATGATGCTATGTAACTTCTGAGGTTAGGTCATTGAGCAGTTATAGCTTTCATTTCACTTCCTCTGTCTCTCACCTCTAGGACATTTGCTTTTGGAAGCTATTCTTCATATGAAAAGTTGTATATAGAAATGGTTCTGGGTAACAGACTCAGTGCCTTATCTAAGGTCTCAGTTGTGAGACAGCATGAACTTTCAAACCTGTGAGTGGATGGGCCTTCAGATGTTTCCAGCCCCCCAGCCTTCCAGCTGTTTTATTTGTATAGTGTTGGGTAACACATAACTCTATGACCTAGTGACTTAAAACAACATTTTGTTATATCCCATGATTACATGAGTTAACTGGACTCAGCTGGGGGTTACTCTGTTCCATCTGATGTTAGATGGGGATGCAGACACATGGGATCTATATTTAAAAATCAAAGATGAATTACTGATATGATTGGAAGTTGTAGCTAGATGTTGACTCTAATCTCAGGTGTGACTGATGACTCTTTCTTAGTTGTCCTTGGTGTGGTCTCTTCATTAGGTTTAGGCTTCTCACAGCATGGTGGTTAAATTCTAAGAGGAATTCTAACACAAACTTGGCTAGAGTAATAAAATGAAAGCTATAAATTCTCCTTAAATCTGAGCCCAGTAGTTCCAACATATCATTTCTTAGCGTTCTATTGATTAAAGCAAGCAATCACAATTAAGTACTGGTCTGTGCATGCACTTAGGGTTGTAATCTTTGAAGATCACCAGAGGTTATTCTATTAGTCATACGTGTTATTAGCATATGTGGGCAGTGGGCAATTGAGCGTGGGGGCATCTAATTAAGTACTCAGAGAAACTGTTTATCTTGAAAAATGAAATGATCCTGTTAGTTTATTTAACAGATCTTTTCACATAGCTATAAACATACTGTATGTGTGTATGTATGTATGTATTTCTATAGCTTTTTGCCTTAGGGAGCATGTGATCATCAGGGAGAGAGAGAGAGAGACAGAGGCAGAATGAGAGGGAAAAGGAGAAATCACCACCCAGGTGGAATGGCCACAAGAAGAAATCCCTTCTCCTCCATTCTCCTTCCAGGATCTTAGGCATGCACGCACATGTGTGTGGCATGATTTTCAAGGTGTGAGGTCTGTAACTTGACCATGTGAGAGTCCTGCGACACAACTACTACACTATCTGCTGGTCCTAATATGTATATATTTATAAACTTTCACTTTTTTAGTTTTGATTGTTTATATACTAGAATACTGAGTCATTATGGGACCAGTAGTTAGCGCAATGGCTATGTCAATGGACTTCCATGTAGTTGACTGCGATTTGAGTCCCGGACCCAGTGGCTTAAACTCATGCCGGGTGCGTGTGAGTGCGTGCCCAAGATCCCGAGAGGAGAATGGAGGAGAAGGGATTGTGGCATGGCCATCCTCCCTGGGGGTTGATTTCTCACTTTCTGTCTCTCTGTCTCTCTCTGTCTCATGAGCCCTATAGCAAAAGCCTCTCAAAAAAAAAAAAGAAAGAATGCTGAGCCACTATAAAAAATAATTCTTAAATATGTTAGAAACATACTCTCATAGTCCATATTATAATCACTTAAATATCCATGAGTATTTGTCTACTAGTTTTTGTAGCTTTATTTGCTACTTGCAACTTTTTTTAAAGATATTTTTGTTATAGGGCACGTATGCTCGCCAGAGAGAGATAGAAAGTGAGAAATCATCCCCAGGGGGAATGGGCATGCTACAATCCTTTCTCCTTTATTCTCTTCTTGTGTATTTGGGCACACATGCACAAGCACCCAGCGTGAGTTTTAAGCCACTGGGTCCGGGACTCGAACTATGATGGACTCTGTGGGAGTCCAACGATGTAGCCATTACGCCATCCACTGGTCTCTACATGTAATTACTGGAAATTTTATCATAAACCAGTGTCTGACCCTAATAATGCATTTAATTTGTCAGCACTTTGAGGACAGATTGATTTCTTTGGAAAATGATTAAATATTAACTAGCTAAATCTATATTAACTAAACATTAATTAAATATATTATTTAGCTAGATGATATATTAACTACATTTTCCATAATGATAATGTTTTATTTACAGTGTCACAAGAAGAAAACTATTTGTGTTAACCTAAAAAGCATTTTTTTCTCTGATAGTAAGCTGTATGTGTAATCTACTTGTCAAAGCAGTCACAAAGCCTGCCCAGAGTCAAAGCGAGGGGCATAGAATCAACTTCTTTTCCCTCCCATTTTCCATAGAGTAGTTGAGCTTTCCAAAAAGAGAGAGAGAGAAAGAAAGTTAAAAAACACCCTCCATTGGGGATGGTTGCTGCACAATCCTTTCTCCATTTCTCTCTTCTGTCTGGATTTTGAGAATACACATGTGCTCTTAAGCTGGTGGATCAGGGACTCAAAAAACACAATGAATCATATGGAATCCAGTTGACTTAACCACCATGTCATTGGCTGTCCCAAACACCAACTACTTCACGTAAGGTGTGACAAGGTAGTCTTGAGGCCACACTTAAAATTACCACACCATATCTCCTTTTATTCACTTTATCCTCATCTATATGAGGGAGGAAAAACCGAGCAGTTTTTCCTAGTTTCACACTGAACACATTATTCCACATTATTCATGTGCAAACGTGTTCCTGCTCATTAGTTCTCCAGGAGCCACCAACAGGTTATTCTATAACTCATTTCTTTCTGATACTATCTACCTGAAATTACAGCCAGATATCATAAATTGAAGGATCATTCCCATAAGACTGGTGTGTACTTCAGATACCAGTCATGAGCCCAAGGTTGTTTCATCTGTGCTTCTACGAACTGGCTATAATCCAGGGGTTCCTATAACACTTTCCTGAGGTTTAATTTGTTAGAGAGACTCATAGAACTCAGGGAGACATGTTTAACAGCCTATTAATAAAAGATATGATAAGAGATATAGATGATCAGTCAAATAAAGAGATACAAAGGGGAAGGTCTTGAAAGTCCCAAGTACAGGAGCTTTTGTTGCTATGAAATTGGGATGTACCAACCTGTGAATCTGTTTATCAGTCGGGAAGCTCTCAGAACCTTGAAGTTCAGGAATTTCTATGGAGGCTTCATCATGTAGGCACGATTGCTTATTAATTCAATCTCTAGCGACTCTCCCTTTCCTAAAGTATAGGGGGTTGGGCTAAAAGTTTTAAGCTTTTAATATTAGCTTGGTCTTTCTAGGGACCAGTTTCAGTCCAGAAACCTATCAAGAGTTGCTTCATTAAAACAAAAGGCACTCTTGTCACAAAGGAAATTTCAAGAAATGAGAGCTATGTCAGGAGCCAGGGTCAAAGACTAAATATTAGCAGCAGATTCTCCTGACTCCCTTATTGCTCAGGAAATTACAATTGCTTTAGGAAATCTATGCCAGGAACTAGGGACAAACACCAAAACGTATTTTTGTTACTAAAAATTACAATATCACAGCTTCTTTCTAACTTTCCATTAAGGAGATTAACTTTTTCTATTATTGGAAAGAAAAGTACTTCAATTTTATTTTTGTTACAGATAAGCCCCTATTTACATTCGTTTACATAACAAGTTTTTTTTTTTTAATTTGCTATAGGCATGTGTGCTCACCTGAGAGAGTTGGAGAGACAGAGACAGAAAGAGGGAAATGAGAAAGCACTCACTAAGGGGGATGGGGGCACCACAAGCTCTTCTCCATTTTCTTCTTGGGATCTTGGGCACACACACACACACACATATGCACCCAGTGTGTTTTGTCACACTGAGGGAGTCCCACTAGGTCCAGGACTCTAACAGCACAGTTGACCATATGGGATCCAGTCATCTTAATGACCATGCCAGTGGGTGGCTCTCCATAACAAGTTTTTAAGTTGTCTTTATTTTCATCTTTTCCCACAGCAAGACAAATACCAGCCCCTCCCCTAAATAGGGAAAGATCAAGTATTTCTCACCCTGCTGACATTAAATGTGACCTTCTCTGTGACTACAACTATTGGTGCCATGTTATCATCTCACATTTTGTTTTGAATCATTATGAACGTACAGTTTTTTTTTTGGTTCACTACTGACTTAATTTATACAACATTAACCTTTATCGGGTTATTTGTTTATTTTTTACTCCATATCTCTTAGTGTTCTATTGGGTTTATTACTTTTTTGCTGGAGAACTTTTCTCTAAAACTGTCTGCAAGGAGGGTTTTTATATAATTAAACATAAAATCTATATCAATAGATCCTATATTACTGGAAATACTTCTATTTCAACTTCTCATTTTAATGCTAAAGAGAGTTCTGTGATTGAATTTTCATTCCTTTAATTTTCTGAAAATATGTTTCCATTGTCTTCTTGCATTTGTTATTGCTCTTGGGAAGTCTGATGTCTGCTTGACTTTTCAAAGTTTTTGTGGTTTTTAAAAAAGTGCTGTTTCCTCCAGAATTTTTCACAATGCCTTCTGGGTGAGTACTTTGACTTGAGCTAGGTCACTATATATATTTTTTTTCCTTTTCGTGGATCTATTTTGCTTTTCAACTAATCTATTCATTTAGATATGGATTTTAACCATTGTGTTTTTCATACACAGTATTTTGTAACTTGTCTCCACTTTATCGAGGCTTAGTTAAACTTATAGTTCCTTTATTTCACTGAAGCTATTTACAGTGGCTATTTTAAGTTCTTGTTCTTAAGTTCTTGGCGTATTAATCTCTTACTTAGTTATGTGTCATTCAACTTTGAAATTTTTAACAGAACTGTAATTCCTCAGATGTTTAAAAGCATCACACACCTTTAACTGAGGGAAGGGATAAAATTCAGGCCCTAATTTCTGATGCTCCTAATGAGTCTCTCCCCAATATCCCCACCCACTCTGCTCACACGTGTTTAGGGGATAGGCAATACAGTTCAGGATGAGAAACCACTGACATTGAGATCTGGGCTTTTCTTTTGACTCCCTCACCTGGTGAAACTTATACTCAGAGAATCTATAACTATCTGTAAACTAGATAAATCTTTAAAAAAAAAAAAAACTGTTCCTTTTGGTTAAAATACCATCTCTCTTAAGATGGGTGTGTATGGAGAGAGGACTGTGAGCAGGAAGAAAATGTTTATAGATAAGGGCTGATCCAATTAAATTTGTTATAATTTGTTTGCCACTGAAGTTAGGCAGTCAAACATTGGCCTGATAATAGCCTGTCATCACTAGCAATGGATTGGCTGAACTGATGTTTTTCTACCTTACCATGCTGATTGTTATTCTAAGAATCATTCCAGTGTAATGCAATGGAGAAAGAAGTATGTAACTAAAAATATATCCACAAATCTACCGTAATTCCATAATTAACTTTTTGCCTTGGCAAAGATTTCAAATTATGTGTTAATTTTGTAAATTCAATCAACCTTAATATTCATCACATGGTATGTTGGCATTTGGTGAAGGAGCTAACAGGTCAAGAAATTCATAATATCATTAAGATTTTTGTGTGAATACCTCTTTTCAATTGTTTGGGGTATATACCAGAAATGAAATAGCTGGATTCTATGTTAATTCCATATTTAAATTCCTTAGTAACTATAAATGCTTTTTAAGTAACTACTCCATTTTATATTTCTGTCAGTAATGTGTGAATGGTGCACTTTCTCCACATCTTCATAAATACTTAATTGTTTTCTATTTTGTTTTGTTTCATTTCTTTATATGGACTTGTTTCAGCATTTTGTTAAGAATTTTTGCACCTATGCTCCTTAGACATATTTGTCTGTAGTTTTCCTTATTTGTAGTGTCTTGTTCTGGTTTTTGTAATGAAGGTAATGCTGATCTCATAGAATGATTTAGGAGGTATTCCTTTTATTCCTATTTTCTAGAACAGACTGTAGAAACTTGACATTGTTCCTTTCTTAAATATTTAACATAATTCTCCAGAGAATCTATCTGGGCCCAGTGATTTTGGCTATGGATGGTTATTAGTTATTGATCAAATTTCTTGGTACAGCTAGCTCTATGGTTCAATGGTAATGCACCATTCAGGGGAAGCCAGATCTTGCATTGTGATTGCAGTTTAAATTGCTGGCTCAGTCAGCCTAAAACACACCGGGCACGTGAGTGTCCAAGATCAAGTAAGCTGGAAGACTGGAGAAAGGGGACTTTGGCATGAACAGACACTGTGAAGGCTGCTCTTCTCTCCCTCTCTTTCTCATGAACACATATATGGACTGTATCATGAATAAAAATTGTAAAATCTGTGGTAGACATAGGCTAATTTAGATGGCATAATTCTCATTTGTCAGTTTTTGTAGATTGTTTATTTCAAGTAATTTGTTAATTTAGTTTATTAAATTATGAATAAAGTTTTTAATTATCTTCCTTTATTCATGAGATCTGTGGTAGTGGACTTATTTTTATTTATTTATTTTGCTATAGAGCATATGTGCTTTTGCAGGAGAGAGAGAAAAAGAAAGTAAAAAAGCACTCCCTAAGGGTTGGGGGCCACACCAAACTCCCTTCTTCTCCATTCTCTTTGTGGGATTTTGGGCACTCACACACATGTACCTGGTGTGTTTTTCAAGTCCCTGGGTCCAGGACTCAGCCACGTAGTCAGTCGAGTGGGATCCAGTCACCTCAACTACTATACAACAGGCTGACCCAGTGATGACCTCTTTTAATTCTGATGTTAGTCACTTGTGACTGTTCTTTTTTTTCAGTTTATCAATTATGTTGATATTTGCAAAGAAGCAGCTTTTTCGCCCCATTTTTTCTACTGAGTTCCTATTATGCTCTTTTTATTATTCATGGTTTTTACTTTTCTTATGCTTATTTAGTATTTGCTCTTTTTTTCTTGTAATTTAGAAGTTTAATTATTGATTTTAGAGCTCTCTTCTTTTCTAATATATGCATTTAATGCTATAAATTCCCTCTAAGCATTACTTTATCCCACAAATTTTAATAAATTTCATTTTTATTTGTTTGAAAATATTTTTAAAACTTTTCTTCAGACCTCTTCTTTGCTCCTTGCATTACTTAAAAATGTTCTGTTTAGGGCCATACAGGTGGTGTGGTGGTTAAGAATGCTTGATTCCACAGTCAATTGCATGGCTCAAGTCCTGGTCCTGGTGACTTGAAAAACATGTTAGGCCCATGTGTGTGCATGCCAAAAATCCCAAAAGAAGAATGGAGGAGAAGAGATGAAAGCATGGACATTACCCTTGGAGGGTGATATCTTACTTTCTCTTTCTCTGTCTCTTTCCGTAAAGTATATAATGAGGTATCACGTTATCCTAGTTAGAACAGTTATTATCAGGGCCAGCAGGTGGCATAGTTGTTAAGGCACTGTATCCCACGTGGTTGACTCCATGTTTGAGCCCTGAATCTGATGGCTTGGAAAATACTGTAGGTACATGTGTATGCATGCCAAAAATCCTGAGAGGAGAATGGAGGAGAAGGGATGGTCAGTCACCTTGGGTGGTGATTTCTCACTTTCTCTCAGTTTCTCTGCAGTGAATACATGCATCCAAATAGCAAAAACAAACAAACAAACAAACAAATGCATTGTTTAACCTCCAAATTTTTTTCAGTTACCTTTCAGTTACTGATTTTTATTCACTTCCTTTGTGATATGAAAACATACTTTGTGTAAATTCTCTTCTTTTAAATTTGTTAAATTGTGCTTTATGGTCTAGAATGTTGTCTGTCTTAGTAAATATTTCATGTAAACCTGAGAAAAGTATTTATTCTGCTGTTGTTGGGTGAAGTATGTCAATTAGATTCAGTTCATTAATGGTATTATTCAGTTCAACTATAACCTTATGGATTTTCTGACTGCTGGCTCTATCAACAATGATAGTATGGTGTGTTGAAATCTCCAAATATAAGAATGGATTTTAAAATTTTTCCTTCAATCACTTCTTGCATCATAAACTTAATGCTCTATATATATCATATACACCTTAAGGATTATTGCATCTTCTTGAAAAATTGACTTGTTTATCACTATATCACACGCCTCTTTATGCCCGACACTTTTCCTTGTTCTGAAATCTGCGTTTTCTGAAATTAATATAGTTAATACCACTGTCTTTTGGTTAGCGTTGTTAGCACAGTGTATCTTTCATCACTTTTTTTAAAGTTATTTATTTATTTAATTCCATTTGTTGTTATTATTTCTTAATTTGACCAGAGACAGAGAGAGAAAGAAAGGGAAAGCAAGAAAGCAATCAACCAGGTCTGGGACTTGAACTGCCATTGGCCATGTGTGGATCCAATGCCTTTAACCACCATGCCACCTACCAGCCCCATCACTTTTAATTTTAATCTATTTGTGTTTTCATAGTTAATGTAGGTTTCTTATGGGCAACACATAGTTGGATTTTTTTTGGGGGGAGAGAGGTTTTTGCTATAGGGCGTGTGTGCTCACCAGAAAGACAGAGAGAGACAGAGAGACAGAATGTGAGAAATCACCCCCCAGGTGGTATGGCCATGCCGCAATGCCATCTCCTCCATTCTTCTCTCGGAATCTTGGGCACCCATGCACATGTGCCTGACATGAGTTTAAGGCATTGGGTCCGGGACTTGAACCACAGTCAACTACATGGGAGTCTAGTGACATAGCCATTATGCTAACTGCTGGTCCCTAGTTGTTGGTTTTTGTTTTTTTTGATAGCCTATTATTTTTTAATTACTGTACTTAGAACTTTCAAAGTTATAGCAATTATTGTTATAGTTGGCCTACTAACTAAAGTATCTGTTTTTCATTCATTGCCCTTGTTCTTTGCTTTGTGTGCATGTTTCACTCTTTCTGTCTTCTCTGTTTTTAGTCATTTTATATAATTTTTCTATCTTTGCTTAACATATAAATTATACTTCTTTTAAATGAAATTTTATTGATTTCTCTAGTGTTTGCAATATACACTTGCCACTATTCTAAATTCTATTATGGCTGCTGGGTTTATACTGTAGCTTGAATTCTTTTTTTATTATTATTATTCTGTATAGATGTCCTATCTATTATCAAAAGTGTGGTGCTCAAGTGTCTATTATTATAGAAATGTCTATTTCTTTCTTAAATTCTATTAATATCTGCTTTATATAATTTGAGGGTCTGTTTTAACCTGGGAATTATAATTAGAAACCTGTATTATAAAAATAGCCTAGTTTGAGTTGATACCAATTTAGCTTCGAAAGCATACAAAAGTTCCAGTCTTATACATCTCTGTATGCTCATGCTAAGAACTGAATTGTATCTCTCTAAAATTCATATGTTAAACCCACAATGTGACCTATATATGGAGATAGGGTCTTTAGGAGGTGAATAAAGTTATATGAGGTCATAAGCATTGATCTCTATTCTCATAGAATTGGTGGCTCATTCCCTATGCCTGCTCAGAGAAAAGGTCATTTGAGGACTATAGTGAGAAAGCAGCCATCTGCAAAGCCAGGAAGAGAGCCCACACAAGAAACCAAACCTTACTACAACTATCATCTGTAAATTCTATCCTCCAAAACTGAGAAATATATATCTGTTGTTTAAGTCACCCAGACTACAGTAGTTTTTGTTTGTTCTTTTTTTTATCACAGCCTATGCTGAGTTATATATCTCCTTTATGATTATACCATCACAAGGTACATTTTATACATTCTCTGCCTATCAATCTAGTTTCATAATTATTATTTTGCACATTTTCCTTTTAAATCTCATAAGAAACAAAAGAGGAGTTACAAACAAATGACAAATGCAATACTGGCTTTTATGTTTACCAGTGTAGTTACTTATATTAATATCCTTTATTTCTTCATATTACTGGGTTACTGTCCTTACATCTGAGCCTGAAAAATTCATATTAGCATTTTGTAGAGAAGATTTACTAACTATGAGCTCCTTTTGTTTTGTTTATCTAGAGATATTTTAATTTCTATTTCATGTTTTAACAATACTTTTGCTCAATATTGCATTATTGCTTGATAGATTTTTTTTTTCTTTTAGAACTTTAAAGTTCATTTCACTGCCTTCTGACCTCCATAGTATTCTGATAAAAAATTGGCTGTAGCTCTTATAGAGCACAATGTGTATGCATGCAAATAGTCACATCTTTTTTCAAGTTTTCAAAATTATCTGTCTTTGGCTTTTGATGATGCTTATGTGTCTCAGTGTGGATTTCTCTGAGTTTGTCCTATTTGCAGTTTGTTGAGCTTCTTGGATGTATAGATTCATGTTATTCCTAAAAGTTGAGTTTGCAGTCTTGAAATAGTCTTTCTGCCACATTCTCCCTCTCTTCTTATTCTAGTATTTCCATTATGCATTCATACAGGTCCCAAGGCTCTATTTTTTCTTCATTCTCTTTTCTTTCTGCTTATTAGACTACATAATATCAATTTTCATAACTCCAGTTCTACTAATAATTTCTTTTGCCTATTAAAATTTTCTGTTGAATCTCTCATGATGCTTTCCATTTCAGCCTCTGTGCTTTTCCACTTCAGAGTATATATTGATTTTTTAAAGTAATTTCTGACTTTCATTAACATTTTGTAATGAGATGTTGTTATTTCTTTTAGCTAGTTTTTTTTTTTTTTTTTTTTGTCTGTGGTTTCTTCTTGCACTTTGAGTATATGTAAAACTTAATTTTCATTATTTGTCTAGCATATCTTTGCTTAGTTAGGGACAGTTTCTATCAATTTGTCGTTTTCCTTCGAATGAGCCATATTTTTTTGTATGCTTTGTATTTTTATAATTGAAAACTGGACATTTTGAGTGGCCCAGCTCAGTGGCACAGCAGTAATTCACTGCTCAAGAGAAGCTGGATCCTAGGTGGCAACCATGGCTCAAATCCCTGCTGCATCAGCCTGAAACACACCAGGTACATGTGCACGCACCCAAGATCTTACAGGCTGGAGGACTGGAGGAAGATAACTGCATGACCAAACTGTGTGGATGGTATGCCTCTCTCTCCTTCTTTCTCTGTCTTTCTAACTCTCTCTCATTGTACCTCTCTCATGCATGCATGCAAGTTCTATTGTGAATAAAGAAAACCAGACATTTTGAGTATAATAATGTATTTACTCTGGAAATCAGATTCTCCCCTATCTCCAGGGTTTATTATTGTTGCTTATTGAGAACTTTGGTCATTCACTTTCAGAAGCAACATTCCCAAATTGTTTTTGAAATGTATTTCTTGTCGTCTGTAGTCATTGAAACTGCTCTTTCATTATCTCAGTGGTCTTTCAGGAACCTGACAGATTTTCTTAAATGATTTTAGTAAAAAAAAAAAAAAGAAAAGAAATTGATTATACTGATTACACACACACACACACACACACACACACACACACACTATTTCAGTCTTTGCAGATTACTTCTATGCTGAGCACTTCAGTGCTTAACCAGGTCACTTGCAACTCTTCCTTAGTCTTCCATCTTCTGTTATTGTGGAGTTCAAAGATAATCCAGACCTATAAGCCTTGGTCTCTCTCAGATCTTTTCCAAGCATATGTCTGGCCCTGGACAAGGACTTTGCAGTTTGGACTCTCTCATGCCTGCAAGAGACCTTCAAATCCCTATATCTTCATGTATCGTCCTCTGCAGCCTCCTTCCTCCTTCCTTCCAGATTTTTTTGTCTGTCTGGTGGTTTTCCTGTATATCATACCTTGACTCAGGCATCTGAACTTTGCATGTCTCTTTAAATATTTTTAATAAATGCCACCCCGCAAGCTGCTTCAGTTTTGAGATATTTCCAAGGAGGAGGTGTAAAATAAAAGGCATACTCTGTTCTAATCCCTCATGGAAATTCCAGGCAGGTTAGAACACAGAATAACATTTTTTTTTTGAGAACAAGGTCTCTATTTCTCCCCTCACATTGCAATAACAAGATGTAGCAGGAATGCAGGCCTCCATTCCTATAGCTACCAATGATCTGGGTAATGGAGAATAGAAGTCAAGAAATAAAAAAATGACACATGCTTTTGTACTGAAATTTATCAATCTCATTCTTTATTTAGCACTCTCCTGGCTGATACACATTTTTAATTAGATCCAAAAAAGTTGATTATGACAGTTTTTCTAGATTATTGTTTCCATAAGTGGACGGATGGATTCTTAGAGCTCTCTACTCTGTTCTATATATATGTTCTATATGTTCTTCTATATCACTCTCTAGCACTTGATTTTATCACATAGATACTGAGTATCAGCTGAAATGACTTGCACAAGGACACATAACAAGTTTATGGCAGAGTCAATATTGACATTGCTCTTTTACCAAATAGCAAGGGTCACCTAGACGCTAAAACCTATTAAATTAAACACCATACTTATTCTGTAACCCCATATTCATTGTATAAAAATGCTTTGTCATAGAAACTGACCGGGTCTATGTTACACAGAGAATGAACTTAGAAGGAAAATGTGTAAGTCATAAAATGAACAGGAAGACAAATAACCAGATTTGAAAAAGAAAGAAAAAGCAAAGGAAACTAAGAGTTGCAGAATAAAACTCAGTGAAATCTGGTAGGAGTTTCTGGAGCCGGCACCTTTGGGTATTCCTGATACTATTCTTAGAATCTCAGCTCTTAACACTGAATGATTTATAGATACTTCTAGATATGTCTGTGTATTTATGTTATTCTCAGTTTTCAAAGTTTGTTTTGGGGTTTCCAATTGGCTCAGACTTAGACATGTGTCATCTTTAACTTTCATAGTAGGAATTAGAGTTCTGATTCTCATCAGGACTCACTTTTCTGAATAGTTAGGGTTTGGAAATGTTTAATAACAAAGAAATGGTAAATAAACAAAGATACTATAATATTTTCATTTAGTTTTTGATTTGTTTCCATTCTAAAGAAATGTGCCTTAAAATGATTTTACCTTTCTTTTCCTCTCTAGCACATCCTCTTAGCTTTATTCCTATTTTAACCAACAATTGACACTTTCTCATAGAAAAATACAAACGTGCCTTTTGTAATGGGAAATTATATTTACATCAATAAAATTGTATACTCTCCTAAGTACCCTGACTTTACAATTTTAACAGAGCACTAAAAATCAGAGTCATTAAATACACTCTTTTGAAAATAACTTCATTCTCTCTCATCCATGTACAAAGCTACTGAAAAATGAAAAAAAAAAAGTCAGGTAAATCAGCATCAAAATAAAAACGTTTTATTTAGTGATGTCTTATACAATGGGTTTAACCTTAAAAAACTATTTAATGCCATGCCAAAAAAAGTAGATTAACACTAATAATTCATATGTGATATAATAGTAGCAAGCTAGCTTAACAACACTTCACTAATTTTCTGAAATATCAGTAATTGTGTATATGCTTATATATTAAATGTGAGTTTTCCAAGTCATTAAGAGTTCACAAATGAGAGTCACCTCACCATTTATCTTACTTTAAAACTACTCAGATCTGTTACAATACTGGGATAAATCAGCGTTGAGTCTCCCTTTTTCAAGTCACTAGATCAATTATTTTCTTGTGCTACTTTGAATTTTCTCCATCCTATTTTTTCTAGACCACAAGTATTCTTACTTCCTTTCTGTGTTTTTGGGAACCTGTTTTTACATGGCCATGAATTATTTTGAACTTTATTTTATAGCATAAACTTTATGCTTTGAGTGTTCCAGGTTATGTCTCTTGTATTAAAAAAGCACTAGAAATTCCACATGAAATCTTTTCTTTCTCAAGTGTCTTGATTCTTGCATTTGAAAATATTTTCTGGATCCTCCTATTTGATTGAAATTAGAAATCCATGTGGCAACAAGTGTATATTCCTAGGTAAGGGAGGCTATCAAACTGTACCTATTTCTTTTTCATTTTTTTTTCTTTTTTAGAGAGATTTTTGCTAAATGGCACATGTGCTCACTGGAGAGACAGAGAGATAGAAAGTGAGAAATCACCCCCCAGAAGGGATGGCCATACTGCAATCCCTTCTCCTTCATTCTCCTCTCAGGATTTTGGGCATGCATAGACATGCACCCAGAGTGAGTTTCAAGCCGCTGAGTCCGGGACTCAAACCACAGTCAACTATGTAGGTGTCCAGTGATGTAACAATTACACCATCTGCTGGTCCCCAAACAATACCTATTTCTCATGGAGTAAAACACAAATACCTTGGCTTATATGTATTTGGTTCAGTTTAAAAGGGATGTGGGATTAAAATCCAACCTCTATAAGGCCAAGTGTCAACCAGCATGCTTTAAACCTTAGTGTAAATTCTGTATTGGTGATTGTTTAATATGTTACAGAAATAAATATATATCCTTATATTTGGAGTGTAGTGTTCTATAAACGTAAATTTGGTCAAGTTAGTAGATATTGTTGTCCAAATATTCTATATCCTTACTGATTTTCTTTCTATTTTTCTAACACGTTTAAATTATCCAATTAGATACAACAATTATTAATATATCCCATCATGTTTGTGGATCTGATTATATATATTTTTTGGTTGTCAGTTTTTGCTTCATGTGCATTGTTTGGTACTACACAATTATGATTCTAGTATGTTCAAGACAAATTGAAACTTTGGTCTTTATAAAAATTTTGTATTTTGGGCCTGCATTGTAGCACAGCAATTAAGCACTGTGCATAGGGAGCCAGATCCCACATGGTACCAGCAGCATGAAAACATGCAGGGCAAATGTGTAAGCATGCCCCAAATTTTGCCTGGATAAAAAGGGAAAACAGATTGTGATGTGACCATTCCCCAATGAAGGGGTGATTTCTCTCTCTCTCTCTCTCCCTCTCTCTCTGTCTCTTTCTCTCTCTGGCAACTACATGCCCTCTTTGGAAATTAAAAAAGAAATTTTTAATTGTATTTATTCCTGTTAGTATTATTTCTTTGAAAAATTTTTTGTTTGATATTAACATAGCTTTTTTATTGCTCCTGTTTCCCTGGTAATTTCCTTTGATTTTGAATCTACTTTGTCTGATATTAATATAACCATTGTCACTTTTTTCCCCTAAGTGTGCTAGGTATAATTTTTTCCATCCTTTTGCTTTCAATCTACTTATGTTGTTGCATTTATAGTGGATAGCATATTGTTGAATCATATTTAAATTAAAAATAATATAATAATCTCTGCTTTGAAAGTCTATAATGTAAATCATTTGTGGGTGTTGGATGGTGGTGCAGTGGTAAAACATGACATTCAGTGAGGCTGACTTTCAAGGGAAGTTTCTGGATTTGCATCAGAGAAGTCCACAAGTATGCCAGGCATGTTCTCATGATTTGGGACTGACTAAAGTTGAGGGTAGATGATGGAATCATGACCTTGTTTAGAGTTATGTCTCTCTCTCTCTTTTTGGACCTGTCACTCATGAGAGAAACAACAAATACATACATACATACATACATAAAATAACCCTGATATTGTCAGATATATAAACATTTGCATTTATGGTAATTACTGGTAAGATCTTAGGTCTGTAACCTTACTTTATTATTTATATTCTCTGCTTGTTATTACTTTTTATCTCTTTTCTTATCATATTTATTTCAATATAGTTATTTATAGTTTTTACTATATTGCATTATATAATTTTCATGATTGTTCTATGCACTACAATGTATGTGTACAACTTAGCACAGTAATTTTTTCTCACTTCAAATAGAGTATAAGTGGAAAGTGAAAAATTTTCAGTCACTTTTGTGTTGTTTATTTCATTTTACAATTTATTTACATTCAATTGTTGTACATCTTTGTGGGGTACTATGTGGTTTTTCAAAGCATGCATGCTGTGTGTGATAACTGAATCAAGAATATTACCATATTTAATGTCTTCAACAAAGAACATTGCATTATGTTGTGCACCTTGGATTTTCATTTTATTAGTTTTTTTTTTGAGTTATAGTTATATAAATGGCAATGCTTTAAAAAAAAAAAAACTCTGTTGTGGTATGCCATTTCAGAACCTACTGGCTTTGTTTACATGCATTCTTGTGTCTGTTAAGCATTTTTCCCTGAGTTCCTTCCCTACCTAAAACCCTCATCCTCACATGCAATCTCTGGTTTCTATAATTGCCTTTTATGTGTTTGAATCTTTCAATTTCTGCCATAGAGTTAGCTTATTTAAAAATTTTTGTTTTGCTTTCCCCTCAGTCCTCCAATCACATGTATGAAGTTAAATCTTTTCATATTCCCATATAGGACACTAAGATTCCTTTTTCTCTCAGTATTTTATCTAAGTTGTTTTTGTTTTACAGAGAGATTTTTGCTATGGGGCACATGCACTCAACAGAGAGACAGAAAGTAAGAAATTACCCCCCATGGGGAACGGCTATGCCACAGTCCCTGCTCCTCCATTCTCCTCTCAGGGTTTTGGTCTCACATGCGCATGAGTCCTGCATGAGTTTTAAGCCACTGAGTCCAGGACTCCAGCTGCCATCGGCTATGTGCGTGTCTAGCAAGGTAACCATTATGCCATCTGCTGGTCCCTAAGATGGTTTCTAAAAGATGGTATCTATTCAAGTTCACTGATATTTTATTCTGTATTATCTAATGTGCTATTTATGCCATCAAGTGAATTTTTAATTTTATATATTTTATATTTCAGCTCCAACAAGTCCATTTGTCCTTTGTATACATTTTCCTTTCTCTTCTCATTACATTCATTATTTTTCTTAAATAATTTAACATATTTACAACAACTATTTTAAAGTCTTTTCTGCTAATTCAACCATCACTATCATTGATGTCTCTTTTTCTACAGACAGATTTTCCCCTTATTATTGGTCACATTCTTCTACTATTTGGCATGTTTAATAATCTTTGTATGATGGACATCTGTGAATATTATATTATCAAGGGTCTATATACTTTGTCTTACTTTAAAGTGTTTTTAATTGCATCTAGATAGGCAATTAAATTGCTTACACATCAGCTTGATTCTTCTGCACTGAATATTCTGTAGTTCAACGGTTTTTCTAACCTGGCTGATCAGAATTCAAATATTTCCCAATTCTGTTTGATTTGTGAGACTCATTCAGGCCAGAACTCCCCAATTGTTCTTTGTCCAGCCTTAGGCAGTTACATTCTAGGTAAGTCCAGCTTTTCATTGGGCAAAAATCTCAAATGTTTTCTATGCAGATTTTTTAAACTCTTCCTCTGTGCTGTTTCTTCTCTGGTATTCTGATTCATAAATTCCAGTTATATAAGCCTCCCTAAATTCCAATTCTCTGTTCCTCAATTTAGAAAGCTTACCGGTGCTCCCTTGGGCTCAATTTATGATATGGTGTTTATCTTATGTTTTCACTGATGTGGCCAGTGTCTGAAAACAAAACTAGTATTTTTTTTTTCCTGACAGGAGAGCAAGCATACTACCAATTATTTTTATCTAAGTAGAAAGAATTTTATCTTGACTTTAACATAATTGGTTGTTAATTTATGTTGTTTATTAATGAGTATTTGCTTTCCTTAGTTTCATTTTACTCTAAACTATATATGTGATTTTCATTAAGACTTGTCAAAATTTTATATATATGTATGTATACAAATATGTATATGTGCATGCATGTGTGTGTATATATATGTGTATATATATATATATATATATGTATATATGTGTGTGTGTGTATACATAAAGCATGTAAAATTTTTATGCCATTATTGACATCATGTTTAGTTATGCAAAATTTTAAGAAAATTTTGTATCAAAATACAAAATGATAAGGAAGTACCCATGGGTGTATTTCCTATTTAATATATCTTTCTAGTGTGGTCAAAATATCAGATTCAATGGTCCAATGGAAGCTATAGCTTTTTAAATGATGTAATAAGAAATAGAAACAAGATTGGAAAACCTGAAAACAGTATTTATGGCCTTTAAGAGGAAAAACAGTATTTAAAACAAACACAATCTTCTTTACCATAATAAGTTTATACTCTAATATAAATAATTGTTTAACTCTGTGGTGAATGGATATATTGCTCATGAACATCTGATTGTTATTTACTTAGGAAATTTTATCAAACATATATATTTATAAGTAATTTACAATTCTGTGAGATAAAATAAACGTATTGTATTTAGCTCATTTTAGTTAAAGAGAATAGAAATCCACTCATACTTCATCAGTGATACATAATGAATGCCATATATGATGGTAAAGAAAGAGCAATTTTGTAAGATTGCGAAAATAATTGTATAACTGCACAACTGGAAATGAAATGTAATTTAAGAACTGCAAATGGCCATCCTTTGAGATCATCATTTTGTCCCTCAGGAGCATGGATTCATTAGACATTCATTATGTCAGTTTTATTTCTCTTGTTTTTGCATTTCCTATATGTGTCATTACCAACAAACTGTCTCAGTTTCTACTTTATCTCTTCTCTTTATTTTATTTTTCATGATTTATTTTTAGTTACTACTTTGCATACATATAACTTGACTTTTCTTGAGTCACTTTAGGCTTTTCATATTGCTAGCAACAGACAGACACGTTTATTAGCCACTGAAGACTCTGAGCCTTTGAGACAGGTGTTCCAGTCATATGTTATTTGAGTCTGACCAGGAGGAAGGTTAACAGATTCCAGTGCATGAAAACTTAGGGTTTCTTTTTTGGGAGAAGACACGGTATAGAATAACAGTATATTCCCTTATAAGCAGCTGTATTATAGTTAGGAATTGACTTAAGAAATACTGTTCAAATTTTCTTTCCTTAGGAATAATTTTGGAAAAGATAGAGGCAAGATCTTGCTTATTAGGAAGGTTAGTCAAATTTTGTTTGCAAGTAACAGAAAAAGGAAAAAAAAAAGCTTGAATGTCTTAAGCAAAGGGAAAGAAAATTAAAAAAAAGAAAAAAATGAAAATTCACTGAAAAAAGAAATACAGTGACTTAGCTTCCAGGATCAAATAAAAGAATGAACAGCAAACAACCTCAATAAAGCAGAAAAATCTAGAACCAGGGGCTCTGATGCTATCAAAGCTGTCTCATTAGCCATTATATGTCATTTTTTAAAAATGTACTTATTATATAAAACTGACTTTCTTTATAAGATGAAGGATATATCTGACAGTAGCTTCAGACTTACATTCTTGTGTCCTTACATACAGAAAGGAAAATCTTTGAGACCAGCAGTTAGTGTAATGGCTATGTCACTGGGCTCCCATGTATTCTACTGCGGTTCGAGTCCCAGACCCGGTGGATTAAACTCACGCCGAGCGCTTATGCGTGCGTGCCCAAGATCCCAAGAGGAGAAGGGATTGCGGCGTGGCCATCCCCCCTGGGGAGTGATTTCTCGCTTTCTGTCTCTCTGTCTCTCTCTGTCTCTCAGGCGTGCGCACACGCCCTATAGCGAAAACCTCTCCCAAAAAAGAAAAAAAAAGGAAAAGAAAATCTTTTAACTGATAACTTTAGAGAAATTTCAAAAAATAGACTGATTATCTCAGCTTAGTTTAAGTGCAGGAGAGAAGATAAACTGGAAATGTAATCTAAGACTACTAATCTAATTTTAGTAATTTAAATTGTATATATATAAACATTTATTGGATCTCTCTCCTGTGGTGCAGTGGTTAAGCGCTTTGCATTGGGAGCCTAATTCTACATGACTGACCATTGTTTGAAATCCATCCTTGGAAGCTTGGAAAACAAGACAGGCGAGTATATATGTGTTCATGTGTGCCCAAAATCTTGACAGGAGAGAGAAAATGGAGGAAAAATCATTCTGGCATGATCATGCCCATGAACGGAGATTTTATTTCTCTATCTCTGTCTGTGTAGAGAGCATATGCACCCTTTGGCAACAAAAAAATTTTGTTTTTTATATCTTGATCATTTTCACATTCATAAAGTGGTTACACACTAGTTTAGATTGCAAATTTAAGTAAAGAAAACATTTGAAACATTTTATTTCTTTTTATAATAGAATTTACAATAAATAATAAATACATTCAAAGTGAAAGCATTACCATAACTCTATGTAATTCCAAACAATTGAATTCCAAAAATACATAATCAATTCTTCAATTGTTTATAAGTATATTCCAGCAGTAGTGTGATAAAAAACTTCAATGTATGATTTCAAGTGTTTAAGTTAATAAAAGAAATTATCAGAAGTAATTATTCACTGCAGTCTTGATAATTTAAAGTATCTTCAAATCTGCAGGCATATTTGATAAAAAATAATATCTGTGATTTTGAACATTGTATAATGTTTAAAAAGTCATTTCTTAAGTGAAGTTTTAAAGTAATAGTATATAATAGTGTCATCTTTTCCATAAGTTTTCATAAAATATGGATTAAATCCTTATGATAAATCTCAAGCCAACATTTCAAATGTATTTCTATTGTTTATAACTATAGTTTATTTCTAAAAATAGCATAACTTCTGACATTAAATGAATATTTTTGAAGGTTAGAAGAATGTTTAGATACCATGTCAAGTTTTCTTCTTGTCTCAGAAACACATGAAGTGACATTTATGATTCCTAGTAACCTGGGACTGAAATACAAAATGAAATTTTATAACATAATTTCTTATTAGTCAGATTATCCAATTTCAGAATTTCATCTAAAAAGTAAAATAGTCTTTTAAGTATAGCAGAGAATCTGTTAGGTCAAGAGAATGTCGTACTCTACTAAATTGAACTTCCTGGCTGTATTCATGTATCATTTAATAACAAGGACATATTATAAGAAATGCATTGTTAGGCATTTTTTGCATTTTGTGAACATCGTAGAGTGTACTGACACAAACTTAGCTGATACAGCCTACTGCACACCTAGGTTATGCAGTATAGCAATTATAATCTCACAGGACCATCATTAAATGTGTGGTTTTCTTGACCAAATGTCATTTTTTTTTTCTTGAGAGGTTTTTGCTATAGGGCACGTGCGCTCACCAGAAAGACAGAGAGAGACAGAGAGATAGAAAGCCAGAAATCACCCGCCAGGGCGGATGGACACGCCACAGTCCCTTTTCCTCCATTCTCCTCTTGGGATCTTGGGCACGCATGCACACGTGCCCAGCGTGAGCTTCAGCCACCGGGTCCAGGACTCGAACCATGGTCAACTACATGGGAGTTCAGTGACATAGCCATTATGCTAACTGCTGGTCCCCCAAAGTGTCATTATGAGTACATGACTATATATTACAATGAATGAAGAATGAATTATTATCTTTATCATCTTTATTAAGATTACTGATAATGATAAAGAATAAAAATATGGGAATAAATTAAGATATGGATACATAGAGTAAGTTTTTAATCCAAGTCCTAGGGTTTTTTGTTTGTTTGTTTGTTTGTTTTAGTAGAAGGCCTAGGAATAAACAATTGGAAGAATATGTTCCTTTGGCAGATTGAAGTGTTAAAGACCACAGTCTTGAGTGAACTCCTGCCAAATGAGAAAAGTGGATACTTTCATGCCTTGGTAAATAATTAAAGTAGTTCCCCCCTTGTCCATGAGGTATACATTTCAAGACTCCCAGTGGATTCCTGGAACTGCACATAATGTTAAACCCTCTGTATATATACATTATGTTTTTTTCCTAAAAGTACATATCTATGATAATGTTTAATTTATAAATTAGGCTTAGTAAGACATTAACAACAACAACTAATAATAAAATTTAAACAATATAGGAATATACTGTAATAAAACTTATGTAATTGAGGTATATCTCTCTCTCTCTCTCATAATATTGTACTGCACCCAATCCTGAGAGGAGAATGGGGGAGAAGGGATTGCAGTGTGGCCATTACCCCTAGGAGGTGATTTCTCACTTTCTGTCTCTCCATCAAAAACTCTCTAAAAAAAGAGGGGATACCTTATTTCTGTTTACCTGCTGATAGAAATTCTGAAAGAAGTCATAAAATTCTAAATGACACCGGACAATGGAAAAATAAATTTATTCTTACTGTCCCCCTAATTAACAACTCAATAAGGAATTTCTGTGGAAAACTTAAAAAAAAAAAACAGAAAAAATTATAGGCTGGTTTAGGACTCAAAGTAGTTTGTAGATGGGGAACAATTACAATTCAGTTTGATTTAATGGGATAAATAAGAAAATATTTATTAAAAGATAAAACCTTACAGATATCTGGGGAATATAACAAAGATAAGTGTTTGTAAATAAATAGCATGATATCCAAATTTAAAAGTTAGTATAAGTGGGCCAATCCTGTAGCTTAGCAGTTAAGGGAGCTGGATCACATACAATAGACCATAGTTTGAATCCTGGCCCTTGGAACTTAAAAAACACACTGAGCATGTGTGTACATGTGCCCCCAAATCTAGACAGGATGGAGAAATATGGAGGAGAAAGGATTGTGGCATGACCATACTCCATTGAAAGGTGCCTTCTCCCTCTCTCTTTTTGTCTCTTTCTGTTGAGCATTCACATTCTTTGGCATTTAAAAAATATTAGAAGAGGGACTAAATAAATGAATACTGCTCTTCAAATTAGATATATATAACACTGGGAATATATGGAGAAGACATAGGAATAGATGGTTTTAAAAGAATACATTTCCTTATCTTCAATTTTCCAGTGTATCCTTTTGTAAAATTAATTTACCATGCATTGTAGCTCTGACTGAAAACATCATGCACTATTAACTTTTTGTATCTCCATTTTCTTGATTGCCTTTATCTTATTTTATATAAGAAAGGCACATCTTTCATCTCTCCCAAATCTTACTTTGTTTTATTGATTATGTACTACTAATAATTATAGAGATAACTTGATATGGGATAACTTGCTTTATAATAATTGAAACAGGGCCAACCAGTGGTGTGCGGATTAAGATAATTGGATGGAACCCAGATGACTGAATATGGTGTTCAAGTCCTGGATTCAGTAGCTACAAAACGTGTCAAGTATGTGTGTGTGCATGCCCAAACTCCTGAAAAAAGGGAGAAATGAAAGAGAAAGGATTATAGCTTGCCCTTCCCTCATGGGGGTACTTTCTCATTTTCTCTCGGTCTCTGTCTGGTGAGCACATGTGTTCTCTGGAAATTAACAAAAAAATGCAGCAAATAAAACAAACTATATTAAGATAGAATTCAGGGAACAAACGGAAAAGAAAATATTAAGTCCAGAAAAAAATAGAAATGATGTACAATTTTAGAATATTGGAGAGGAATTTGTTCCTTTATTTATTTTTTTCTTTTTCTTTTTTTTCCCTTTTTTTTCTTTTTTCATTTCATTTTCTTTTATACATACAATCACATTATTATTTGGCATACAAAATGGATATTTCAACAGGTGAACATTTTTCCCTAGTACAGTTGATAAAACTACAAAATATCTTCAACACATAATACTACATTTCTTTGTGCCATTAATGCTTTGCCTCCCTATTTTTCTTCTAAATGTCCTTTTTTAGAACCTCCTTTTCCACACACACTATATCTGGTATTTACATTTATATACTGTGTTTCTATATACTTTAGTCAATCACTTTCAGTCATAAAGTATGGAAACTTGGTATAGTTTAAGTGGGGACATACAGTGTCTCTCCTTCACACCCTGGCTTTTTCCACTCAGCAGTAAATCTTCCATATTCATCCACTTCCTGTCTAAAGCAAGGGTTCTTTTTTATAGCTGAATAGTACTCCATAGAGTATATGAGCCACAGTTTTTCAATGCATTCATCTGTTCATGGGCATTTGGGTTGTTTCCATGACTTAGCAATTGTGAATAGTGCTGCAATAAACACCCATGTACAAGCACTTTTCTGATTAAATATTCTTCTGTCCTTTGGTTAGATACCAAGGAGTGGGATTGCTGGATCATATGGAAGTTCTATTTGTAGATTTTTGAGGAATCTCCAAATTGTTCTCCACAGTGGCTGGACCAATTTAGATTCCCACCAGCAGTGTAAGAGAGTTCCCCTTTCACCACACCCTCACCAGCACTTATCATTTTTTTGTTTTTTAAATCTTAGTCATTCTGACTGGGGTTAGTTGGTATCTCATTGTTGTTTTGATCTGCATTTCCCTTACAATGAAGGATGTTGAGCATTTTTTTTTTTTTGGAGAGATTTTCGCTATAGGGCGCGTGCGCTCGCCAGACAGACAGAGAGAGACACAGAGACAGAAAGCAAGAAATCATCCCCCAGGGGGGATAGTCACGCCGCAATCCCTTCTCCGCCATTCTCCTCTTGGGATCTTGGGCACGCACACACACGCGCTCAGAGTGAGTTTTCAGCCACCGGGTCCAGGACGCGAACCGCGATTGACTACGTGGGAGTCCAGCGACATAGCCATTACGCTAACTGCTGGTTCCCTTGAGCATTTTTTCATATGCCTTTTATCTATTCATATGTCATCTTTAGAGAGTGTTTTTGTCAACTCATTCTCCCATCTTTTTATAGCATAGGATTGATTCTCTTTTTTTCGGAACAGCTGCTTGAGTTCCTTGTGAATTCTGGTTATCAGTCCCTTATCTGAAACATAGTTTACAAAAATATTTTCCCATTCTGAGGGCTGTCTATTCACACTAATTACCGGGTCTTTTGCCATGCAGAAACTTCTTAGTTTGATGTAATCCCACTTGTCTATTTTGGGGGTTATTGACTGTGCTTTGGGGGGTCTTATTTAAGAAGTATTTCCCAGCCCAATGTCTCCCAGAGTTTCTTCAGTGTTTTCCAGGAGCAGTTTATAGTTTGAGGACTTAGATTTAGATCTTTGATCCACCTTGACTTGATTTTTGTCAGGGGTGAGAGGTAGGGGTTCAGATTCATCTTTTTGCAAGGGGAAATCCAGTTTTTCCAGCACCATTTGCTTAAGAGGTTTTCCTTTTCCCACTGGACTGACTGATACCCCTTGTCAAAAATCAGTTGACTGTATGTTTGGGAATTTATTTCCAGGGACTCTATTTTGTTCCATTGGTCCATGTGTCTGTTTCTGTGTCAGTACCATGCTGTTTTTATTAACATAGCTTTGTAGTATATTTTTGGGTCATGAGTGAGATGCTGCCCACTCCACTCTTCTTGTGCAGAATTGCCTTGGCAATACGGGGTCTTTTATGATTCCAGACAAACTTTATGATTGTCTTTCCTAGATCTGTGAACAATGTGTCTGGTATTTTGATTGACATTGCATTCAATATGTAGATTAATTTTGGTAGAATTGTTGTTTTGGTTATATTAATTCTTCCAATCCAGGATCATGGGATATCCTTCCAGTTTTTTTGTGTCATTTTCAATTTCTTTTTTTATCTTCTCGTAGTTTTCCTTGTGGAGGTCTTTAGCTTCTTTGGTTAGATTTTTCCCTAAGTATCTTATACTTTTTGTGGCTATGGTATATGGAATAAGTTTTTTCAGTACTATCCCAGTCTGCCTGTTGTTTGTATATAGAAATGCTATAGATTTCTGGATATTAATTTTGTATCCTGCAACTTTACTGTACTCAAGTTTTAATTCCAGAAATTTTTTCATAGAAACTATTGGGTCTTCGATGTATACAATCATGTCATTGGCAAATAGAGAGAGTTTCACCTCTTCTTTTCCTATTCAAATGCCTTTTATTTTTTTCTCTTTTCTGATTGCATTGGCGAGGACTTCTAGTAATATATTGTAAAGGAGTGGAGAAAGTGGGCATCCTTGTCTTGTACTCTTTTTTAGTGGAAAAGCTTTCAGCTTTTTCCATTGAGGATAATGTTCGCTACGGGTTTTTCATAGATAGCTTTTATTGTGTTGAGAAATTACCCTTCTATACTGATTTTGCTGATAGTCTTGATCATGAAGTGATGTAATATCTTATCAAATGCTTTTTCTGTATCAATTGATATGACCATATGGTTTTTATCTTTTTTCCTATTAATATGGTGTATTACATTTATGGTTTTGCACATGTTGAACCAACCTTTCATTCCTGGAATAAAGGCAACCTGATCATTAAGTGTAATCTTTTTTATAAGTTGTTGGATACAATTTGCTAGTATCTTGTTGAGAATCTTTGCATCTATATTCATCAAAGATATTGGTCTATAGTTTTCCTTCCTTGTCCTGTCCTTATCTGTTTTAAGGATAAGGGTGATAGAGGCTTCATAGAATGAATTAGGGAGAGATTCACCCTTTTGTATCTTTAGAAATTACTTGAGCAGAATAGGGGTTAACTCTTCTTTATAAGTTTTGTAGAATTCAGAGGTGAATCCATCAGGGCCAGGGCTTTTCTTTGTTGGGAGATTATTTATTGATGATTCCATCTCCTGGCTTGTTATGGGCTTATTCAACTTTCTATATCCTCCTGACTGAATCTTGGTAGATTATATGTGCCCAGGAATTTGTACATCTCATCCAGATTGTCTTGTTTCTTGGCATACAGATGGTCATAGTATCCTCTAATAATGTTTTGTATTTCTACTATGTCTGTTGTTATTTTGCCTGCTTCATTACAGATCTGATTCACCTGGTTCCTTTCTCTCTTCTTCTTAATGAGTCTCGATAGTGATGTAGCAATTTTTATCTTTTCAAAGAACCAGCTTTTACTTTCATTTATTTTCTGTATAGTTCGTTTATTTTCTATTTCATTTAATTCTGCTCGTATCTGTATTATTTCCTTTCTCCTGGACTTTTCTCGATCTTTTTGCTGTTGCTTTTCCAATTCTGTGAGGCATGATGTTAGGTGATCCGTTTGCCTTCTTTCCATCTTCCTCTTATGTGCACTAATTGCTATGAACTTCCCTCTTATTACTACTTTAGCAGTGTCCCAAAGATTATGGAAACTTGTGTCCTCATTGTCATTGGTTTCCATGAATCTTTTGATTTCAGACTTTATTTCTTTAGTAGTTTTGGAGTCATTCAGGAGTAGGTTATTTAGTTTCTATGTGTTTGAGGATTTTTGAGGATTTCTCTTGAAATTAAACTCAAGTTTAATTCCATCATGGTCAGAGAAGATGCTGGGTATAGTTTCTATGCCTTTCAATCTGTCGAGGCTTTCTTTGTGCCCTATGATGTTCTCAATCTTTGAGAAGGTTCCATGCGGGGGTGAGAAAAGAGTGTATCTCGTGGTTTTTGGATGGAAAGTTCTATAGATGTCTGTTAAGTCCATTTGATTTGTGGTATTATTTAGATCCTTTATCTCTTTACCTATTTTTTGTCTAAATGATCTGTCCAGAGGGGATAGTGCAGTGTTGAGGTCTCCAACATATAGTGTGTTGCAGTCTATCTCCCATTTTAAATCTAACAGTCTTTTCTTCACATATTTGGGTGCTCCTATGTTAGGTGCATAGATATTAATAAGCATTATATCTTGATCGATTGACACTTTTACTACCATATAGTGCCCTTTTTGTCTCTTTGAACAGGTTTTATTTTAAAACCTAATTTGTCAGAAATTAGTATAGTGATTCCAGCTCTTTTTTAGTTCCCATTTGCATGGAAACCCTTTTTCCATCCCTTCACTTTCAGTCTATGTATGTCTTTATCCATAAAGTGGGTTTCCGGTAAGCAACAGATAGAGGGTTTCTGTTTTTTTAACCCATTCATCCAGTCTGTGTCTCTTGATTGGAGAATTTAATACATTAACATTCAATGTTATTATTGATGTTACTGAATCTGTCCCGACGTTTAAGTTGGCCATTGTCTTAGTTGCCTTTTATTCCTTTGTTTCTGGATACTTCTTTAATTTTCCTGGAGTAGTACTGTTTTTCAAGGTTTCTTCAAGAGCTGGCCTGTTGTTGGTAAATTCTTTCAGGTTTTGTGTGTCTGAGAAGATTTTAATCTTTTTTTCCCATATGAAGGATAATCTTGCAGGATATAATAATTTTGGTTGAAATTGTTTCTCTCTTAACACTTTCAATACATCTTCCCATTCTTCTCTTGCTTGCATTGTTTCCATTGAGAAGTCCAGTGTTAGCCTGATGGGGTGACTTTTGTAAGTCACTTGTCATTTCTCTCTTGCCAGTTTTAGTATCTTATCTTTATCTGTGGTCTTTGCCAGTCTGGCTAAGATGTCCCTTGGTGAAGATCTTCTTGAGTTGATTCTATTTGGGGTCCTTTGTATTTCTTGGGTCTGGATGTTTGAGTGCTTCTGTAGACTTGGGAAATTTTCTTCCAAGATTTCATGAAATAGATTTTCCATGCCCTTATTAGTTTCTTCATCTTCTGGGATACCAATTATTCAGATGTTAGTGCGTCTAATGGAATCTCTTATTTCTCATATGTTATCCCCCCCTTTTTTTGTTTTTTTTTCTCTATCTTTTGGTGGTTTTCTCAAGGTCAGAGGTTTTATCTTTTACATCAGAGATTTGATCTTCGGCATGGTCTAATCAACTTCTAATAATTTTGAGAGCATTTTTGATTTCCTATTTTTTGATTTCCTATATTACAGACTTCACCTCTAATAATTCCATCTGATTCTTTCTTAGTATACCCATTTCTTCTTTCATATCATGGAAGAATTTTCTCATCTCCTGTAGTCCATTGTCTCTGTTCTGTTCCAGCTCTTAGAATTTGGTCACCATGAATGTTCTAAATTCTTTTTTGGACATTTTGGTAACATCCTCTGTTTTTTCAAGATATGGAAGAGAGTCACTGTGTTCTTTTGATGGAGACATATTTCCTGCTTTATTCAGACCTAAGATTCTTCTTCTACTTCTAATCGATGGGAGATGTGTTCACTTTGGAATACCTTTTAAGAGAATGTTTCCTTGATTAGGAGCAAGTGTGTCTCCCTTTTGCTGTGGAATGAAGACTGCAGAAGTCTCTCTTCTGTTGTGTTTAGCAATGTGATCCAAGAAAGAGTATACTATTCAGGTTTATGAAGAAAAGTATCTCCTTTTTCGCAGGTGGTTCAGTAAAATGGAGAATTCCAGAGTCTTAAAATACTAAAATATTTCAGAACAGTAATTTTAGACCTATCTAGACTGTCCAGTAGGGCTGAGATAAAGGAAGAGAGTACCAAATTAGTGGGAAGAAAGTAATATGGAGAATAAAGAAAAAGCACGCAACCAGCTATTTTGCCAGTGGTCTGAAGATGGAAGTGGGGTACCTGTAGAACTGAGGGCATTCCTGTGTGGTAAGGAGAAGTGAGAAATTTATAAATGAAAAAACAGGGGAAGGAAAAAACAAAGACTACCTGGCTGACAGAGTTAAGGGTCTCTGGCTGGGGGTCCCGGGGCTAGAGCTGGGGCTGGGGAACCTGCCTCAGTGTCTCTTAGGCCAGGTGTCTGAAGATGGGAGTGGAGTGGCTGTAGAGCTGAGGGCATTCCTGGCTGACAGAGATAGGGGTTTCTGGCTTGGGAACCTGGGGCTGGAGCTGGGGCGGGGGACCCTGCCTCAGTGTCTCTTAGGCCAGGGGTCTGAAAATAGAAGTCCTCTTTATTTTGTTTTATCTTTTCTTCCCTTTAACAATAGACATCAAATTACTATAGTATTTATATCTTTTAAGATACATTTTAAAGACTCATGTCACAGTTTAAGAAATATGTTGCTTTTTCATGAGAATGAAAGAGAGAGAGAGAAAAGTATCCTCAACGAGATCTCATGCCATGATTTTCTCCCCTTCTCCATCAGCCAGGATCATAGACATGCATGCCCAGCAGGTACACATTGATTGAGAACCAGACCAATGATCTTCCATAGAGATTAGCATTGTTTGAGCAGTGTATTACTGCTTCACCACATGTTGTTTTACAGTGTAATATTCATGATATGCCAGAAACTATATCCTCAGTATCTTTATAAATCTATGAACCTCAACTTGAAATTACATGTGAAGAGGGAAGTGTTTTCCCCAAAATTATTCTTTCATATTTTGAAATAAATTTAGATTTGTAGTAAAAGTGCAAAGATGGTATACAGAGTTCCTGTACACCCTTCTCCAAGTTTTACCTAATTTTTTTTCTTTTTTTTCCTTCTTATTTTTTTTCTTTTCTTTTTTTTTTTTTTTTTGGAGAGGTTTTCGCTATAGGGCATGTGTGCTCGCCAGAAAGACAGAGAGAGACAGACAGACAGAAAGCGAGAAATCACCCCCCAGGGGGGGATGGCCACGCCGCAATCCTTTCTCCTCCATTCTCCTCTCGTGATCTTGGGCATGCACGCACACACGCCCGGCATGAGTTTAAGCCACCTGGTCCGGGACTTGAACCGCGGTCGACTACATGGGAGTCCAGCAACATAGCCATTACACTAACTGCTGGTCCCAAGTTTTACCTAATGTTTACATCATATCTATCTATCTATCTATCTATCTATCTATATATATACACACACACACACACACACACACATATATATATATATATATATATATATGCCATATTTGTCCAAACTAAAGATTAATATTGACACTTTGTTACTAATTATACTTCAGATTATTTTAATTTTCACTATATTTTATACTCATGCTTTAACCATCATGCCATGGGCTGGCCTGAGTGGCATCTTATTGCTATGCGCTCTCTCTCGCATCATTCAACAGAACATGCTTAATCCACCTGAGTCCTACTTTCAGGCTTACTCCACCTTATACAAGAACTTACACATCTCTGTTCAATGACTTGAGAAAATATGTTTATCTTTATAATAATATTTCTTAATGGGGTTTTATATCACATGCCACAGACATTTTCTCTCCACATTGTTTCTTCTATTCAAATTTTGACTATCAAGACAATGGCCTCCTAACTTTTATAATCTCTGTCATTCACATGATTCTCTTTATCGTATATTCTCCCCATTTACCTCTTCTCCTGCTCTATACCATTCAGTTTACAGCCTTCCAGCTTGTAGTGTCCATGAGAGATGCCTCTGTGGTTATCAATCACACTTAATATTTTAATATTATTGGAGAATTTGATGGTTCCAGGGTCACGTGAGCTAGTTCTGGAATTAAACACTCTAGAATGCTTCATTGTTGTGGTTTTAGGTATTCTGAGTCTCCTTGGAAAGAACTGGGGGCCTACAAGGCTCCAAATTCATGTTGGTCACGGGTTTGCAGAGAAGTTGGCTTGGAGATGAGGGAGGGATGGAATCTGATCACTGCCTGATTATTTATTGTCTCCTCACTGAACTATTTGACTATTTAACACAAACATTGATATGCGCCCAAATCATACAATTTATATCAATAATATGAATGACAAAATTAAAAAGAAGAGTTGAAGAGATCTCTGTATGCCCTGTTTTCTCAGGTTGGCCACATAGTATATATCGAGGCTTTAAAAACCAGGCAGATGAGGAGGCAAAGCTTTGTTATAATGTATTTAAGGAACTAGGCTAATCCACAAATGCTTTGAGACAGTTACAAGGGTTTCCATTTTATAATTAACCAATGTGAATCCAGTATGCAAAAACAGACTTTGATATAATATGTAAAATGCATGATGATACTTTTGTTGACAAAAAGAAGAAAAAAAATAAGCCTGAACTGTGGAACAGATTGCAACAACTGCAAACAAAAAGCCTGGCCAGGGACACCAAACTCAGCTAATACCCAAGAAAATTCAACACCAAATCTTCTCATGTTCCTGATTACCTTCCAAACTATATTTTATTCCTTAATAACTTACCAGAAGAGACTAATGAGATAAAAGTTTTCCATGCTGTTTAATCATTCCCTGGCTTCAGGGAAGTATTAAATATGTTTGGTGCCTGGGAGGCATGACATTGCTTTTGCTGACTTTGAAAATGATGGACAGGCTGGAGCTGCCAGGGATGCTTTACAAGGATTTAAGATCACACCATCCCATGCCACGAAGATCACCTATGCCATAAAATAACTTTTGGAAGAATCATCTATGAAGGCCTTGGTGTAATTTATAGTGTTTGTTTGAATAACATTTGTCAGGTCATTTTAGTAGATGGAGAGGAAGTGAAAGTGAAATTTTTGTATAGAACTTTAAACATTACCTAGTCTTTCTTTAGCAAAATATGAAATATGAATATCTTTATTTTATACAATAAACTTTTATTTTTATTTTATTAAAATAAAATAAAATAAATAAATAAGTCTCTCAATCATGATGCTTAATTTGATTTGTAAGATTTTGCAGTCTAAATAGCTTCATATCATTGTTATTCCATTGGTCAAATAATGTGGCCTTATAATTTTGTTAACAACTAACTGTATTTTAAATTTGTGGAAATGGCAATGAGGTCCTATAGTTGTAATAAACTTTCCTACCCTAACTAACATATTAACCAATATTATAATGATGCCAATGCTATAATATTGATGTATCTGGTAGGGTGGAATGATAGCTTGAAGACATATGGCACTACTGCCAGGAGTCATGATTATATTTCAGAAATTGATACTATAGTGTAATTTCTTTCAAGTGTGCCCTAATTGTTTTTGATACTAGTGAATTTATACTTGCTCTCATAGAGGACCTAAATAATAACTTCAAAAAATGATATCAGTATCCATGATGTGTTTTCTCTGCTTTATATGCCATTCCTATAATTATCTCCACAGTACAGGGTTTTTCTTCAACTACCCATTAAATACATTGATTAACTAAAATCCTGAACAGTTTTGTAATAATTCTACTTCTGGGTGATACATGCCATATAGAATCTATTTAGACATATTTAAGAGAATTTAGGTTATCTCACAAGCTTTATTATACTTTCATGTTCAGTTACTTCTGTTCTAGCTGAATTTTAAAATCTTATTGCTTGTATGGCTGCCAATTGTGAATCCCATAGTTCCAATGAAAC
The DNA here is from genome assembly GCA_026018925.1 of Tupaia tana. NCBI lineage: Eukaryota > Metazoa > Chordata > Mammalia > Scandentia > Tupaiidae > Tupaia > Tupaia tana. Next base: position 61,873,289 of record JAKSZU010000009.1, on the reverse strand, counting down.
ATTTTTTGGAATTTATATATAGGGTCATTGAAAAAGTCATGATATATTTTTTAGGTATTTATATGCAAAAATGTGTCATGACTTTTCTGACTGCCCAATGGATATGTAAAATAAGCATAAAGTTGATATTTGAGCAAAACCAAAGGATATTCCAAGTCAACTTTTAGCACATATATTTTATTTTCACCTAATTAGGCCTCACTTCACTGTAGAAATTTTATGGTAATGCCTCAAATTTAAAATTCTTCTCATGTTCTTTGGAGATGACACATCAGCATCAACAATCATTTATCGAAAATATGTTTAAAATTAATCCATATGAAAAACTTTGAAAGTAAATTATAGTTATAAAGTTACATAAATACTATTGGGTAATCAGAGAGTTAATTTTGTATCACATATTCCTACAGATGTCAGTGCTTCAATTGCAGCATGTGCTCTCTGTGATAATTTATTCCCTACTTCAAATTGTTTATATGAACACGTGGAAAAATTTTCTTTATAGTTACAGGGAAACAGATGTCAAGTTTCTGCAGATGGAATCTCAAGTAAGAATGGAATGAGTAGCAGAATTGCACACATAACTCAGACTAGCAAAGAATATTAGTGAACTAAGTTTTCTCACAGCAAAAGCTGATGCCCTGATGACAGAGTTCTGAGGAAATTGTATTCTTTTTCCAGAGCCCTCAGGTATTATTTTAGTAAGATACTAGATTATAGTCACTATTGAGTAGAGAACTGTTTAATAAGCTTCATCTGATCCAGAGATGTGACAAAATATTGAGTAGATTAGTTACTTGAGGAAGCAGGTTATTGTGCTATTGTTCAAGACCTCAATTTATTAGAATTAATCCAATTGTGTGACCTGAGCTTTTCTCATTTGGTGTATTATCTACTTAAAGAGGCAGTGCAGGGACCAGCAGTTAGCGTAATGGCTATGTCGCTGGACTCCCACGTAGTCGACCGCGGTTCGTGTCCCGGACCCGGTGGCTTAAAACTCACGCTGGGAGCGTGTGCGTGCGTGCCCAAGATCCCGAGAGGAGAATGGAGGAGAAGGGATTGTGGCGTGGCCATCCCCCCGGGGGGTGTTTTCTCGCTTTCTGTCTCTCTGTCTCTCTCTGTCTGTCTGGCGAGTGCACGCGCCCTATAGCAAAAACCTCTCCATAAAAAAAAAAAAAAGAGGCAGTGCAGTATAGAGATTAAAAGCACACTCTCTGATGTCAGACAGATCTAGATTTTTAAGCCTATCTCTGTGATGTACTGGCTGAAAAAATTGTAAAAGTTACTTAATTTTCTCTGTCTCAACTTTTATATTTGTAAGAAGAGAATAATTATTATACCTGTCATATACATTTAAAAATAATTTATTTCTTCCATGAATGAGAGAGACAACACTACTAACAGGATCTTCATGCCACAATCTATCCTCAGGTTGACATCTCCTGACCATTGTCATACATATATGCCTGGCCTGTTCAGGGAGGTCTCTAGACTCAAACCTAGAATCTTTCTGTGTGGGTCAAACCTCATCAGAGAATTGTGTAACCACAGCTTCACTTTCCAGTCCCAGGTATAATTTTAGTAGAATTGAATGAAATATAATTGAAAACTGCTTAGCATTTTGCCTGGCAGTTGTGTTAACTAGCTATTATTAATGCTACATGACAAGTAGGTCTTTTTAGATTCATTCAATGAATGAATCTAAACTTCCATCATTACATGACATGAAGCTATTTTTAATCATCTCAATAGATGTATTGAAAGTTTAGCACACACATGGTTGTGCTTCCATAGCACAGTATGCTTTTGTAAATACAGGGTGATATATTTTTCTTTCATGTATAACAAGTCCAATGCTTTTTATTTTGGAAAGTGGAAAATTAATACTTTATTTTTTTTCACAGTGCTAAATGAGATACAATTAAGTAAAAAATACAGCTCTTTATTAAGGAGTATTAATGTAGAAAGAGAAATATGATAGTTATGCAGTAAATGTTAAATATAAATTTAAAAGTATCCCAAAAGTTTGATACAGTATTTTCAATATAATGAAAGGGTAGATTTTCTTATAAAGAAATCAATATTTTCTAGATTATTCTTTGCTGCTGGAATTATAGAATTTTGAAAGACATCGGAAGTTTTAGAAAATAAAAATAAATTCAACTGATAATGTTTTCTTTATTTCCAGGATTTGAGAGTGACTTATAAAAAATATTTTCTATTGAATAACATTAATTATAGCTACATACTTACACAAACTTAAATAGTGGGTCTGAAATAATCTACAAGAATAGTTATTTATAACTTGGTAAAGATTTTCTTCTAATTTTCAGTGAACTAATAAAAATGGTATCTTTTTTTTTTCATTTGGATTTTGTAGATAACTGAATATGGGAAGTAAATTTTTAAATAGAATTTTTAACTCATTTCACCATTACAAACATTAATATTATGTGCCTCTAAGTCCTGCTAAATAAAAATTTTCTAAAAAAAAAAGATGCTTTCTCACAGTCATAGATCTCAATATGCATTTATACATTTATTAATATTTTAACAACTTGGGGGCAAAAGTTCTGAAATCCTGATAAGTATTTTCTTTTCTTTTTGATGTGTGACTTGAAAGTGTTTGTTTCACATGTTTTATATTTTGTTATAGGGTCAACATCAAATGAAAATTATTCTAAAGATGCTTAAGCAAATACATTGTACTATGTCAAAAGACAAAGCCCTGAAAAATTGTCATCTAATGTTCATAAAATGATTTAACAGTAAGCCTTGTACTCTTAAAAAATACAATGGGGGACCAGCAGATGGTGTAATAGTTATGTTGTTGGACTCTCACATGGCCAAATGGGGTCTGAGTTCTGAACCTGATGGCTTAAAACTCAAGCCCAATTCATGTGCGCGTGCATGCCCAAGATCCCAGGAGGAGAATGGTGGAAAAGGGATTGCAACATGGCCATTCCTTCTAGGGGTTGATTTCTCACTTTCCCTCTCAATGTTTCTGTCTCTCCTCTCTCTCTGGAGTGTGCATGCACCCTAAAGCAAAAAAAAAAAAAAATCTTAAAAAATATATATATAAAATGAATAAAGGATTTTCTTTTTCTAAAAAGGCAGCACAAGTGTTCCCATGTTTATTGTCACATATATGATACAATATTTACTTTCGATGCAGACTTTATTTTTCTCTGGTCTTTCTTTAAAACTCAATTATAACATATGAAAGACCCCAATATTATACTGTCACTGGTTTTAGTGTAACTAAATTTACTTACATAATATTTATAAGTGATTATTATTTATAAAGTTTGTGTGTGTGTGTGTGTGTGTGTGTGCTTTTGAATGTTTTTGGAAACTTCGTTACATGGGAAAGTCACAGGTGAGTGCAAAGAAACTGCAGAAAGGTGATAGAGCAGCAAGGCCATCTGAACTATCACAACTAACCAACAAAGTCTTTCTTCCATGACAAGACCCCAAAACAGGAGTCAACAATACCTATCAGGTCTCAGAAAGCGTAATGCCATATCTGAAAAATATTATGCAAACTTTAGAGGACTAACTAGAATCCTTGTATATTGGTGGAAGAAACTCATAAAGGTAAAATTGATTTGGAAAACAGTTGGACAGTCTGGTCAAAGGAATTTGCATATTCTACAACATATGCCTCAAAAATTATCCAGCCTCTTTCCAAACCCCAATTATAAAATTATTCCCATATTTTTAGGTGCTTGCTACAATATAATCTCCTTTTGGTATCATAATATATATAAGTTTTTAAAAAATTATTATTGCTACTGGTATATAATAATGATCCTCTTTCTCTGATTTCAACCTTGTGAAACCAGGACTTAAAAAACAAAACAAAAACAAAAAAAAAACCAGTAAAGCCCACCCAGACTTCTGAAATAAAGAGTGGGATAAAAATTTTCTGTTATTTAAAGTTGCTAAATTTGTACAGTAGTCTTTTCTTATCCATGGAGGATATTTCGTAAGATGCCCAGCAGATCCCTAGAACCCTGGATAGTACCAAACATTATATATATTATGTTTTTATCAACCTCATAACCTAGAAGGCTACTAAGTGACTAATGTGAATATATTCACTGTGTTTGTGCTGGACAAAGGGATGATTCATATCCTGGGCAAGACAGAGTGGAATGGGTTGGTGAGAGATTTTATCATGTTAGTCAGAACAGTGTGTAACATAAAACTTATGAAATGCTCATTTCTGGAATTTTGCATTTAATATTTTAGAATGTAGTTGATCATGGGCAACTGTAACTACAGAAAGTAAAGGACAAATGGAGGGCTATTATAATTTTTTGCTCTTCCTTTTTTTTTTAGGAGAGATTTTTGCTAAAGGGCATGTGCACTCACCAGAAAAACAGAGAGAGACAGAGAGACAGAAAGTGAGAAATAATCTCCCAGTGGGGATGTCCATTTGTAATCCCCTCTCTTCTATTCTTCTCTCTGCATTTTGGGCATGCATTCACATAAACCCAGCATGAGTTTTAAGCTGCCAGGTCTAGGACTTGAACCATGTTTGACTACGTGGGAGTCCAGCAATATAGCCATTACACTATCTACTGGTCCTGACTAGCAGATATAGTTGGTTTTTTTTTTTTTTTTTTTTTTGAGATTTTTCACTATAGGGTGCGTGCGCTTGCCAGACAGACAGAGAGAGACAGAGAGACAGAAAGCGAGAAATCACCCCCCAAGGGGGATGGCCACGCCGCAATCCCTTCTCCTCCATTCTCCTCTCGGGATCATGGGCACACACGCACATGCGCCTGGCATGAGTTTTAAGCCACCGGGTCCGGGACGCGAACCGCGGTCGACTATGTGGGAGTCCAGCGACATAGCCATTACGCTAACTGCTGGTTCCCTAGCAGATAAAGTTTTTGTGACAAGGTTTTAGTCTTCTTTGACTGCCATACCTAAAGACTGAGTGACTTAGACAACAGAAACTTATTTCCTCCCAGTTCTGGAAACTGCAAATTCCAAGATCAGTGTCCAGGATGGTTCAATTTTTTTGTGTCTCCCTTTAAGATTTGCAGATGGCCACCCTTTCACTCTGTGCTGATATGATTTCTGTGTGTGTGTGTGAGAGAGAGAGAGAGAGAGAGAGAGAAGAGAGAGAGAAGATTGAGACGGAGGAAGAGAGAAGGAGAGAGAGATTCTCTGTCGTCTCCATTTAAGGGGACACTAAGCCTATCTGATCAGAGCCCCACTCTTATGACACTATTTAACCTTAACTACTTGTTGGGAACTTCATCTTCAAATTTAGCCATACTGAGGACTAGGGATTCAAAATATTTATTTGGGGAGGACACAAATTTCAGTCCACAAAAGATAACGAAAATATATAATGCACTTAAAAACTAAGCTTATGAAGGGCCCAGCAGTTAGCATAATGGCTATGTCACTGAACTCCCATGTAGTCGACCACGGTTCAAGTCCTGGACCCAGTGGCTTAAACTCACACTGGGCACGTGTGTGTGTGTGTGCCCAAGATCCCAAGAGGAGAATGGAGAAGAAAGGATTGCGGTGGCCATCCCCTCTGTGGGTGATTTCTCTCTTTCTCTCTCTCTCTGTCTCTCTGGCGAGTGCACACTCCCTATAGCAAAAACCTCTCCAAAACAAAAAAACAAAAAACTATGCTTATAAAGACATTTAAAAAGTTATAGAGGGTAAGACAGTGACATAAGAGTAACACAATGCTTTTTAAGGCTGACCCTAATGGGAGGTTCTAGTTTCATGCCCAAGAGAGCAAACTGAGCACACTGTGTGTGCACATGAACCCAGGTATAGACTGTGAAATCAAGACTGTGTTGTGTACCTGTCTATCAGCCATTTAAACAAACTAAAAAAATTATAACTATGAATATTATAAATAAAATAATAGATATTACTTCAGAATCTACAAATACCAATAGGATATAATAAACAATTATATATATGAATATTTTATAAAATTAAAACCTATTTTTGAAAAATGAATCTTACTTTTATACTTTGGATAATGGTTTGTCTCCCAAAGATTAATTTTTTTCTTTTTGAAGGGGGTTTTGCCATAGGATGCGCGTACTTGCCAGTGGGAGACAGAGAGAAACACTGAGAGAATAAGTGAGAACACATCCCTGGAAGGAATAGCCATGCCTTTCTTCTCCTGGGGGTCTTGAGCACACATGCACATGTGCCCAGCATGATTCTCAAGCTGCCAGGTCTGGGACTTTAACCACAGTAGGCCACATGGCATTCCAGCACCTGAACCAACATGCCACCTGCTGGTCCCAATGTCTTCTGTGTGTGTGTGTGTGTGTGTGTGTGTGTGTGAGAGTTTTGTTTGTTTTCTAATGTGGTTCCCATTGTGATGGAGTTACAGAAATAAGGTCTAGTGGGCGGTGACTAGAACATGGAAGGCATACTTTCTTTTTTTTTTTTTTTGGAGAGATTTTCACTATAGGGCGCGTGCGCTCGCCAGACAGACAGAGAGAGACATAGAGACAGAAAGCGAGAAATCACCCCCCAGGGGGGATGGTCACACCGCAATCCCTTCTCCTCCATTCTCCTCTCGGGATCTTGGGCATGCACGCACACGCGCCAGGCGTGAGTTTTAAGCCACCGGGTCCGGGACGTGAACCACAGTCGACTACGTGGGAGTCCAGCGACACAGCCATTATGCTAACTGTTGGTTCCCATGAAGGCATACTTTCATGAATAAGATAGTGATGTCAGCGACATAATCATTAAGCCATCTGCTGGTACCTCAAGAGCACTTTCTTACTCAAAATTATTTGATCAACATATTCCAGATAACCAACATATGTCAAGAAAATATTTTTAAATAGAGAATTGTTTATTAATCTCTTTCAAGGATACAGATGCATAAATCCACAACAAAATATTAAAATATTAAATGCAAAATACATAAAAATGTTAATACTATAAAGCCATATAGGGTTTATATAAGAAATTCTAGGGTGATTTAACATTTAACAAGTCATTTATAATAATTCACCGGATTAATGGGAAAAATATGACAAATATATGATAATCACAATACATTAAAAAAATGCTTCCAGAGAGACAGACTAGATGTCCTTTTTCCTAATACTCTATCAGTTAATATAAATACACTTCAGGCATTATGTATAAAATAATTTTCTTAATGGAGAGAAAGCAGATCTGCTAAGAAGACATGGTTGTTAATTCTCTTGATTACCCATATACTTAGGATTTGGATTTGAAGAAGCTTGTATGCTGGAAATGGCAATAAGTACAGGGGTAAAAAAGACACTCCTTCCCTTTCCCTAATGGAATGGTATAAAGAGTCAGAACTCTTACCGTGGCCCAGAAATAGCAAATCTACTGCCTTTTCTCTTGTGGTCTCAGTGGAAGCAACCTGGAGAACAGTAGCAAGGCATTTCTAACTAACAGGTAGAAATATGTCAGTGTAGGACTAGTTTATGGCCAGTATCACCCCAAACTCAGCAATAACAGGGACACCTTATCATTCCTTTAGGTGTTGATGAAGCATATATATGGAAATTAATGTTTTACTCATACTTGGCAACAGCTGGCTTGTGTGCTTCTCCTCTGTTGAAGCAATGTCAGAAAAGGCTGGCTAAGACAAAAAGTTAAAATAAGATCTAAAAGCTCATAACATAATACCTACCCAAAATATTCAGAATTTAATTGATCATCACCAGCCACATAAAGAACCAGTCAAATCAGAGAAATTTTAACATAAATGAAAAAAAAAAAACATAGTCAAAAGACGTGAAAACCACGGTGACAGAGATGGTAGAATATCTGACAAATATTTTAAAGCATTCATAAAAAAGTGTATCAACAATTAGAAACACATTTGAAGCACTTAAAATATTAAAGGCTCAGCAAAGAAATAGAAAATAGTTCTGCCTGGCAGAGAGGATTAGAGAAGATATATGAAAGAATGTATAATATAAAATAACCTGGACTTTTCCAGCTCAGCACTGTAATCAGTAGAGATTGTAAAAGAGCAACTACACCAGAGGATTATCTTGAGGAAGGCTTTGAAGGAAGAAAAAGAGACTGATCTGTGCTAGCAGATGGTATATCAAAGAATACTTGGTAAGCAGGGCTGAATTGAGAAGGTTTACATGTGAGTTGTGTGCTGGATATTTGCTTTTCAACAATTTGAGTAGTCAACATGTAAATATTTTTTCAAAAACATTTAAAATCATATTGTTTCTGCTGTTATAGAGTCATAAGCAAAATTATACAAAAATATAAGAAATATTTTGAACATTATCTTTAAAATTCAGTATTTTGAAATTTTGAAAGTTGTTTATTAACTGTCAAGAACTACGGGGACCAGCAGTTGGCATAATGGCTATGTTGCTGGACTCCCATGTAGTCGACCGCGGTTCGAGTCCCGGACCCGGTGGCTTAAACTCATGCTGGGCACGTGTGCGTGCGTGCCCAAGATCCCGAGAGGAGAATGGAGGAGAAGGGATTGCGGCGTGGCCATCCCCCCTGGGGGGTGATTTCCTGCTTTCTGTGTCTGTCTGGTGAGCTCACGCGCCCTATAGCGAAAACCTCTCAAAAAAAAAAAAAAAAAAAAAAAAAAAAAGAACTACGGAGTATGAGCAAAAAATTTTTTTTGATACTTAAATGTATTGTGGAAAAATGTAAAAATAAGTAAGTTAATAAAAAACTAAAAAATAAAAATTATAGAGAAGGTCCAAATGATAAATTTAAACTCCAAAATTATGTTAGCTGAAGAAAAAAGAATCCATCAACTAAGAATTTTATATATGGAAAAAATATGGGAGAAATTAAGACATTTCTAGAAAATTGAGGGGTTTCGTTACTGCTAGATCTGCCCTGTCAGATATGCTAAAGGGAATTCTTTAAGTTGCAATGAAAGGAAAGTAGTAACATGAAGTTCTATAAAGATCTTTGGCAAAGGTAAATTCATGGAAAATGATGAAAGCTAGTATTATTGTAGTTTGATTTATAACCACACCTTCTTTTTTATTTTTAAACATGACTTAAGAGTCTAACGCGTAAAACCCCAAATGTCAGTCTTTTTTGGGGACAGATGACATATTCAAAAATGCAATTTTGTAATATAATAACTGAAAGGGATAGGTATTGGAGCTATAGAGGAGTAAAGTTTTTATATGTTATTTAATTTATGGTAGTATAAATATAAATTTGAGTCCCCCCCCACCCGCCAAAGGGCAAGTGCATTTGCCAGAAACAGCCAGAGACAGAGAGAGGGAAAGTTGAAATCACCGCTCCCCCAGGAAGAATGGTCACACTATAATTTCTTCTCTTTTGTTCTCCTCTCAGGATTTTTGCCATGCCTGCACATGCACCTGGCATGATTTTCAAGCCACCAGGTTTGGGATTCAAACTACAGTCAGCCATATGGTAATACAGTGACTTAAACACTATGCCACCTGCTGGCCCCATAAATTAGAGTTTTATAACTTTAAAATATTAAATGTAATCCCATGGTAACCTCAAAGAAAATAGCTAACGAATAGCACATGCACACACACATACGCACAAATGTGAAGGGGATTTTAATGTTTTACACCAAAAAAAAAATCATCTAAAGAAAAACAGTAATGCAAGAAATAAAAGACAAAAGAACTATCATACATATAGAAAACAAATGGAAAATGACAGATTTCTCCTTATCAATAATTACTTTAAATGTACAGAGACTAAACTTTCCATCATAAGACAGATTGAATGGATAAAATATGATCCAGCTATATGTCATCGACAATGCATTCACTTTACAAATAGAGTGAAAGTGAAAAAATGGAAAGAGCTATTTCATAAAAATAGTAACCAAACCAGGATAGGAGCTATAAAAAAAATCAGAAAACAATAGATTTTAAATCCCCAAAGTTTGTAAGAGAAAAAAATGCACCATGATTAATATAATATACTCAAATGGTTTAATATGATAAGAAAATTTAAAAATTATAGAAAGGCCAGTCCTATTGCCTTGTGTTTATAGAAGCCACATCCCATATGGCTGACCATACAGTTCAAATCCCAGCCCCAGCTGCTTTAAAACATTCCAGGTATGAGTGTGCACACCTAATATCCCATTAAGACGGAGAAATGAAGGAGAGGGTATTGTGGAGTGAAAATACTTCAGTGGGTGCTGCTTTCTCCTTCTTCCCCTATTTCAGGATCCTGATATCCCAGAGGGCTGGGAAAACTGGTTTGCAGCATGAAGAGATCCTATTTATGTCTCTGTGATGATCACACATGCCCTCTGTCAAAATTAAAAAAAAAAATCCCAATACAATGGCCTAACTTTACAACTCAATAAGCTAGAAAAAGAACTAAACCAAAACTTAAAGAAGGAAGGAAATAATGAAAATTAGAGCAGAGATAAGTAACAATAACTGTATCAAAGTATAAAGAAAACCCCATAAAAGCAAAAGGTGACAAACCTGCAGCTACATTGACCAAAAAAAATGTCTCAAGTCACTCAAATCAACAAGAAAAGTGAGGACATTAGTACCATATTTATAGAATTATTTTGAAAATGATAAGAGTATGAAAAATAAAAAAATTATATACCAATTAAGTAAATAAGCTGGATAATTGGATGAATTATATACCAATTAAGTAGATAAACTGGATGAAATGGATAAATTCCTAGAAACACAACCCTATTGATATTGAATCATGAAGAGATGGAGAGTCTGAATAGATAGCTTCAGCTTTCTCCTTCCTAAATAGGAAGGAGGAGATGGAATGAATAATTGAAAACTCCAAAGAAACAAAAACCTTTATTGTTAAATTCTGTTAAACTTTGAAAGAAGTAATGCCAATGCTTCTCAAACTGTCAAAAAACTGAAAATGGAAGAATACTTTCAAATACATTCTCTGAGGCTAGCATTGCCCTAATATCAAATCCGGACAAAAAAGCTTCAAGAATAGAAAACTGCAAGACAGTGCCTTTTATAATATTTATTTTAAAAACTTAATAAAATACAAGCAACTTTAATTTAACAGTATATTTAAATGATTATGCAGGTGCAGCTTGGTGGCACAGTCCGCAGTAAACTGAACTGAAGTGCTGAGTGCCACATGGCTTACTGTGGTTCAGATTTCTGAGTTGGTTTGAAAACATGCTGATGTATGCACATGTGCCCAAGATCCTGATAACCTAGAGGGCTGGGAAAACTGGTTTGCAGCATGAAGAGATCCTATTGATGGTGTTTCTCTCTCTCTCTTCCTTCTTCTCTCACATGCACACACTGTCTATCTTGAATAAAATAAACTATAAAAAAAATAAAGAGAGAGAAGAAGAAAAGAAAGATGGACTGAGCCTGATGGCATCATCCATAACACATTGAACTACAATGCTGGAAGTCACATGGCTCACTACCTGTTGGATCCTTTGCCCAGTAGACCTGAAATGCAATGGGTGTGCACTTATTTGCCCAGGATTCTGACAAGTTGGGGGCCCAGAGGAAGGGAATCACAGCATAATGAGACCATGTTGAGGATGTTTCTCATAGCATGAGTGCTCTCTTGCCCTCTTTCATGTATGTGCATATGCTTTCTATAATGAACAATAAAAATAAATTATTTTAAGAAATAGATTCTGAACCATAAACAAGTGAGATTTATTCCTGGAATGCAAGAATGGTTCAATATACAAAGTTGATCATTAGAAAAGTTTACCATTTTAATAGAACAGAGAAAGAAAGATAAAGCTTAATCTTAATTACAGCAGTAAAAGTATTAGGTTGTCTGAAAAGTCCCAACACATTTTTCTGTTTTTCTAAGCAAAAATGTGTCATGACTTTTCTGACAACCCAATAGTCCTCAAAATTGTGCACCCATTCATAATAAAAACACATGACAACTACAAACAGAAGGATATTGCCTCAACACAATAAAAGACATATGTATATAAGAAGTACATAGATATCATCATACTGAGTGGTGAAAGACTAAAAGCTTTTATCAACAATCAGCAACACAGAAAAAAAAAAAGCAATCAGCAACACAGTAAAGCTGATATTCACCACCTCTGTTCAACATAGTGTGGAAATACTAGCTAGAACAATTAGGTGAGAAAAAAAAATGCAGAAAGCAGCAGATGGTGTACTGGATTCCCACATAGTCGACCACAGTTCAAGTCCAAGATCAGGCAGCTTAAACTCATGCCAGATGTGTGTGCATGCGTGCCCATAATCCTGAGAAGAGAATAAAGGAAAAGGGATTGCGGTGTGGCCATCCCACCTGGAGGGTGATTTGTCACTTTCTGTCTGTCTATCTCTCTCTGGCAAATGCACACACCCTATAGCAAAAACAAACAAACAAACAAAAACAAAAGCAAAAACAAAAAACCTCTCTCAAAAAAAAAAAAAAAAAAAAAAACAAAAAAAAACAAGGAAAAAGAAAGAAAATGCATCCAAATTTGAAAGGAAGAAGTAATATTATCTCTATTCACAGGTAAGTGATCTTTTGTGTAGAAAACTCTAAATATACTACCAAAAAATAACTATGAAGCAAATTCAACGGTGTCAGGATAAAATATCAATAAACAAAAATCAGTTGCATTTCTATATACTAACAATGAACAATAAAAAAGAAAATTAAGAAAACAATTCAACTTACAATAGAATAAAATAGTTACAAATTAACTAAGATGATGAGTGACTTATACAATGAAAGCTACCAAACATTCCTGAAAAAATTTAAAAAGACACCAATAAACGGAAAAATATCTGTGTTCCTCAACTGGAAGAACTAATATTGATGTCAAAAATGTCCAAAATTATTTAGTCAATACAATTTCTATGAAAATCCCAATGACATTTATTTGCAGAAATAGATAAATCCATCTTAAAATTCATATGGAATCTCAATGGAACCCCAGAAGCCAATTGAATGTTAAGGAAGAATACAATTAAATTCTCGCACTAATTTCAAAGCGTATTACTACAAAACTAGAGTAATCAAAATGGTATATACTAGTATAAAGACAGATATACAAATCAATGGAATGGAATGGAGGGCTCAGATATATCTATATAGTCAAATAAATTTTGGAAAGGATGACTACTCTATTCAATGGAGATAGGATAGTCTTTCTAAAAAAGGATATTGGTAAAACTGAATTCATGCATGAAGAAGAATGAAATTGAATCCTCACTCAATGCCACATATAAAAATGAACTTGAAATACATCAAAGACCTATGTAGAACTAAATTTATAAAACTCATAGATTAAAATAAGAGAAAAGGTTTATAGCATTAAGTGTGGCAATGATTTCTTGGATAGAACACTGAAGGCACAGGCAACAACAGAAAAATTGAAAAACTGGACTTCAAAATGACAGAGGGTTAAAAAGCTGCAAGACACATACATTCTTTGAGGAGTACCATTTCATTATGGCCAAAGTTAATGAGAAGGCAAAAACAGGGATGATAAATACAGTGGACTTCTCACCAAAAACCATGCAGGTGGCATGGTGGTTAAGGTGCTGGACACTCCCACATGGCTGACCACGGTTCAAGTCCTGGACCCTGGTGGCTTGCTTCCTCCTCACTTCTCCACTTTCTCTCTCTCTCTCTCTCTCTCTCTCTCTCTCTCTGTGTGTGTCTCTCTCAGTCAAATTAAAAATAAATGAATGAATAAATAAAATTAAAAGAATATTTAAAATGTTGAAAGAAAGAAATCTACCAATCAAAACTTGCAATCCAGTGGAATTAATTATCCTTCCAAAGTATAAGAGAAATACTTTTAGGCAAACTAAAACTGAGGAAGTTCATAACCAGTATACAGGTTTTGCAATAAATTTTAAAATGTTACCTATTTAATGACTACAATAAGCTATATAGCCCTAGTTAGGTGGTACTTTATAGTATGTTCATTCTACTCACTGAGGTTTATGCCTAATGTCAGACGTGTGTTCATAGATATGTATATATCAGCTGCACTTGCTATTGTAAGTATTTAGATTAATTAAGAGCTTTTGTGAATCAATAAAATGTATGTGAGGGGAAGGGAAATGCATGTAAAGCAACTGTAGATACCAGAGACAGTGTGGGAAGAGGGTAGGAAATGGCAGAGGGTGAGAGGTAGGGAATCAAGGGGAGGGGGAAGAAAAATATTTAAGAAACAAGAAATGGAAAATTACTTGTTGACAATATGTATGTTAATATTTCTGATTGAGCCAACATACAGTGTATTCTGGATGGAAAAATCTCATTTTGTATACTATAATGAAGTAAAGTGAATGAATGTAAATAAATTTAAAATATAAAAAAAATGTTATTTAGGCAGGAAAAAAATTATACAGAACAGAAATTCATGAAAGGGAGTCTTCAAAAAGTTCTTGGAAAATGCACATTATGCATAGATTTCAAATACTTTATTTAAAAATATAAATAATACATTAGAAGATAATTATTTACATTCCCATCACCCAGGATTAACTACTTTTATCATCTTTATGTATTTGTATCCCAATATTTTTTTTATTTGTCATCAGCATATCTTATTTTTTTCCAGAGAGATTTTTACTCTAAGGCATGTGCACACACCAAAGAAATGGAGAGACACAGAAAGACAGGAAGTGAGAAATTAGCCCCCAGGGGGGATGACCACATTGCAATCCCTTCTCCTCTATTTCCATTTCTTGAGCATGGTATATTTTTTCAGTTATTAATATCTTCTTCAGTTTATCTCTTTACTGTTAACTTTTCAGTGTAGTTGTTTCATGCATCTTTTTGTTACATGTAATCTTTGTAATCTGATGGTTTCAGGTAATAACGTGAATTATATATTTATTTATTGCTGTCAATAAAATATTTATTTGTAATATGTATCTGGTGACTTTAACTAATTATCTTACTCATTCTAATAGTTTATTTGATTAGTTTTGATTTAATACACATGTAATTGGTCTTCAAAAAGTTCATAGGAAATGCATATTATGAAAAAACTATGCATGGATTCAAATATTTTTGTACCAAAATGAATTCATAATTTAAGTCCATTTTCTGAAAATTTTTGAAGTTTCTTCATAAAGCAGTTTTTTTCTGTGACTAATGAGACTTTTATTTCCAGTCCTTATTATGTTAATTTCTTTTTCTTCTTCTGATTTTATTATTTGTTAAGGGCTACTGCATTTTTGAATTCTCCTTATTTCTAGAGCGTAGCTTTTCTTGAGTTCCAAACTAGATGTTTGGTATGTTTACCAAGTAAGATTATCAGATAAAATGAAGAATACTCAATTAAATTTGAACTTTAGATGAATGCTTTTGAGTGTAAGTATGTCCTAAGTACTTCACAGGACAGACTTGCACCAAAAAAAATAATGCTATTTATCCAAAATTCAAATTTAACCTGTACAGGTATCCTGTGATTTTATTTATTTACTAATTCTGGCAACCCTATTACCAAGGCACATTCTATTCAGTGCATCTTAACTTCAGTAATTTTTCTCCCCAACATTTAGAGGTTGCTGGGAACTGTACTTGACTTTTAGCTTTATAGTCATAGCTTTCTTTATTTTCTTCCTTTTACTCTTTTAGGACTTTAGTCATAGATTTCTTTCTTTTTCCTCCTTTTGTTCTTAGCCTCTTGGCCTTCTGCAGACTATAAAATGTCTTGAGAACAAATTGCCACAGAATGTTGAGTTTACGTCAATGTGCTTCCCTTCCCTGTGGGATCCTGGCCTCAGAATCCCTGGATAACTTGGGTACTTTATGATGCTATTAAATATATGTTGTCTGCATTGTGTGATGCTTCCCTAGCATCACTGGGAGAATTACTCTAAAACTAGCTACTTTAATATTACTAGAATAAAATAACTGCTTTGTTGAACATTATTTGAATATATTATAAAACCATTTGAGCTTTGGTTTTCCAGGGAAAATATTTAGATACTTGCTCAGTTTCTTTTATAGCTGCATATATATATTCAAATATTCTTTTTTCTTGAGTTATCTTAATATGTAATACTTTAATAGGAATGTATCTAATTTAAATAATTTTTCAATTTTCAACTTTTCAAGAGATTTTATAATTATCTTCAAGTATTTGTTAATTTACAGTAGTAAACTTTTTTATTAGTAACTTTTTTTTTTTTACTGCCTGTGGGTACTTGCACTCACTAAAGAGAAAGAGATAAATCACCCTTCTTGATGGGTTGTGGCAATGCTGCAATCCTTTGTCTTTCACTTTTCCATCTCATCAGGATTTGGGGCACAAATGCACATGTGCCCAGTATAATTTTCAAGCTGCTGAGGATGACATTCAAACCACATTTGGCCATGTGGAATCCAATTTTCTATGCAAGAGTACTTAACCAGTGCACTATGGGGATGGGCCTATTTCTAACAGTTTTTGATATGTGCCCTTTTAAGAATTTTTTTTTTTAGTCAGTCTTCCCAGTGCTTTTTCATACTGTTAAACCTTTAAAAGAACTTCTTGGGTTTTTGAAATTTATTCTTTTGAACACTTACTTCTTGTATCATAGATTCTTAATCTTTTCATTATGATTTCTTTCTATTTTCCTTCCATTTATTTTCTTACTATTTCCAATTTATTTTAGATTAGATATATTTTTAGTCTTTCTTATTTTCCAATAATAAGACAGAGAGAGATGGAGAGACAGAAAGTGAGAAATCACCCCCCAGGGAGGATGGCCATACCACAATCCCTTCTCCTCCATTCTCCTCTTGGGAGCTTGGGCATGCATGCACACGTAGCCGGCGTGAGTTTAAGTCACTGGGTCTGGAACTCGAACCACGGTTGACTACATGGGAGTTCAGAAACATAGCCATTGCGCTAACTGCTGGTCCCTATAATCCAATAATAATCTTTAAGACTACAAATTTTCCCAAAAGTACCATTTTTTATAGCTTGAGAAGTCTTACAAATAATATTTTTTCATTCTGCTTTAAGTACTTCCTTTTCTCTTTTTGGAAGTTTTTTGCCCTAAGGTGCATGCACTTACCAGAGAGAGAGAGAGAGAGAGACAAAGACAGAGACAATGATAAGGAAAGTGAGAAATTACTCCCCTGAGGGGATGGTCATAGTTCAATCTCTTCCCCATTCTGTCCCAAGATTTTAGGCTTACACACACATGGGGCTGCAATGATTTTCAATCTACTAGGTCCAGGGCTCAAACCATGGTTGACCATGTGGGAGTCCAGCAATGCAACTGCTAAGCAATCTGCTACTCCTCTGCTTTAAGTACTTCTTTTTTTTATTATTTAATTTTATTTATTGTCATTATTTTTTATTTATTTAAATTTATTTGCTTATGTTCATTCACTGTACATCATTACAGCACACAAAATGAGATTTTCCATCCAGAGTACACTGTATATTGTCTAAATCAAGCACATCAACATTTTATTTATTTTCTTTATCTGAGAATGTTCTTGTCTTTTCTTCCCACATGAAAGATAATCTTCCCAGGTACAGTATTCTTGGCTGAAATTGCTTCTCTCTTAACACTTTGAATATATTTTCCCATTCTTTCCTTGCTCGCATTGTTTCCGATGAGAGATCTGCTGTTAGCCTGATGTGATGACCTTTGTAGGTAACTTGATCTTTTTCTCTTGCCAATCTTAGTATCTTGTCTTTGTGGTTTTGGTCAACCTGACTATAATGTGTCTTGGAGAAAATCTTGGGTTGATTCTATTTGGGGTCCTTTGTATTTCTTGGGACTGGATCTTTGAATGCCTCTCTAGGTTTGGAAAGTTTTCTTGCAGGATTTCATAGAATAGATTATCAATGCCCTTATGGGTCTCTTCACCTTCTGGAATGCCAATTATCCGGATGTTTGGACGTTTGATGGTATCTAGTACTTCTCGTATATTATTCTCAAGTTTTTGTGCTATTTTCTCAGTCTTCGCGGTGGATTTTTCTAGGCCAGCAATGTTCTCTTCTACGTCTGAGATTCTATTTTCTGTATGATCTAGTCTGCTTTTAATACTTTCAAGGGAGATTTTGACTTCCTGTATTATAGACTTCATTTCTATCAGTTCTGTTTGACTCTTTTGTAAAGCATGTAATTCCTCTTTTAGATCTTGCAAGAATTTCCTCACCTCCTGGAACTCATCAACTTCTTTCTCCTTTCTCTTTAGCAGTACATTAGCTCTCTTCTCTTCCATCTCAGTTAGCTTCGCCATTATGAGTACTCTAAATTCTTTATCAGACATTTCCATGATTTGCATTGAACTGCTTGTGGATGAAGAGGAATTATTCTTTTCCCTTGGAGGAGAGGTATTTTCTTGCTTTCCCATATTTCTTGTGGTCCTGCGGTGATTTCTTGTCATCTGATGGATGGTGTGTTTCTTTCTAATTCTTGAAGTTCAATCTGAGTGTTCAGGAGCAAGAGAAAGAGGTGATCTGGAATGTCTTTGCCATTCTGTTGTGATTACTGGTGCAGCAGATTCAGTAGATATTGAGGAATATGTTAACGCTAAAAGTATTTGGATGTTTAGCTACAGTGCCCTTAGATCCATCTAGAAACACATTAAACGGATATTGAGTGGAGAGACAAGAAAAAAGAAAATGAAAAAGAGAGAGAGAAATAACAATAAAGAAAGAGAAATAAAGACAAGAAGATCCTGGCCCAGGGGTCGAAAGATGGGAGTGTGGTGTGGATGAACTGAGGGCGTTCCTGGCTGAAAGAGGGGGGTCTGGCCTGGGGTCCCGGGGCTGGAACTACTGGGGGGCAGTCCTCCCTCGAAGATCCTGGCCCAGGGGTTGAAAGATGGGAGTGTGTCTGCTTTAAGTATTTCTAAAATACCATTATGATTTATTTTTACCAATAACTTAAATACATTTTTAAATTTTTAAGAAATAGATCTTTTAAAATTTATTATTATTATTTTTTAATCAGACTAGAGAAAAATGGGCGGGGGGGGGGCGGAAGTTGAGAAAGCAAGCCATCAGGTCTGGAATTGAACTATAGTTAGTGATATGAGTTTCCAGTGCCTCAACTATCAGACCACAAATTGGTCCCATGAAATGGATTTTTAAAACTGCACTTAGGGGCTGGCAGGTGGCCAGGTCATTTAAGGGTGCTGGACTCCCATATGGCTGACCATGATTTGAGTCTCAGACCTGGGGGCTTGTTCTCTCTCTCTCTTTCACTCTGTCCCTCTCTGGTCAAATTTTAGTAAATTAATAAATAAATAGAAATAAAATAATTCTTAAAAAAAAAAACCTCTACTGAAAAAAAATGTTTCTAAGTCAATGTTAGAGTGGCCAGAAAATGTGTCATTTATGGTACTGACTTATTAAAATTTGTTGACATTTTAACTCTTATCTAAATAATTTTTCAATAAACTTTCTCTTTATGCTTGACATAAAGTATATTTTCTATTTTTAAGCACAAAATACTATATATTATATTATGGTTATCAGTTGTACTTATAACATTCTTTTTATATATACAGATTTTGAATAATTTGGTTAATCAATAATTGAGAATATCCAAAAATCATGACCTTTTCTTTTTATTTATTTTCTGTTGATACATCAATTTTTATTTGATATATTTACAAGACATAGTATTAGGCAAATGTAAGCATATATGTGTGTGTGTGTGTGTGTGTGTGTGTGTGTATATATACACGTATATATATATATGTGTGTATATATATGTGTGTGTGTATATATATATATATATATATATATATATACACGTGTATATATATATATAGAGAGAGAGAGAGAGAATAAGTATCAACAAAATGTATGTGTGTGTGTGCATACTTGTACATGGGTAAACACACACAAAGAGACATATACACACATATATAGATAGAGGGGAAAGAAACTGTAATTTTAAGGAATTTCTTCATGCTATCTTGGAGGCTGGTAAGTCTGAAATCTAAGTGAACTGGCAAACTTGAGACTGAAGGAAGAGGAAATACTGCAGTTCAGGTGTGAATGCTGTCAGGCTGAAGAGCTAGGGAAAATTTGATGTGGCCATTCAAATCCAAAGGTTGTCTCTTGTCAGAATTTTCTCTTACTCAGAGGAACTCAGTCTTTCATTCTATTCCAACTTTCATCTGAATGGATAAGGCCTACACACATTAGAGAAGATAGTCTGATTTACTCAAAGTCCACAAATTGAAATGTTACTCTCATCCAGAAAAATCCTCAAAGAAACATCCAAAATACTATTATACTATTTGGCCAAATAAGAGAGCACAAAGGCTCAGCCAAGCTCACACACACACACACACACACACACACACACACACACACAGTAATCATCAAAATAAACTTAGCAGCCTGGCTCTCTAGCCTACAGTTAAAGGGGAGTAGATTTCACATGGCCGACTGTGCTGCTTGAATCCCAGCTCCAGTGGTTTGTAAACCATACTGGGTGCATGTTCACACATGTCTCAAGTCCTGACAGGATGGAGGATAAAGGATTGTGGCATGACTATATTCCATTGGGGAGAGTTTTCTCCCTCTCCTTCTTTCTGTTTCTCTGTTTTTCTCTGTTAGACCTGTATGCCCTCTGGCAAATAAAAATGAATCAAAAAATTTTTAAAAAGCTTAGACATAAAATTACCAAAAGAAAGCATAGGGGAAATGCTTCAGGACATTGGTCTAAGCAATGTTTATTTAAAGATAATACCTCAAAAGTGCATGAAACAAAACCAAACAAAGAACAGACAAATACAATTGCATCAAACTAAAAATCTGCACAGCAAAAGAAACAATCAATAGAGTGAAAAGACAAATTACAAAATAGAAGAAAATATTCACAAACTATACATCCAACAAGAAAGTAATAACCAGATAACAAAAGGAACTCAAACAGTTCACCAGAAAAAATAATGTCTAATAAACTACTTAAAATGTAGGCTTTCATTGGGTCAGTAGGTGGTGTGGTGGGCAAGGCACTGGACTCTCACATGGCTGAATATGGTTCAAGTCCTGTACCCAGTGGCTTGAAAATCATGCCAGCCACGTGTGTGTGAGTGCTCCAAATCTCAAGAGGACAGTGGAGAAGAAAGGATTGTTACATGACTATCCCACAGGGAGTGATTTTTCACCTCCTTGTTAGAGCAATCCACGTTGTGGCGCCAATCTGCCAGGGACCAGCCTCGGCGGGGGTGGGTTATCTCGACGGAGGCGGCGCAGGTGAACAGAAGACACAGGCCTCGATGCCTTTTCACGCACGTCCTATGCCGGACACTCCCCAAAGATCGCTCTCTGAGGAGTGACCACTGCTAGAAATCATCGTGCCTTTTTATTGAAAATGTGTTACATGCAAGTAAAGGGAGAGGGGCTACGTATTTCAATTATTAGCTCATAAAGTTTTTAACAATAGGGAACATAGATTCTATTCAGGGTTGGATTAAGGGTGGGTCTCATGCAGTTCCGCATTTGTAGGTGGGTCTCCATGGAATTGTAGGTGGGTCTTCATAAAATGCAGTTTTGGGAACGCGGTTCCGGTAAGCAGAGATGATTATCAGCTGATGCTGCGCAGCAGCCATTTTGTGATTACCAGGAATGGCTCTGAAAAAAAAAATCTCAAGAATAGATATTAGTTTCGCTGGATCTTAATAAAGAATGATACTTGCATAGTTTTATAGGGATCTAAAACTTAATTTGAGGAGTCCTAAAATATTTATCTATTTTGCTTGGTGAGGGCGGAAGTGTCCTGGGCCAGTTTTGGCCTAATCCTATTTTAAGTAAAGAAAGGATTAAGTTTACCTTAAATATATTTTGAAGGGCCTTCCAAAGGTCAAAATTATTTCTGCCTAAATAAAACTTCAGCCCACCCTCTACTGTGACCATGGAGATAAAGCATTGTAATTAATAGTAGGTAATTATAGCAAAGGGGAGCAGTCGGGGGAGTTCCTGGAAAATTTTATCATATACTCAAAATGTATAAGAAAGCTATGCAATTCTTTTATAGTAGTAAATTGGAGAGTCAGAGGGGGGTCGCTTCCCAGCAAGGCTACCAGTTTTCTGGAGCAAATAGCAAGCAGCCTTGCTGACATGCTAATTGACCCAAGCTTTGTTCCAAGGTCAGGGGGTGCACAACAGTGGCTTTGCCAGCATATTAATCTGACCAAAAGCGGAGCTCAAAAGTCTGGGGGGCTCAGACAAATCCTGGGACCTCGCCGGGTCGGACTCCTCCACCCTTCTCTGTCTTTCTCAGTCTCTCCGGTGAGCACACATGCTCTGTAGCAAAAACAAACAAACAAACAAACAAGCAAACAAAAAACATTCAATCTAAACACATAATTCTCAAAGGAAGACATACGAATGCCCATAAGCCAAATTGCAAGAAATGTTCAATGTCATTATTAAAGAAAATTTAGATAAAAACCCTAATGAAATACTATCTCACCCCACTTAGAAAAGTTATTATCAAAAAAGGGAAGGATTAGGACCAGCAGTTAGCTTAATGGCTATGTCGCTGGACTTCCACGTAGTTGACCGCAGTTCGAGTCCCGGACCCAGTGGCTTAAACTCACGCCAGGAGCGTGTGCGTGCGTCCAAGATCCCGAGAGGAAAAAGGAGGAGAAGGGATTGCGGCGTGGCCATGCCCCCTGGGGGGTGATTTTTCACTTCCTGTCTCTATGTTTGTCTCTGTCTTTCAGGCGAGCGCATGTGCCCTATAGCAAAAACCTCTAAAAAACAAAGGGAAGGATAAAAAGCAAGACAGTGGAGAAAGATGTCTTGTGTGTTGCTAGTGGAAATTTTAATTAGTACAGTCACTATGAAAATACTTCATAGACTCCTCCCAAATCTAAAAAAAGAACTAAGTTATGAGTCAGTTATCACACTAAAAGGTATATATCCAAAGGAAAGAAAATCAATACATTGAAGAGTATCTACTCTTCCATGTTTATCACAAAGCTATTCACAAAAGCTAAGATAGAGAATTAACCTAGGTGCCCAACAATTGAGGAATAGATAAATAAAATATGGTATATATACATAATGGAATCTTACTCAAAAATCAAAAGAAATTACAATAAAAATTATTATTAGGTAAGTAAGCTAATATAGGCTTTTATATTTTGGTATTTAAATCATTACTAGCTGGACCTCTGTTTGAATCTAACATTATATTTTTTTTGTTTTAAAGTTTTTTTAAGACCAGACCATGGCCTGGTGACTAAGGTGGCTGGATTCCACATAACTGACCATGCAGTTCAAATCCCAGACATGATGGCATGAGTAACATGCGGAGTGCATATGCATGCATGACCAAAGTCCCAAAGGGAGCGACAGGTAAAGGAGGAGGGATTGTGGTGGGACTATGCCCCATGGGAATGCTCTCTTGCTCTCTCTCTCTCTCTCCAGCAAGTTTGTGTGTCTTCTGGCAATTTTTTATAAACATATTTATATTCTCTCATACTAGATTTCTTTCTATTAATATGTCCAGTATAGGGATACTTCATCTTTTAACTTGCAACCTATTGGCCGGTTTATACTTAAAGTTTATCTCTTATAAAAACTTTATAGTTGTAGTTTTTTCAATGAAGTCTAATAATGATTTGTTACATGGTGAATTTATTTCACCTACTTTTGTGCCTCAATGGTTCATTATTGTGTTTTTTTTTCTTTTTTTGGAGAGGTTTTTTTGTTATAAGGTGCATGCACTTGTCAGAAAGACAGAGAGACAGAGAGACAGAAAGCGAGAAATCACTCCCCAGGGGGGATGGCCACGTCACAATCCCTTCTTCTCCACTTTCCTCTCTGAATCTTGGGCATGCATGCACAGGTGCCCTGGCATGAGTTTAAGCCACTGAGTCTGGGACTCAAACCACAGTCGACTACATGGGAGTCCAGTGACACAGCCATTATGCCAACTGCTGGTCACAATGGTTCATTATTGTTTTGAGGCTTATTTATACTAACTTAATTTTATTTTTATTTATCCTACTTTTTCTATACTTTTGACTTTGTCAATTTAGTTTTGTCTACTTTTTTCCATATTTTCTACTTATTTATAACACATATATTGCATGATTTAGATGTCTCCTCTGAATAAAAATATTGTTTCAGTAATCACAGTGAAATTAAACACACACCTAAAAGCTCAGTCAACCTTAAAAACTGCAGGAAACATAAAACTAAGCAAAATAATACATGAAAAGGTGAATTTGTTTTGCCTCACTTTCTGAGTGAGCTTACTGTAGAATATTTTAACCCCAAACATCTGTATCCTAATTCACATACCACTTTTGTCTTATTTCTGTCCTTTTCTAACATCACACATTACAAACTAATTTTGAATTAACATACCTGTTCTGCACTTCATCTGCTCATTATTCGTGCACCTCAAACTATTGTTCTGGCAACAATCGTTCATCTTTAAGAAATTAATTGAGTACAGATCTCTTGATGACCTCCCTTTTAACTTTATCTGAAAATGTCTTATTCCACTCTTATTTTTCTTTTATTGATATGCTGGGTAAGCATATTAGTTATTTACTCCCATATAGAAAAAAACCTGTGTAATTTGTTGTATCTGGTCATGAATCATTAATTTGTGCTGTATTCAGCTGGATCAATCCTCTGCTAGTCCTGTCTGGAGTTAGTTCTGTGGATATTGTTTAGCTTGTGAATCAGCTTGGGCTTGTTGGCCTAGGATGGAGGTTTTAAACCTCAGCAATTTTGATATTTTGAGTTGAGAAATTTTCTTTTGCAGAATTTCCCTGTGTATTGTATGATGCTTCTCCATTAGATGCCAGTGAAATTTCCAAAGCTGTAATAACCAAAAATGTCTCCACAAAATTGATGAAATGTGCTGTGGGTGTCAAAATCATTGCTGGTTGAGAAGCACTTAAGTATTTATTTCTTATTGCTGCTCTAACTGATTATCACAAACAGTGATTTAAAATTATTCAAATTTATTATCTTACAGTTCCTGAGTTCAGAATTCCAAAACAAATTTTACTGAGCTAAAGTCAATATGCTAATAAGGATTCTAGGAAAGAATGTCTTTACCTATTTCAGTTCCAGAGGCTGCTTGCATTTCTTGGCTTCTGGCTCCTTTCTCCATCTTCAAAGTCATAAATTTCAGTGTCTTTCTCTCTCTCTCTTTATCCCTTTCTGTTGTCACATTTTTCCTTTGTTTTGAGGATGTTTGTGATGACAATAGGCCAAACCAAACATCCTGGATAATGTCTCCATCTCAGAGCCCTTCATTAAATCACACTTGTATGTAATATTCTCTTTACTATTTGTTATACATAGTCCAGGAATTAGGATGTGAATGTTGCCTTAGTCCATTTTCTGTTGCTATAGATAAATGCTGCAAACTGAAAAATTTGCTAGCTGTAGCTGTTTATTCATTTCACAATTTTGGAGGCTAGAAATTCCAAAAGCATGACACCAGTTTCTGGTGAGAGTTATTTCAAGGTTAAATGGTGGAAGGCAGAGTGAGCACAGTAGACAGAGAGCAAGTAAGGGCCATTTTTATAACAACCCACTCTCATAACAAACCCACTCCTACAATAACCCATTAACTCTTCTATGAATAGATTACTCCATTTCAGAGGGCAAAGCTCTCATGTCCTAATTACCTCTGAAAGATCTTTTTTTTTTTTTTTTTTTTTTTTTTTTGGAGAGGTTTTCGCTGTAAGGCGCGTGCGCTCGCCAGACAGACAGAGAGATAGAAAGCGAGAAATCACCCCCCAGGGGGGATGGCCACGCCGCAATCCCTTTTCCTCTATTCTCCTCTTGGGATCTTGGGCACGCACGCACACGTGCCCAGAGTGAGTT
This sequence comes from Tupaia tana, assembly GCA_026018925.1. Taxonomy (NCBI): domain Eukaryota; kingdom Metazoa; phylum Chordata; class Mammalia; order Scandentia; family Tupaiidae; genus Tupaia; species Tupaia tana. The sequence continues at coordinate 61,847,512 of JAKSZU010000009.1, read as the reverse complement.
TAAGCCACCGGGTCCAGGACTTGAACAGCCGTCGACTACGTGGGAGTCCAGTGACATAGCCATTACGCTAACTGCTGGTCCCAAGATCTTATTTCTTAATACTGTTGCATTGCAAATTAAATTTCTAGTACGTGGATTTTCAGGGACACATTCAAGTGTAGCAGATACCAATGTCTTGGGGAGGGGAATTATTTTTTCTAGCACAACTGGTCTAGGAGAACCTCACTTGGGATGGTATTTCTGCTCCACATGTTTTCATTCCTCAGTAAATTGTTCAGTCTTCTTCACACTACAGAGTTGAGTTTCCACCAATAAGAGGCTAAACGTCAATGACCAAATAAGGGTTTTAAACCTTAGATCTGATAAAGTCTAATTGGCCAAAGCAATTAAAAGGACCAACCCCAAATTCAGTGTTGGATGGAACTATACTGACATGGTTATGTGGAGGAAAAATTTATTTGGGGCAATTACCTAAAGTTTTTTGTTTTGTTTTGTTTTGGTTTTGGTTTGTTTATTTGTTTTTTAGAGTTTATGCCATAGGGCGTGTGCACTAGCCAGAAAGAGACAGAGAGGCAGAAAGCAAGAAATCACCCCCCGGGGGGATGGCCATGCCACAATCCTTTCTCCTTCATTCTTCTCTCAGCATCTTGGGCACACACGCACATGCGCCTGGCGTTAGTTTAAACCACTGGGTCCAGGACTCTGATTGTGGTTGACTACATGGGAATCCAGTGACATAGCCATTATGCCAACTGCCAGTCTGCCTAAAATTTAACATAGTATGGTAATCTAGTTATTTCTCTCAGAACTTTGAAAATATGATACAATTGTATTCTAGCTTCTAATATTTTGTTAAAAAGTTATGGTTACAATTATATTTTCTTTTTAGATGACCTTTCTGAAGGCTTGTGTGTACTGTTGTTTCTGGGCCTATTGTTTTTATTAGTTCTGGAAAATTTTCAATCATTGACTTTTTTCTTATTTTAGAGAGAGATTTTTGTCATAGGGTGTGTGCACTCACTGGAGAGACAGAGAGAGAGACTGAGAAAAAAGTGAGAAATCATGTTTGAAGGAGTATGGCGACACCTCAATCCCCTATCCTCCTTCTTCTTTCAAGATTTTGGGTGTGCACACATGCCTAGTGTGAGTTTCAAGCTGCCTGGGTCCAGAACTTGAACCATGGATGGCCAAGTGGTAGTCCAGTGCCTTAAACACAAAGCCACCTGATGACCCCCAGCCATTTACTTTTAAAATATTATTTCTCATTCAATGATCTCTTTTCTGTTTTTTTTTTTAATTTGCATTAGACCCATATGAAACATTTTAATTCAAATTTCTATATATTTTAATATCTTGGGTTTTTTTTTTTTTGATAAGTTTTTCCTATAGGTCATGTGCACTCACCATAAAGATAGAGAGAGACAGAGACAGAAAACAAGAAATCACCCCCAGAAGGGTTGGCCATGCCATAATCCCTTCTCCTCCATTTTCCTCTCAGATCTTGGGCATGCACGCACACAGGCCCAGCGTGAGTTTAAGCCACTGGGTCTGGGACTCGAACCATGGTTGACTACATGAGAGTCCAGCAACACAGCCATTATACCAACTGCTGGTCCCTTATCTTGTTTTTTTAATTTGCTATTACTTATTTTTCTGAGCTGTTAGTTGGGTAATTATTACTGGTGTATTTTCTATTCCATTAATTCTCCCTTTAGTCATCTATTCTCTTGTTGTCAGGTCAAGATTTTATTTATTTTTGTTTTCATTAACTATATATATCATTTTAGAGTTTTCTTTTTTTTCCATAAGGCGCATGATTTAGAGAGAGACATTGTAAGGGAAAGTGAGAAATTACCCCCATGTGGGATGGCCATGCTTCAATCCCTTCTCCATTCTCCTCTTGGGATTTTGGAGAAACATACACATATTTGTGTGAGTTTCAAGTCACCGAAGTTGGGACTCAAATCATGGTCAGTCATGTGGGAGTTCAACACCTTAATCACTACGCCATATGCTGGCCACAATTATACCATGTTTTATATTTAAAAGTTCCTTCTATGTTTTGAATTTGCATTTAAATTTCTAATATTATAGTGTTGATTTTTGACTTCTACAATTTCATTCTTTTTTAACTATTATGTACATATCTAATATGAGTATTTGAGTAATCAAAATAACTGAAAATTTTAGGGCTCTAAATATGTGCAAGTCCTTAATGCTCTAAATCGGCTGTGTTTCTTTGCTCCCCCTACTTTCAATAATAATGACCTCATGACTAGTTGTTAATTGTTTAGATTTTTTTTTTTTTTAATTTCTGGAAGGTGCGTGTCCTCACCAGAGAGAGAGGACCTACTAAACAAATGTGGTCACATCACAATCCTTTTTCCTCCATTTCTCCATCCTGTTAGGATTTGAGTTACATTCCCATACATACATGCCCAGTGTGTTTTTTAAGCCATTGGGGCTGGGATTTGAACCATAGTTGACCAAATTGGATCCAGTTTCCAATGCACAGCATTTATTCACTGTACTATGGGGCCAATCCAATTGTTTAGATTTCTAAATGGAGATGTAAAAACATTCGTACAGAAATCACTTTTCATCCTATTTCTAGTAGTATGAAAATCATTGAACTATTGTGTCAATCAGCTTTCCCTTCAGAGTCTCAATGTTAACAATTCTGTCTTAGGTATCTGTAATCCTTCCACTTACTTCCTTGGGTTAGACTCTAAGTGTGCCACAATTTTTTGTTATTCCTTTCCTAGGTGATGGTCTCTTTTTCCTTTTTTTTTATTAAGTTTATTTATTTCTTCTATGAGAGAAAGAGAAGCATCCCCAACAAAATCTTTATGTCGCAATATCCCACCAGTCTCAGCTCTCATGAATCATGGGTACATGCACATGCAGAATGCTAAGGGAGATCTCAGGACATAAATCCAGGACCTTTCCTGTGTGAGTCCAGCAGTATTATTGTTGTACCACTGTCTGGAATCTGCTTTTCTTTTTAAGAGTGAGGGATACTTGGAGACATTCAGTACTTTTTGTGAGACCTTTAATGTCTCACAAAGAATATCTTGTAAAGTTTTAGTTATAAAACAAAAGGGTCACTTGGAGCTTTTGGAGTTGTCTCTTTGTCAGAAGTAGGTGTTAGAGACACAAATATTTAGGGAACTCAGGAAATTCTTCTCTATCATATATAGAAGTACTCTTTTCCATTTCTCTCAAAATACCATTACAATATTTATGCTTTTTTTCCTTCTTACCATGGCAAAAATATAGTAAAAAAAAAAAAAAATTTAACACTTGGCTCCTAGAACAAGAGGGACAAATGAGAAAGGTTGCACATTTGATAAACCAGAGTATGTATATTCAGTACAAAGGCAACATATGTTACTCAGCTCCAGCTTCCTGTTGATATTCTAGTAAAGTGTGTTTTGTTAAAACTTTTATATTTAATATAAACTTCAAATCCAGATGTTTCTGAAGAATATTACTTGTGGCAACAAAATAAGAATTTAAAATGACTCTGTGCAATCCAATATTGTGAAGGCAAACATGGTCTAAGAGTTGGCACCTTTTTGATATGCATTGAAGTATGTGGTTGATAGAAAATGGCAAAAAAAAGGTGAAAATATAAGCTAAAATCAGATACTGGGTGCTTTGCTAAAATGTTTATTCAGTAGGCAATGGAAAATTTTGCAGACTTTTAACATGAGTGGCAAGACTTAAGTTATGTTCCATGAAGAATGGTTAATTTGTTATATGAAATTTATACCAAAACAATGGTCTCTAAATTTTTGGTCATGAACTTTTTTCAATAAAAATTATTTGATTATGTAATTTCTGATGTATGTATATTTATCTGTTTATAAAGTATGTATATTTCCTGTTGTGTTACATATGTACATTATAAAGTATATTGAAAATATGAATTTATGAAGGATAAAATTAAAATGAAATTATAATACTTTTCAATGTATTTCTTACTAAAAAAAATTTGTAGGGGCATTTTTGAATTAGGGTGAGTGCACTTGCTGGAAAGAGAGAGACAGAGACAGAGAAAGAAAAAGTGAGAAATCCCCCCCAAAGAGGGATGGCCACCCACAATCCATTTTCCTCCATTCTCCTCCTGGAATCTTGGGTATGCATGCACATGTGCCCCACATGAGTTTCAAGCTAGTGGGTCCAGGACTCGAACCACTGTCGGCTCTGTTGGAGTCCAGTGACATAATCACTGTGCTCTCTGTTGGCCCCTACAATGTATTTCTCATTATACTTTGCATCTAGCCAATATCTTACAGCACATACAAATTTAGAGAAAATTGATTATTAGCAGTAATATATATATATACACATATGTGTGTGTGTGTGTGTGTGTGTATTTTAAACATTTTTGTGGACACCAGCAAATTTAGATGCCTTCTCATATCTGATCTAATTATTGTCGTTTTATCTTGTACTTAAACTGAAGAAGTGTCAGTATTACATTTTTATATTATTCATATGTATTTCAATATTAATATTGTTTCTATCTTCAATTTCATCATAAGAATATGTTTGAGTCCCTTAGTCATTGTTTGATTATACATTTAGTTAAAAATAGATAATGTAATGTGTAAATTAATTGAACTGGATTATGGAAGCCCCACTATCTCCCCAAAAGTTGAATGCAAATGAAAAATTAAGGCATCATTATCAAACCTTCCATATTGTAGTGTTCCCACTCTTTATGATCATATGTATATTACTATTTTCAAATAAAAAATGTTATATAAACTAAACTGGATGTCAGTGTCTATATGTGTGTTAAATATTGGTAAAATTTAATTTCTTTCTATTCTTAATACATCTGATAAATAGAAGTCAATGGTCTAATATTTCTACCCTGAATTCTTAAGCATCTACAAATTCTAATAATTAAAAGTTCAAAATTTCTATGTCTGTATGCTGTAATTTTTTGGATACTTCCAAATTACATTCTACCCAAAATGAATGAATATGTAACTTCTCTATAAATATTTTGAATGTTTGCCTGTCTAAAGGTAAAAAATATATCTCCATTTTAATTTATATTTGAATACTGTTTTTACATTTTTGTTAGCCATATTTATATTCTATCCTGAATTCTAATGAAACATTTTGAGTATGTTCATGTCACTGCACCTCAATTTAAAGATAATTATCTTAGAAGAAATATTGTTAAAAACAAAAGTATTTATGTAGATATTAGTATAATTCATGGATATATTATAAAAGACCAAGTTTGGTTTCTAGAAAGTATGCTTAATATAAAAAATATATATGGGAAACAATGTAATAAAAAAATTGATAATAGTTCCTGAGTAGCTGGATGTTGAAAGTGATGTAGGAAGATATAAAAATAATTTTGAATTTTATCAAAAAGTATAAATAATATTGGTAAACATTAATAGAAACAAAGTTTGGGTGATTAGATTGAGTTCAGCTTTTTGGCTTGTTGAGAATATTGTCTTGGTGTAATACAAAACCAAAACAACTAGCTGTTTAAATAGAAATATGAGAGGAGTGTTCAGAAAAAAATAAAACAAGTATAAATTCCACATTGAAACTATAATTGAGATTTCGAGATGAATTCTCTAAGGAACAAAGTGAAATGAAATTGAGGGCAGAGTTTATACTTAAGGAACAGGAGAAAAATGAGTTATTGGAATGGCAACAAAAAGTCTTCTCAAAATGATAATAGGAAAAAAATAATAAAAAGGTCTTAAGTAATAAAGGTCATGAGAATTTCAACTGGAAAAGATGGTTAGTCAACAACTTCAAGGAAATTAATTTTAATGGGGACTAAGAAATTGACTTTATCATTTGGAGGCCATTCCAGGTAATAGTTTTAATAATGAGGTAGAAAAAGGAATCAGATTATAAAGAATTAAAGAGTGAATTAAGGTTGCCAAAATAGAAAAAAAATGATTATATACCATTTTAAAAATATTAAGCAAAGAAGAAAACAGAGATAGGTAGGATTTGGCATTTAAGGCTGTTTTATGAGGAGAGGTCTAAGGAGTTGGTGGAAAAGTTGATTGTGCTCCCCACAAAAATCTCAGTACAAAATTGGTCCTAAAGATATCACTCCACCAGAGAAATCTCACTTGTAAAACATTTAAGGAGTGGTTAATCCATATCTAGAAAATATTTCCATGAAAACAAGAGAACCTGATCCTCAACACTGAAACTGAGCTAATAACTGTCTAAATTTGATATTTGTTACATCAACAAGAATGCCAAGACTATTCAATGGGTAAAAAATAGTGTCTTCAGCAAATGGTGCTCAGAAAACTTAATATCTACATGTTAAAGAATGAAGTTAGGTCTGTACTTTATACTGAACACAAAAATTAATTTAAAATTTGATTGAGGACCTAAACATAAAAGTTAAAATGTTAAAACTCTTAGAATAAAATGAATTTTTATAACCTTAAATTTGGCCATGGATTTGTAGAGCTGACACCAAAAGTTTAACCAATGAAAGAAAAAAAACATATAAATTTTATCATTCTTAAAATTAAAACCCTTCGGGAGGTTGGATATTGGCTTGGTGGTAAAACACCTCACTTTGTGAGGACGATCCATAGGGGAAGGTTCCAGATTTGCATCTGGCAATCTCATTGAGTCCACTGGGCATGTACATGCTCATGATCTGGGGCTGGCTGAGGGCAGAGTTAAATCATGGCATAACGATACTGTTAGAGGTGTCTCTCCCCCCTACCCCCGTCACCCTGTTGTATTCATAGAAAAATAAATAAATAAAATGTTTTATAAATTAAAAACCTTTTGTATGTCAAATAACACTATCGAGAAAAAGAAAGACACCTTACAGAATGGGAGGAAATATTTTGAAATAAAATATTGGATAAGGGTCTAGTATTCAGAATATACAAGGAATTCTTACAACTCAACAACTAAAAGACAAAACCCAGTCCACTGTTACAATTAAACAGCAACAACAACAAAACAATCAGTCCAAAAGAACCAACCGAAGAACTAGATGTTTTTATAAAACTATGCAAATATAAAATTAGCAAGTAAAAGGATGTTAAACATCATTAGTCATTAAGGCACTGCAAAGAAAAACTAGGAGACATAACTTATTTCCCACAAAGATGGTTATTAACTTTTATTTTTTAAGGTTATTGCCATAGGGTTCATGTACTCACTAGAGAGAACAAGAGAGAGACAGTGATAGGGAAAGAGAAATCGTCACCCTAGGGTGATGACCAATCCACAATCCTTTCTCCTTCATTCTGCTCCCAGGATTTTGGGCATGCAAACACATGTTACTAGATTCAGGACTCAAAACTATGGTTGGCTATGTGAGAGTCCATTGCCTTAATCACTACGTCACCTTCTGGCTCTAAGCTATTAATTCTTTTAAAAAAAATCAAACCCAAATCAAAAAACATAAAAATAACTCCTGTCAGCAAGAACATGAGGAAATTACAACCCTAGTACATTGCTGATGGCAATGTAATACTGTTTAGCCTGTGGAAATTTTTAATAGCTCCTTAAGATGTTAAAGGGACAGGTAGATGGTGTAATGTTTACTTTGCTAAACTCCCAGGTAGTCGACCATGTTGTGAGTCCTAGACCTGGCAGCTTAAACCTCATGCTGAGCAGGTGTACATGTGTGTCCAAAATCCCAAGAGGATAATGGAGGAGAAGGGACTGTGGCATGGCCACCTGCTGGGGGATGATTTTTCACTTTCAGTCTCTCTGTCTTTTACTGTGTCTCTGGCAAGTGCACACTCTCTACAGCAAAAAAAAAAAAAAAATCTCTCTTAAAAAATAAGTTAGATATAAAATTACTATATGAGCCAGAAATTGTACTTCTTGAATTCCACTAAAAAAAAGTGAATACCAGGATTCAGCATGTGGCATGGTTGTTAAGGTGTTGGACTCTCACATGACTAACCATTGTTTGAATCCTGGATTAGGCAGCTTGCTTTCTCACTTTCTCTCTCTCCTCTGGTGAGTGCACAATTCCTATAGCAGATTTAAAAAATAATAAATAAATAAAATTAAAGAAATAATTTTTTTAAAACTGAAGTGAATACTGGTACTCAAGAAATACTTAGGCATGACTATTCACAGTAACACTCATAATTCATAAAAGTTGGAAAAAAGTGTCCTTAAATAGTCTAATGGATAAACAAATATTGATATATACATAAAATAAAAAAAATCATTCATAAAAAGAACGAAATGTGGCATATTCAAAATTGCAAGGAAATACATATTATTGAAAAACTATGCATAGATTTAAAAATTTTTTGCACTGTAGTTAACTTGTACTTCAATTCCATTTTTCCACAAACTTTTTGAAGTCCCCTCATCCATGCTATAACCTGAAAGATCTTTATGCTATGACACAAAATGCCATATAGTATATAATTTAAGTTATATGAAAATTCTTTAGTGAGTAAATCCATAGAGGTTAAAGAAAAACATATTGGTATTTTTCAGGGACTAGAGGAAGGAAGAATGTATAATAACTTCTTATTGAGTATGGGATATACTTTGAGGTCACAAACATGTTTGGAATTAAATAAAGGTGGAGGTTATGCAATATTGTAAATGTACTATTCATTTTAAAGTTCTTTTAAAAATGGTTAACTTTATTTTATGAGAATTTCAACTCATTAAAAAAGAGGGGAGGGAGGCTGTACAGTGGCCCAGTGGTAAAATGTGGCACTGTAGGAGACTGATCCTCGTGGGAAGGTTCAGGTTTGCCTCCAGAGAGCTCCCTAAATATGCCAGATACATACTTTTCCCTGATCTAGGGCAGCTGATATTGGAGGTGGATTGGGACATCAGAACTATGTTGAGGGTGCTCTCTATATCTCTTATTCATAGAAAAATAAATAAACTTAAAAACAGCAACAAATTGAGATGAGCTGTGTCTCATTTCCTTAAATCTAGGCAATTTAAAGTTCACATTTAATGGCTTAATGTCAACCTCCTTTCAGAAAATACATGTAATAATAATGCTTTAATGCAAAGAAATAGCTAATGGAGGGCCAGCCCAAGGCTTGGTGGTTAAGGTAGCTGGATCCCACAAGGCCAACAGTGTAGTTCAAGCCCTGAGCCCAGCAGCCTGATAAACACTCTAGGTGCACAAGCATGCCCAGAATCCCAAAGGGAGAGAAAAAAAGTGGAGAAGGGACTGTGGTGTGACCATACCCCATGAGGTGAGTGCTTTCTCACTTCCCCCTCTTTCTTTGTATATCTCTACAGAGCACATATGCCCTTTGGCAAAAATTTTTTTTAAATGAATTAACTAATTAAGAATAAGCTAATGGTAGAAATTGCTGACCAACTAGCTAGATAAATATTGGTTACGGAGATTGTCTAATCTCCTGAATTAATGCAGGCATAAATACATCTTTTATTACAAGACCATTGTAGTCTATTTTTAATGACGTCACTTCATGATTTTTTTTTTTCATTTCATGATCGTCTAATGTTTTGAAATTCCAGTCCCATGCATAGCTAAAATGTAGTGCTCAGAAGAGGCTTATTGCACACCAGGACTTTATCTCTGGAAGCAAGTGATCTTAAGTGCCAGCAGTTTTGAATCCCACAACTTTAGAAATATGATGTGTATACATTTTGAAAGCATTTGTCTTTTGTAATAGGGGAGTACCTAGGGTTTCTGAAGCAGGTCCATTGATATGAAGGCAGTCTGTTATCCTACGGTTTAAAATTTTTTCTTTGGTTTTGTGCTTCTATAAATGGACCACTTTAATTTGAAACATCTGTGTCTGACTTAAAGTGATACTATATTACATAACTATAAAAATCATTTCTCTTTTATGACTATTTCAAGTAAGTGCTTTTGAAATAGATGAAACTTTTCTTTAGAGGAACCTCTCCCTTCCTTAGAGTTGAATAAAGATACTTTCTATTTCTCTCCAAGCAGGTGCAAAAGATATAGTTAAAGAAATCTTAGGGTTTGTTGGAATTTTGTCATAAAATTTCATACTGTACTAGATGTACCATAAATGTAAAATGGGTACTGTAACATATTCTATAAGGCTGGAATGAAATGCCAAGCAATAGGCAAATGCAAGAATCAAAACTGATAATTCACAATATCTCAACAAAGAATGTGGCTTTATGAAGAAAAGTTGCTTCAATTATGTTGGCAGTAAAGGGGGGAAAAGAAATAGAAAAAAAGTGTTCACAACTAGTACTTACTGAAGTCATTCTATGAAAGTGTTATGATCCATTTGCCCACTCTTTTTCTACCATCAAAATGAGTGAGTAGTATTTCAAGTAAATCAACTAAACCTAAAAAACAAATCTTCAGTAAGATTATCTTTCCTTGCTGCAGAAAATAACTGTAACTGAAATAATTTCGCTGAAAGAATTTTTTACTTCTAGTGTCTCCACATAAAGACAGTCCCCAACTGACAAGATAGTTTGACTTAAAAATTTTCAATCTCATGATGGTGTGGAAAACTTGCATTCACTGGAAACCATACTTTAAGTACACATGCAACCGTACTGTTTTTCACTTTCAGTACATTATTCAATAAAATATGTAATATACTCAACACTTTATTATAAAACAGGCTTTGTGATAGATGATTTTGCCAAACAATAGGTTATTGTAAGTGTTGTGAGAATGTTTAAGGTAAGCTACGGTGTTCAGTAGGTGAGGTGTATTAAATGCATTTTTTTTAATTGCCAGAGAGCACATATTTTCACCAGGGAAAAAAGAGAGAAAACACCCATGACATGGTCATGCTGCACTCTTTCTTCTCTCCTCCATTTTTTCACTTTGTCAGGATTTTGAACATACATGCACTCATATCTGGTATGATTCAAACAGTAGATAGCCATGTGGGATCTGCATAACACTTAACTGGTTTGCTACAGGGCCAGCCCTTACACGCAATTTTTTAATTGCCAGAGGTTGTGTCTGCTCACCAGAGAGAGTGAGACGAAGAAATGGAGAGGAAGAAATCTACACCCATGAGATGCAGTCACACCACAGTTTCTTCTTTTTTCATTCTCTCAGAATTTGGAACGTGCATCACCATGTGCCTTTTGTGTTTTACAAGTCACCAGGGCCAGGACTAGTCAACCATGTGGCATCTGGTTCCCTTAACCAAGGAGCCAGCCCTCCACATTTGACTTAGAATATTTTCAATTTATGGTGGATTTATTAGGACATAATCTCATCATAAATTGAGGACCATCTGTGTATATATATTATTCTGATATTTACCAATGGATAGTTTTAATAGGTTTAAAAACATATCATAAACTGGTAGTATATTTGGATAATTTCTATTACTATCACTATCCCGAGTGATTTTCCAAGTCAGTTTAAGAAATTTAGGTATTTTAATTCACTATCTTGTTATGTCAGGTT